>PYXC01000407.1:3707500-4307500 GCA_015244755.2 Tenualosa ilisha
GATTCAAACTTTTCAAAGGGAGCAAAATCCTGGGTAGTGCTTCACGTTTGCACTGATTAAAAACACTGACCGCGGCTCCTGTGGGGGTAATGTTCTCCATCTAATCTATCTCTCCCTTGTTAATCCACTTGGAATGAAACAGGAGCAGATTATTATGGATTGTGGATTTATTTTCAAGCTTTGATGTTCCCATAACATTTTTTTTTGGTTTCACTGGGTTGTCAATGAAGTCTACCCTGCCAGAAAAATAAAACAAGTAACTGTTTCCTGTGATAAGATCATTACATCTCTGCTTATAACCCTTTGATTACATGTTGCTGGCTGGTATCACTTATTTTTTTACAGCACCTTTTACAATAGTACTGTCTCATGGCGCTTTACAACAAGGAGCCCCCAAGAGTAACAGGGGCAAGGAAAAACTCCCTTGTGGTAGGTAATATAAGAAGAAACCTTGGGTAGATCCGCTGATCAAGGGGCCAACCCAACTGCCAGGGGTCAGAAAAAGTACAGTGGTTATCATGATAGACTACAATTTCTACTACTTCTAGACTACTGTTTTTTCATGGAAGCCATTATCCGTCTTAATCATAAAAATTACTATATATATATATGTATATACTATACTATAGATATATATATATATATATAAGAGAGAGAGAGAGAAAGAGAGTTGTACGGCATGACACATGATAGGTTTGTGGCTGCTCTTGGCTATAGCAGCATAAGTAAGGTACACTCTGCAGGAATGGTCAGTGGCTGCCATACCTCGCAGCTGGGGACAACAGCAGAGGCAGTCCTCCCCAAGAGACCCATGAGGAGTGATGATCTACCATGCACCATCCTATCCAACTATGGGTAAGCAGTAACAAGGTTTTAAGTCTAGACTTAAAGGTATTGAGAGTGTCCTCTTGTCGAATGTTGGGGCGGATTATTCCACAAGAGAGGCGCACAGTGGCAAAAAGCTCCTCCTCCTATTGTGGATTTTGATATTCTTGGGATTACAAGGAGACCAGCAGTCTGGGATCTTAGGGTCTAGCAGGGCATTAAGGGACAAGTAAGTCTGTAATACATGTTGGAGGAAGGCCATTGAGTGCTTTACAGGTTAGGAGGGGTATTTTAAAATCAATTCGACTTTCAATAGGAAGACAGTGTAAGGAAGTGAGGATAGGAGAGATATGTTCATATTTTGTAGTCCTAGTGAGTGTTCGGGCCTTTTGAATTAATTGCAGGTTTTTAATACAGGTATTACTACACCCAGAGAACAAAGTGTTAATAATCAAGCCTGGAGGTAACAAATGCATGTATAAATGTCTTCCACATCCTTAAAGGATAAGAACTTTCTAACCTTTGCAATATTACGTAGGATGTTTTAGGATGTGTTTTACATGACTATTCAGAGTGAGGTCCTGGTCAATGATGACCCAGAGGTTTTTAACTCTTGTGCTAAATGAGAGTGAAAGTTTTGGTGGTAAAATGTTATTCAGCTCTTTAGGGCCTATCATCATCATAACTTCAGTTTTATCATAGTTTAAACATAGGAAATTAGAGAGGGGAGAGAGATGGGGAAGGAACAGGGAGATGGAAAATGACCACATGTTGAACTCAAACCTAGATCCCCATGTTTATGGTATGACGGCTGAGCCCACAGAGCCACAGAAGAAAAGAGAGCATTTTTGCACAGATAATCTAGAGAAAGGCAACATTATGTATCCATTTAAATGCCATTCTTCCACAGACATTTGGGCCTCCCTGAGAGATAAAATGAAAGCCTCAGACAACAGACAGACATGCTTTTTTGATGTTTTGATGTGCAAGATCATTGATTCATACCACTTGAGAAATTTTTGCCATGTAGAGGCCATGGAGATGTTTCACTCAGATTTTTTTTGGAACAAATAGCACTTCAAGGATGCACTGAAGGCAGTCCTGTAGCCTGCGCATCTATGAGCCATCATGCAATCCAAAAGCTTTCCTTGTGCTCCTGGAAGTGATGGTGGTGGTATCTGCCATCAAAACATACTAAATACAATAAGGTACCAAGGTAAGATATTGTGTTTTTAATTGTCACTGACAAGTATATCTATTTAGATGACAGAATTATAATGCTAAACCTTCAAATAAGCTATCCCTTTCAAACAGATTGTTCTGGTAATAATACTGCAACAATAATGTCTAAGATGTAGTAGGGCCGAATATGGATGAATATGTCATCAAGACAAAATTAAGACCCAAGCGCCTTGCTTACGACAGATGGCCTTTAGACTCCAGAATCCTGCCATCCTGATCCTGCTATTGTGTTCATTATCACATAAGCACACTATCAAAACAATGAGTGAAGAGGAGCTTCTTCAATGAGCCTTACTGCCTATAGTACATCAGTCTCTCTATCTGACTAACCCCTCACAACTCCAAGTTTTAGGATAAATAGTTTAAAAAGAAATTAAGCAAAGAGCCAGATTTTATCACATCATTCATCATAAGTGTTGGAGAGAAACACAAGTGATACACCAATGCCAGTCTTCAGTAGTTTCATCTAACGACTTCTGGTGAGAATCTCAAGGACACATCGGTTGGAATGAAGTCCAGTGTTCCCCTTTCACAATGTTTTGCTTTCTCTGTCACAGAGCAGAGAGAGAGGGGTTTTGAAAGAGTGAAAAAAACATCGTCTTTGCATTCACATTGGCTGAGACTCCAGTCTGAATGCCAATAAGAGAGACATCTTCAGTCCCATGGTAATTTTCTTAAAGGAAGTAAAGGAGACATTTTTTGTGTGGCGGAGGGATAAAGGTGTGTGTGTGTGTGTGTGGTGTTGGTGCACAGAGAGGACCATCAGGCAGGACACACACATGGAGACTAAATGAAATCTGTGAGGGATGGAACGGATGGACAGAGCAAATGAAAAGAAGAGAGAGAGGTGCTTGATGCACCCTGAAAGCTATCCGGCACTCATCTCACTTCAAGCAAATGCAAATCATGGCTTGGATGCAGATACAACCTACTTTTGGGATGGGGGAGAAGGAGGGGTAGACAAACACATTCTGTTTTATTTCTTATTTCCATCTCTCCCTCTCTCTGTCTATCTCTTTATCTCTCTCTCCCTCTCTCACTCTCGTTGTTCCCTTCAAGCTGTGAATTAAACCTGCCCATTTTCTCCATACACCCAAATGGGAAAAGAGCAACTTTACAAAATGTTGCTTCTTTTACTTTGCATATTTCTTTGTAGTGTTGGAGAGCTTGCGAGATATGATGCCAGTAGCACAGAGAGCCAGTAAACACTATTTTATTGCTATGTTTAAAATGGGTCAATTTAGTGTCCAGGGCACCAGTGAGAAAAAGAGAGAAAACAGAATTTATCTTATTCTGCAAAGCTGCATAAACAATGGTTTAGCGAGGCAAATTAAATACCAAACTAATGAACTGCCAGGGAAACTACTTTTGGATCCTACAGGCCTTTTCGCTCACTCTCTGGATGCCTTGGTATGAAAAAGACACTGACTTTTCCAAGTGCCTTTTACCCAAAATATAAGGGTGTTCAAACGCACTGGATTTCTATCACATTGTTATTAGATTGAGGTAAAATGCATGTAAGTTAACATACACTAGTAGTGTTGGTATCCTGTTCTGAATTATAATCTGACGTGATACAGACACAAAAATGAGGGAAAAAATATTGAAACGCCTAAATGCTATCTTCCTACAAGTCCATTATAAACATTGCACTGCTTCGTGGATCTGGGTTGATTGATATGCTAAGAGTTACCTCAGTTGGCAGTCTCTTAAGCGGTAATCATTCACTGCGCTTTTGATTGGGGGTTTGGGGAGGGCCCAGGGAAGGGCCCCGACCTCCCAGCTGTGGGGCCATCCGTTCTCACCTGCCAATAGAGTTTGATGAGCTTGCTTATGTGCTCCTCCGAGTCCCCCGACAGCCAGTGCAGGTAGTCAGCAATCATCGCACTCCTAATGGCAAGGGCAGACAAAAGCACATGGTCACACACACACACAAATACACATACACATACATTACATCTGCAAAAACACACTTACATGCGTACACACTCACACACACACACACACACACACACACAACCATACATCTACAGAGTGCAATACACAGAGAAGTCAACAACTTTCAATCACTAGATGGCTATTCTGAATCCACAGGACCAGTACATACACAAAAGTGTACTGTTCACTGTTTAAAACTCATTGATTTCTAGGAATAGCCTGTCTCCATAAGAGAGGGCATTAAGTGGTCAAGAACACTTTCACAAGATGAGAGAAAAAACATCTTGTCACATTCCACAAATCAGTTGTCAAGTGCATGAAAACATAAGTTGAAATTCGCTCTTTGCGAACAGTATTAGTACTGTTCAGTAGTGTCCGTCATGTTAACCGTCATAGCACCATAGCAACAACACTCAGTACACTTCTAAAATTGAGCTATTGGCAATAACCAAGCTAATGATTTAACTGGAGGATCTGAGTCATCTGAGTATACATTCATGGGAAGAAAATCAAATGATTGTTCCCATTTTTACCTCCCTGGTTGTGGCTATTCTTTTACTGTCTATGGCTAATGCAAAGATGTTATGCTAAACCACAAACTTCCAGTGTAAGTTTGAAGACTATGGTGATATTTGATGGGAATGTGAGCGATGAGATGCACAGCACTGTAGGTACATTTCGTACATACGTTACTTTTCATTGTTTTGCACGTGAGACACACGCTGTACATGTACACAAGGCGAGAGAAATGCGATTCCAATCGGATTATCTGGCTTAGTTTAATTATGAGTAGGCCATTTCGGTTCGATTTCAGCCATACTGAGGTGTATGCATGCATTTTAAAATTTAGATTTTCTCCTACCGCATGTAAACGCACTGACTGTCATGCATGCGTGGTAACTCCTGGCATTGGCCTTGGTTGCACATTGCAGAATGCAGCCTATTGTCAAGCACAAGTGGAGAAACCAAACAAGTGAAAGAAAATGAAAAGAAACTTCATATTTTTAGAACCCCCAAAATCAGATTGAGAATTGAACATGTGCTATTGATTTAGGATGGAGGACAACTTCATACAAAGGAAAGAAAACAGCTTGGTATAAGGCATAATTTTATGTAAGGAGTAAGCTTGTTCAAATTGCACTCTGAATCTCGGTGGATAAATCTATATCCACAAACGTTAGGTAGGTAGGCCTAGTCCTATTTATCATTATTTTTTATCGATAGGGCTAATGCAAGTTAGGAAAATTGCAAGAAATAACAGATTACCGCTTCCAATGCCCTACGCCGTCTGGTTCAACATCCCATTTGCTTGTCATTTCAAAAACACTACGTCCTTTGCCCAAGAGTCCACTTTCATTTGCCATCGCAAGTGTCAGTAAACGTGAAGCCCTGCCCCCTTTGAGGAAAAGATAGCAGAGTTGTAATGGGCACAGATAAAAAAAATGGCCAAAACGAAAACTCTCAGTGTGAGATGGGTTGTGATATTGTGGAAATTCATTTCAATTGCAACTGTGAGATGCCTGCTTGCCAACGTCAAAAAAAAAAAAAAATGCTGAACATTTACAAGGGTGTTGACTGTAGCATTTAACAAGCAGATACAATTGTGTCACAAGGTGCAATGAATCAGATACAAATCATCTAATCTGTATCACTTTATTTAATAGACAGCAAGCAGCAAAAGGATTGAATGACACTGCAAGTTTTACAAATTTTGTGGAAAAAGTTATTTTATTTCATTGTGGATTGCGCTCTGCACACAGCAATAGCAGGAACAAATTATATGGACAGTCGATCACGCAACTTGAGTGGGTGGCAACCGAAATTGTAGCCTATAGCCTAGGCTACTAACCGCATCATGGTTTGCTTTAAATAAATGCATAAATATCCTAACCTATTTTGGTCAACATGGCCTAAGCAGCAGCATAATAGTTGTAGTAGGCCATTAGTAACACATTTGCCCGGAAGTATTTCTGAAACTAATTGCATAACAAAGCTCAGTGCATGGACAGAATTTGAGGAACATAAATGAATATCAGTGGCTCCTGGATAAAGTGGCTTTAAAACAAGAGTTTCATTCATTTCATGATTCAGTGATCATGATTCATAGGTGGCTAACAGAGGATTAAATATTTAGAAGGGGACTATGCTACGCTATGCTAATAAAAACAACCAGCCCCTTGCCTCCAGTCTTCCAGGGTAAAGGCAGAATGGGAAAAGTTAGCGCATTGCACATCTGGAGTTGAGTTTAAAGTTAAATAAAGAAGAAGAGACTGAAAAGGAGACGCAAATATACTCCTTTTGACTGGTTTTTATCCAAAGCACACAGACTGGGGTTCAGGAATCTGCTTCACCATGCTGGCTTTGAATGTGTCAGCTCCCCGCTTCTCCACCATACCCGCTCTTAATGGAGCTACTTGCTAAAATGATAGATAATAAAGTATAAGATGATATGGATTTAATTCTATGTACTATAATATCTAACATAATATAATTGTCCTCTCTGATATAAATATGAGAGAAATAAATTAATAAAGTAAATGTTGGTGGATGACATCACTCACAAAACAGTTCCAAGTACTGTACACTTACACACAGAGAAACACATAAATAGACACTCTTTTGCCACAATGACTAACATCTTACAGATCAGGACAAACTATAGCACATAAAGGCTCTAAACAAGGCAGACACACACACAGGTTCTGAGTCATGAGTCATCTCCCCTTTCTTCTCTTGAACTTATATGGGGGTGCTGAGTGCAGCCTGAACAAGTGTGCATTAGCAAGCTATTTCAAATTTGTCAGTATGTGCAAACAGCCCCCCAAAAAACCTGCTCCTTTTGTTTTTGAATCTCTCTCTCCTTTGTCAGCACCCATGTTTGTCAAAAGAAAGAGGATGTTGGTTGGCACTTAGGAGCTTTTATCCCAGTAGTTTTTTCAGTTCTCAGTATTTTTTCAGCATAATTGTTCTTCTACCAGAAAATCACACAGATTGATTGTGGGATGTTAAAAAGACAACTGAAATAGCCTTTTTCGTGTTTCAGCTCTCTGAACAGACAGACCACAGAGAAAGCTAAATAAATCTTGTAAATGTGAGAAGTTGCAGTGGTAAAATAATTGGTGTGTTCTAGAGATATTTAACAGAGTTGCACTTTGTGTTTTGTACTGATAAGCAAAATTAAACTGACCACCAGTGAAAGCTTACCTGCAATTCTTTGATAATTGCTGGTAATGCTACTACTATTTGATTGCTTCATCTTGTTCTACCACTGCCGGTATCCAAACTGTAACACTAACCTCTCTAGTCATTGGCTGGCCATCCTGCTGCTTGCAGGAAACATTACTAGTAACCAGTGACTATGTTTACATACACTTAAGTAGCCTGAATATGATCAGGATATTAAGTGTTCCTGCTTTGCATTTGTGCATAAAAACACCTTTTCCTGAATTCAGTATCCCGAATAAGTCCTCATCCCGGTTTCTGAGAAATTGGGATATGCTAGGTGGAGTACTGCGAAAGAAACCGGGATACTGTAACATGTAAACACCTTATCGTAATTAGTGACAGTTGCAGAGAAAGATTCTAGAGTGTGACGTGCAAGATGGAATGCTGATAAGCACCAAGACAATCAAGTGGCACTCTTTAGAATTCTTGGTGAGAACACCACAAAGAACGCTATAATCAAAAACCAGACTATTAGTATTTATCATGTAAACAGGGATATAATAACCTAATTTCTCTGCAATCATTTAAACACTTCCCAAGTATCACCGAAACTGGGATAAGCTTTATATTTGGGATACTGAAGTACATGTGAACATAGTGATTTACAGTAAAGTTCTTGGACTTGCTAATATTTCAGTGTCAGAAGTGAGAGGAGTTGAACAGGGCCAGGCTATGTTTTACAGTGGAATGTGTGGGGTAACACACTACAAGCATCACACTATTGACCTGAAAGCAGAATGCTGATTTGTATTGAACTTCAACATAGCAACATCAACACTCAACACCATTAGTGTAGTATCCTCATAATATTAAAGAAGACTGCAGACCACTAACAGCATTCTACAGGCTTAGGTGCTCAGGTGTGCGTGTGTGTGTGTGTGTGTGTGTGTGTGTGTGCGTGTGTGTCTGCAATGGCCTTGTGGTGGTGGTGGGTTATGTGTGTATGTGTGTGCAGGGGGTGTGGGGGGCCATGTCTGAATTATTAGGTTAGGTATTTTATCCCTCATTATGAGATGTAAAAATGAGATGCCTGCAAAACATTACTCTTGGTCAGCATTGTTAAACACAGAAATCACTGCACTATTTGATGATACAGCAGCAGCTACACATCTATGAATTTCAAATGAAGCCAACATTTACTCTGTGAATATTTCAAACAGGATCCTGAAGTAATTTGGAATTTACAAGCTAGTCTGGAAAATGACTTCTTTTAGTGAAGTATTTAACTGTTGTCCAATCTGCTGGTGCATATTTATGTAGAGTACGATTTACTACATTAACATTCATTTAATGTAAAAAGCAGAAAGGACATACTCAAAATAATCAAAATAAATGGTTGATGTTTTAAAACCCATCCATGGAGGAGGTTAATCTGACTCTGATCCGTACATCAACCTTGGGCAAAGCACCTATAGGTCATCATGTTAGCCCTTTGTCTGGATAACCTCTACCTGAGACTTTAATCATCAGGAATTTTCTCACTTGCCATCTTGCCCTCACCTCACCCTTGGGTGCTCACTGCTCAGTGGAACATTTTCTTGCCTTGACAGAGGTTTTATAGAACTGAGAACTTGACCCTGGCAAGGGTGGACAGCCATCAACTCAGGGTGAAGCATTCTACCCAGAATGGAAATGACATGAAATCTGTAGTTGAACTACCACAGCATGAACGCTGTAGATTGTTTTTTTTTTTTTTTTAACGGACTTTTTATCCAACAAAATGCTAGCACGGCTTTCTTTTTTGACCACAACAGCTGGACTGGGTGTACATAATTTTTGCAGTTACTCAATGAGCAAGTCATCAATAAACAGTCAAAATACATTGAATACCCCTTAAACACCTTTCAACTGCAGTTAGCATTAATATGGAGTCGGCTCTATTTGTCTTTTTCACAGCTGACAGACTCTGAGAGAAATACAACCTGAAATAGAGTTGGGCCCCAATTGGATACGACGTCAGTGTTATCAGCAGAACTGCCACGGATCACTAGCTTTTATTGGATAGTATTGATTGTTTTTCTTCAAATTCAGTAGTGCGCATTAGTTGTATGACCTTTGCTACTCATTTTGTTAAAGACGCCAATCGTCTCTGAAATGATGGCACGTGAAATAGCTGTATCTGTACTAGGGTCAAACATTCACCCTGTGGGGGCCTTTAGAAATAGACACAAAACCAAGCAGGACGGGAGAAAAGACTCAATGTGAGGGGAACTGTGGCAGTGACAGCATTGTTCTGCATGCCATGCTGGGACCACTTAATGATAATCCCAGGGATTAAACAACATTTGATCCTTATACTCAAAGCCCTGGCAACTGCCCAAATGAGGCCAACCAGCCCCTGTGGCCTGGAAAGGAAGCCGTTTGTGCTGGGACTGAGTGTGTCCAAACAGCCAGGCCTGGGGGTGAGGAAGGGTTGTCTGTGTTTGAACAGTCTATTGACATCTGATGGGCCCGGAGGACACCTCACCATCAAGAAAGCGCCTTCAGGGTCACACATCCTGGAGTGTCTTCAAAAATCTCGGGCTTTGACAACCCTCCCAAATGTGTTTGTCAATACTGGTTGTCGTCATGGGTGTTAAATACAACACAGTTTGAGCCAAGCCGGGGACTGGGGTCAGACATGAATGTGTATGTCACTGGGCGCACCAGGATTGCCCCGCGGCACTCGGGACAGATTTACTGCAGTCGTATTGACAAGTTTAATCATACTTGATGACCCCCACCGATGCATTCAGACCAGGTCGATAGAGCAAAGCCCTGGGGTGCACATGCAAATCAAATATTTACAGTGTGGGAGACACGTACACTTCTTCTCTCTAGATGTAATTGTTAGTGCAGTGGTACACCCTGACTCCGATAGAAGGTGCATCAGCTAAAATCACTGGTCACTGCCACACTGCCCTGCACACAGCCTGAGGAGTCCTTTCATCAGATTTGGCTGCAAAGCAAACCTTCACGCTGTTTTAAAGTCCCGTCATGCCACTAGTAAGCCACGTTAGCACTGAGCTATAAAAAGCGTTTGCCAATAATGTAAATTGACTGCTTAATCCGCATCTCTCAGTGGCAGAGGTAACAGGGTGATAACAGTCAATAATTCTATTATGCGAGAGTTCCCACTCTATTGGGTGGAGGCTGAGGCTGAGTGTACGTGGCTGCGTCCCTCTTCAGAAAAATGGCTCCACGGCTGAAAAATCTTTCTGGACTCAACAGTAGACCATAAGGCTACAACTGTTTCTATTCCCAAAACAGCCTTTACTCTTTTGTCCTGAAGACAACGCAGTGTAAGCAGTACTGATTCACAGGCAGTGTGGCAGAGTTCAAGTCAAGTTGGCTGGAAGTCTCACGCTCATTTCGAAGTGCTTGTTATTCCATTCTTCCTGTTTTGGCCATGAAGACAGAAGGAAAAAAACATGATGTTGTCAAAGTGGGAGACAAAGGGGCGGGGTGTGTGTGTGGGGAGGGGGGGGGGGGGGTCGAGGGGGCGTGAAAAAAGCTGAGGAGGAAAAAAACAAACAAACAAACAAAAAAAAACTAGTCAGGTGTGCAAGTTGGAGTCTGATTCCCAAGCCAGTCACTTCATATCAAGATAATAACCAAGTTGACAGCTCGTGCCTTTTGTGACTGCGGAGCAGAAAAACGGAAGAGGGATGTGTCATTATGACCAGGGTGGGCAGCCTCAAGCCTGTGACAGACTAATGTGTCCTCATGAAATGAGAAGTGCTGGGGGGGGGGGGGGCACAGTGGCCACAGGTGGACCACAGGCAGCGCCCCCCTCACTTCCCCACTGCTCTGCACTCCATGATAACAGGGTTTGGGGGCTCTGGGGCCTCGCACGCAGCCCTGACAAGCCATCAAAGGAGCAGAGGGAGAAAAATGGAAAGTGTGACAGAAAAAAAAAACAAAGAGGGGACAGAACAAAGGGGAAACAGAGGAGTGAGTGATGAGCGAGGGAGTGAGGGAGAGAGGAGGAGAGATGCAGTGAAAAAGAGAGAGAAGAAAGGCCACATTCTCCCAAAATTTTCACTGAGGTATGCAGGACAAAAAGTATGCCTAATGAAAGAAGGCCGCATACTTCACAAAGTCATACAAGCGCAGAGATTGGCATCGCGCACTCTGCATTGTTTTCTTTCTGTGTCAGCATTTTGAGAATTCTTGGCTCTTTTTCTGTGCAGTGGGCTTTGGCATGCAGTCCCCTCAACCATTCCCTCCACAAAATAAAACTTAAAAAGCTCCACATACAACATTCACTATGGATATTTTAAATTTATAATGAAAATATTTTCTTTGTTTTTTTTTTTTTTAATAGAATTCCTCTGGAACAAATGGAACAAAAAAAACAAACAAAAAAACTACAGTCTAAATAAACCAACCATGAGTCATGCAGTCATTTAAGAGTGTCATCATTTACACTTTAGCCACTGACTTACTACAGCCCCAAATGATAACGTGGTATGGTACCTTTACTGTAATAAGCCAAGCATCTCGTTGACCTCACTGTAGTCATGGAGATCATTCCAATGTGAGAAGCTGGAGAATAAAATAAAGACAAGGTGCAGTCGGGAGCATTACGGTGCAGTCAGGAGCATTATGGCAGAGTACTTCTGGCATCTGCTGTTGTTCAGCGGCCCCATTCATCAAAGGCAGAGTCTCAGTTAGCCCTGCCGCACTGACAGAAACCACAGGGACTACAGCACCCTTAATTGCCCAAATGGGCTAATTATGATGTCTAAATGAAAAAAAAAATCATACACTGAAATGGGCCTTTTACAAAAAAGAAAGAAAAGCATCCAGCAAAATGATTTGTGAAAAATGAGCTGTCACAGCGGAGACATAAACATTCTCATTCAATCTTGGAGATGGCAACCTGTAATGTACGTCTCCGGAGATGAGTATCTATTGACGGCAAATGTGCACGATGTCAAGGAAGTAACAAAGCTCCAGTCACTCAAAGTATGGTCAGTCTGTGACTGCAGCTACTGCAACTACAAAGGACATTTTCCATATAAAGAAATTCCATTTCTATAAAAGCCAGCTACCAGCAAAAAAAACAGTAGGAGGTGAAATTGCTTTTTAATCATGTATCTTTAAGCGAGACTAATTTGACAATTGCTGTGGCATACTGATTTGCATGGCAGTGGCATTGTAAAGCTGTACCAAAGAAACATGGCCAAGGCATGAGACCAGTCTGACACACTGCCAAATGCAAGTGGGGGAGCAATGCTCCTGCTAGCTGTGGATGCACTATGCTACATGTCCTATCCATGCACAGTGGCCAAGTTCCTGAAAAAGCCATTAGCATGCATTCTTCCCTGACAGGAGGCATCCTTCAATCTGTTAATCTACGATGATTGGTGGTGGTGGTGGTGGTGTGTGTGTGTGTGTGTGGGGGGGGGGGGGGGGTGTCAGAGAGAAGGTGGTTGGGGAGTGAGGTGCAGAGATGCTGATTGGCCACTTTGGAGTGGTCTTGAGCGAGCGGCGTCAGCACCGGACAACCACAGGGGAGCACTGGCCGGAAGGCCGCTTGAAACCCGTCCCAGCCGCATGACTGAGCACCAGCCCTTCCCGTCCCATACATCCTGTGTGCCTGTCTGGCTGCTGGACACACAGGTACAGTAGAGCGCAGAGTCAGGTGTTTGAGCTGAGAGAGCAGAGCAGCTCATCCTCATCCTCCACTGTTAACGTGTTGTGTGTCACACTATAGAGTTGGACTCGTGAGAGATGACAGTCACGTGAGACACACACTATAGAGTTGGACTCGTGAGAGATGACAGTCCTGTGAGACACACACTATAGAGTTGGACTCGTGAGAGATGACAGTCCTGTGAGACACACACTATAGAGTTGGACTCGTGAGAGATGACAGTCCTGTGAGACACACACTATAGAGTTGGACTCCTGAGAGATGACAGTCACGTGAGACACACACTATAGAGTTGGATTCCTGAGAGATGACAGTCACGTGAGACACACACTATAGAGTTGGACTCCTGAGAGATGACAGTCACGTGAGACACACACTATAGAGTTGGACTCCTGAGAAATGACAGTCACGTGAGACACACAGGTGCTCACCATCCCCATCCCCCACTATGTGACTAAACCTGAGCTTCCTCTTTATAAAATGCACCACAATGCAATCTCTCACCTTCTAGATACAACCAGCTATAATGTCAACAAATTCTGGTACACAGAGAGGCTGCTCTCGAGCTCTTGAGTTCTATTGAGAGTGTGTTCAGTAGTGTGTAAGGGATGTAAACACTTTAGTCTGACTATTTCCACTCCACTATAGTGACTGGATAAAGAGACCTGCGTGCAGTATGATAAAAGATGATGGACAGAGCACAATGTGAGAATGAAGAATGGCCAAGACTGCTGATATTTTTCTAAACCTGTTCACAAGATGACTGGATAATTTAAAACAACAAAACAAAACAAAAATATTTGTTTTCTTGAGATGCTGGGACAGCAATGTAGAGCCACAAAATGAATGTCTGGTTCATTTAAAGTTAGATTGACATTTGACAGGACTAAGTTATTTGGTGCATAGCTACTGGTTACGACTCTTTGTGCATTGTCAGGGTCTTGAAAATGACACACTTTTCACACCTGAAGTATTTGAGTGACTGACTTCCCACAAAGCATGTTTTGATGAGAGAAGTCCAGCGACGGTACAGTGAAAGGCAGTGTTATGAAAAGAGAGCAAAGGTTTTCCTGAAATGTAAAAAAAACCTTGTTGTTTTAAGAAAACAAGCTTTGTTTTCTCAACATGATCATACCATGAGGGAGTCTGTCATGGCAAAATGCCTAGCGGAGGAAAGACAGAAGAAATAAGCACACTTCAGAACTCTCCCCTGGTTCAGCTGAGGCAAAATGGTTCAATAATGGTAAAAAGGAAAAATGACGGCCACAAAAAACAAATGGCTCTGTGGCAGAGCATTTGGCCATGGTGTCTGGCACCACTGAAGGCTTTTAACAATTTATTACAGTGCCATTCAATAACAAACGGGGGTCTGTCAGGAGTAAGGCACTACTGATGGCCCCATGGAAAGTTGATAATCATGTCATTAGGATGCAAATAGCATATTAACAACACAGTGGCTGTAGGAAGAGATGGCACACGCAGTATCTGGATGACATGACCATTAGAAATAAATGTGCTCATGGGCTCTCCGAAGGGCCGCTCTACTCACTCACACAGCGACTGGACCCATCAGTATTTATGTATCTCAGGGAACATATTTCCCCCGGAAGGGCAGATGGAGCAGCTGCAACGTGACAACCCGCTGAGCCGACACGTGTTTCCTCTCCCCTGCCTTTTAAATGACTTGTGAACTCCTGGCCAGAGTGGATCCGTCTTCATTTCCTCCACCGGGGAGCTGGCGAGGAAAAGTCCAACGACTTCTTCATGACCATCCTCCCACACACACACACACACACACACACACACACACACACACACACACACACACATACCACCCTCCCACCCGACGCTGCCCACTAGCCCATCAGTCAGTGGGGCTCACCTTGCTGCCTCACAGGGGTTCCCCAGCAATCGGTAAGCCATGGCCTGCTGCAGGTGGCTGCGGAAATGTGCCGGGTTCAGGTTGATGCTCCTGGAGAGGAGAAGAAGAGATTAAACACACGGGTGAGTGGGGCATTGGGGCCAGCACACACAACTCTACACACAACTATCGGATGCCTCCTGACGGAGTTTAGCCCTGATAAAGATACTTCATAATCTGCTGACAACAACTTGTTGAAGAGGTTGTCATTTACACCCATTCATCTCTGTGTATTGGACTAACGGCAAAACACAAAGCCCCCAGAAATCTTCTTGTACTTTCTGACTGTCTGAGAAAAATACACACAGTCTGATACCATAATAAAGATGAAGTATTGAACTCTTTCCAAAAAAAAGGAAACAGATTATGCCAACTTGACATTATTGCAGGTCATTGAAAGTCACAAAAATTATGGTGTCATTCACTGTGCCACAAAATGATGACAACAGCATTTTTGATTAAACTTGCTGTTTCCGCAAATGACATTTGGATATTTGTTGGCTGGGATGACTGCAAGGGATTTCTCTAGTCCAAGCCTCTGTCCCTCATTTATTTCACTAGGTCGACATCTCAGATGACAGCAAGACTGCACTCCACTCTGCACTCGCACGCGCACAACACAGCACAATGAGACCAGCTTCCTGACACAAGAACGTGTTAGGACACACCTGCAACTAAACAGCGGCTTTAGAAATAAAAAATGGGAAAAAGGAAAAGATCCAAGTCCAGGCACTCATTTGATTCACAAAATTCTTCCAAAAGAGCATTAACAAAAACACCACTGCCAGGCCTTGCAGCCTTCACCCCTCTCTAAACAGTGGCTTTGTCTGCGTGTTTTCAACCGCAACAACGACAAAGCTCTCAGCAGCGGGATGACAGGCACTGCTGATGTATGCCAGAGACCGCTGCTGCGGTGAACGTATGCCATGCTCAAGCAGCAAGCACCCCGCCCCCCCGCCCCCATTCCCCCATCCCAACCACCAACCCCTCCACGGCTTGCTTTCCACACGGCTTCTCCCCCCCGCCTCTATCAAGTCTTTCCCAGCAGCTTGCCAGCGATGATAGCCAACTTTGAAGCCCCATTAATTGCTCTGCCTCACGCTCTGTCATCCGGTGTTGAAACATGCTGGGCGTTCCTCCCTGTGCACACAGTTTGGTGAGCGCTAGCACCTTCGCGCTGCTGCATGCCCAAAGCAAATGGCCTGGGTAAATTAATCGCATGTTCCCGGGGTCTTAAATGTGCTGATTATGGAGCAGGTTGTCTGTAATTAAAACGCTCCTGACAGACCGCCTTTGATGAGGCCTGATAAATCGCCATTCCAGGGAAGTGGCGTAAATCCCTCCCTCAATCTCCCTCTCTTTCTCCATCCTGTCTATCTCAAACTCTCCCCGTCTCACGTTACCCCCCCCCAACCCCACCCAAAACAGTGTACTAACTTTGTTGTCTGCCAACCCATCTTATCTCCTTACCTCCCACGCACCCACTGAATTCCCTGAATAATTCACCATTCCGGAACATTACAGATATTAAGTGCTAGCCACATTAACCTATAAAAGCATTCCAAGTTGCTTGCTGACCTGGGTCCTCTCTGCCAGACAGCCCTAATGACATGCTATGGGTCCCATGGCTCTTTTGATTGACATTGCCTTCATCCTATCAGACTGTGTGGGAATCTACCGGGTACATTTATGACACACGTGTGAAGCAAAGAAGCATTAACATGGCTGAGCAGTTGGATAAAGCAAGCTGGTTAAAGGGAGTTGGTTTAAGGAAGGAGACAGGAAGCAAAGCAAAGGGAAGACTCTCAGCACAGGCTCTTTCCTAAGCTCTGCAGGAGAACTCAGAAACATCTGGAGCAGAAAAAATGAGGTGCTTATTTTTTATTTAGAGACTCAGGGGTGAAACAACAACTCCAATAACAACACACATACATACACACGAGAAAGAGTGTGCACACAAACACATGCACACACACACACAAACAAACACACACACACACACAAACACACACTCTCTTTCTGTCTCTCTCTCTTATATACACACACTCACAAACACACTCTCTCTCACACACACATACAAACACACACACAAAAACACTCTTTCTCTCTCTCTCTGTCTTTCTCTCTCACACACACACAGACACACACACACGCACACACAGAATTTTAAAATAGCAAAGGTATCTGACAAAAATGTGTCTGCACCTCTTTTGCCAGAGGCCTTTACTGAGGCCCAGAGCATAATCCTACGTTCATCCCTGCTACAAGCTAGGTGATGTTAGTCATGGTGCATCACTAGTATACACATGTTAACAACAACACTATCAATAACAACACACATACACACACACACACACACACACACACACACACACAAACAAACACAATGCTTTGGGTAATTGCTAATGGTTTGGGTAATTAGCCCATTACTTAACAAGGTCAAAGCAGTGGTAATGTTTGTCCTTGTTTACCTGCTGTTGCTCACGTTTTTTTTTTCACATAACATCTGATTCACAGCCTGGGCTTTTAAATGCATTTCATTATTACCACCCAGAACCATTAGATTTAGTAATTAGTCAGTACATTTTAGTTCAATTAGATATGCTTGTGCACTTTAATCCTGGAAAAAAATGTAGTAAACACAAGGTTTGTTTGGTCAAATTTACTAAAATAAAATTTCCAATTGTGTTTCAGACATTCTATTCATACTGTCACTATTCTATAATTCTGACTGATATGAAAAGTAGCCTAGTTAATGTGGTTGGCCTGTTCCCAGTAGCCACAGTTTTGCCTGGCATTTGTGCCAGACTTGTAGCAGCACCATCTGGATGTGATGTGGGAGATGATCACACCATCAGAAATGTTTACATATCTTTGGAGGATGAGTTTGGAAAACTCAGAGCATGTCATTCAGAAAACAAACACAGCCTTACCTCCACAGCGTAGTCTATTGTACTTTGCCACACTCTCACTGTCAGATATTATTCACCACCTCCCAATTTCATCCCAATGCAAACAATTACCCGCGTGTAGGCTGGCTTTTTAAAATGTTAATTACACCCATTAATCTAGTGCCATCAACTAATGGGTAATACTCTATGGGAGAGCCATTTTTTGTTATTTTGGCTGGAACATTTTTTTCCCCTCATCATTGTGCTGTCTCCTGAACCATGACCATAAACCAACCTTGAGCAGAGAAACTAACAAAAAAGTTTTGCATTAGGCATGCTATTGTGTAAGTAAGGGCTAGGTGTTTTCATGATTCACTTGACTTATCATTTGTTTTGCAAATGTTGTGACTAAATGTCAAATACACATGGGATAAAAATGAAAATGTCTGTTTCAGTCATTTTATATTCAAGACAAAATCATTCTCCCTCTCCCTACCAAGAAAGCGGTGTCAGAGTCAAAATGATTGTTTATAGATGACAAACTCTCAGCTGTGTATGAAGGAGGGAGCAGTCTTGTTAGAGATTCGGCGTGCACAACCTGCAGACACAGACGTACGCAGACCGCCCCCAGAATCTGAAAGTGGCACTGGGAACATTGTCATTGCAGTGAGTTCAAAGACCACAACATGGTATTTTTATCTGAATAGTTTTGCCGTGTTGCAGGTGTCTATCCCACATAAAGAAACTAATATATACAAAATCCTTTTAGCACAAATCGACAAAGCCTTCTTTGATCGAATCCTGCTCCTACTCTCATCCCCTTCAAAGCCAGCACTGGCTGACAAAGAGGAAAGTAGAGACTGCAGAAAAAAAGCATGGCTCTACCAACTTATTTTCTGCCAATGCACTAATGACACAGCCAACAAATGTAACAAACTGAGGGACCCAACCATCAGGGATTTCAAAACACAGGCTGCTTTATGCTCATTGCCGATCTGCTCCTGGCTATGTGAACCTGGGAGACCCTGAAAATCTCAAAATACTTGGATCACGCTACACACTATTTTGGTGCAAAAACTGTGCCGGATCAGAATGCCAAATGCCAGGCTAACTGAAAGGGACACAAGTGAAAAAAGAACTGAAATTAGAACCCAAAGAACAAAACAAAAATCTCTGCATTTGTGGAGCCATGGCCCATAGAGCCATTCCTACTAACCACGTTTTGGTCAAAGAGCCCGTGAGGATAAGGGGTTCTGACTCGTGGTTTCCCAATCCCACCCCAAAGCCTGGAAAAGGTACAAGCATAATGGTGATACAACACTGACAACATCAGTGACTGACAGTAACAAAAAAGGATCACATTTTGCACAAGAATGTGAAGAAAATGAAACAGGACTTAAAATCAGTGGTCTGCATACAACATTACTTTCCAACAAGAGCCAAGAGGTGCACAGATACATGAGGAATTAATAGTTCATAAGGTGCAATCTGTTAAATCAATACTGCAAACAAGATAAGGGTATGTCCATAAGCAAGATATGGATGGAATGAATATCTCTGCAGTCTCTGGGCTATGCAAAAATAACAAGGGCCCTTGGGTGGCATTCGTTGCTGTATGATCACTGCCTGTCTGTTTCTTTGGTGCCTAACTATCGAGAAAGAAAATGTTTTGAAGTCCCTGCAACTAAGAAAAAAACCTCCATCTTTTATTCACTTTTATCATTTAATCACTTGCTCATCTAACCTTGTAGGTGTAATTGATGTCAAGCTGCAGAGGGTTCAACTGTTGGCTGGGACTAGAGGGGATATATATCTAGGGCCAGAAATGACCCACGCTTTATTTAGGGCTGCCTAGTAACGAAGACAAATGACATAATCAAACAAATCTATACCCAAAATCAATCTAAAAAATATTTTTTAAACTTTGACCTTGGTCATTATCTTCAACTGATATTGAATGGGCCCTCCTAACGAGTTACAGTTGTGTTCAAAATTATTCAACCCAAAGTGTTTGAGCAAGTTTGATATTCATTTTGTTCATTTTATTTATCATGTTTGCAATCAAATCAAAGAAGGACTTTAGACAAATTAGTAAATTAGACAAATGCAACTTAAATCACAACAATATTTATGGTGATGTAACAAAAAATGTCCTTTCTGTGCCTACATCATTTACAAAATGATTCAACCCCCTAGTCACATTCATTCTTAGTACTTAGTACAACATCCTTTGGTTGTTATAACATCCTTCAAACGTGAAACATAACTTGACACAAGTGTCTTGCAGCGGACTACGGGTATCTTAGCCCATTCTTCATGGGAGTTCTAAAATCACCCCCACAACAAAACAGTGAACTATGGCAAACGGTGTCAGTACCACTACAGTCTAGGACTGACAACATTATAGTTGGCTGACCAATGGTCATTAGCACAGGTGGCATCTCTGCCTGGCGCACCTCTGACAGTATCCGTCTGCCAGCTCCTTCTTATTTACAAAACAAACAAACAAACAAACAAAACACCAGAGTGATAAAATCAGTGTTTAGTTGCCTGATTTGTAATTGCATTAGAAAATCTGAGAGTGGATTTATTTCCTTGATTATGCCAGTTTTCCTGTATTATTCTTGGTTGTGCCAAATCTGTCTGAGTGAAGATTTGACACTGACTGATCATCGTCATAATGGCAACAAACCTTTTAGGGTGTGAAAATGAGACTGAGAAACTCACACATCCAGCTGACTGCACTCCCAAAACAATGACAACCTTGACTAGATGTACTGCCTTACACTGCAGAACTCCACTCAAATACTGCTGGACTGCTAGTCTCTGTGTAGAGTAATGTGTAGAGTCTGTGCATTGATTCTGTGAGGAAATGGCTGCATTAAAGAACTCATACAACAACTAATATAAAACTGTGGGTGGACTTTCATCACAATGTCACAAGGCATGGGTCTATTAAAAATACACTAAACAATAAACTGAATGAACATGGCAGGTTTCAACTGCAAAGTAATGCACTACTGTCCATTCAAGTAAAGGTGAGTTACAGTGATGGTCTAACGGGGAAAACTTTCTGACTGAATGGAAAGGCAAGGTTTACAAGAGTCTCTCCACTGTACGACAAACTTGCTGACAGACTGCAGATAAGGCGGTGTGAACAGACTGGTCAATAACACATAACAGTATTCCCCTCACAGTGTCCTGATGCACCACTCAGAGGCACTGACAGACACTCCAAAACACTCACAGTCCTCACAGTTTATACTACTAGACGGCCAAAACACTGTATCTTCAGGTGTCGTTGCACATGCATTGCATATATATTTTGATTTCCCAAGCCAACACCAAGCCCCTGTGCATCACCACCTAATTTCTGCTTCACCTCTATTTATGGCCTACAGATGTTGCAGTCAGCCCTGTTTGCAAAATGAACTGAACTCCACAACTCCCATTTTCTTTCCTCCCGTGGCCCAGCACATTACCTGTGGGAGTGGCTGAGCGCTTTGTCCAGGCCTCTTCATTCGCAGGTAGCATGCAACAAGTCCAGACTCAATGAAGCTGGCAACCTTGGAAATGTCTTCATAATCAGAATTAAAAGGTTTCTCCCAGATTGCACCTTTGGAGCATAACTGCAGTGAGTGAGTCAATGACAGAGAGAGAGAGAGAGAGAGAGAGAGAGAGAGAGAGAGAAAAGTCACAAAATCTGCCGTATAACAGTGCCTGCTCATATTTTCTTTTATGGTATACTGTATCTCTTTTGTGAAAAACAAACAAACAATACTGATTTCAGATGTGGTGCTTATAATCTAACTTTTATACTACTGATATTTAAATAAAGAACTAAACTTCACTTCAAACACCATTGTAGATTGCACAATCCCTCTTACACCATATCTGCATTGCAGACAAGTCTGATAGATTTAGAGGACTTTCAAGATAAAATAGTCTTGTTGACAAAGCAGGGCATTTGCTGGGGTCTTGCAATCCAGCTTCCACATCTTTTCAAGTGGAGAAAAAGTATTCAACAAAGACTTGCTGAAGTTGAAATGTTTGTGACAAATGGGCGAAAGACACTTCACCAGTATGTCACCATGGAACAGCTTGGCTCTAACGTTCTCTCTCATTTGGACTAATTTATCATTCAGCGCTATTGATCCCTGCACTTTATTTCATTAAAAGAATGTGAGGCGTCTCAGAGAGGACGCAAATGAATGAGGTCTTGGCCCACGAATGTCAACACGTTTATCAGACTGAAACAGCATCCTCGAATTTAATTAGCTCCGAATCTGCCAATAACATCTTCAACGCATTTCAAATCCCTCTATTAAATAACGAGCACTAAATGCATCTAGGCTCTTTCAACTTTGCAGCCCCAGAACTGATTGATCATAGAGTCTTAACTGAGTGACTGTGGAGACCTGTATAACGCCACAGTATAATGTGGAGACCTGTATAACGCCACGGGCTAAAATCAAGCAATTAAAGGAATTCCTTCACAATGTCAGTGACAAGGCCTCCTGGATTCATTCTCGTTAGCATATCTGAGATGCAGAGACATACCTGATGTTTTAATTAACGGATTCAGAGTAGCTTGCATGGTGGTCTTAAAGCAAGTGCAATTCTTTTACCTTAAAATAATAACAAACTCACGCAACACTGAATAATAATACAGAGAATGAAGCATCTGTGCCCAGAACACTTGATATTGCATTATTTAACACTGGTGACTGGGTAAGAACATGACCCGTTCAGTAGCATCGATGAACTGGATATTATCTTGATGCTAAATGGCATTAAATGGTGATGCCAAGAGGCATCAATATCAATTATTATACATGACAGTTATCATTATTGCTTTAAATACGTTGTTTTCAAGTTTAATCAGGAATCTTTTTTAATCTATAATATTCCTCTGTCCCTGCCTCATGTGCAGTAGTCTTCTGTCTCTCAATTCCATGCCTTCCTCGTTGGATAAAAACTAAATAGGCCTTCGGCAATTTGTCTGAAATTAAATTTATTTACAGACAGCAGAGCTTAAGGCATCTGAAAAATTAAATCAAATGTAAGTGTAACGGATGCCAGATAGTTGTGCGTGTAGAATGTTAGTAAACCTCACAATGCCTCCAGAGTGTGCTAGTCAGTTGACTGTCAGCCTGGGCTTTTCGGTCGACTGGCTAGAATGTTCGACTCCTGATCCGATGTTGCTGTGAGGTCACGAGTGCGAGCCTGGGGCCACACAGGCTGACCTTGCTTACATAAAGCCTATACCCCACAGAAACTCTCACAAATATGTTAATTTCCCCCAATGTTATCTGTCTGTCCCTTGAATTCAAATTCTGCTGTTATCTTGATACCAGAGGACAGCAATATCAATTTTTGTTGTTCACACTGAACAAAGTGAGTTTAGCCTATATATAAGATCTGAATTCCCTCCCATTCCCTTCTATTCTCAAGATTTATGTTCTAGATTTATGTTCTTCTTATGTTCTTATATTGAACACACTTGGTTTTAAAGAGGAGGAAACACAATTTGTATTTCTAAGATAATGACAATTTAATTGACAATTTGGGAGAAATTAACTTTTTTGCAGCTACAGCTAAGAAATTAAAATAATAAATAACAACCTTATCTATTTGTGGAGAAATATAAAGTTAAATAAATTCAATGGAAAAGCTTGTGGGACGTGCATTTTAATTTAAATATAAAGTACCTTGAGTGCTGTGGTAAAATGGCTGGCTGCGGTGTCATATCTCTTCTGTCTGTAGCATGAGTCGGCATCCTGTAAGGCTACATCCAGCCATTTGTCAATTTGAGGCAGAGAGCTGAGATGAGGTCCACTTCGAGGGCCCAGTATTTCAGCTGGCTGACACATTAATTGTAAGCCAGTGCTTACACGGGCTGGGGCCTGTGAGGACTTGTGGGTAATATCCTGCTCTCCACCATACACCAGCTTAGCCTCGGCCTCTACCAGAGCCCTTAAAGGGATGCGTGGGATGGGAGAAGAGGAGGAAGGAGAAGCAGGATTCTTGTTCTTCTTGTCCTCTGCCCTGCCATCACTTGCTCTTCCATCGTCTACACCTGTCCTCTCAGGCCCAGCCATGACACCTCTTCTCCTTTTAGTTCTGCCATGTTCTCTAGTTGGCGTGTCCTGGAAGTGTTCTCTCTGATCTTCTGTCTCAGTGTTCACACTGTGATTTGAAATCTCAGATGGTCCTGAGAGCCTTGTAGTTTTTGCTGAATTTGCCATGGTATGCCTGAGAAAGATTATGCGCGTGAGTATCATCAATGCTTAACATACAAAATAAATAAATAAATAAATAAATAAACAGTCATCTCTCTGCATGGAGGTTCCCATGATGCAGTAAAAGACATTGTGAGAAGTAATGTAGCATAAATGGCTAAATGAAAACATGGAGCATTTCAAGGAGGCTGAAAGGCAGTCAGCTGACCTTCCCACCTAAAGTTACTCCCGTACTAACAATTTAGCCTTCATAATTGGGCTGTTGGCTTGCATTAGTAGGCAAGCAAATCTCCAGAATTTAGACAAGGCCAGGATTACAAATCATAATTTTAGCCTATCAAGAGGTGAGTAGTACCATACTGGCGTAAGTGACATTTTGGCCAAAACTGAGGTTTATATATCAAACTAGAAAAGCACTTGGCCAGGGCAAACCTCTGCCAAGGCCCAGATGGTGTTACGGATCACCACCAAAATTTAATACCCACGTTGTCCAAAAATTTCATCCAAATCCGTGCAGTACTTTTTAAGTTATCTTGCTCAAAAACAGACAAACAAACAGACAAATGCCAGCAAAACATAACCTCTTTGGCAGAGGTAATAATGAAAGCTCTTGAGTAGTTTCTACTATGATATTAATAAATTCTTAATGATTTGTTTTGATTAGATTACATTACATTACATTAAATTCAACTTTATTGTCACTGCACAAGTAGGAAGATACCACTACAACCAAATGTGGTTTCACATCTAAACAGAAGTGCAAATTGTAGGCCTAGAGGGCTTGAGGTGTTATTTACAGCTTATTGGTGCCAGAAATACAGGTTAGACCTACACAAGAACACAAATTATCATTGCTGAATCCAGAGCTTTGCTTTAGCTGAAGGTGTTGAAAAATAGTTTAATGTTTCTCATTAACCAAAAAATATTTCATATTTCCATATTCTGCCATACCCAAAACAGAGTAGGCCTTTTTGTGTTTGTTTCATCTGTGGTAAAGGTTTTTAAGATCACTTGAATTGGAAATCTTTGCTTCCTCTACCAAAGACAAATCAGTTAGTCCTTCAAACGGGCTACAGTATTTTTACTTTTATTCAGAGCCTATCCTTAGTAACATTAAGGCTTCTTGGGTAAAAAGGTCAGTTCAATGCTTATCAGTTCATTTTTTTTATTTAGAAAGTGAAAAAATCGTAATTTTCTAAAATCGTGTTTTTTGGTCTTGGTATAAATCCAAAGAGAGGGATTAACAGGCCTCTGTGCACAAATATCTGATGGTTTTCCCTAACAGTCAATGTGGTTCGGTGGTTGGCTTTCTTATTGCAATATCCCATATGGAAAGTTCTATTCATATCATATGCCTATAGGCCTATATAATAAGCGGACCGTAATCCCAACCAAAATTAAAGGGTAAGGAATCCTTGAAGGAGTAAATTAATGTAACATGTCATTGGTTGGCACAAAGCTACAATTATCTCCCTAATCTTTTTCTTTTCCTTAAACTTTTCTTGTCTGTGTGAACTTTGCACTTGAGAAAACCCTGACACACTGTCACAAGTCCTGTCCTACACTGATAGTGTATATAGGAATCAATTTTGCACTGGGCTATTTTGAACAATTTTAGGAAGCCGTGGAATTTTCCAGCTCTACAAAAACAGTAAACTGAAATTTAGAGCAGTTCGGATAGTTGAAAGAAATTAACTTTCTTTTAAAGAAATTTGTGGTGAACCTGAGTTTACTCAGGCTTGGATTTTGCTCTATTTAAAAGTGAAAGTGGTTCTCCCTACACTCATTAGCTCTAGACACCTATCCTGCAATCAGTATAAAGGGAGCACTACTAAGGCTATTAGGCCACACCATGAGCTTTAGATGACCAATGTGGACACAACTGGGGATAACTTAATCTCTATATTTTGCCTCAAGTTCTCGTGCCGCTCCACGCTCACGCTGGAAGGAAGGATCCACGCTGTTTAAGGCCACATGGTCTTAACGTCGGAAATAATAGACCTTACATGCAAAGAAATTAACGTGGAGTGCATATATGCATATACGAGTGCATATACGTTAACCCGCATATATGTAGACCTACAAAATGCATGGATTGTTCTGTCAATTATATCCTTGACTTATTAAATTAAAGCAAGCAACGTCCAATTTCAACTTCAACTAACGTGTGAGCAAGTGGGGAGTCATGTCAGACGTGTGAACAAGAAAAAAATATGACAGGGGACAAATACGCACCTATCATAGTGGCATTGGACATAAGAAAGACCCACATGTCCAACCAGTGCATTTGGGAGTGGAGAGCCCCCTCAGATAGCCAGAACCATTGCAACATTGGGGCTGCATTTACAGAATGAGAAAGTGTCGAATAAAATGTCGATAAAATAATATTCAGAATGATTTTGCCCCACAACAGCCAAAAAGAGAGGTGAAAGTGGACCAGCCTATCAGGAATCCTACGATAACCCACGCCTTATTTAGGATAGCCTACCTAAAAGTGCCACCTGTAGACCGTTTTATTATACCGGCAGCAGCAGACACAATGCGTCATTAACAGCCATTTTTTAACCGATATCATTTCGTTTAGAGTAATCATGGAGCAGGACAGACCCGTGGGGATGGACAGACCCTTGGCCCATGGCCATAAAACCCATGGGTTAATCCGGTCGTGAGCTGGCCCGATCTGGTTGTTGCGTATGGATAGAGTCTTCTTTTACTGTCTCTGGTAGACCCAGGGATTTTTTGCCAGGCTCTATTTACCCCCTGAATAAAACCATTACAGATTCCCCCACATACGAGGAAGGTGTTCTGACTGTAGTCACACAGGATGTATTTTGATTGGAATTGGTGCACAACCGGAGCAGCCTGGCCACATCATCACAACAGGTGTTTGTGCAAGGGAAATGAGGAAATGCTCCTAACTGAACACTGCTCAGTATGCTACTGGAACCTCAAATCATACGCCTAGGACTAAGCTGATAGCTTGCTCTGATTTCTCCAGGTTCATGCATAGGCATACTGCATTTTTTTGAACGTTATCATAGGAGGAGTTAAACACAAACAAACAAGGGATACATGTTTCTCAATTTATTCGTGAATTAATAAGCACATGCAGTCCAACCACCCCACATCCACCCAACCCAATCACACAGCCCGAACTAGACTTATGGCCAAGCTACTAGCACTACCTACGCCAGAGATCAGAGACCAAAGGGTCAACGGAAATGTAAATAAATCTCATCGTCACAAAAGGTATTAAAGCTGTTCTATTAAATCTATATTAAATCAAATACAAACATCCTGCCCTGCCTGGTACAAAATGATTACAGTTATACCGCTCTTTAATGACAATATATGTTGTTAGTGCATACGAGATTTCGCTAACCATGGAAAATACAGGTGCCACAAGTTAAGATGACGCTTCAGATGAATATTTGTACTGTGCTGTAAGTAACTGATGCTGACTTTTATCTCTAGGCCTAACAGTAATACGGATGTAGAATAGTACTAGAGCAGCTCTCCGAGGAAAAAAGTTGGAGATCCCCGGCCTACGCTATACCGTTATTAACAAGGATCAGGAATCAAGGATTAAGAGAAAGAAAGATACTGGAAATAAAAATGTAAATAGGCAGTACACACATGGGCAGTCCGTATTGATCATTTAGGCGCGTAAAATCGATTTCCAAGAACAGACGTGATTAGTTTGTGCTCAGCAGCTTCCAGAGACCTTCAGCCTGCGTTGTCGGGAGATGTGACGTCGCGTATGAAGAAATACTTCAGTCGAGGTGGTTATGGTAATGGCGTCATTGGTCCTATCAATAAGCTGCAGATGTGAGGGGCTTTATAGTCCGCAATGGAATTTGCCGCAGGGTCGAAAGGATCGGATCCTCCGAACCTGGCCATCGGAACACACCTGGCTTCTCCTCGAATGATGTCTGAATCTTAAACTCGCTAATTGAAGGTGTCTGTGAAGATCCTCATTCATCCAGGTCGTGGTAGTCAAGGTGTTCAACAGGTGCAACTGGACGTCTTTTTGGAGCTTTTTTACTCGCGTTACTCGCGGTTATTAACTCTCGTTGTTTACAAATCGTTCGTAGCTGTAAAACTACACACTGCATATTGGCATATGACCTAGTCACCGCATTATAAAATGTGTCTTACAGCAGTTACAGGCAAAACGCCGGGTGTATTCTACGCATATCCATGGCCAGGTAAACTCTTGAATGCATGCGTTGTAAGAGGTGGGACTAGACTAGCCCTCGGTATGTTATTGTAAAGTTAAAGGAGTATTCGCAAGTAGCTTATATGCACCTGTTGCGCACACAGCATTATGACTGGTTGCTTACTTGTATTTCCATAATGTTGCCCTGGCGACCTTACACTTTTGAGCCAGTTAGTCAGAGAGGTCGAGTGCGTATGAGACTGAATTGAAACCTAGCCATTGTCTGACTCTGAAATTGTTAAAAGCCATAGTCTAACAAACAAAACACATGTTCTAGGCACATTTGCAATGTCGCAACTGCTAACTCCGAATGTGTTTTTCTTACCTCGTAGTTATTGCTGAACGACAGTAGAAATAACACAGGTGCGACTCTTGAAAGTGTATGCCCAGTTTGAATGCACTGACGTTTCCTCGAATTCGTAGAAAAACATTCTAAAGGGAATGCTTTCCTCGTATCCAAATCGAACCTGCTAATAGAGTTCCAGAGTCCTGAAAAGGCGGAGGCCTGCTCTACCTACATTAGGCTATCTTATTCCGCAGTGGGGTGGGGAGTACAGTGACAATTCAGACATCTAAACGGGCCTGATAAGTAAACTTTTAATCTTTTATTATCTATTCTACTTTAAGCTGTCAGTATAAAATGCAAACAAAATCAGTCACTCATTTTTCAACTTCTCATGAATAGTAAGCACCAGCAAGAAGAATGGCAGACACTTTTCAATGATGTTTTTTGTGTTCAAAAAGGTTGTGAGCATTTAGCCTAACGGTGTATATCATATCTTTTTTATGAATGAAAGTCACAGTAGCCAACAAGGAAGTGACAAGATCCTTGAAACAGAAAAGAACACACTTT
The DNA here is from genome assembly GCA_015244755.2 of Tenualosa ilisha. Classification (NCBI taxonomy): domain Eukaryota; kingdom Metazoa; phylum Chordata; class Actinopteri; order Clupeiformes; family Clupeidae; genus Tenualosa; species Tenualosa ilisha. The sequence continues at coordinate 3,736,498 of PYXC01000407.1, forward strand.
GATGTTTTCTGTTTTGCCATCCAAAATAGGGTAACCAGACGACACAGATTTCCGGACACAGTCACCGATTTCGGAAAGAGGAATGTCCCCATTTCCCAAGGAAAATTCAGGGAAATGTCCCATCACTTTAATCCAAAACATTTTTCATACTCCAAAATGTTTTGACAGTCATTGTTTAGGCCACTTCCAGTTAACATGGCGATAAACACCATCTGGTGCATTCACATGGAGATATTATACATACAGTATGGTTTTGCATATGTTGATCTCTATAGTTTACTGAATGCACATGGAAGTTGAAAAGGGGTTTGTCACAACAACACAACAGCCACCACTGAAGAAAAAGCTCTACTTTGAATTTTCAGCCAGATTGTGTTGTTTGCATGGCTTAGTGTCCATGACTTACCCATCACCCATTTGATTGGGCAATGGGTCTTGTACACACAGACCGAGTGTGTGAATGGACAGAAGAGCAAACGTAGCTTTCCCCCCACATGCACATTCTTTCCTTCTGATGCATATAAATAGCTGTTTACTCCACCTTTCGCTTAGCGCTCCTCTTTTCCCCTCCCAACCCCCGGCCTTAGTGCCCACATCATGTACCAGACAAAGTAAAATTTACAAAGACCACAGGCCTGAGTTATTAGGACTCCATTAAGAACCATCTCATGCTGCAGTAAATGGCTCCTATACGACTAGCACTCAGTACATTTGTGTGAAATACTCTCATTGCAACAGTCTTTTTTACTCTCCCCATCTCCGTGTTCTTATTAGTGCTTTGACTCTGTGGAGCTGTAACATATCCTCACTAAGCTCAGGGAGAACAGTGTTGTTGTGTGCCATATATTGTGCGTTAAGGAAGGCTGCGTTGGAGCACTGTGATTTTGCTTTTTTATGCCCAGCCCTTAATGCTGCAGTTGTGTCTTTTGCTATTAATGAGACCTCCTCATCCATATTCATTGTGATTACAGAGGACCTTGAGAGTATGTTTACTTCATGCCAGTTCAAAGTGAAAATGGAATGGGAAATGGTATCGTCCCCACAAACAGGAATAAATAGATCTCTCTCTCTCCCATGTCACAGCAATATTTTGAAAGTTAAACATGGGCACTTGAGACAGAAGCATTGCACTTAACCTTTATTCCAACACTGGAGTGTTGTCATCAAACAGACATGACACAAATTGCCAAGAGACACAAACAGCACACACTCTGCCATTTTTCAGGTATTCTCTGATTGGTCCCCTGTTGCTCCTTATTTTTTTTCTCTCTAATCAGCAAAGACATCTCAATGCACAAAACCCGCTCACTCTATCTTGGGGGGATGATAATTCTACCATGTGGATGTGTTGTGCTGCATGCTGATGGGTCTCCTACTTCCTTGAGCTTTAGTCAAGCTCCGGATGGCATAATGACAAAGAAGAGAGCGGGAGTCTTTGAGAGAGAGACAGGGCGTGCTTGTGCTGAACATTGTTTCGCCTTTTCCTCTGCTGCTGAGACTTGTACTGCTGTCACTAATTAATCCTTTCCAGCCTTTGCTTGACTGCGATGAAAAAAAGAACTGAGAAAGAACAATGTATGGGGAGAGGAGAGGAGAGGGAAAAAAATAGTATATCAATGTGGTAGGGAAAAAAAGACAAGCTGCTTGAGTGGGAGTTGTACAATAACAAGGGGATGTGTTTGAGTAGGAGAGTGTTAGGTGAGGCTGACATGGCTGATTACATAAATAATGTAGACCTTGCCTTAAGACTCAAGGTGGTGCAGTCATTCTTTCATCCACAGTGTGTTTTTTTCACAAAGCCAAAATAATAAAACCATACCTCAACACTTTCATAAAGGAACAATCTGCTGTGAATCAATTTGTAGCTCTGTTGTTTGAGGTCACAGAGTGCTATCGGTAGGATAAAGAACAAGAAAATTTGATACAACATAGACCGGTTAGTGGATATCAGCTAATATAACTGAATGGGGCACAGAAACTCTCAAATTTCAGTTTAATTCTCCAATGCCCCATTGAGATAACTTTGACTGCCGGGTGGTTATTCAGTCTATGTTATATCAAATGTTTTCACTCTTTTTTCCTTAAGACAGCAAACAACAGGGCTATGGATTGAATCACACCAGATTTCTCCTTTAAAGGCCTTGTTATTGACATCTAACACCTATCAGAGATAGTATTATAGTAAGGTGGGTTGTCTATGAATGCTTGTTGGTATAGCTGCAGGGAGCTACCATGCAAATTCATTGTTGTCATACTCAGAATTCTATTAATTAAACCCATCAGGCCGTGGCTGATTAACAGTGCAAACAAATTACTTTGGATGAGACCTTCAGACTTCAGGCAAAATAAATAAATGACTGTTGCAAAAATGGCAATGCAAAAAAGTGGTAAACTGAAATCAGTCGGAGAACTAGAGCCCAGAAATCTGCTTTCCCATCTCCAAATCCCAAGACCAAATTCAGAATTCAGTGGGCCTCAAAAGAGGACATTACACTTCTGGAAAAGCTTCTGCTGAACTCTGACTTCAATCATAAACCTGAACAGTAAACCTTAACACCGAGCCAATGCTTAATCCAGCCCATATGTCTGCTCATTTATATGGGCATAAATAACCAAGGGGATAAGTATCTGTTTTCTAGATTAATAGACCTGGATGGGAGTGTAAAAGTGGATTAGAAAATGGTTTAGAGCCATACCAAGAGACCTCCAATCTGCAGCACTATATATTTTCCTCTGAAATTATGTCGTTAGGCTTCACATTTGAAGGAACACATATCAGAGTCTCCTCAGTTAATGTGATCAGAGTCCACATACCCTTATGTGGTGACGTGAAGCTGGTCAGGAATACATGTAACCATATTCCACTGCTTATTCCAATCAAATTAGGTCACATATAACACATTCAAAGGCTTTTGCTAGGCTGCTCTTCTTACAATATTCCAGTGCTTACAGAAGACTGCTCATCATGTAATGTATTTGTCATGACAGAGAATGCCAGTCATTTGATGTGTCAGTCATCATATGGTTGTCACAGAAGTATTAACCACCAAAGATGTACTGAAGTTTTTATCCTTCAAATATGAAATTAGAAATATGCCTCTAGATAATTTATACAGGAAGCTTTAGCATTCTTAAAGGAGTTCCCACATGGATTTCACACTGGTTCAATATGTTCACATAAAAACATTTACAGTATTTGAAAGTATTCCAAAAATAAAAACATCTGAGTAATATCAACCGAGAATAAGGAATTGTCTGTCTTGATTTTTTTGTGGCCTAATCTGATAGCATACTTTTAAGTGTTTAGCGATGTCTACTTAAAATAACTTTATATGAGAAGAGAGAGTGAGAGAGAGAGAGAGAGAGGCATTACATAACATCATAGACCTCTTAATGGGCAAATACTCTCTGAAAATGTAGTGCAACCTCACGGGACCAGGCTCAGAGGATGAGGGAGACAGATGGACGTTAAAAACGATGCCGAAAAGGAAGAGACCAGATGGATCTGTATTTTCAGAAATGGCCACAATTTGTACACTTTTCTTAACATTGTGATCCAGGTTGGTGGGGAAAGAAGTTGCTAGCTCCGAGGACAAAAAACAAAGAAGTATTTTTATGTCATTCTGTGTCATTACTTTGTGGCACTTGGAAATTGGCTCCAGGAAGTGGTAGCACCTGGAGTGACACCGCTGCAGTATGCGAAGTGTGTGGGAGTAGGGCCGCAGTGGTGCCTGTGCTCTCGGTGAAGCTGTAGGTCACCAATGCATACGCTACAAATTCTAAAGGTCACGGTGTGATAAAATCAATTTCTTCGGGACAGTGAGGGCTTTACTCTCCAACTTTCTCTTGCTCTCTTTTTGTTCACTCTCTCTCTCTCTCTCTCTCTCTCTCTGTCTGTCTCTCTCTGACCCTGAGGGTCTTTTTTGTTGTAGAATAGTACCCACTCATCACCAGCCACAGCGTCATTCTGCACATGTACTTTTTCTGCCTAGGGAGACTGTAGATACCGAACTGCACGGTGCAAAAAGATCACTCATAGCCCAAGACAGAGGATCATTGCATTCTCTCCTCAGACTGTTTGGGTTGTACTGTGTGTTTCCATGTAAGGAGTGGTAAGAAAATATGTCAAACATTTCATGGTCCGCTGTCTCAGTTATTGTTTCTGTGAATGGGCATATATGTAAACTCTGCCAGTCATGTTTGCAAAAATTGGAACCGTGGCATCAGGTTTCTGATAAGTACATTTCCCGACAATGATTTATAACCTAATACACAGGGTTTGGTAACTGAGGGACTGAGGGAAGATATTACTGCTACCCCTGAAGTTGTTGACAGCAAACAACCCAAAATGACAGGGGAGGTTTTTAAGCTCACAGCAAATGTCATTCACATCTAGTGTAGTGATGAATGTATTCCTAAAATATCTGAAAACACTGCTAGATACATATGTAATTAGATAGTTATCACAAAATTACTGTCTCAGTGCTCCAAATGTCAGAACCACAAAGGGAGAGAAAGAGAGGAAAGAAAGACAGAGACTGACAACTGTAATATCAAGTATCAAACATGTGCATCCAATATATTCTCATACTCTCTATGGGTAACTGTCTGCATCTCTAAATTAATGTGTACACTTGTAATGTCCACTAACTTGTGTATCTCTCTCTCTCTCTCTCTGTCTCTCTCACTCACTCACACCTACCTGCATGTAAGTGTGTGGCTGTGGATCACGAATGTTTGTCATGAGTACACGCAATAGAAAGGCCAGCATGGTACAGGGGAATAGGGGGAGGGGCGCTGTCAGGGTTATGGATGGCACTGTGGGTGGGTGTCAAAGGGGAAACAGGGCTAGGCACTGGAACTGCCGTCACTCCTGAGCAGTGAAGAGCGCTGCTTTCACGTGGTTCCCGGGAGGAGTGTAATTATGGTGAAGTTAAATGACTGCACAGCCCAGATTCATGGCAGGGTTCATGGGACTGCAGTGGGCTTTCTCAGAAGCCCTCTTCCGCAGTCATGGTCCATAGAAGAACCTCCTTGGGGAGGATGTGTTGTTGTTCATGGAACTGTTTGCAAGTGTATATGTGTCTGTCTAGATGTTCAGGCATATTTGTGTTGGAAGGGAAGTTAGCTGATTGTGTATTTTTGACAGAAGTGTAAGTTGTATATGAATAAATGTGCCTATATAGTTAAATACTGTATGGTATTAATAATTTAATCATTTCTGTGAGGCTTATTAATAAAGGCAAAAACCTAACATTTTTTTCTGAAGATGAGTTCACATTTTTCTTCAAGTTATGGATGCTGCACTTTTTTAGTTTTTTTAGTATGATACCCACACACACACACACACACACACACAGAGAGAGAGAGAGAGAGAGAGAGAGAGAGAGAGCAGTTTCTCCAGCAGATATTCTGTCTACACTATTAGACTAATATACTGTATTGAAGCTTTATAATTATGTTTCTGATTAAGTACAGCTCATGATAATGTACCAATTCATGCTGAGTACAGATCAGCTGTAAACAACAATGCTTGTTAATTCAGTAAACACTTCATATCAACCAAGGCCTGAATCAGCTTTGAGCAATAACTTTCCATGGCAGTGACATGGAAATGTATGATCAGGTTTTGAAAAGAGGTTGACTGTTACAAAATCAGATTATTCCAGATTATTGAACAGGAGTAAACATACCAGCATACAATATTTACCTTGGGCTCACAAGGATATAATTTATAAATATGGAATATGTTTTATCTTATTAATGTTGTTCTTTTCAATATTGCAGACAATCAATAATACCGCAAAGCAGCTTCTGTTTTATCCTTCTTGTTTCACTAGGAAATCTGAAAGTGTACATTGTACCATCTCAGAGACCACAATGTGACTGCCTTATAGTGATGATCACTAATTTAAGGTATAGTCAAGGTTGTCATTGGGGTGTTTTGTTGTTGTTTTACAAGTGTTGATTTTGTTTCTCCCAAACTTCAGTACCCTGATGAATGTTGGCCTTTAGTTTACCATTCTGCTTGAGTTTAGTTAACCTGCTGTGGTGTGCAGCTGCTCTCTAGTACTGCAAGGAGGGCTACCGCAGTTAACATAGCTTTGTTGGCTCTAGGGAAATGGAACAACTTTTTTTTTTTTTTTTTAATTTAACCCAATCTTTCACTAATGATCCTCCAAACTGCAAAGAGGCTCAGGCATGTTTTTAGTCGATCAGCTTTTACTTTTTCCATTCTGCACATAACTTAAGGCCTCTGCCTAACTTCAGATCTATCTCTCTGTGCACAGAAGTGGCTGATCATATGCCTGATCATGGCTGGCTTCTGAAGATGGCTGTCTGCTCTAATACACATTTCAAAAGCTTTTGGTTATTTCACCATGAAATACATGCTTCTAAACATCTTTGGAGCGGTCTCTCCCAAGGATTGTCATGAAACACATAGACTACTTTACTGTCATTTTAAAAATGCTCAAATCAGTAATAAAATAAATCTATATAAGTCTCGTTAATGAGTGTCTGCCTTTTATTGTATGAATAATCCCACAGAGTGAAAGAACGTTGTTTGTCTAGGCCTACTTGTTCGCAAAATCAAACATCCATCCCTAATTATGCATTTAGTTCGCAAAAATCTGCGCGCCTATTTTGCTCAAAACCTGACATGACATTTGCTACTATTCAGCTCAATTGGTGGTGGAGCTGCCGATCTCTGTCTGGTTTTCCAAAAAACTTGAATTAACAGTGGAACATTGCAGCTGTTATCTGGAACATTCTAAAATGCCACTACTCCCCTCATTTTACTTTAAGTTTGGTAAGTGCATTAGCGTGTCTCATCACTGCCTATTGCCATATTAAACATCATCTGCGTCACTCTCACGTACGTAGAGCTCTCTGCAGAATTCTTCATCAGTCTGTCGCTGGCAAAGGCGCCGGGCGCTGCGGTTGCAGTACTGTATGTGCTTTTTTCGCATGAAAACACGAACGATGAAAAGAGTCTCTCCTTTTTCTCCTCTCGGTTTGCCGGTGCAGACAGCCTAACTCACGGCTTGTTTTAGGATCTCTCTTCGCCAGTTCCCTGTGTTGTTTCTGGGCCTGACAGGAGCAGTGTACGACGGAATAGTAAGAAGTGCGCCGTTTTTTTTATTTTTTTTTTTCAAACTTCCGAGAGGGAAAGCGATTGCGCCAGCTCATTTGGAATGGGACATGGCATGCTTCATTGCGCCTTAGCTGTACATAGTTACTGAAGTGACACGAGCGGTTGCTATTAGCAAATCTTGAAGCAGACCGAGTACTGAATCAAAAATCTTCGCCACTCCCTTCACCTCTGTTATCTCGAGATACTTATACGCAGAATAAACTGTCTTTCCTCAAGGAAGCTGTTTGTGACCAGAACATCTAAACAAGGATATGTTGGAGTCCTGATTTTGCTACCGGCAATTTGGGAAAAAGGAACAGGTACGTTTTTTTATACGCTGATCATAGTTTCTTTGTGTAACCTGTCATATAAGATCTGCTCAATTATAGATTATTTTTCCCATCAGTATGACAGCTGAATGAAATGGATCAAATTTGCCTAGTGAAATTGACGTTTTGAAAAATCTGTTTTCTAAACTTCTGTAATTGTTGGAAAACATAAAGTCTTCTATTCATGTCCAACCCAATGGCATCGGTTGGCGCGCAGCCTCGACGCTGTGTGAGTGAGTGTGTGTGTGTGTGTCTGTCCGTCTGTATGTATGTATTTATGTATGTATGTATGTATGTATGTGTGGGTGCGTGTGTGTGTGTAAGACGGTTGCTGTCGTAATTATCCGTCGGTACATGTTTTTGTGGGAGCTTGTTTGTGCGCCAGCACACTTGTCTGAAATGGTGTTTTGTGTAAATAGTCCAAGCAGTAAATGGTGAATTAGATGGAAGAGAACTATGCTCTAACGATAGGTTGCCTTTGGTGAAGTTTTGCGCTGCTGCTGTGATGTGGTTTGTAGACAGCCGGTTTCTGGGAGAGGGATTTAGACTGCGGTGCTGTCCATGGTACTAAGTTTAGTTTTAAGCATCAGTAGCAGTGACTGATTATTGTCGTCCATTGCAGGAAATATTTGGCTGTTTGGACAAGGGTGAACCTCCGGTCAAGGCCTTCTCCAGTCTGAACTCAGAGATGTGTGAGCTGGTCTGTTAATGTATTCATGTTTTTGTTGTTGTTTGTTTTTAAATAGGAAACAGTGGATTCTGCTTGTCTTGATGTTGGTCCATTTTTAGTTAGTGCAAGTGGTGAAGCAAAACTCATCTTACAAATATATATAGGCTATATACAGCATCGGTGTTTAGGTTTTAAGTCAAGAAGAACAGCCCTCTCCACAAACTCACACACACACACACACCAACCTCACACTTGATATCTATAGCTATACCCTTCTAAGAGCACGTTTTCAAAACATATACATCTTGAACAAACAAAACATTTTTAACTGGACATTGTGAAGGACCTTGTTAGTTTTACCTGCATGTTGTGAGCAGTTGTTTACTCTGTAATCCTCTTTCAGATGTTGATTCACAGACGGTTAAAAATGATCCCTTATTCACCCTACAGAAGTGGCTGCAGATTCCACTTACTGTTCAATGACAAGAATCACTGGCCTGTAGATGGCAGTGTGCATTAGACGTTCACAGTCCAAATCATGTAGAAGCTGTCTATTTGTGCAGAATCATACAAGAACCGTAGACATCTCAACATCAAAGTAAACAATTTAAAGAAATTTACAGAGTTCTTTACATTTGCTATACTGGCATCAGAGGCATCTTTAAACTCAGCTGTATTTGTATCAAACCACAGCAGGCCCTCCTACACCTCAGATTTTGCTCTGGACAGTTTATGTGGAATTGCACATCCAGAAGTCCAAACATGTCTTCAAGCTAAAATTTGGAGAGTTTCCCAGATCTGCTTTGTGTCTGACTTGTGGAGGTCATGGTTTGATGACTATAGCTCTGATTCCCACTCTCCCCACCCCCACACACGCCCTGGAGCTTATCAAGATGAAAGCCTGCATGTACTACTGCTCGACCATCCACAGCTAATAAAGTGTGTGCGTGTGCGTGTATGTGTGGTTGTGTGTGTGTCTGTGGGTGTGTTGAATGTGTTATTGGTTGTGTGTGTGTGAGTAACTGTGCTCATATTTGTATGTGTCTGCTTAAGTGTATGTTTTATATTCAAACATGGCTGTACTACCAGATACCATGTGATCCATTGTATGGGTAAATTCTGATGCGAGCATCTGTGCAGCCAGTCTCCAGGTCATGCTTACTGGACATTGTCACATCACAGTTGTGTGGTGCATTAAGATTCAGACATTTTCCCTGAATAAAGGATAAAGTATTGATGCTCACTGGATGACAAAAGTCAGCATATGGATTATCACAGATTGAAATGGGACAATGCACTGGTTGCATAACAAATTTGACCTCGTGTGTGTCATGCTCCTGCCATGCTTACACAGAGTGATGGGGAAGGATATTCTCTTGCTGACAAGAAGGCCAGTGCCTATCCAATAACTCTGTGACTACAGTCAGTGCCACAGCCCCACAGCCGCCACTGGTTGATTTTGTTTCGTTTCCGCAGCAGCACCTTGCACTGGCGGTGCCAGCTCTGATTTGGTGCTCCTGGGTGACAGTGGCCCCCCAAGCAGTAATGAAACACCCAATAATACTGGACGCAGTGCAGTGACAGCGGCTCAGTTGTCTCTCCGAGGGAGAAGCTTTCATTTCCGCCTGTGGGCTAAAAATGATATGTAATATTCAAAATTAGGCTTCAGCTTTTCTTATATATATAATGTGACAATTTTTAAATATTTTGTTATGTAAAAGTGTATGGCTAATTCCACCTGTTACATTTGCATTACAACAGCGAAGGCATGCTGGATGATGTCTTTACCATCTACTACAGAACTCCTATGAATAGCTGCCAACTCTGGGTATTGGGGAGTAATGCACTCACTTGTGGTCTACGACAGAATCATTTAGTGCAAAGGTCAGAGTGTTTAGAAAACTCTGATTATGGCTTCATTCAGTCTTATTTTTATCTTTTGCTATGTATTTTCTCCTCAACAGCAGATGGTCATTTAGGATCTGGGCATATGCCATTTCATTTAACTTATGACCAATGCCAGCCCTGACAAGTATTTTGTTGTTGTTGCTGCTGGCTGCATGTGAATCACAACAAGGACTTGGTACACTCATGAGCAGGGCTAGTGAGATTGCAAGAGAGATGTGCAGAGAGAGAGAGAGAGAGAGAGATCACAGTCTGGCATTGTAAGAAGACGTGAACCCTGTATGCTACATTATTTTTTCATTCATTTCCAAAACCAGCTGGCCTCAGCTGACTGTGCCTCATTGCAGCTTGTTAAAGTTCCCGTTTAGCTGCCTGGAATGTGTCGACTGCAGCGCTTGTCAGGAATTATTTGTCCTAATGGGAAATGTTTTACATATGATGCTGGACTCTTGTTTGACACCCTCACTATGTTTCCTGGTCATCCGTGCTGCTAGTGGCTTGCCTAAGGCGCAGAGAGCCAGCAGGCAAGGAATGAGTCTGTTTTTATTCTGAAGGGTCACTGCCTTTTAGAGCTGCTAAACAATAATCATGTTCTCAGTCTGGCAACACAATATGTTAATTAAAACACGCCTGCTTGTTGCTTGAGACTTTTACACTTGCTTGATTAATGAAGAGCCTCTCCTTCTTGTATCTCTCAAGCCCAGAGTCCTCCAGCCTTTAAGCAGACAGCAGTCCTAACAAGGGAGGAGGGGGAGGCAGGAGTGTGACATGTTCAGGCCTTTGAAACACAGGAACACAGATGGACTTTTTTTGTTGCTCTCCATCACCCACATTTATTTCTCTCCTCTATCTTCTGGACTGGAGGATAGTAGTGTTTTTTTTTTTTCTTTGTGAGCACAAGCAGGGGAAGCTTCACTGCCCACTCAGGTGTCTCATGAACATGCAGTGAATTAATCAGCTTGGGTTCTCACTCTCACTCTCCACAGCAATGAGTCGTGTCTTACCATCAAGCGCCCCCACACACACACATACACACATACACATGCACACACATACACATGCACACACACTCCTCTTCAATTACACCACAAGTCTGATGTGATAATAGAAAGCGCACAGACACTCAATCACCTGCAAATAAACACACATTTCTGTTTTTAAGCTCACAAGGAAACTGCACATCAGGAAATCTGCCCACATCCGCGCACACACCTTTTAAAGACACTGACCCAACATGCAAATGATTTTATCTAGTTACTGAAAAGGTAATGAATGTCTCACTGAAATCACTGATGCACTTAAGCACTCGGCTCAATGCTGCAGATAATTGGTTCAGTCTGCAGTGAAAGTTATTCGTCCTCTTTGAAAAGTTTTGCCAGGTCTGGCTTTTCTCTTCTGCCGCCGCCACGGTCTCTAGCCCACACGTCTCCCTGTGTGCTGCTACACCTCTGCTGCCTGAGCTCTGAGGGCCTCTGATTGGTGTTAAGGGAACCTGAAGCGGAGCACAGGAGCAGAGGGAAGCAATTGTATTTCCCTTCCTAACAACCCCCATCCACCCCAAGGACACAGAATTTACAGGACTGGACCACTTGGTAATTGGTGGCTCATCTCATTACGTTCACTGGATGGCTGTGAGGGTGAAAGGGCCACTCTCACTGACCCCTGGGTCAATGCCAGTACACACACAACCCCTCCCCCTCCCCTCCCCCTAAGATGGGCGCAATGCAATTAGCAGCATGGTCAGGGCTAATACTTAGGCCTTCCATATCAAGAATGCAAGCACATGTGGTTTGTGAGGCACAGACAAATGTAGTGCAGTAAAGCTTGGTTGACATTTGGCCATCAATCTCACCAAAAGTAGTGTAAATTTTCCATAGTTCGTTAATACAGGGAGCCAAATTTGGATGTGCTCAAAGGTGAAAACATCAGACTGGTTTAAATAGATGATGATAGCTTTTAAAGTGTCTATGTTATGTGTTGTAAGCTCAGATTGTTCTATTCTTGCTGAATAAATAGACAGCTGTGACTTTATAAATAGACTTGCCGTGAGACTTTATCATTATTGATCCAGACAAACAAGGTTGACATCTTTGTATTAATCTCCTAATGACAGTTGGCCTTGCAGACAATTTCCGCTCTCCTCTAGTTTGCAATGTTCAATTTGGAGCCCTTATCTAGCATCAACACATCCATCCGTCATAATGAATGCAGGGCTCTTTAAGAAAGTTGGTGCAATTTTCCACTGCAGAATGACCTTCCGTGCGGCTTGCCTGACTGATTAAAAGGAGGGTGATAGAGAGAGGGAAAAGTAGGAGGGGAAAAAGGCCCGTCCCTTTGATGTCATTTTTAATGTTGACCAGAAATTACTCGCAACAAAGCGTGCTTATGAAGGATAGCCCTCAAGGCAAAAGTTTACTTACTCTGGTTTAATTGCATTTCTCATATTGAAAAGAGTATGATTCACTCAGAATTTTCATCGTGGCTTTAGAATATGCAGCATTGTCCTCATACTGAAGGCCAAGCCTAGCCACTGTCCAATATTAGGGAGTTTTCTATTGATCTCCAGACGTAAATCCTGCCATAGCGCACCAAGATGGGAGTTAATTATGAGCTGAGTGTGATGCGCATTGACAACATCTTTTATTTTTTTCTTCCTGAGCTCTGCACAGACGAACAAAATAACTCGAACCAATGCGGGCTCAGCTGAAGACCCCAGTGGCAAGCGCGTTGGGCTTCAAGGCCAGCTCCCAGACGCAAAGCCGAGCGAGACAATTCCACCTGAACTCAGCTAATTGGTTATAGGCCGTGAAAGAAAAGGACAGGGAGGGCAGAGGGCATCTCCAGCCACAGCGCAGCGCACTGGTCTCAACCCCACGGACTGAACAGGGGCTGTATCTATCTGATATTGAAATGTTCCTGGTCAAAGTTCAGCTACGTTGTTTCAACGTTACCCAATACACTTCACTCTCTTGAGGTTAGGAAAGTGGAAGGGTCAGGGGGTGCTTAGGATGTTTGCTCTCAATGTATGGTGAATTGTTGTCCATGGTAACCTTCCCACACATGCCGTATGACTATATGGCCTTTTGATGTTGAAGTGTTGTATGCTTAGTCTCTGCTTTGTCAACTGCATCAGTCAGTGTGTAGATTAGCACTGAATAAATGAAATGTAGATACATGTAGATTGATTCTGTAATTCTTGCTTGAAGCCAGACTCTTTCACTCTCATGCCCAGCTACCCCATCACCATGGGCACAGTATAGAAACGTTCTAAGGTCAGAGCCCTGGGTATTTCATTTTCTCCAAACTCCTAGAAAAAAAACTTTCTAAACATTCTTTAGACGGCATGTTTACTTTCATATACTGTATTTGATCATCTTATGGCTACCTGGCCTTGTGTTGAAGGTAGTTTAAGTGTGGATTGTGTGTTTTTGTGTCATGGTTTTGTCTTGCTTGTCAGTAGCTGTATGTTTTTGCATTGACTAGATGAAAGGTAAGTGTGGCTGGACATATCCATTTGTGTCCCCTGTAAAGTTAGGTGGGGTGCTATCAAGTGGTCACAGCTCATGATTTATGTTGTGGGCTGGGCTGTTGACATTGATACCATGCTGTAGTGGGGGAACAGGCTGTGATTTCTTAGTTGAGAACATCCAGTGACTGAAACGTCAGCCTGTCCCTGGCCACACAGTGCACCTAGGTGTAAGTGTGTGTTTGTGTATGTGAGAGCATGTGTGTGTGTGTGTTTGTTTGTGTGTGTGTCTATGCGCTTGACTGCGGAAGCTACATGTCTCTGTGTGTCTGTCGAGGTGTGCACACGTGTGCCGTTGGACTGTGACTGTGGGCAGCGAGACAATGAGAGACATGACCTCTCTGCCTTGAACTCTCCGTCGTACATCAAACATGGGTTGCTCCTAAAAGCACTCATGTTGCCTACTACGCTAGATTAAACACATGGCCAGAGGAATAATATGCTAGTGGGTGCACTTGTCTACAGGCTGTAGATCTTTCCACAGGGCCACTGCCAAGGTTAGCCATTGTGGCATGTCACATCTCCCCTTGGCCATCACAGAGGACATCCCACAGGATTGGCCTGCCCTTGGGCTGTCAGCAGTGTGAGATGCTTTTTTAAGGTGCTTTTTGTTTTGGGTGTAATTACACCCAGTGTTAGCACATAGTAGTACACATCATATCCTGGAGGTTAGGAAAACAAAAAGCTCAGATTTCAGAGCTCTGGGCAAAATCTAATGCTTGTTACATTCTACTGCTGGAGTCATGATTAACTGGCGTTCCCCCTCGGTGTGAACAGGCTCACTATTGCATCTTGCTTGCTGTTGGTAGGCTCAACTTCACCAGCATAGCGGCAAGGAGCTTTCATTCTGATCCTGAACCTGTGCAGCATAGGTAATGAAGTAATGTGTAATACGTTTTATCCAGTATCCATTACTGCAGTCACATTGACCATTAATATGCTTACTGCAGAAGCTTTTGGCTTATAAGCTGGGTAGAAGAATGAATGAAGAGATGGGAATGTAATTATTCTAATTGTTTACCCCAGCGCTTAGTCTCTCCTAAGCACATCGGCAGGACTTTTGTACATTAATCTATGTTTTCCTGTACTGCGGTCCACAGCCTGCTGCATTCCACCCCATCGCTCCACCCCAAGTTCGAGACTTTCTGCTAACTTGAGAGCGGTTTTCTTGCTGGTGTACTCTGTAGTGGGTCTGCTGGATGAGGCAGGTTTCATTTCACTCGCAGGGCTGCCGCCAGTGCTCTGCGTTTAGGGGGAAGGCTTTTGTCTGTTGTGGATTAGTCCGAACCCCAGTGTGTAAAACCCACGATATGTGGATCGATTCTGTAATTCTTGCTTGCCGGCCCGACTCTCTCTCTGTAAATCTTCGCCAGACTCTCCTTCTCTTACACCTCGCCATTGCCATAGTTTATGAAACTGTAACACTCCCCCCAAAATGCTCAAAAATCTTATGTTAATGTAACTTCTTATAGGTCAAAAAGTAGGGCAAAGGACTGATAGGTATGACAATTCCACGTTCTGGATTTCTAGGTCAGCGGTGGTTGAGAGTGCAGATATGCCCCCTTTGCAGGCAAGGGAGAGCTGGGAAGAGGGGGTCAAGAGTTATCACCACTGAGAAAATGGACCCTCAGCCCTTGGGCAGTGCAGGGTGCCTTTGAACTCTCATGACCTGCAAATTAACACCCAAGGTTTATCAGATCTGTTGTTTCCAGATGGTTCTGGGGGAGGGTTTTTGTTCTTGTTCTCTGCGGTTATCTGAGGTTAAATGTGGAAGTTAGTAGTTTAATTAGATTTGATGTAACCAATTTATTTCTATTTCCCTTTTTTCTTATTTTCCATTTTTGTCTTGCATGCTTCTAATATGCCAGTCAGATATTTGACTTTTCATGCTTAATTATGTGCGCTTGTTGTTTTCCATGCATGCGTGCATGTGTATGTGTGTGGCTATCTCTTTGTCGTGTACATAGAGTGCATCTGGGGTGGGCTGAGTAATACTGGCCATTAATATGCAATTTTGCACTCTGCACCCAACACACAGCCCCTAAACCTCTTTGTACCAGCTTAATTAAGGGGTTGAAATCAATGCCGCATCACATTAAATAAAAACACAAAGAGTGGGGGCAGATTGTGTGATACACTTAATTATAGGCTTCTGCAAAATGACGGCTGTATGCTACCAGCTCTCTCTGTAAACCCCTAAGCATACAGTCACCAACCAAGTCACCACCATCTTCGATCCCCCCACACCAACTGACACCTTCACTGCCCCCGCTGTCCTCCTGCCCCCCTCACACACAAACACACACACACACACGCACACACACACACACACACAAAAAAAAAGCCTGTCTGGGTTTGTTGTTCTTCTTGGGCCAAGCAAGAAAATTGGCCTCTCTGATTATAGGAGGCAGGCAATGGATTGCAGTTTGATGGCGAGGAACTAATGTTTATGACTAGTTATCACCAGTGCTTTGCTTGTGTTATTTGTTCTTTTTAATTTGGCTGCCCTATGTGTGCTCAAAGTGTCATGGAGGAGCAAGTTATTTAGGAGTGTGACGCATATAGATTGTAACTGGTAATAAGTCATAAAGCATAGGCTCATTTAGCTCTGCTGTATGTATTTCATGCACAGTGCATCAAAGCCAAGTTCCTCTGAACATTTAAGAGAATTTGTTCCACTACAAATTTGTTTTTATAAAGATTGCTGACGGGGGCAGTTCAAAAAGACAGAAGGGGGGGACATACAGGGACAGATGAAGCTGAGTTGCCGTCCACGAGTGGCTGTGCCCTGAGAACATTTGCATGCGGATGCCATCGCCGCTGTCTTGCATCTGGTTATATCATTCAGAGTGCTCTTCTTGTCACAGAGAGGCCTGATAGTTTACTTGTCCTTACAAAAATGACCCTGGAGCTTGGCCAAGTGCACTGAGAACACAAGGCCTGGCTGCCATTCGGCCCCGCTCTCTCCGAATGGGAACACTGTCAGAATGTGCTGACAAGGTCTTGCAGGCAATGAGCCCTGGTGACTATTGGATAATGGGAATGCTCAGAGACCCGGCCCAACAGGTAGCTCCCTCGCAGGCTAGCTGACAAAGCGGTGGCCTGTCCGACCCAAGCAGGGTGAAGTGCGTTGACCCAGAACATTTTGCGATAGATATCCCAATGATTTTCATGGACGTGTCTGTTTGTGTGAAACTGTGTGTGTGTGTGTGTGTGTGTGTGTATGTGTATGCGAATGTTTGTGCACACAGCTGTGTTTTTGTGTGGTGCTATGCGTGTGTGGCATAGTTAGGCAGATCGGATTGTGGATTAATACACAATCATTGTGCGCCCTGCAGGGACATGGGAGGTTCATTTTGAGTCCCACTAATTTTCAGCAAATGCAAGGGAAATTAAATTGGCAATTTTCCAGCAGCAGCAGCAGCAGCGTCTGCAATAGAGAGGGCAGAAGCCCAAGCTCCAATTCAGATTCAGACTTGTGGGGAAATAAAGACACAAGTGAGCCCAGATCACACACACACACACACACACTCTTGCTCTCTTTCTCTCTCTCAAACACACACACACCATACACACACATGCACATACACTCACACACACACACCTCTCCCCTAGGCCCACCTCAGCGCAGACTCGGACACGCAGCCATTATTGCCTGACCCTGCGCTCAGACTTCAGCCTCAACTGCTCCGCCGAGCGTTTGAACTGAGCTGCAGGAGGTGGCTGAGAAAAAGAGGAAAAAAGAGAAAAAGAGCGAGAGAGAGAGAGAAAGTCAGAAGGAGAAAATAGAGAGGAGAGGGAAGAGCCGAGGCTCTGTGGGAAGATGTACGTGGACGTGCTAAACACTGCCCTGCTCTCATTGCCTGATTAATGGACGCCCCCACAGGGCTCTCCGGGGACTCATCGGGAGACAGACCTCCCTCATTGATGACTCGGCACAGAGCAAGCTGGAGACTCTGAGGACTTTTAATGTGCATGTACAATGTGTGTGTGTGTGTGTGTGTGTGTGTGTTTGTATGTAGATATGTGTATGGTGAAGGGCACTCTGCTCTGTAGGGAGGCAGAATACATGAATGTGTATATAGATTGACTATGTGTCTTACAAGGTTCCCATGTATCTGATTGCCTGTTTCATCTATGTGGGCCTATGTGTAATATGTGCTTGAGTGTGCGTATATGTGAGTCAGGGTGGTTGTGTCAGTTCGCATGATGTATGCGATGTGATGTATGTGTGCATTGTGTATGCTGGAGCAGACATACAATAAATGGACTGCATGCAGCCTTGTTCAGAACTGGTACAAGCAAGCAGACACACACATACACAAAACAACACACACACACTCCACTGACATATTGCTCAGTGAAGGGAAACTCACAAGCCTCCATGAAGCACACTCACTCCGGCAGCCCCCTCCAACATGGCCCATAAAGACCCACTGCGTCTCAAACGGCAAGCCGGCACTATTGATTTGCTCTCTCTATCTCCTCGTTGCATCCAGTTGGTGCAGGAGATCTTTCCAAAAACTCAGTCAAGCAAGTGATCTAGTGTGTGTGTGTGTGGTGTGCATGGTGTGTGTGCATGTGTTGTGTGTGTGTGTGTGTGTGTGTGCATGTGTGTGTGTGCATGCATGTGTGTGTGTGTGTGTGTGTGTGGTGTGTGTGTGTGTGTGTGGTGTGTGTGCATGTGTGTGTGTGTGCATGCATGTGTGTGTGTGTGTGTGTGTGTGTGTGTGTGTGTTTGGGTGGAGGGTGTAGGCACGGGGGCTAGAGAGGAGCTAGTTGCAGGGAGGTTTAGGTTAGATGTCTTGGATTCTTCTTAGCGTGAAAACAATGAAAACAATGAAAAAGAAAAAAAAAAACAGACAGGAAAGCGAAGAGAAAAAAAAACCACCAGCAAGTGAGTTTCCTTTTGGGTCAAAATGGTCACAAACAAACAGAACAAATCAATAGAATATATTCATGAAGTAGAGCCAAGAGGAACACACAAACTCTTTTTTTCAAAAAAAAAAAAAAAAAAAAAAGTCATTGACAGGGCTGTGTGTGTGCTTTAGAACACAGGCTTCTTTAGAGGTCTGTGTTGAAAGACAAGCGAGTGCTGTGGGACTTTGGAGGGTGTTGTCTGCATCAGGAGTGGCCTCTCTGGGTTTGTGGCCAGCTCTCTCCTGTGTCTGTGTGTACTCTCATGATGAGGTGCTGCTCCATAAATCAGAGTGGGACCGCAAGAACACCACAAACCACCTATTCCTACATATGCAAGCTCGCCTTGATTTACGTGAGGTTAAGTGGCCATATCTTTTTACTCACAAAGTTTGCCAAATCACCAGACCGACCTTTGTGAAGCAGAGGACATGCTAAGTGCATTTTATGCAGAGTAGCTAGTTTATGCTAGTTCATTGCCAGCAGCTTACAAGCTGTTTAGAGTTCCAATCTATTTTTATTGGATGCCGTTTTAATTTCCAACCCTTTCATTTCAGATGTACACATGGGCTACAGAACAATTGATCTCAGAGCGACAAAATATCTCCACAGCATAAACATGAATTTGAGCCCACTGGCTTTTACCAACTCGCTTACTTGCTTACATCTCACATCCTATTCTGTGTGCTATTTGGAGTGTATGGGGAACAAGAACAATAGGTTTGGTGCTTCCAGTTGTGTAAGTGCACATGCTAGTCTTGTGGGACCTGCTGCTAAAGTGCTCTGGCATGTTACGAGGTGGTATCTCCGCATGTGCCTGAGTGAGTGAGCGAGCGGAGTGAGTGCACAAGTGAGTGAGTCTGTGTATGTGTGTATACATGTATGTATGAGACCCTGTGAGTGTGTGCACGGGTCCAGCATAGCTATTTCTGAACTAGCAAGCAGTGACACAGAGGGATTCTCAGTGATCTTTGACCTTTTTTTGCTCATGATTGACATGATGACTCCTTTTAGACCAGATGTTTATATTCTTACTAGGTTTTTTTTGTTGTTGTTAGTGAATAGGTGTTTGTAATTGTTGTTGTTGTTGTTGTAAGGTATTTAATTACATTTGCCAGGCAACACATTATGTACAAGCTGTTAAAGATAGTGGATTTTTTGGCCACCAGGTATAAATGGTTCTTCTGTGCCCCTCAATTCTTGTTGTGGGTGATTGGGTTTTGATGTCCAGTGTGTTGTTTTATGACTCTCAATTGAATTTCTGGGAGGCTGTAAATCATACCACTAAAAGTCTAAATCTGCAGCATTTTGACACAGAAGTGAAGTGAACTGGACGTAAACCGGAAATCGGACGTAAACTGGTCACATGCTAGTAACAAAGGCGGCGAAAAGCAATTAGAAAGAGAGAGAGACGAAAATTTTAATACTCCATCTCTCATGTCTCACTCTTAGTCCCAGGCTCTGGTTATAGACTCTATAACAGCATATATCTCCATTAATATTTAATTAATATGACACGCATAGCCATGGACAATATCAACTCATGATAAATCCAAATTCAGTGACCATCTACTCCAAACGTCCTTATGTCAAGTGCTTTCACTCAAACCCTTGTATTCCATATAAAGTTACAGCTAAACTTAGGCACATTTTTACAGAGCCGTACAGGTGTTTGCATTGCATTTGTCAACTATCTTGTTTTTCAACAGATGTCAGGTCCTGAATTTCCAACTGTAAGGCAGTGTCTATGTCTAGTGTCTGCCAGTAGGTGCCGCTACTGCACCATGCGAAAACAACAGTTTACTATTTTAGAGTAGCATTTTGTCCTTCTGTTACTCCGTAGGGTTGATAGGTGAGTGTAATGCGCAATTTTCTTTAGTTCGTGCTATCAATCCTATAGGTAAGGCACGTTATTTTCACTTAGATAGAAAAGATGAAAATATTTCAGATATGAACTCTTTTAAGTTCGTTTTGTTGACCTATTTCGTACACTGAAATGTTAAGCTCTTAGGAGCAGAGTGATTTGTGCAGCTAACACTTTTATTTTTTGTATTAAAAACGTTTTGTACTGTAATTGAGTGAGATACAAATGTATGGGGATGCATTAGCCTGTTTTAAAAATGTGTTCTACTGGTTGGAAATTGATTGAGTTCGTGCTATCAACCCTATGGATCCTGAGTATTGCAACAATAAACAGCCACGATCCCGAACCCCTCTGTGTCGCGTCCATCTTCCTACCGGCTGCGCCCCCCGTCAGCCGTTAATTCACATACAAACACAACGCAGAGTAGCTACGCTGTGGAGGTGCTGGAAAGCCGGCAGGCGTGCACGGAGTGAGAGAGAGAGGGTTACACAACCAATTCACTTTTTCATTTCTCACAGAAAATAAAAATGAGCTAAACTGTAGCGCTTTTTATTTTTCTTTCTCGCTGTTCAAAGTCTCAGATACATGGCAGCTCAGCCAGACAGGAGTCAGGAAGGGGAGTCCTCTGACGGTAACAAGATTATTCTCTGCCACTTTTGGGCCATCCCCAGCTTCATTGTTAGTGAGGGATGGAATACACCTTTTTTTCTATCTTGCGTGTGTGTATGCAAGTGTGTTGGATAACGATAGAAGCTGTGGGATTTGCATTTTTAAACATAGTTCTTGGCAGGTCATACGCATTCTGAAATAGTAGCTTTGACATGTCTGAAAACTGAGGGGAAAGTTTGTGTTTGTATTGAAATGGAAGGACTGGATAGGAGGTTGCATTTTTATTATTATTATAATTTTTTTTTGGGGGGGTGGGGGGGGGTTCAAATCAGGGGGAGGCAGAGAGAAGATTAAGGAAAGACACAGATATAGAGTGATGAAGGCATGCAGGAAGAGATAGCTATAGTAGAACAGTGCAAACAGAGAGGGGGAGAGGGAGAAAGATGACAAGGAGAGGAGGAGGAAGTGAGGGGAAGAGAGGTAGAGAGTGTGGAGCTGTGTCCTCCTGAGGGGTGAGCCGATTGGTGGGTCTGGATGATGCTCAGGGCTCAGCTCGCCAGGATCAGAGCAGATTATGGCAGAAATGCAGCCAACGCCATTCGTTTATTTATGTTTTGCTGAATAGTAATAGGCTGATTTGCAGCATTACATGTGCCAAAGGGGGCCGCGAGCTGCAGCGCATAGTCCCTGTGAAGGTTTAAAACAAACAACCAGACACTGCCCCTGGTGCAATCAACGCCCACTCAGGGGCACACACACACACCGATACACAAACAAACACTCAAGCGCAGACGTTATTGCATGACAAACACGTGCATGCACATTCTCATGGAACATACAGATGAACACATGGGTACGTCTGCACACTCATGCATGGATTGGTGCATGCTTTTGGTATGCAGATGGCCATTACATGATTCATACAATATATGTGTGATTACACTGATCAACAGTTATGGAAATGTCACACATATATGTCACTCCAGCAGCGAAACTTTAAATGAATCCTTCAGATTTCATAAGGTGGGCATGGTCATTACGTCAACAAGCCATATGCCTTACAGGATCTTTCCTGTTTTCATCCATCGTGACAGTTTGTGTCCGATGATATATTGGTGTCATGTAGCCATTACCTGGATTTGACGTGACAGCTGTCAAAATCTTAGCTAGCTGCCTGTGACACATACTTTAATGCATCAAGCATTATGAGAGCTGTCATAACAATTACCAGTAACAATGAGATGATCATGTCACTGTAAACAATCTGCCATGAAAATGTATGACAGGCTGTGGTGTTTTTTTTGCAGCACATATATGCCACTGTTCAATCATGGTCTCATGACACAGAACTGGAGTCAAGCACTAGCCACATATGCTCAAACACAAATTGGAACTGTGTCAGGTGTCACCAGCATCTCTTAACCTCAAAGGCTAAATTGCTCTTGTGTGAACTTGTCAAGAAGGAAAACAGATGGTGCACTGGAAGTATTTTGCAGTCTTTTGCGGTTCTCAGCAGTTTGATGCAGTCTGAGGCAGTCTGGAGCCGTTTTTTTACTTGTGGTTGGAGGAAGTGGAATAATGCCTAGACATTAGGAGGTAGATCACGTTGCCTGTCTTAGCTTACCACCCCACAGAAAATTTTAAATAATAACGGAAAAAATAACTCAATCAAACATCCGCAAAGGTCAAAGTGATGACCTATTTGTGGTGAATGTGTAATAGGACAGTTTATCAGAGTCTTGAGTACTGCTCTAGTTTGACCTACTTTGGCTCTTGTGGTATATTCGGCACAATCATAAATATTCATAGGCAGTTTTGACATGGACGGACACTCTGTATGTGTTGCTGTGTAGTCGCTTCATGCCTTATGCATGGCAATGTCATTACCTTAGATATTACCATTACCATTGGTGCTCACTCTTGGACTTCACATGTGACTTTCTGACTTCCTTATTCTCTCTGGATTTTCTGTATATTTTAGGAAGTGTGAAATACTGTACATATATTACAATGTTTCATGATAATAATATGAATCTCCTGTCGGGCTTGCATCATTGTCTGCATGGGATAACTCCCAATGGAGAACTCTAGTCCACGGTCAGCTGCCAAATGTAATATTCAGCAGTGGAACGTTCCCACACTGTCAGTGAAGAATCATAAAATCAATATTGTGTTAACATTCATATCAGAGTCACGACAATCCAACATGATCTCCAGTCTTCCGCCCACAGCACATTTAAGTTTGCTATTAATTATCGTGGGCTTACTTGACAGTGTCAATAAATGATTTTTATTATAGGAAGTCAGCTGGCACTTACGAGCCAAACCAATATCCGTGTTATTGGAGTGGCACAGTCTCCTGTGTATGTCATGACTGGCCAGTCATGAGGTTCATAATAGATGCTAAGCTCTCGTGGGCACAAAAGGTTGGATGCTATGTGTTCAACTTCTTCCAAAGTGTACTTCACTGTGACTATGGATCCACTTAGCTTAGTGGCGTAATTTAATCAGCTAATTATCTTGGAGGAATTTGGGGTGCAATATTAAGAGTGGTTGCCTGGAAAAAGTAGCATAACTTCAGGCAGTGGCAGCAACAACAGAAACACCCGGAAAAAAAATAGACAAAGACTAAGTGCAATGTCAAGGGCAAACGGATTGGTTTCCACACACAGGCGAAGTTTATTAGATTACGTGGTAAGGAGTCCTGCTCTGACATGTGAAATGAGGCTGGAGCAAGCGAATGCCTAAAAAACAAATCCATATTTTGCTGCAGGGTTCTCTCTGTGCTTCTCCCACCCGAATCCAACTTTAATGTCTTTAAATATCGAAACCTCATTACTTTCTTGTCAAAGACGGGCACTGAATTGGAGCCAGCACAAGAGCGATGGTCAGACTCTGCGCAGCCTGGGCTGGCTGACGGCAGGGACCGCTCTTGAATGCACTCCCAGGATTATCTCGAGGTGAAAGGCCTGCACAACTCCACACAAGTGAATTAATAGTGGTTAATACCTCTCAATTGTGTTAGCTTTGCCGACAGAATAGAGAGTGAGAATCAGCACAGAAAAAGCCCTCACAAACATTCAGTATGGGCCTTTGATACCACGCAGTGATGATCAATACTTTTCTATTGGGGGGGCGGCAGATGACTAGATGTGTTTGGGCAGTCTTGGGCCGAGGAAAAAGTGGATGGAGGCAGAGGATCAGGGGGCCTCACGTTCGCTCTCAGCTAGACAGACCCTCTGAGCGCGTGCAGGGGAGAGAGAGCTTGTTTTCCTCCACCCACCAGCTGACTTGCGCTCTCCATCACACCCATTAAAAGCCAGCAGAACGATCTGGGAAAAAAAAGGTGAGAGGCAGTGAGCTGTTCTGCTAGAGAGAGAGAGGGAGAGAGAGAAGATTCACGGAGGCATATGGCAGGGACTCAGCAGCCCAGAAAAGCTTCATCAGAGGCCCTATTTGGAAGTGCCAGTCTCCTCTACCGCCGGATGGACACGGGGAAATGCAGTGCAGAGAGGGCTTTAATAATGTCCGACAGGTCTGAGATCTGTGCGGCAGCAGGGACAGCAGCAAGCTCCAGCAGCTGTGGAGGGACTGTTGAAGTGACCGGTGAGTCGGTTCTCTGTTGGGGATCAACAGCGTGTGTGTGTGTGTGTGTGTCTGTGTGAGGAGGAAGGGGAAAAGTGCGATGGGGTGGATGTCTTTTTATTGGAACGGATCCTCAGGGGGCTGGCTGGAAGGGTCAGAGGTGAGGCCTCCTCGCCTCTTTTTCCTCCTCCAGGAACAGAAAGCAAGAAGGGAAAAAAGCAAAGTTCCCCTGCTGGGGCCAATCTGAAAAGAGCAGCATCAGCATGAAGGGACATGTGAGGAAAGAGGAGCCGAGGGATTTGTGCTGGGCATGTTCTGGGATGCCTGGAGATCACAGAGAGTGGGCACCAGGTGTGTGTGTGTGTGTGTGTGTGTGTGTGTGTGTGTGTGTGTGTGTGTGTGTGTGTGTTTGTATGTTTTTTATATGGCTACTCTCCTGGGGCGCTGAAATATTGGACTACTATGATTTTTTGGCGAATGGGAATGGGAGCCTGTTATATTGTGTACAGGCTTTGCGGTCCGTCAGCAGGGTAGGCTTGTGGGTGCAGATGGTGGCTTTCGCAAGCCTGTCACTGCTTGGGAACAGCGGGGTTTGTTTCTTGTGTAATTCCACTGGCCGGATCTGCATTTGGATACGGTGACACTGCACTCGGAGCGCCTCCATCTTTGCACCCCACCCTCCTGATCCCCCCACCCCCCACCCTCCGGCCGATAGATGGGGCCACTCTGCCCCTCTGCTGCTAATGGAGTGGTGCCATTGGTGCTTCAAGAGGAGCCAGTGGGCTTTGAAATAACGTGTATAAATCATGCATCCCACGCCATGCCGCTGGTACGGAGCACGGAGAGCAGTGGCGGCCTGTTAAAAATGCATGCTGTTGAACGTGCCCGTCGCACAACGCAACTCGGAGAGACACGCTGGTTGCGCTAGTATGCTTCCTAACGCATTTTGTTTCCTCTGTGGTAGCACGCTGGCGTCTGGTGATGAATTAACCTTTCGTTGTCCCACCGGCACGGGGCTTTAAAGGCGGTGGTGGGACCATAAACAGCGCCGGCGCTGTCATTCATTTGTTCTCGCTTTGACAGTAATTGACACTACTCCTCATTGGCTACACGTCACCAAGCTCCCTGCTCCCACCGATCAGGGGCACTGGGAGTCATTCAGACTTGTGGATTGTCTAATCGGCCTGGGAGCCCCCTCAATGGCCATTACGGCCAGCACAACAATTGCAATGGGAGGATGGGGGGAAAAAATAGCCCAGGAAGGCCGATGGCAGATCAGATCTGCAGGCATTGATTGTGTCAGGGCTCTGTTACTGATGGTGCAGCATGCTTGAACAGTGATCATAGTGCAATGCCGAAGCGCCTGAGGAAGGACACACAATGTCTGACTGTGTCGAGGGTTTCCATGGTATCTCTGTGATGGTCATCGGGCCTCAACAGAGAGAGGTTTGACCCCTATAATCGTAAACCCAGCATGGCATTGCTCCGCTGTTCGCCATTCATGCTCAACATTCTATGTCGAGTCCTCGACTTCCTCCGCCTCCTGCTCTGTCTATCTTACACTCATTCTTTCTTCTCTCTCTCTTTCTCTTTCTCTCCTCCACAAAAAACACCTCCACCCCCACATTACTACTGCATATCTGTTTGCTTCTCTTTCCCCTGTCACTTTCATGTGCACTGAAATGTGTTCCCACCCTAGAGGTTAACATGTGGTTGTGTTTTTTTTATGGCTGTCACACCACGACTGTGGAAAGAACCCATGACATGTCATAACAGATGCTTTGCCATGCAGTCCCTTTGCTAGCTTGAATACTATAAAATTAAAGGGTGCAATATGTTCTGATCCATGCAGAAAGAAACACACACATAGCCCGCAGTCAGTATGTCTTTGGAGATACTCCTCCATCTCAAAACGATGAAATTGTGAAGACCATTGCCTATACATTATCTCTGGCATGACTGTCTGCCTCAAACCGTGCGATTCCAAATGTGTTTGGAATCTAGTCAATGCACAAGGATGTGCATCAGCTGCATTAGTTTTATGTTTATTCATGAGTGATTCATGACAATAGACCAGAATCATGATTCCTCTAAGATCTGGGAGACTCTGTTCTTCTCTGTGAGCACTAGGGGAATCGAGCGGTTGGAGGGAAAACAAAGGGAAAATTGGCAGATGTACTTTCCTGTTGCTGTGTGCAATGAGGCCTCTGTGGCATAATAACAACTCATTTTCTTTTTGATGAAAAGGCCTGAATTAAAAACAATCTAAATATTATTTTCTCTAAAGCCCTGTATTTTGACGCACATCAAAGAAGGCACAGGGGAAATTAAATCAGCTTAAAAAGGAAACATTTCTGATGGCTTTCTCAGTGCAGGCTGTGGAAGCATGTAATAAACAGACCACCAGGATTATTTAAGGCCTGGAGAAAACATATTGTATGCATCCCTATGGTGCTTCTACATGATTGGAAAAATGCATATGCAATTTTTAATACAGTATGTCTGTTAGTTGATGATGTGTTTGGACTAACAAGGATTTCAGAGCAGTTCTTACCAGCACCACATTTATCTACAGCATCATGGATAGGATCTTGACTGCTATAGACAGAGCTTGGGGATCTTTCGCTCTCTCTGGTCTTTGTTAGATGGATGGAGTTCTACACATTCACTTTTAAGAAGTCTTTGGCAGCCTGCTACTTCCTGCTGAACTATTGGTATTCAGACTGCTGTGCACAATTGTTTTCAAAGCTCTGAAATTGCTTTAAGGCTTTCTCCCTTCTTCCCCTTTAACTCTTGCCTAAATTTGACGTGTTCTTTAGGAGTATTTTTCCCTGTTCAACATGCTCTCAGAGCTTCTCAGAGTAAATAAAGCCTCGGAAGTGTAACTAGAACAAAACAACAAATGATATGCTTGGCTAGAAACTGCAATTGCGTTGCCCTTTTCTTTTCGACGCATCTGGGCCTGGCAGCCTCTTGCTCATGGCTCAGTGCTCAGGAGAACACATGGCTTGAGACAGCAGAAAAGACCTCCACTGCCCGTGTGCACGGCTCACTTTAGTGGAGAGAATTTCTTCTCCGTTGCCTTACTTAAGCTGTACCCCACCCCCATCCTACTCTTAAGTTTGTCACTCCATCATTCCATCATTTCCGACACAGATGTATGAACAGACTAGAGAGGACAAGACAAAAGAGAAGGATGTGAAGAGCTAGGGAGGCGGAGACACAGAGGTGTCCTTATCCAGTAGAGCTCAGCCCATCAAGCATCGTGCAGGAAAATAGGGTGAGACATGTTGTGCTATTTAAGACATTTGCATCTTATTCCCCTCATAGTAGGATTCCTGACACTACTGGTACATTATTTATTGGCCGAGGTCATTTTAAAAAAGGGGAAGTTCATCTGCTTCCACATCATTATGTAGCACTCCATCTTTTATGGAGTAAAAATCAAGTGTTCCAAGTAAAGCCCTTTGGAGCTAGTTTTCTTCTAAAGAGCAAGGGTAATTGAAAGACATCTGCTGCTATTGCAATAATCAAATGTTTAAGCAAGCCAAATATAAAAGCTTGCACAGATGTGAAAATGGTTTAGAAAGAAAATATACTTAGAAAATTATTGAAATGAATTCTATACACAGCTTCAATACTTCTGTAATAACCTTCAGGTTCAGTGAGTCTGTGCAAGGCATGACAGAATAGTCAACAATGTCAGTCAGGGTGACGCTGAGTTTAGTTCTGAATTTGAGCACATCAAGCAAGATAACTGACAGGAGAGTAAAAAACCCTCAGTGACAGAGAGAGCATTGGAATCACTGTTCAAAAAATATTTCACTAAAGAGTCTTTCTCCGTAGAGCATCTAGAAAAGATTTGTTCACTCATCCGCTGTTTTTTTTTGTAGAGAATTTGATTTAATGTGTCTGAGTATGGGTTTCATTGCAGGGTTTTAATACCAGTCTCATTTTCTCTCTTTTCCTCCATTCTCACAGATTAAAACAGTGCAGGCAGAACTTAACTGTTATTAGCAGAGCCTAATATAGCCTACATTTTCATTTTCATTCACACTTCAGAACATTTTATAATAGTTCCCAAAACTTGCTTGCTGTTTTTTTTGCTCATTGTCATTGTCACAATATGTTGTGTGGATGATAATGATTGTGTCACAGTACAGCAATACAGACATTTTTGATACAATTTGTAAGATGATGCCAAACGAATCATCTGATACATGATGATAAATGTGGAAAAATTACGAAGTGCATGGGTATTTCAGAAACTTCTCCCTGTTTGGACCTAAAGAGTTTTGATGTACTACGCGATAGTACAACTAACAAATGAATTTTGACATTTTACAGTTTTCGTAAATGAATATCCATGGAACTTGTTACACTTTTTAGGTATTAAAGTGTACCGTCATTTTATTTTGCTATGCCTTGGTTAGAGAGATCCCCAGACAGAAGGTGTGGCAAAGCCATGCAGACACTGTCATGTGCTCTCTGCTGAAAAGGACAGGAGGTGATGAATGTCCCTCAAACTACATGAAAGTAAAAAAAAAAATCCACATTTTCACATTTTTAATTTAATTTTCCACCGTTTTCCAGAATTTTCTGGAACACTGTTGAAGTCTGAACGTCTGAACGTCTTGGTATGGAACAGCCTGTGGTTCTTGTGAGGTGAGCTTAGATTACATCAAGACATCAAAGAAAATGAGAACCAGTAGGGAAGAATGGGTTTTGGAATTCTGACCGACTGGAATTCTGACCTGAGAAAAAGAAAACTGTACTGAGGAATCCTGTACTACCTATCACAACACACTGGACTTCATTTGAGTGTGACTTGTGATGTGAGTAAACATTATTTATTGCCTGGGGGCTACATGTATTAGCTTAATTGCAGTAAAAAGGGTGTAATATAACCCTTTAGCCT
The DNA here is from genome assembly GCA_015244755.2 of Tenualosa ilisha. Lineage (NCBI taxonomy): Eukaryota > Metazoa > Chordata > Actinopteri > Clupeiformes > Clupeidae > Tenualosa > Tenualosa ilisha. Next base: position 3,765,956 of record PYXC01000407.1, read on the forward strand.
ATTCACAGTCAGATTCACTGAGAATACCACAGTCCTCTCTGTCAGTCCTCTATGAGACTGTGGCTGAAATATGCAGGGCAGTTTAGAAATTAGAGGACCTTTCATTACACCTTTAATAGTTCAAATGCCTTTTGAGGTGAAAGTCATTGTTAGCACACTGGCATCTGCATTTATGTTGTTAGCTTTGGAATGGCTTTTTTTGGGAGGGGAGCTAAATTTAAAAGCAATAAATACAATTTCATTTGTTAATGAAAAATATCTATCACGTTTTAATGAGAGCACTTTGGAAATCAATGCTCAGCCATTCCCATCTGTTTGTAATAATTACTGGGTGTGCATTTCAGCTAACAAGGTAACAGGACTTGCTTAATTTCTTCAAGACCGTTTGAATGGTTTCCTGATAACTGTACAGGAGAATTAGATACAGTTACAGCTCAATAATTTCTTCCTTATATCTTTTCTAATGGGGACACTTTTGTGCAAAACTGCAGAGGTGTGGGTTATGTACAGAAAAAGAAAAACTGAAGGTATCTGTTCATGACAACTGACCTGAATACTGCATTAATTTATACATACAATACATACAACACATACACTCTTAAAACTAAGAGAAATCAGGTGACATACACAGGTCTAGCTGGGTTTAGATCTTATAAGAAATCATTTCCATTTACATTATTATATCCCGAAGCTTCAACTCTCATTATTGCTGATTGTCAGCAGTACTGACTGGTGGTTGCAAGATACCCATGTACTGATCACTAATAAAGTAGCCTAGAGGGTTCCGATTCTCTGCGTAGTAAAGACGTCAGAAAAGGCTCTGCCAGTCACAACAAGGACAAGTTCAGCCATGACCACACAAGGTAATGAACACAAGAGACGCTTTGCTTACTTCAGTAGTTTGTAACTTTCAGTTGGAGTAGGTCAACACAAAGCAGAGCTAATTATTTAATGTCAGGATTCATTTACAAAGGGCGAGTTCATCCACAGCCAGACTCTGCAAAAATAATCTTTTTTTTTGTTAAACTTGTATTCAGCAGCCATGAATTAGCATAGTTTTGAATTGATTACTTCCTTTGCCGATTCCCTGAAGCCTTTATTCCCTGCACTCCTTCTATTGTGTGTCTTAGCACTAATAACTCTTTTCTTTGTCTCTGGATGTGACACAGTTTATGTTGTGCTCTTCTAACAACAACAACTTCCTGTTGAGATCTGCATATTAGATGCTCCACTAATTCTTTCAGTCATAGTTCCAGGGTAGAGAGATAATGTTTTATAATGACCTAGTGACCGCATGTATCTTATGGAACATGTAGTGTATATCCATATACTGTGTGTGTGTGTGTATATATATAGTGTGTGTGTGTGAGTTTTTTTTTTATTGAAACTGCTTACCTACAGCATCTATGCACTTTATCATAAAGTTGCCTTTGCAAATAATGAATTATTTGTGTACCCAATGCAACCTATGCTCTCATGGTGTTTGTGGCATCTCATGAATGCATTTCTGATCCTTCCCTCAATTCCATTCCTCACTTTCTTATATTTCAAATCTAGTTCAAATGTCAGCACATTTGTCATTTGTCAGAACAACTTTTAACATATTCATTCAACAAGGATTTTTGTTTCTGGAAAGTTACCATTTTATTGCATGCAAGTGTCACAGAGATACAGAAATACAGAGATGCAATATGTTGTTTAATTTAAATCTGTAGGTCATCAGATGATGACTACTGCGCAGGAAATGAAATGCTCAACAGCAGTTAGCATTGAGCTAAGCACCATACCGGACTCTTTGATTTAACCTGCTGTGGCTCTATCACATGACTGCAGTCCCATGATTAATGTGCACACTCTTACCGGTGTATGGAAATGTGTGTATGCGTGTGTGCGCATGCGTGTGTGTGTGTGTGTGTGTGTGATTTTCAAGCAGAAATGCAGTAAGCTTATTTAAACAGGAATATTCATAACGTGTCACCACCAACTTAATGCATTCCCCATTTAAAATACAGTGGTTATTCAGCCATGATATATGAAATTGTCAAGGCTAAGGAAGGCAAGCATGATAAATACCAAGCATATGTAAGAACGTGTAATGGTGGTGTCATTGGCAAAACGCCCCCTTGCACCCCCCCCCCCAATGAAACACCAGTAATTGTGGAGTAGGTGGGTGGACCTGAGAGTACGAGTCCTGTAGGCACTTTAGGCCTATAGGTAGAGCCCAGGGAAATGACCCCAGCTCAAGTCTTTGTGTGGAGCCCTTTGCTTGTCACCCAGCACTGGCCCTCACCGCCTAATGAAGAGCTTCAAGCAGAGCTCACTTGGCCTCTATTCATTTGATGCTTTCATGTGTGATGTGCACAGCACACACCGTTATGCTCCTCATTAGCCTGGGTCAATACCTGGGCTTTCTGCTCAAAGTGGCCTCTGAAGGCCCTCTTATTGGGCACTCACAGGAAAACGCACCTCTGCTCTTGCCAACACCACACAGAATAAGGGATGGAATGTCTTTCTTGCTGAAAAAGACGTGCACTTATTCACACTCATATGCACACACTTACTCTCACTCTCACACAGAAACACGCATTTACACATTTGCTGGACAAACACACAAAATGTAATCATCTATCTATCTATCTATATGTTATGCTAGTCTTGAGTCAAGGCACTGGCTGTGATCTCTGAGGGAATGGTCTCTGAGGGAAACTTCTCTCTCTCTCTCTCTTTCTCTCTCTCTTTGTCTCTCTTTCTGTATCTCTCCCTGTGCTCCTTCATTCTGTCTCTGAGGCCTGATGTGCCTGCCTGAGTCCTACTTCCTCCTCCATTGATTTCCCCTCTCCAGTCTGCTTATGCTCACCTGGACTCTACTGTTCCTCTAATTCCTTGAATCAGCACCATTCTCCATGCTCATAAAGGCCCAGTGGTCTCTATGGCAACTGAAGATTGGAGGCTTCATAGGAAAGAGAGAAGGGGACCATACTCCCTCTAAAAAAACACAACTTTATTTGCGATAGCCATTCCCCTTACTATACTCACCCCCTACTCCCACATAATTCCACATCTCATACCCCTCCAGCCCCACCTCCCCCCACCCCGCAATCATCTCCTAGACTCTAGTCATTTGTGACATTGTTGTTGAGATGTGGGAAAAAGCAGCAGACAGCCAAGCTCCAGATAGTGTTACAATTAAACTTCTAAATGTTGTTTCTGTGGTCACCACGGTCAGCGTTTGGAAAGGCCAAAATGCATAAAACACATTCTGATTTCATATGGGTGCTGTATCTGATGGTGCCCTAAAGTCGCGGTTTAGCCGCCTAATTGGTCACTAAGTGGGAAGAAAACTCCAGTGATACACCCATAATAAGATCTTCTCGTTCCCCGTGAGAAATCTCCAGGATGTACATGTTCTGAGCCTTTGATAATCCTGACGTATATCATCCTCCATTAACAGTGCATTTTCTGCAATCCAGCCCCCATTACAGACATAAATCTACCTGTAAGCGATACAACAGAGAGACGCCTTGGCTTTCAGGTGTGAGAGAGGTTACTCATTTCAGCTTCACAATCAATTACATCAGCGGAGAAAGTTTGGTAATCCAATGAAAAATGTAGACTCTCTCACTTTCTCTCTCTTTCTCTCTCTCTCTTTCCCCCTCAAACTCCGTGTGTCAGTATGAGGAGTAGGATGTATGAGGTATTCATCACATTATAGAAACACAGACACAAGGGCGATTCAAACGCAGAGAGAAGGGTGATTCTTGAGTGCGAGACGTTCTCTAGGCGAAATCTATTTAGCTCTGTCTCTCCACTCACTGCAATCCTTCCCCTCCTTTCTTTTTTCCACTGTCTTTAAACACATTATCATCCCTCAGGTATCTCCAAGCAGCATGGGGCTGACAAATTCAGCCATTATTTTTTTCCTTTTATTTTTAAGCCAAGGCTCTCTCCCTTTATCAGTGTAGGATAAGGATTGAGCAGGGAAGGCTGTGTTGGGATGGGAAGACATACAGTATTCTGCACTGAGTACTTTTTATGTCCTCTGTTGTCAAAAACTAAGTAAGAGCTCCTTTTTTACATCAAAGAAGATGGAAAGCCTGACTTCATAACCCAGCCTGATCAAGCTGGCATTCTGGACGTTCCGGAATACAAATTAGCGCCTGTGCAGCACAGAAGTAGTTTACCCCTGCCCTGGCAAGGACACTAAATATGGTTTCAATGTCACTGCTATTTTTTTGTGAAGGGCTCTGCACAGAATCCTGAAACAAGCCCATATCTTCTCGACCTTGTATCAAATGAGAAACAGTCGTTGAGGCTTGCATTTCCTGTCGCATTCCACAAAACATTGTATTTATCAACCATAGTGAAAGAGATGGCAAGAGAGAGAGAGAAAGAGACAGAGAGAGAGAGGGAGAGAGAAAAAGCCAAAGAGAGGAGAAAGAAGACAAAGAGGACTAGAGAGAGTAGGGGAGATGGAGCGTTGCTTACTCTACCTGCTGCGGATTCTTTCTCATGGAGAGAGCAACACATAGAGATAGCTGCCTTGGCGAGGCTGACCTGAATGCGGACTCATCATTCGCGGGAAACACGAGGTCGGAAAAGTTAATGCACACCCCTGCACTCTCTCTGATTGAAACGCGGCAATGTCAAAAGCAACCCCCCACCCCACCCCCGTACACAGACACACACACACCTGCCACCACCACCACCCCCTCCCAACCTGTCCCCTTGTTTTTGTTATTTATTACATGTGCCCAAGAAAGGTCCCCGGATCTTACAAAGGGGTCAGGTCAGGGTTGAGGGAATCTACAAGCCTGACAACTATTCAGGTGGCGAGTGAGCTGCCAGCTTCCAGAGAATCACATGCCACTAACAATATGAGACGCCTTAAAGCAAGAGTCTCTCCCTGTGACAGGCCCCTCTAAGCATGTCCCAGCGCTTATCCAGACGAGTATGGAAGCAGACAGTGAAGAATGGGAATTAAATCAGCGGAGCAGAGACCATGGGGATGGGGGGCGTAATGGACTGAGTCAAACTGGAGGTCAGGTGGACAGGGGCCAGGCCAGGGCTTTGAGCGAACGTCATCAAGTGTGAAATGCCTAGGGACTGGAAATGGCAGCACACACAGCTGTGTGCTTTTGTGAGACTCCACAGGACACCTGGCTGCATCCCTCAAGCAGTGGCATAATGGGTTGTGTGTTGCTGTTCCCAAAGATGTGGGAGCTGAGTTGGTGCCATAGCTGTTGCTTTTAGTAGCTCCTCTCTTTGGAGACTATGCTCTCTGCTCTAGGGAACTAGAAACATCTGCTTTTCTTTACTCTTGCAGAGAGCTTTGTCAAAAACTTCACAAATAAAATACCAAGATAGAACTCACAGACTGCAATCAAATTAATACATTTGCATGTATTGAATGCATGTAAACACACTGATGCAGTATTCATATAGAGCTCATCAGTAATAACATTGTGCATGCACAAATAAGCTCTGCAGATTTGTTTGCTGTGGTCAATGCGTCTTCATGTTCAGGACCATGGACAGCTCATGACGCATAGACTCCAGCTTATGGTTGCATGCTTTGCTTTCAGTTGAACTGGGCTGCCATGTCCCACTTGTTGACCCTACAGTGCGGTATAAACAAGATTTAGTGAGAGGTCAATATTTGCCAAGCAATTCAACCCCTCCTCACAATCCTGATGTGATTGGAAAAGGCACAGGCGTATGCTGTGCTCTGTGGCCCTGCAGTTGCTATTAAATGTGTTCTTGCAAAAGTTCTTGCAGTGCCAAACATCCTCCACCCTCTTTCCCTTACCTGAGATGAGTTCTTACCAGAAATGCCACTTACATTATCTGATTCATCATAAGTATGGCTAGCAAAGAGCCTCATAGCGGAGTATGCCCAGGAAAGCTGTGGTTCTCTCAGCTAATAAGAATTTCGGCACAGTCAAAAGTGTGCTATGTGGCATCAGATGCACGGTGCCACAAAAAGCATTTAAATCCAGCTTAACACCCCCCCCCCAACAGAAGCCCTGCTGCTCACACCCTCGCCCCCTGCCTCTGCCGGGTCATTATGGATTGATGATATCAGATGATTGTTCTCTCTCCCCTGAAACGATAAGCTGTCACTTTTCTTGACTTCAGATCTAAATTTGACATCTTCCTTCAGTATGTCCCAATGGCAGAACATGTTTCCCTCGAACCACAGACAAACAAAATGTAGGAAAGATAGAACAGCAAAGAGTCAAGGATTTTACCATGAAAGAGATAATATTTATTTGACCAATGGAATAAAATGAATCCTAAAATGTTCACTCAGTATTCAAAACACTATATTTAGCCTTTACAAGACTATACTGCTGACTGAGCTGCTCTAAAAGACTCTGTGTTGCACAGAAATGCAACTAAACTACTCCTTCTAAACAAGGCATACTAATCCACCATATCAGTACGGTCTCTGAAGGCTCTCTGAAGGTGTTTTAATAGTCCGCCATTTCACAGTTCCCGTCTAAATGTAACCGATTGTCCTACTGAGTTACCATTTTCCAATTCATATCTGACAAGGCTGAATATATTGTAATTTTAGAGACATGCAACAAGCCTTTGAGGTGATTTATCACACAGCGAAGGCAAAACAAAGGACAACGGGTAACGACAGCCGCGAGAGGCAAAAGATATGTGTGTCTCATAAATGGGAAGAGCATTGAGTCTATCTCACTGTCGCACTGTCACCCTGTCTGCCTCGGCCTTTTGTTTTTCCTCCCTTTTAAAAGCACTGCCTCGGTCAGGTATCACTGAGCCAGAAAACTGGAAAAAAAAAAAACTTTTCCACACTCTCCAGGGGTTAGGTCAGATGTACTTGATCACCCCAAACACAGTCAGGAATGAGAAGTACTCTGTGTGTTAGTGTGCGTCTGTGTGTGTGTGTGTGTATGTGTGTCCAGGGAGGCACAATCCCGAACAGAACCATTTTCATTCTGATTAATTCAGTTACGGATTATAATCTGGCCCATTTGCTAATCGCCCCCCGCCCTGCATGATTCTTTAATGGCTTCATCACAGTCACCCTCCTTTATCATTAGCCGAACCAAAACTGAGCAATGAGTTGAATCCCCACACATCTGGAGAGAGAGAGAGAGAGAGAGAGGCTGCACTCCTCCCTTTTCGATTCTTTTTCCCTCCATGCCCAGAATGCTCAGATGACTAACATTAGTTTTCCAGCAGGTACGCTCAGACCAGTGGGGAGCTGTGGCAGCTCAGTGCCTGTGCATGTGTGGCGTGGGTTATTTATAGCCCCCTTTCCTTTTCTTTCTTTATTTTTCTTCAGTGCTGGAAGGGAACCCGCTCAGCGGGTGGGGAAGGAGGGAGAGAGACTAGAGAGAGAGAAGAAGAAGGAAAGGGAGGAGAGGGAGGAGGAGGAGGAGGAGAAGAAGAGAGGGATGGTGAAGGGGATGGGGATGGGGGAGGGAAAGTGGGAGGAAGGGGTTTTAGCCACTGCAGAGACTCGTGGGAGCATGGGGGCTGGCTGATCCTGTGAGCCTGCCTGAGGGTGGAGTGGGTATTACACCACCGGCCGGCCGGCGTCTGCTTGGCAAGCAGCGCTCTCACTCGGGGCTACGGCGCCGTGTGTCGCAGCCTTTCATCCGGAGCCGCGCTGCAGCTCCCTAAACATCTGTCCACACGTTTGTCCTACAATCGCGCCAGGAAAGCCAACAATTACGCGCGACGGCAGCCGAGCGCCTTGAGTGACGAGCGCATTGGACATATGGAAAAGCGGCTGCCATGTCTCTTGTCAGGAAACAGGCCCTTTACAGATGGTTTTTCTTTATGACAAAAAAGCAGGCGCTATTGGTGGTGATATCTCACTCTATGTAGGCTATGGCTTACATGCATGTTTCTGCTCTGGTCTCCAAATTGCCTCTATGGCCAATTTACTTTCAGACACATTTGCCAGTGTTAGCATTTTTGCCAAGCATGAATGTCTAGAGGATGCCTAGAGGATGCTATAATGGAGGGTAATACCCTGCGTTGTTTGTGTGGACCTTGGTAAAATAATGCTGCTGACTTATGTGGAGAAGTAGAATGTAGGGACCACTGATGGGCACATCCGCTCGCTAGCAGAAGCACATTTGGTGGCAGTTGTGGCAGTGGGTGGAATGAATCACAGCCGAGGTCAGCTCTTCGCTCAACTGTTAATGACTGGAATAGCTGTGATGTGAAGAGTGCATTAAAAACTTTCAGTGGGTTGCCCGTTTGTACTCAATAAAAATAGAGTGTAGCAATTATACCATGGGATATTTACAGGATCATGTTAGATGCAATGTCACTGTACAAGAGAGTCATTCTTCTGTCAAAGAATGATTGTCCTGTCAGGTTCATGTTCTCTAAAAGGCTGAGGATATGAGAGTTTTTATGAGGGTTTTTGCCCATTAGAAGTAACTGCTATCTAGCCTCAGCATGCAGAGGAAATGTTAAGCTCAGTTCTATGTCTTCAATGAAAATGAATGCCAGGGTATGATTAAATATATCTGAATTGCAAATAACAGTATGACAATGCATTAAATTACAGTATATGTTGTCTATAACTTTAGTTTCACACAGTTCGAAATAGATGTGTTCATCTTTCAGTCAGCCTCATAGGCACATGATCTCTGTGGCTTTCCTATGGAAGATTTATGCGTTATTTGGTTTAATCCTGCAAATCTCGAACCTTTCCTGTGTATATTGAAATCCCTCTTGAAAGGGCATGTGTCCACTATCTGTCAGACATCTGTTTGATGATGCAGACTCAGTGAGAACAAAGCTATCATCTCCTGTTTGGATTTCTTGTGCAAAATGAAATGACCTTTCGGTGGCTCAAAATTCGCTGGGCAATTAGTCATAGATTACACTTGAGATGCACTTGGGTGGAGCATTGGGCTCTGCTCACCACTGCGGCTCCACCGACAACAAGCTTGGTTATTCTGCAGTGAGCTGACAAGCAGATCTCGGCGGCGGTGGTGGCAGCACACTGGGACGTGTCTTTTGAATTTGATCTTGGTGCAGCTCACGAACAGTCTTGTTGTTCTCTTGTCTTTGTCTTGGCTCACAATATCCCGTGGCGGTGAGAGTGATGCGTAAGGGCAAGTGAGGGCACTCTCACAGGCGCCTTATTCAAAGAAGGGGGTGTGGGAGGGGGGACAGTGTACCCCGCTGGTCCTGCTGGTCCTTGGCTCCATTTTACCCTCGCTGCAATGTGCAGTGTTTGCCGAGGAGAGATTTCATTAATTATTCTGCCTAATTCAATATGGGTTAAACAAGGTAACCCACTTCTGATGATGGTCCAATTTCACTCATTTTCTTGTTGGAGGCCTGTGGAGGCAAAGGAGGTTAAATGAAACTGTCTCTGTGGGCTTCATATATTCTGCTGATGCCAGCATGCAGAATGGTCAAATAAGCAAAGGAAATGAAGACAGCCAGTCCTCAGTAAAAATAAAAAAAATTATAAAAAATATTACCACAATCAAGTCAACGTAGGACAAAGGAGATTGTAGTTAAATTGCATGTGCATGCACTCCATGTTCCTTTAAAAATATATATTTTGCATTGGTGGTGGAGTTCCACTGAAGGCCGCTAGGTGTATCTTTGCTCCATTTTTGAGCCGCTCACAACAGTTCATCCTTTCCGTATTAGGGACATGAGGAGATCTCGGCATTTTATCAAGCAGGGCACCCAGAATCGTGAGGAGAGAAATAAAAATCACCTAGTTCTTTGCCACAATTGCCTTTCAGTTAATGGAGCAATATACAATGAACTGAGTCAAGATTTGGCTTTTCTGGAGAAAAACGCAATGGATTAACAGTAGGCTATTCTGTGAAAAGAGTGGGAACGGACAAATATTTTTTGTCTGCGAGGTAGTTGGACCGAATTATGATGGACTGGTAACTGAAGTCATTTTCTTTCCTGGCTTTGGTTCTCGTTTCTGGGGGATTTTGCTGTCTGCAGAGTGTTTCTCTCTAAAATACATGAACATGATACAAAAAGGACGCGAATGAGAGAGAAGGGTTGCTGGAGATTAAGCTTTAAGGTAATTGTGAGCAAATTATTTCTGCATGAAAAGTCCGTCACGACGCGTGTAGTACTTTTTCTTCCCGTATATTGTTTCTTCGTACCCTCCTTAGAGACGTAAATTACGCGAATTTGGTTTGTACTGAGACAAGTGTATCGACTCTCTAAACTTGGGATTTTAAACGAAATCAACCCAACGACAAGGGCTGAGAGAAATTAGATTGGGGGGTGATGGTGGCATCTGAAATATTGCATGGTATGGAACATTCATTAACCACTTAGCAATTCGTGAAGAAATCTCATTACATTCACAACCGAGGCACAAAGTCCACGGGATGTTTTCGATAACACCTGTGCCTGTTTCGTCTCATGCGTGTTCATGAGGATGTCAAAATTATCAGCCGCTGAAAACACCTGCAGTCATTTTGACGAACTACATAGCAGCGGTCCCTCCACCGCGATGAGGAATCGCCAACCTAATTCATTAGTCATTTAATTGTTATACAGCATTATTCACGTTTGATGAAGGGAAATGAATTTTCTTCAGCCTTAATGAAAATTAATCAGACAAATTACGAGGGCTAATATTCATTGACTTATAATTAAGATCACGAACTAGCTGCAATTCAGAATACTTGGCATGCGTCTCATAAGGTGCGCGTTTTGCATTGTGAGCTGAAGAAGCGCTCTTTCTAGCCTACTTGTCAAAGTCGCTGTACATTCATAGCGGGTCATCGATAGAAAATAATTCTGTCTACAAATTCCACTGTTAAATGCCATGTCTTCGGAAACGTTTAAGCAAGTAAAAACGTTAATGGTAGGCTATTAGGTTAATATGGCAGGGACCTAGGAAGAGACCAATAAATGCAGTGTTTGTGTGGTGGAGTCGCATCATGATTCACATGCAGGGGAATACAGCTGCATTCACCCTCTCTCCAAGTAGTTTTGGCTCCAGTTTCCTGCAGACACTGCCACAATCTAAAACGCGGATGGAAATAGTGCATTTTACAGTCTGGATAAATCCACTGATACAATTCATGTTTATAACAGTGGTCAACAGTGACTGATTACATTTATGTAGTGCCGTGTTATTTCACGCTATCACTAAAGAAGAAGAACGGGTTGTCTTCGCCTTCACCTAGTACACTTGGCTGACTTCTGTAAAACCGGAGGTTGATCATATCAACTGGATTGTAATTACGAATTCACCCAGACATAACCAACTGATAAGCGATGGCAGTAGTCACAACAACGAATAGAAGCTTGTGTGGAATTGCCTAATAATAAACTCAATTTGAGGCTGCTATGATTTTTGCGTCATCGTCGTTAAACTTGTAGCCTGTTTAAGAAAAATGGCAGCCCTATTGGCACTGTCTCAGAATGCACCAGGCAGACTTAGAACAGGACATTGCCAGTGTGGTGTTGTCCCTTAATAATAACTGAAATCTTTAATGTCACCAGTGGAGGGAAAGGTGTAATTGCAGTGTGCCCCACTTGTGACGTCCGAGCTTAAGGTACCCGATTCGTACAGGGGAGGGAGCCCGTTCATAAATAATGGACGCGTTGATTCAGCTGTCACATTGTCAACGGTCTGGTGATTTTAAAGGTGTTATCTATTTCTAGTTTAAAGAGGTGTGTGTAGGGGAACGCGACTTAACTGTTAATGTATCAAACTATCATAGCTTACCTTACATTTAGTGCGTTCAGGCTAACCCTCTCAAAGGGAGCAGTTCTCTTTCAGTGCATTATATCTCACAGGCGTATCCGAACGGATGATGAATGAGCACAGTGGATGTTTTCCTCTGTCTCAAAACAAAAAGTCAATGCTGAGAGACTTCATCTTTCACTAGGCATTATTTTACTTATCTGTCACGCTGTCAAGAAGACAGTTAAAAGGCTCAGTGAGCTTAGCCTATCCTGTGTCCCTCCTTTAGGTAGATTTATTTATTGCTTTACTGTTTCAGTATACGAGGATATTCCGACCTTTGCATGTGCCCCACTCCTCACCTTCTGTCTGTTTTGTGTGTTTGTGAGACATCCCCTTGTTTATATCCATTAGACAACTTTGAGTGTAGGTTGTAATAATGCTTAGCGTTTTACACCACGAAGTACTCAGACCTAATGCGTCTGTGATACCTGAGGCGCCTCTGGGCCTGTCGCTGCTGCTGTGTCCAGCCTTTCAGTTAGATGCAGACGACTGACTCACTGGCAATTAGAGCTGGATTTTATGTGATCAGCAAGGGAGATTGTCTCGTGAATATTTTTCTCCAGACAGTGACTTATTATTTTCGGAGTAATCTTTGTACATGGCTTACATGGCGGCTCACAGCAGGCATAGAGGGAACAACAGCGTTTGCCGTTTGAAGAGAGCTCTGCACTTGCTCTAGGTTTCAATTCTGGTGGAAAAAAATGCTATGCCTATTCATTGATGAAGTGCTTAGTGGGAGGTATCCTTGCAACCACTTTAGATGTGTGGCCCTGTCATTTGCCTGTTTGTCTGTTTTCTACCTAGTAGTTGGCTTGGCTTGAACATTAGAGCCTTCTCATGAATAGGGCATATCGAAAGTGCAACAAGAGGTTTGCTACATTTGTAGTAATGACAAGACAGTAATGTAATACTGTATAACACTCTTAGGCTAATAACAAACAATTACCAAATAGCTAATAAAAATAATGGTAGAATAGAAAATCACATTTTGAAACTGGTGGAAATGGCTACTATTTATTTTTGCCCGTGCAGTTTTTAAAAAATGAAACATATGCATGTAACTGAAATGTAACTTCAATGAAAATTGCTAATGAAATATTGGGAAAAAACACACACTGCAGAAATTAATGATAAAGCTACAGAAAGAAACAATACAGTTCATTTTAGGTATAAGGGTATCTATTTTGGTATAAACATTAACATTTAAGTATAGACGCATCAGTGTCAGTGTTAAAATAGACCTCTAACCCAGCAGATGCATTAATTAACAATAAGCTGCTCTTGTTCCTTTTGTTCATGGAGTGCCTTTCTCATCACCCATAGCTGCATGTTGATGTAAGTCGCATTCACATGCCTCTTTAAGAGTTCCTGAAAAGTGCCTGTGACTTACAGAGAGAGGCAGAGAGAGCCTGATCGTGACTGTTACCCTGAGAAGGAAGCTTTCATTACTCATCGGGAGCAGCAGCAGTTGCAGTGGTTGCCGGGGCCCATTTGTCCAACTTCCTCTATAACGAATTCACAGAGACAGAACTGGCCCAGGAGGACTCGACCTTCATCTGTTTTTTATTCACCAGATATCTGCTCTTTATGGACAGGCAGGGCATTTCTTCTCCCTCCTTTTCTCAACAAAGCGCCTGTTTGTTCTGACGTTTTAAGAGGAATTTTATTGTTGGCTTGAAAGGGGAAATATCTGCCAGTTGTGTGGTGTGTTGGGAAGTGTGACGGGGTGTGAGACAGAGGGTAAATGTCCTTTAATGGACCTCTCTGTTGAGGCAGTCAGAATGTCACTTCCTACTTCCCTCTTGGCACCGAAGCACAGGGCCTTCACGATCGATTTGAGTCCTGTGGCACCAAAGGTGTGAGGGGGTACTGTGACCTCTTGGTATCACCTTTTTGGCACATTTTGTGTCTGCCCATTCAAGTTGCGCTTGAGCATGTCCTCCCCATGGAGCTCTGTGGCCGACACACAAGAACTGCAATTCAGACTGGGAGAATCTTGCTACTGAAGATATAGACCACACTATCACTCACATACAAGTCAAAAGACACTCCAGCTGTCTCTCTATCTGTCCTTTGGGTGTGACATACAAACTATAATCATGTATGTACTGTATAGACAAAGTATAGTGCACATATGACCTTGAACATCGTTAGCACTGTCACTTATTGGTTTGGTGCTAAAATGATGTTCATTATTGTGTTTCCCTGTGTCGTATGCCCATTCTGGCCCCCTAGTAGAAGGCAATGAGAGAGGGCATGTGCGCTGTATCTGATTACTCTTTGCTTCACAGACACATGGCTCAAGGCCATACAAGCCCTTCAGTGCCTCAGTTGCTAACTGACTAATTACGAAGCTTTGATGTAAACCAGTTTGAACAGCTCTCCCCAGTCATCGGATTGGAACTTGAGGGAGTCATAGTGACACTGTTGATTTTGCTGTGACCCTCTATGCAGCCGAGCTAAGCAGGACTTTGGTACTGGTGCTCTCCCTGTTGCTCTCTCTCTCTCCCTACTGTTGTATTAATGGTGGTATAATGTAATAGCAGCGTTGCTCATTTTCCAAATGTATGATAATGACTTTCCCACGCATCCTTGTGAGTGGGCCTGGTCCTTTGTGCCCCCGAGCTGGAGAGTAGGAGGATATGTTGTTCCTGTAGGCTCTGCGATTGGTTGAGGAGCCGGTGCAGTGACAGAAGAGCGCTTTTCCGGTTTTTCACGCCAACATGGTGCTTCGTGTCTGACCCTGGTAGAGCCTGTGTCTTAGCACCGCCGCCAGGTGGATCAGACCATCCCTCCCACATGGCCATGACCGTAGAGCTCAGGAGAGCACTTTTACTTTTTCACCCTCTGCACACCTCTCATCCCGTCGTCTCTCACTCCCCCCCACCCTGTCTGTTTCCCTATCTATCTTTCTCTTTTTCTTTACTCTTTCTCTCTCTCTCTCTCTCTCTCTCTCTCTCTCTCTCTCTCTCTCCACCTCACTCCTGTGTAAAAACTTACAACTTCACTAAGAGTTAGCTTTTCAGGGCACCCACTGTGGTGAAAGCGTTTATGCTGAAGATTATAGCCTGGTGGGGCAGAGGAGGCATTCAGCTGTGCTGTGCTGTGCTGTTTTGTGCTGTGCTGTGTTGTGTGAAGCATGTGGATTTGCTGGTAGACATCTTGCTGTAATTTCAGGGGAATTCTCAGATAGAGGAGGAAAATGAGCTGTACAGATACATAGACATTGAAATAGATAGAGAGAGTGGGACAAAGACAAACAACAGAGAGAGAGAGAGAAAGAGAGAGGGAGAGGGAGAGAGAGAGGGAAGGAGGTTGCAGGCTACTGTAGGGAAGGACTAGGCTGCATTAGATTGGGCATGCAGCATTAGATGAGTAATATGTAAAAGAGAGAGGGAGAGAGGATGAGAAAAAGAGAGAGTCGCCAACCACTAATACCA
The DNA here is from genome assembly GCA_015244755.2 of Tenualosa ilisha. Taxonomy (NCBI): domain Eukaryota; kingdom Metazoa; phylum Chordata; class Actinopteri; order Clupeiformes; family Clupeidae; genus Tenualosa; species Tenualosa ilisha. The sequence continues at coordinate 3,781,142 of PYXC01000407.1, forward strand.
CTGTATGACTGCAGGCTTGTGCTCAACAACTAAGAGCACGTGTGGACTGCTCATCTCTAGAGGCCCTACTGAGTGTGCAAGGCAGAGAGAGAGAGAGTGTGAGAGAGAGAAAGTGAGCGAGTGAGTGTGTGTGTGTGTGCGCGCATGTGCCTGTGTGTGTGTGTGAATTTCTCTGTGTGTTTTTCAATGTACGTGGGAGAGGCCTATCCCTAAGGCTTCTATATGTTCTCTCTGCAGAAGTGACACACCACACATCTCTGCACCACATGAAAGGGTTGTTTGACTTAGTGAACATTATAGCACGTCCTCACTTGGGTCTCGTAACAACCTTTTGGTTCATATCATTATGACTATGAATACTAATCTGCAAATTAAAATAAAATGATAAAATCTCACCCATATTGAAAAGAACTGTTACATATAGTCATTATGTCACAGATATATTGTGTGTAAATTTGATTTTGCTGTGGCAGTAACTCAGAGCTATCATCATCGTTAATATTTCGATTCATTTCTAATTTCTAATCTAAGGCAGCATTGTCAGCAGGGTCTAAAAATTAATGTTTAATAAAGACAAAGGAAAAAAAAGCAATAGCAAGCCCAACAGAGATTCTGCTGTCAAGAATTGTTGCAGTGGCTCTCTAAAATGTGAGTGACAGTTTCGCCAAGGGCTTGAGATACAATGGGTATTTTACTTTTCACACAAATGGTGGTCAATTTTTAATGAGCTAGGAGAGGAGCCCTCTGATTCCTGCTCTTAATTTGCCACGACATCGTTTCTCCCCAGCCAGGCCTGTGCAAACCCTCCAAATCTTATTCGCTTCGCCAGTGACCTGCAAGCTAAGCATTAACCGTCCGGAAATAGACATGGACCACCCCTTCCCCTCCCCCACTCCACCACCACCACCCACTTCCTTCAAGCCTATAAATTTCCCAAAAGTCTTATTGGAGGTGAAATGAGATCATTAAGGTCAGTGTGAGCTTGCATGGAAGTAAAGCACGCCATGATGGAATGTTTAGTGTGTTGACTGGCTGCAGTAATAACTCTGGTTGGCGTGCTCTGTTCCCTGCTTTTGACAGCTTTGGTGAAAATAATAGGCTATTTGTTTTCCCTCAGATCACCTCTATATGATTGGGGACCTTCTACCTGCCCCTACAGGGGAATATGCTGAACCTCATTATAAACTTCTCCATGTGCAATCTTTTCCCCCTGCTGTTCCAAGCTGGGAAATCTCACATAATTATGGGGGGAGATTATTGTGTAGATATTGGGAAAAAGGTATAGGAGACCACTCAGTCTTATCAGCTGGATGTTTCCAAACAAAGTCATGTGATCAGAGTTCCCTGGAGGAACCTGTCAGTCCTTGTCTTTTCTCATCTCCTGAATCCCCCACACTTCTGCACACCCTAGAAATATATGCAGTGGAGTTGCGCCCAAGAAAAAAAAAGATATGAAAATGTGGTCTACATGAAAGGATATGTCCTTACTGAGTTTGTTGTGCATATTCATTTATTTAGATAGGATGCAAAAGTATATATGAAATTCAGTTATGTTATTGAAAATATGCACAACTCAAAGCAGGAGTCTGCAACACGTCTCTTCCCTGGAGAAGCAAGCAAAAATTTGGGAGAAGAAATCACAAGGCTAAGAAAAGCACAAGCATACCAGACCAGACGGCATTCGTATTCAAAACCGCTTCTGAATCAGAATATGAAAGTATAGACAAAGACTTTCTCTGTGCTTGATCAATTGAGCTCATTATGATGGGGAACACTCTTAAGTAGGGGATTTGGAAAGATTTATGCAGAGAGTATGCGGGCCATGTGTAAAATTTATTCTTAACACCTGGAAGAGCTTAATCTTGAGTGTGGAAATTGTAGGAAAATAGCCAGTCCTGCATTTGTCCATTAAAGAGGCTGGCATTATGCAAAGCAGTGCATCACCTTAAGTAGTCACAAGGCAATAACAAATGTCTATCAATGTTTCTAAACAGCCGTGATAGTGGATTAATATCATCAGTGCCTCCTGTCCTTCTTAAGGACAGCTAAGCTGCTGTGTTATTTTTTGAGTGCCTTGGTGAGGTGTCTGTGGCCGTGTTTAAAATCAAGAAGTAGTATGAATCTAAACCCTGTAGGGTTAGTTTTAGCTCTCCCTCAGCAGACTGTGGGAAGTGATGCTGTGATTCAGATGTTTGCTGAGATTAAAGAGCTGGGTTGTGTCTCCCACAGCGGTGCGCTGGTCTCTTAGCCTGCTTTTATTAGCTACCATTCACCCAACTCTGTCAGCTGCCATCATGTTTGTCTTCTAACCGTGGCCCGTGTCCATCTGCAGAGCACAGACAGTTGCTTTGCAATCGTTTGCTCTTCTGCAGAGTCTAAATATTTGACCGTGACTGTAAGACATGCTGTAAGAGCTTATAGCGGTGTGGCTGACGTGCTGCAATGTTTTTTATCTGTCGTTTTTGGCCAAGCTGTAAAAAACCTCATGGCATTTTATGTGCTCATTAACAGTACACAATCAATGGGGTAGATTTTTCATCTCCCCACCCTGTTTATCTATTTGCCTAATCATTTTGGATGACTGACTGTTTTGCATTTGTGTGGGAGGCAGATCATTTGTACACACTTGTCAATAGACAACAGCTTGTTTTTGAAAAATTTTGTTTTCGTGTGCGTGCATGTTTGAAGTGACGTCAAGTGCTTGGACGAAACGTTTGTGTTTGCTTGCGGACAAATCAAGTGACTCCCCACCCCCCACCTCATTTTCAGATTCGGGATAACTAATCATTCTGACAAGCGCACATTAAACACATTGCAGTCCAGGTCAGATGTGCTCTCTGTCACTTGACAAGGGCTTTGTCAGGAATGTTTTCTTCTGCTAATTCAAGTGCTGTACAATAATATGATGCTTTGCATGAAGTAGCAGCGGTTTGTCGGATGTCGCACTGGGGTAAAGGAAGCCTCTCTATACAGGATAGTGCTTAAGGGATGGGATCTGTTGTAGTGGGGCTTTGTGAGAGTGGTCTCTCTGTATGTGTATGTACTGAGTTAAATGGTAATCCTTTTTAATGTCTCTCACATGACACTGTAAGCATGGTATTTCCTCTCTTCCGCACTTGAAATGGTCATGAAGGGGTTTTAAAGTGTGCATTGAATGATGTGCTTGTTTCTTGTCTCATTCAGTAACACACACACACACACACACACACACACACACACACACGCACACACACTTACACACAGACAAACACACACACAGCAGCCTGAATGTGTGGCAGTACAGTAGAATTCAGGACAAGTGTCCCATTGTGGGTGAACATAAACCCCATTGTGTTGCTGTGGGAGTCCTGGCAGTTTGTTCATTTCGCCAGGCTAAATGAACACTGCTGCAAACCGCCTGTCAGTGTGTCCACTGGGGAAGAGTTGCCTGCAGTTATAGATGTACTCCTATTCCTCATTAAGACTTGTTTCCTACCGAGGATCCAAATATAGCTTTCAAAATGTGTGCAAGGTTGAAAAGTTCCCCCTGACCACTTTACTGCAGGAAGCATGTGCAACTTGAATTGTAGATTTGGTCACCAGGAGGAGACACATCAAACAGTGTCAAACTTGTAGTGTTGTTTACTGTCAGTGAGTCCAATTCTTCCTGATGGTATCGTTGTTTGTGTTCTTTTTTTCTTTGCTGTCACGTTTATTGATTTCCATTTCTTGCAGTATGCTTTGATCTGAAAGTTCTATCAGTAGAGTTGTGACCATCATAAATATTATTCTTATCTCTTTAATATTCCTTTGTTGCTGAAATAAAATGAATGTTTTGCTTACGGAACTGTGGTTACCTCAGCCACGATTCCTTACTTCATCTATTTGTGATACTGTTGCCTGGTGTATGAGTCAAAAGAGTCAGAAGTTAGTAAACCTGAGCTCTTCCCCATTGCTCTCGCCTGTTGTGCTAATGAATTCTTTTCTCTCTTTCCTCTCTTTTTCTTCGTGCAGGATACATACCCGAGGCTTGACTGGATTTGATTCTTCTGTGGAGGAACCACAGCAAATGGCTGCTCTCTCTGTGTCGCCGGGGTGGAGAAGTGAACCGTTTAAAGGAGTCGCTCCGATGAATAGAATGGAGTGGAAGATGTTGCCCCAGCCCGTGTTGTGAAATCTGTGGGAAATACCACTCGCCATGCAGAGAGCCTTTTGAGTGGGTTTGGCAGCCACGTGTCAGGCAGACCTTATATTTTTTGTCTTTGATCTTGCTTCTCTCATTTTTTTTTCACTTAACCTCCGTCCCTCACTGGCCTTGTGTTTGGATACAGACTGCACTGTTGCCAGGTGCCAGTTGCCTTTCCGCGTGGAGCTGAGCCACACAACCGACCGTCTGGTGCTGGTCTGGCGCAGGTGGTGCCTGTGGTGAAGGAGGCATGTTGCCACAGCGACCCTGCCGACTACGGAGCGCGTGTAGGGCCATGAGGCCTCGGATGGGATTGGGCACGGGCTCGGATCCAGCCTTGCTGCTGTGGGTGTTGGGCTTTGCTCTGCAGGCCCTGCTGGTGGCCGCACAGAAACTGGACGAGACGGACCCGGTGGTGACCACCACCTACGGGCGGGTGCGAGGTTTCAAGAAAGAGCTCAACAATGAGATCCTGGGCCCCGTCATCCAGTTCTTGGGTGTGCCCTATGCCGCGCCTCCCACGGGCGAGAGGCGCTTCCAGCCCCCTGAACCCCCAATCCCGTGGTCCGACATCCGGAATGCCACCCAGTTTGGCCCCGTGTGCCCCCAGAACATTCTGGAAGGCAGGCTCCCCGATGTCATGCTCCCTGTGTGGTTTACCAACAGCCTGGAGGTGGTCTCCTCCTACGTTCAGGATCAGAGCGAGGACTGCCTGTTCTTGAACATTTATGTGCCCACGGAGGATGGTGAGTTAAATGGCAGGGCAGACGAGGCTTTGGCGAGTGCTCACCTCTCCTTTTTTCGCTCCTTTGGTTTTTTGGGTTTTTAGAACTCCTCCTGTCTGTGCTGAATGTGAGAAGTGGCAAAAAAGCATGACCTCTGCATGTCTTACCAGCATGCCACTGCTTTCTGTGTGCGTGCGTATGTGTGTGTGTGTGTGTGTGTGTGTTAGTGTGTGTGTTTTTGTATGTGGATGAGTGGTGTGTGTTTGTGTTGGTGTGTTTGTGCGTGTATATCTGGTTTTGTGTGTGTATGTCTGACTGTCTTTCTGTCCATCCGTGTTTTTGTCTCCAGTTGTCTTTTTTTTGTTGAGAGTGTGGCCGTACATTCTTTGTCCTAACACTCCCCCCACCCTCCTCGTAACCCCTCAGCACGTCCATCCAGGCCAATCCGACTCCTCCTTTTCCCCTTTACTTCACCCCTGTCCACCCGTGACTCATCATTTCTCCATTGTGTGTGCAGGCACAATGAAATGGGGTCTTTAAAAGGGGGGATTTTGCAGTAACAGTACAGTAATAATGGATGTCCATGATGCTGATGATCATGATATGATGACATGATGATGATGATGATGATGACCATGGTGATGACCTAAGACAGCGAGAGCCTCTCTCTTGTTTAACTTCCTTTTTCCCTCCTTCTCACTCCCTCCTCTCAGTCAGATTGTGCTGTTGCATGCTCCTGTTGTCTTTGATGGGGCTCCATGTTATTTTTTAGTCTTCTATTCATTTTGCAGTAAAAAGAATATCCAAGGAATGTGCCAGAAAACCCGGCAAGAAAATATGTAGAAAAGGAGGTATGTATGCACTGAAAATGATCCACTGTACCAAGGATTAGAACACTCCCCCCCCCCTCCTCTACCACACACACACACACATGTCCACATGAAGGGGGTCTGCCCTCAGAGGAAGCTGAATGTGTGCCCTTAAAAGGCATCACACAGACAGATTGAATACTTGAGAATCTCCTGTAATTGATGACCTCTGTGTTGGGGTTAACAAGGGGGAGAGGTTGCCCAGACTGGAATTAGATGGGTAGAGGTTGAACTTGTGGAGTCGAAGCTCAATTAAAAGAGATGCTATCTTGATTCCATTGGTTTTGGCTGGCTGTATTGATCATGGCTTCATCAAGATAATGTCAACACTCAGCCCTGCTCACGTGCATAGTACACAGACACACTGCCTCCCTCTTCACACGTTCTCTCTCTCTCTCTCTCTCTCTCTCTCTCTCTCTCTCTCTCTCCCACTCTCTCTTACAATCTGTCTCATACAGACAGACAAATACCTTTTTCATTAAATTACTTTTTTCCCTCTCTCTTTCCTTTATTCTCTCTCTCTCTCTTTCCTGTATTCTCTCTCTCCCTCTCCCCTTTATTCTCTCTCTCTCTCTCTCTCTCCCTTCCTGGCACACTGCGCCCGGCAGGTGTAGTCACAGTGCCCTTGATAAGGGATGTGTCGTTAATATGGCCCCTCTGCTGGAGGGGGGTGCACTCATTAAACATTCCTGCTGGAGAACACTACATTTACACACAAGATCCCCTTCAACCTCTCGCCACTCGGTGCCAAAACAGCCCCGATTCACTCCTCTCTGACTCCACCTCGTTACCTCTTAGCCCAAAATCTCTCCCCTTAACTGAGGCTCCCCACACAGAGCCGCCTGCACCCTCTCCCCATGACCTAACTGTCACCCGCTGGACAACAAATTATCCTGCCAGCAAACAACCACAATGTTCCTTTTCAAGTCCTTCTCTTTTTCTTTTGGTTAGCGAGGAAAGGTTCAGCTGTGTAGAAATCTCGCCTCCACTTAGGGCGCAGAGGAATGTCTCCTTTCTTTACATGAAGGGGAATAAGCACAGGATAACATGCAAATTATGCTGTCACTACTAATGTCTCTATTTCTAGTGGTGCTGAAGAAAACTTTGTGATACAGCCACAATTTAGGCTTTCTGCAGTAACTGATATGATTTCTTTCCCTTTTTTTCCATCGTAGTATGAGTGTGTAGCCCACACGGTGTGGCAAACTGTTGCAAACATGCTGTCATACTCATCACACTTCAACTGGTGAGGCTAGATTCTGCTGTAAGTTCTACAGCTCTTTGTATTGGCTATTAATAATCTGTTTTAGAGCTGCCAAAATAGGAAGCTAGCTGTTGAGACAAAGTATTTTTAAGTTTGGAGGGCTGCTGGCTTCATGCATACATAAAGTGTCCCGAAACCACCACGCAATGGCATGTGGATAGAGATCACAGCGCCTCAAGCTGCTGCCTGTCTTCACAGTTTAAATTTAGACTGGCCCTGAGTTAAAAGAGAAAAATATGGAGACATTTCCTTGCACGGTTCCTCCTTGAGTGAAACGAGACATGAATTAACAATATGCCACGGAGCCTGGCACAAGGAGGATACGTATGAATGCAGGTGTTAAAAGCAATACAGAAATCACTAGTGGCTGCGTTGTTCTGCTGCAGCCCTTCAATTGCTTTGAGTGAACTTCTGTCGCCAAATCATCAAATAACCATAGTTCTACAATTAATCTCAGTCATGTACGAGGGTTTCTCTTTAAATAGCACAATGGCTGGAGGAAAATGGCACAGCCAAAAAAGATTGATATTCATGGAAAATAAAATGGAATTAATCTGACCCTAATCTTTTGCTGTTGTGTAGGATCTAATCATGACAAAGCCAGTGGCTTAACTGGGCTGCACAATTCTTTTGTCAGAAAATGTTGCGTGGATTTTTGTGTGCGGCTATTTGAGCTGATATAGCAAGCATTAAAAACTGAATAATGTAAAGTTGCTTGTGTATTAACTAAAACTATGGTTGCGTAAAACTTGTATTTAGTATGTCAGCCTGTATTTTAGTTTCCATTTTGGAAAGCATTTTTTTCCATGTTGAAAAGAAGTGTTTGTGAGCATTGTGTCATCTAGGCTGGATAGGAAGGCAGAATATGAAGAGTTTGGTCCTTTGTCACTTGGGGGTACTAAAATGTGATTGTAATTGAAGCCCAGAAGTGATGGACTGAAGCAGAGGCAAAGTCACGAGTTTTACTATGCTGTTTGTAGTCAGGCATGTCAAAACACCGAAATATTACATGTGGGTTGGTTGTCATTTTGATATTTGCAGCCCAAAAATGAACTGTTGAGCAACATCATTCACTTCTATATTAAAATAAAAATGTATAAATTTATTCATACATAAGAAATATGCTGATGAATTATTGAACCACCCAGTTCAACACCTCAGCATCTCAAGGAGCTGCCTGTTATTTCATACTCCAAAGAAGATGATGACAGCTATACTGTACAGCTGTTGAGCGTATCAGGATATTACATCAGCATATTTTATATACAAGTATCAATTTGATTTGAAATTTGAAATTTCCTTTTATTGCTATTCTTGGTTTGGTACACATCTATGGTACACTAGCCTATTAGGCACTACAGGTTCAGGTAAATCTTTTATAATGAGGAGTAAAACAAGGGATAGTGTTATGGTATCTTCTACTGTATATGTCAAAGACAAACAGTAACGGTTATGTGCATAGCTGCTATAGTGTCTGATGTGTAAAACACAATTTTTTTGTTTAGACTGCTGTCATTTACATGTACTTTTGCATTGATGTAGCAAGCTCTAAGGTGTGTTGGTTTACAAAGGTGCAGTTGGGGCTGAATAGCAGCCTGGATAGTGGCAGGTTGAAATTGGTCTCACATGCTGTGTTGGAAACTAGTCCTACTGCTAGTTTTAATATGACAGCCCTTGGCATTATTTGGAGATGTCACATAAAATAATAAAAAGCCAAGACATGCCTGACATGGTTGTCGATAATGGAGCATGCTCCCTCATTCCTCTCCCCCTCATTCTCTCTGTCTCTCTATTCATCTTTTTCTCTCTCCGTCACTTCATTTCTGGCTCTTGCCCCATCCATCGCTCCCCACCATCTCAATCTCACCCTTTCTTTGCATCCCTCTCATCCACTCCTCCCCCATCATCTTTTTCTATCTCTCCATCTATCTTTCTCTCCCCCTCACTTTGTCGGCATTGTCCCAGTTTTGCAATGGTTGAGTGGCTCCTGGGGGAGGTGCCAGGCCTGTGCTGGTTGCCTCACACTGAGGCAAGGATGGATTTTATAGCCCTGCGAGTCCTTCATCTCCTGTCCTCTGCTTCTGCCTCCTCCTCCTCCTCCTCCACCGCCACTCCAGCTTTGCTCCATCCCTGTGAGAGCTTGTCTGTAAAACCTGGGCAAAAGTGCCTCTCATCTTGGCAGGGAGAGAGAGAGAGAGAGAGAAAGCAGTGCCCATGGGTGAGCTGAGAGTGCGTCTGGTCATGTTCAGATGCAGTCAGACCCTGCAGTGGCATCACGGGTGTGGAGTGTTACACTGGCATGCTTTGTAACGTTGGCATGATGGGCCCCTCTTGCTTGTTCACCTCCTGTGGCCTCATGTCATCTCTCTGAAAAAAAAACAGGCATAAAATCAGCCAATGACAGGTCTGGACAAAAGTGTTGTGAATGTTGTAAAAAAAAAAAAGAAGAAAGCTGAAGAAAAGCTCGTCAGAAAAGCCATCGAATGTGCAGCCAATAAAGGTTTTTATATTATGCTTTTGTGATGCAGAAGATGTAGGCAGAACAGCTCACCATTTTCTTTCAAGTTAAAGTGCATAGAAAAATCTGAGTGCTGGGAGAGAGTAGCTGTGTTTTATTCTTTTTTCCTACCTAGTCCTGAACCCTCTTGTCATTTTATAGAGTTTAGATTGCGTAATTGCTCATATTATTAATTAAGCCAAAATATTTTTCTCCTTAATTATTAATGTGAAAAGTTGACCATTGTTTTACAGTCTCCGGTTGGCAGTAATGAAAGGGATGGAAACTGATTTGTCTGGAGCACTCAAAGTAGCAGTGCATACTTAATGAAAATATTACTCTAATAAATAAATTAGTTTGCTGTATCTGCTACTGTTTGTTGCTTGAAAAAAGCTAATGGAACACTGTATACATCCAGCTGCAGTCTCTAATGTTCTCAGAAATATTGCATCATATCTTACAAGTTCTCATGCATATTTAACATGGGTCATTTGAACCACAGGCTGATATTTTTGCAGTGAGGCAACGGCAGTAACGATGCCATCATTATGAATTTGTTTACTTTATTGCTATACACACTGCATTACTATGAAGTCCCTTTCAAACAGGCATGCACAATATAATGCATGTAGGCCTACTGAATAAAGAGTGTTTTCCTGTATGATAATGAGCTCTTTTGAACGAATTGCAGACTGTCCTTTGAATTGAAAGGAGTGGGTATGGCTTTTCTCTGTTTTAAGTCATAATATCAGGGACTGTTGTTAAAATACCATCTTACACAGAAAGAACCCACAGTGCCTTTCACATGAGCCTTTCTTCTATCAAGCAAAGTAGTGTGGTTGTAAGGCAACTGTGGTTCTGTGCAGTGTCAGAAACAACATAGCCTTTTGTTTCCTATTTCCTTGGCGCTGAGCAGCACTGAACCCACTGGCATTGCGGCGTTGTAGCGGCCCGGGTAAGGATGGCGCAGGAGACTCTCTGGGTGATAAAATGTTTGGACTGACAGGGCGGCTGGCAGCTGTGATGGATTCTGCTCGGCCAGAGCAGCGTAGTCCGGTTAAAGTGGCAGGCTGTGCTCTAGTGTGCCTTATTAAAGCCCCACTGGATGGCATAGTGTGGATGCGGAGCTCGACCGCCTTCTTTGAAGCCACCATTTGCTGTCACAGACTCCACACTGGTACCTGTACTAGAGACAGGTACAAAAAGGCAAAACTTGTGTGTACTCACTTGATTAACGAGAAACTGTGCTATTAAGAAAGTCTAATAATTAGCTCATATTCAGACTTTTTTATGATGACAGAAGGCTGCTGACTGCTTTAAATGAGATTTTCCATCGAGTTCAAAGCACGCTGATGTTTAGGTGCCTGCCTTGGCAGGAATATGATGTGGACAGATAAGCTGTCAAAGACTAGTAATTAAATATGAATAGATAAAAATGAATAGATTGACTGGCAGACAACGAATCAGCAGATTAAGTGAACAAATATACAGTATGATTTGACACTACAGATAGATCAGTTGGTGAGGTAGATTTGCTGAAAGTAGCAATAATATCATTGACATAGGGCTCACAGTTGATCCGGTTAAAAATGTTGACAAAATCTTCAAAAAGTGTGTGTGTGTGGTGGTGGTGGTGGTTGTGTGTGTGTGCATGTGTGTGTGTGTGTGTGTGTGTGTTTTTGGTGTAGTCTGTAGACATCAGCGCTATATTTTGTGTAATTGCATGATTTTTTTCATTTTGTATTATGAAATTCTTCATGTACTACCTCAATATCTAAACATATTTATCCTCATCTCTGTCCTGCACCTGAACAGCTTGTTGGTGTCAGGAAATATATTTTATTTTTCCCATTTTATATTTTCACATATATTTTATTATTGCTATTATTATTTTACCCTGTGTCAGTTTTAAACATTCGCTCAGTCTAATTCTGCAACTCTTCAGAGCACTGCCAAGTTGCCTAAATTACAGTCTGCGCAGGATTAAACAGACCGGTGCTTGCTATGGTTGGCCACATTCCCAGCTGAGCACAAAGCATTTTCTCATAAAGTAAATGACAAGCGTTGAACCTGGAGCACAGAAAAAAAGAGAGAGAGGAATTGGAGCGACAATCTGTTGCAGATGGCTGCTCTGCTGGGGAATCTAAGTAAATGCAAGTTTAACCTTGAACTGACAATAGGAGAGACACTCTTGACCCAGTCTCTGTGGCTAATCAGGTAGGCTAGAGTTGCATACAGACTGGAAAAAGGAGCTGTAGTCATATATTTTTGGGGAGAAAGATTGTTACAGATTAATACGTTTTGTGTCCATTTCATAGAAAGGAGGACTTAATATGCCGGTTCCTTCTAAAGAGATGAAAACCCTGTTATTGGGTTTTATCCTTCAAATAAACAATCAGTCCGTTCGGCAGACGGCAGCATAATGAACCTCGGTTTATCAGACACACACTATTTGAACACAGCCACTGGGTGTTTCAGAGCCAGTGTTAATTTAAATAATTATTTTGCCTTCTTACTCACCTTAAGTAAAAGTTGCTGCGGGTGCATTATGACTATTGAGGAAAAAAAGGAGAGGGGGGGGGGGGGTTGACCACAAATTACCAGGTTCCATGGTTACAATCCCCTTTTCTCCACAAAACCTTTTATTATTGGCCTGGAGTTAAGACCAGTAATTAGTTTCAGAGATGCTCGGAAGTGTGACTAATTGGAATTTAAGGCCTCTGCCAGTCAAAGGAGGCTGGCCACTTGCTTACACAGACACACACAGCCCATCATGGGGCCAGACCTCCCCATGGAAAAATCGTTGAGGTTTCTTTGTGTTGGCCGTTGCCACACTGCCAGCAATAGACACCTCCTTACTTCTAATTAGATGAAGACCATCAATAACTCATCTCTCCCATCATTAAACATATCGGCATGAGTGCAGCACCCTTGTTGCAGTACTCACAATTCAAACTGCGGTCACACCAAAGGTTGGGATGGGAGAAGAAATCTTAACGATGTATATCAGGTGAGGTTACTTTAACAATCAGTGGAAAAGATTAATACAAAGAGATAGAAGGATGATGGCATGTCTGTGGACCGCTCACAAGTAGTGCTGCAGACCCACTGTTGCCGCGCTGAAACAGTTCAGTTGGTGTCAGACTCTAGTGGTGGTGTGCATCTCTGATGGGGTTCACCTTGAATGTCAATGGAAGATTTGTACCCACTGGCAGGCACTTGCTGTAACTGTAAAGACAGGCCTGGTGTCAGTTGAAATGAGGGGGGTTGTATTTTGTATTTTTAAATGTGAAGGCTGTATATATTTTAAAATCTGGCTAGAAGGCACATTCTTTATTGTAGTGAAATGAAAGGGTGTTGACACTAATGATCTTATGGCTAAAAATATGCTGACGCCGTTTCAGTGTGATGTTGGTGAAGAATAAGTGAGCTCCTCTACTGCATCAAACCACACTTCATAAACTGTTGGGGTTTTTATATAATATCCAGTCATTTAATGACTGCAGTGCATTTTTTCTGTATGGCTCAGTTGTCAATGCCTTATGCTTCATCCACTGAGTATGAGAAGGATAACTCAAGATCAATGCAAGTGCCTGGTTTATGCTAATCCCTATTTCTAGAAGTAGTGTTGTATGAGCAGCGACTCATCTCCCTTTTTTCACATTATTTCTAACTATTTTTTTTCTCAAATGAATAATGAACACTAAAACATGCTCATGTTGTCACATGGTTTTGGGTATGTTACAAAAAGTTCAGCATCTTGCCTGAAGGAAGGGTACACATAGCACCTTGGCAGGCGTGTGTGTTTGTCTGAGTGTACGTGGGTGCGACTGGGAGTGTGCTGGAGCTGCATATTTGTGTGCAAATTCAGGCACCCGCCTCCCCCAGCTCAAAACCCTTTCTTTCTGTCATTTCATGCACAAAAGAAAATCATGACACATTTCTGTCATGTGGTTGCTATCCCCCCTGGCCCCTCAGCCAATCATGGAGTTTGATGTGGTCCAGAGAGAAGCAAGCAGGGCTGATAGAAGTAGGCACTCAGTGCTACTACAGAAAGCCCTTGATAGATTGTAGCTACTGGCTCCTGCCAACAAAGCAGCGGTGTCACCATTAATATTAATTCAACGAGGAGACCCTCTTATGAAACAACTAAGATGGGTGAAGAAAACACACAGTATACAGTATCTGATTCAACAAGCAAAAAGGCCAAGAGTAGAGGTGAACAAATAAAAAAAAAAACTCCCTTATATCAATAACTGACAGTATCACAGGCATATTCATTAACTGAAAGTATCATGGTCATATTGATTTCAACACTGTCCAAACTCCAAAAAACTGAACCCACACATTGAAATTGAGCATTTCGTCCACATAGTTTGATTCAGAAGCAGTGTTTTATTTCTGGAGGTCTTTTTCTATAAGCGTTCTCCCTAGTGCTTATGTAATGCAGTAGAATCCAGTTGAAGGCAAACTTCAGAGTCCAGTCAGCATGCCGCTTTTATTGAGTTACTGGGTGCTTGCCGTTTTCAAATCTGTCTGAGTTTCCTCCTATTTTCGCCTTTCCATTGCCTTTTTTTCTCTTTTGGCCAACTCTTTGGATCTTCCTCCTCAAAATTGCTTGGAGGTGGGATGTGGCACTTTGTTGTTTCTTTTATGTTTGTGGGTGTTCAGCGCAGTGAGTGTGGAGCAGAAGCTGGATCTTTTTGCCTCTGTGTGTGTGTGTGTGTGTGTGTGTGTGTGTGTGTGTGTGTGTGTGTGTGTGTGTGTGTGTACATACTGTACATGCCTGTGAAGAATCTGATCATGAGCAAATGTTAGGCATCAATAATTCTGAAAGACAGAACTTCATACTATTCCTGGCAAAAGAGTGTTGGTGCGATGATATATCTTTCTTTTTACTACCAGCTCAAGTAGTTTGAAACATCTGGTGAAATTCAATATAGGCAGATATAGCTGGAATATAAATTCATATCTCAGAGGTTTTAGTTATGAATGGCTTGATTCAATCACCCATACTTTTAAATTAAAATCTGTTCAGTGCAGTTTCAACCCCATTTAATAAAGCTCTTAATTTTACCTCATAGCATCTGATGACTTCAGTGTTTTTACTGGGCAAAAAATGAGTTTGTCCCAGTACAGTTGCATCTCTATGAATTCATTTAAAAAGAAGAAAAATATTGCAGAGACCTTTAAGTCAAGATGATGGTGAAACTGAATCAAACTTTGGCCACACATATACTACTATTCTATACTAAACTCAGCTGAAAAGAACATACATATACTACTATACTATACTAAACTCAGCTGAAAAGAACCTTATTTTCATTCCACATCAGTACCAGCAACCACTGATGTACAATAGAATACAGGTATTGTGGTATTTTGGAGACTTTCCTCCATTAGTAGGACTTTACAAGTAGCCCTGCCTTACCCTAGTATTACAAGGAGTATAGTATTGGCATATTTTGTAGGATATTTTATTTAGACTAATTAAAGTGATTTCTTTACTTTCAAAATTACTGTTACAATTGTCTCCATCTCTCTCTTGAAATCCTCTGCTTAAATTAGCCTGGGGGCTATGACACGTAAGTAGTATTCACACAGGCAGTGCACTGGAGGTCTGAAGAAAATTAGGTTGTCCTGTGCCGCGTGCACATCCTTGCCCATCTCATCTCTCTATTACAGCTGATGTCAACAGGTCGTTCAATTTGAAGACTGTAGCAGAGTTCTCACTATGGTGGTACGGATTCAAAATGGAAACACATTAAGCAGAACGGGATTCAGTGAGAGCTAAAATACAACAGATTACCACTCCTTAATGACCATGTGGATGGCAAAGCAGGATGTGAGCAGGTATCTCAAATCATTGAATTTAAACTTTAGGCTTCTCCCTTGTCATGGCCAAATAGCCTAACATTACCTGAATTTTGCTCAGGTAATCCACTGAGTTGTAGCCTTAATAAGGACGTGCAAATTGTTGCCCATGCAAAGTCAGTAGAACTTAGCAGCAAGTTAAATTGAGCTGCCTCTGATACGCTAAGCAATTTTAGGCTACATAATACCCCCCTGTAACTGGAATTAAAACTAAAATAGTTAAACGGGGACAGGCTGAGATCATAACATGTGATTTAATTAATATCAATGTTAATATAATCAAAGTACACTGATGTTTAGGTGCTCAAATAATGTGGAGTAGAGAACACAGGGGTGGATGAAAATTGTTTGTGAGCTGAACCCAACGTTAGCGTAATATCCTACACAACATTTCAGAATCTGTGAAATAACTAGACATGTTCAGTGCCTTGTACAAATGTCTGGGTTCTCACTCAGGACTTTGTTGGACATGGTGTCGTTTTGTTTAATGCATCTAATGATTTGTAAATATTGTGTGCTTTAGGTCATAGCTCTACCCACATCTTAAATGTTATAAGTACATTGTTTGGGACATGGGCTAATGTGCACTGTTACATTATTTAAAATTATTTTGTGGTTATTATACTAACAGCTATGGCATATTTGTGGTGTCTGCAAAATTTCTCACAAAATGCAGACTTAGGAAAAGGAGGTGCAAAAAACATGTACAAACGGAAGAATATTTAAGAAATTTTATTGGAAAAACAAACAAACTATAACAAGTTTCTTCACAGCAATAAATATTGGATACACGCAAACCACCCCTGAAGTGAGACATTCAAGCTTTTCCTGAGGGCGTTATGAACGGATTTGGATGAAGTGTATGGAGAACTACCATGTTGGCACAGTCAGACAGTTTTGTTATCACATGTGAGGGAAATTCCCAGAAGTCATATGGTCAATAGGAGGCGAATTTGCAACACTGCAATGACAATACAGGCGCATTACATGCTGAATTCTTGTCTTTATAGTCACAGTGTTTCAATGTAAAGCCTTTGGATTTTTGAAGAAAGAAAGAAAGAAAGAAAAGGAAGAAAAATCAGGCATTCTTTATACTCTGTGTTTATTTCTTGAAGATTTATGGTGGGGTGATATGAAACCGTATGGTGTGCTACACTGGAATAGCTGGGAGCGATTCAGCTACTAAAACTGTCATGTCCTTTAACTGTTAGCTCTGATTAACCAGTGCGGTGGCATTTGGGAATGTGCAGGACGAGCTCCACTAATTCCCGTCCTCCTCCCTCATAAAATGGGCAGGATAGGGAGAGAGAGAGAGAGAGAGAGAGAGAGGAAAGGGGAAAAAAAAGGTCTGGAAATTAGGTCAGCCCCTTGACACCATCAGTCTACTTCTGTCCGTGCTTTATGAAATATAGCTGTGGCTCCTTGGTGAATGGCGGTATTTTCTGGACCCATCATTTAAATAATTGCAATGAGTTATTAGCCATGACTCTTAATGCGTTCTGTGTCACCGTGCCTGCCTTTGTTCCCTCTGTTAAAGCGCTTGCCTTATCAAGGCTTGGCCATAGAGGCCCATGTTTAATTGTATTCACTCCTCTTTGTTTGGGATTCTTGAGGAGCCTTTTTACAGGCAAGGCGGGTTAATTGGTATTTTGGCTGATAAAGGTGACGTCTAAAGAGCGTCGGTCTTCCGTCTGACTGCTGCTGACTCTGTTGTCTATGGATGCTCATCCCTGAGCCATGCTCATTTGGGGGGTGGGGTGGTGGGCTGTGGTGCAGTGATAGCTTTTCCCATATCGCTGGAGAGGAGCCGTCTCCATATGTACTATGTCTGAATGGAGAGGTGTCAGGAGAGACACTTGTTTTACTGTACTCATTCATCCTTGTGTTCAAGCACTAAGAGAGAGAGAGAGAGAGAAAGGGAGAGAGATAGAGAGAGTGAGTGAGAGACTGAAGGCAGGAAGGTGAAGGAAAATCCAAACTGCTAGCTATTGTAAATCAAAGACAATTTGTTGCAATGCCTTGCTATTCTACTTCAAAGTGCGTCTCGGTGCCTGTCAGGTAAATAAAAGACTCTGAAAAACAGGTAGAGCTGTCTTATCCTGAATCATTTATGTTTCTTTACCTTTCTTTCGAGCAAAATGTGAACTTACTGCTCTGCGTGCTTGTGTGGACCACAGAAATCAGAGATGTAGGAGTCTGTCTTATATCCCCTCCCTTTAATGGATCACATGGGTGCATCTGGTCCAGGCATAACAGAAAGTCCTTTAGTCTTTAAATTTTGCCCAAAGACCAGTTTGACAGAGTGGACAGGGATGCAAGAATATGTCATTAAAACACCACTCAGTTCCTGTTGCTGCACAATTGAAAATTGATGCCATCTCGCTCTTTTCTAGCTCTTCTGCTTGGCAGAAAGGAGGACCATTGGAGGCCTAATGATGATTTGACTGACTTAATAAGGGAGTAGTAGTGCCCTTCTACCATTAAGAGGAAATATGTGTTTGACACAATAAAAGGGGGGTCGATAAATCATGCAGCCTTCACTAATTATCCTTAGGGAGATAGGAACACATGATGAATGGCAGGAGAGACCTTTTGAAGGACAGCATGCCAGAAGGAGAAATGAAAAGGGACTGACACTAGTGTGTCAGACAAAATGGAAAGAGAGAGAGAGAGAGACAGAGAGAGAAAGTAAGGTGGTAAGATGGTGCCCCTTTATGTTCCCTGCCCTCCTCTGGATGTGATATGCTGAAATCATAATGGATCTCAGTGGTTTGTCTGTAAAATCATAGTCACACATACAGTATAGTATTTAAATGTCTCTCCACACAACTAATTGTGTTCTGCTACACTGCTTAATTGGGATTGCAGCAAAGACTGTGGGGCATAATCAGATTTTCCTGTGAATGTAAAGTAATTTATGTATTTAAAGACCTACTCTGTACAGTATATGTATTCATTATAGGATTATTTATTTTCAACAGAACATAAAAAGCTTAAATAAAAAAGATAGACTGTAAAATTCCATTGTTGTAACTCATTTGAAGAAGTATGAATCATTTGATAATATTTTAATAATTTTATGATCAAAAATATGTACCTTTCAGAATAAGATGCATTTTATAAGTATAGTATACCCTGACCTACCCAAGTCAGTATCAGTTGTTTGCTGATGTTTTTTCCTAAGCTCAAGTGATGACAAGAGATTTTTTTTTCACCTGGTGAGATGACAGAGCACAATCCAAAACCAAGCATTCACAGCCTCAGCGAGAACAGTGAGATTCACACGCAGATGATCCCAAGTATAACACAGTTTCTTTTGTAGTGTGCTGAAAGTGCTTGGAGGTGTAGCTGATTTCTTGACTTGATCCGACTGTGGGATGATGAGATGCCTGTTTGACCTGCTACTGTGTAGCCCCTGGGCCAGTGAATTGGGAGGTAGCAAGGCAGTGGGGGGGGATCAGGGCAGCCATTTCCGAGGATGTTTGGTATTTAAGTCTTTGAGAGGAGAATAAAGGGAGATTGATGTTTTGATGGATAGTCATTGACTCTTAACCTTTTCCCCCACATCTCAGTGTGGCATGCCGTTGTCGGATGGGGAAGGAAATTTGCAAAGCTATTACCTCAGTGTCTTTCTAAATCACATGCCTCCGCGCTGAGATGACTCCCATAATACCTGCCATTTACTGGCCAAATTATCTATTATATTCCTGCCTCATCTTCGGTGCGTTTTGTCCTTGCTGTTTCTCTCTCTCTCTCTCTCTCTCTCTCTCTCTCTCTCTCTCTCTCTCTCTCTCTCTCTATCTATCTATCTGTCTATCTATCTGGTCAAGCAGTGTACACAGATTTACAGATTCACATACTTCTTTCACACCATAGTTTTAGCAGAAGGACTGGGTAAATGTGCTTAGCCACATAGTTGTTTAGTTACTTCAAATAGTAGGCACAGACAGTATCACTCCAAAAATCTCTGGAAATTGAGGTGATTTAAGGTAAATGAATCGTAACAGTGACCTCAGATATTTTGTATATTGTGTATATTTTTGCTCAGGGGTTTGCATAGAGAACATTTGTTACTTGTGACTAGAGTATGAGAGACTCAGCAATTTTTAATGTTCCTCTGGATGCTTGGGAAAGATGGAAATGTATAGGATGCAGGGGTAATTGAATTAGATGAGAAACTTTCTATGGAGAAAAGATTTCTTTTTAATGCAAATGAGAGAATTGGAGTATTGGATTGTTGTTGCCAATCCCTTTTTCATCCATTCAATTAAAATAGAATCATTTTTCACCCAGACCTCAAATGCCACCATCATTTTTCATCCCAAAATGGTGTGGGCGTATGCGTGTGGTGAACACACTGACACCAGTACAGTAGAGTGCCCTCTGAAAAGGGAAGGGCAGCAATAAATGGAGTGAAATGCACTTAAGGGATTCAGAACCAGGGTGAAAGACAAGTTCTCTCAGAGTGAAGTATGTCCGAGGACAGATGAGTTCAGTTAAAAGCAGAAAACAGAACCAAAGTTGACCAAATCATGAGCATTTTTATCATTGATGCATTTTATTTAGGTTTAGTTGGTAATGATTTATTCCTGGACATGCCAGCCTGACATTGCAAAGAGAGCATTAATGGGATTGAACATCCTTGTAACATATTACTATTTGAAAGTGTTAATGTAAAGAGAGCTTTTTTGATAAGTAATGTGTGATTCATATTGGCTGCATAATAGTTGCTAGGTTCTTGTTTCTAGGTCGAACCGCTTTAAATGACATTCCCTGCACGTAGTTTAGAAGGTAATTAGCAAATAATTTCAGTCAAATCTCAACCAAGCTGGCGTTTCTGTTTAAGTGACAAAGGAAACTGAGATAGTCAGGAAGTGGTGACCGTTATTAATTACCGCCTCAGATCGCTAAGCAACCAAGGTAAAATGTCAGATGTGCAAAGTCTAATACAAGCCTTGTAATTCTTGCTACTACTTTAAGTCATCATTATCTATAGATGGCTTGTCTATTGTTTTAAGGCTTCTTGCTGTTCATTGTTTAACTCTGGCCTACTGCATATGACTTTCCACAAATCCTTGAAATGATGTGTCATTTTTGGTCATTATGAGGATATCTTCCTCAGTGTCACCTTGCAAGTGTCATCTCTCTGTTGCTTAGGGAGATGGTAGAGATTAAACTCTCGTTGAACACTGTCATTTACAGCAACCACACCAGTAATGAGGTTGATTGCCTTTCTTAATTCAAGCATGACATTTTATAATTGCATAATTGCATTTTGTTCAGACTGTGTGACAGCACAGCGTGAGTGAGGGCACTCACCCACCTTCTCCTCAAAACTATGTCAATCAACCTGTTTAGCAGGTTTCTACATATTAGCATGTACTTGTCTAACATATAGCAACTCATTTCGTGCTCAGTGCTGCAGAGTGTAGTAAAGTCACATTGTCAGTTGAAATGTAGTAGAGTGGTGTGGGCATGTTGCTTTTTGTTGTGGATCAGCCTGATATGTGAAGTTATCCAGCAGAGTCTATAGGTCACACAGGCACCATAGTGAGGAGGAGTCTGTTCAGTCTCATTCGATTTTTGGCATCAAAAGAATCACCTCAACCAAAAAAAGGGCTACACATTCTGACATTTAATTGTGAAAAGTAGTGTGACAGGAACAGTGAAACAGCATGAGTAATATACTCTCTCGTTGCTTTTGGTTGCTTTTACTTTGACTCCTGCCATCTTGAATGGCAACGACAGCACTTTCAGGAATCAAATGTTATTGCCCAGGGCCAAACCCCAGCAGTACGTCAGTGGGTTTAACCTAAAAGCACCAAGTAGAGGTTGCTTAGATTGGGAAGGGGGTTGGTGGTTTGTTGAAGAGAGGTTTGTGTGCTGTGAGGTTGGGGAGCAGTTCAATCTGGCTCTGCACAGCACTGCCAAATGAAGATGCTGAGGTTAAGAAAAGAGAGGGGAGGGAAAAGAGATAGTATTGAGAGTGGTGGGAAAAGAGATAGTATAGAGAGGGGAGGGAAAAGAGATAGTATAGAGGTATGGAAAGTGAGATGTTATGGCTGCCAGCCATGTCCCCTACTGTTGCTGCAAATCATGAGCTTTAATTGGAACATGTGAACGAAAATACGGCGAAACAATAGCTCAGGACATTTACAAGGTAGTCCGTCTGGGCTGAGGAAGGGTGCAGGAGCTCTCTGTTTAATTTGTTGGCCTTTACAAGCTCTGCAGATTTCCTCTCTCCTTCCTCCCCTCCAGATGCTACTTCCGAAGAAAGCTGGACTGCTGGCTGGAGGCTTTATTGGTATCTGCGTGCTATTGATTAACTGACAGTGTGGAACGTGCTGCTCTGGCCACCTGCATGGTTCTCTATCATAGTTCTGATTACTGTAATACTTTGGAAACTGATGCTCTCCACATATAGTCATCCATTTTTAGACATTATTGTGCAGCAGGTACCGCTGCGGACATAGCAATATTGGATTTATTCATGATGCTGAGCAAGCTGAATAGACATAGATTTTCTGTACGTAAGAGAAAAGCATTGTTTGGTTAGTTTTTGGTTAATACTGAGAGATTGGTCTCAGGGTCATTATTCTGAAAACTTTGATATAGTCCTCTCATATCCAGAGACACCCACATTGCTTGTCTGAATGATCAGTAATGCTGCTTAAAATTTTGCCATTAGAGCTAAATTATTTTTATTAGTTTCCACAGACAATTTAGCAAAACATATGTAAAATGTATTTAATTGTTGCCATTTGGGGGAAATATGCCATCTGAGGACTAGAAGTCTGGCCCTTGGAAGACCAGACATAAACATGAAATAACCCTTTGGCATTTAACATTGAGTGAGTTCACTATCATTTCGCTGAAAAGCAGAATCACCTTAATGCCCTCACTCATGATCTAACAGCATGCAACCCTCTGATGCTTCAGGCTCTTTAGACATTATTAGGAGAGAGTATTGAGCTTTTGAGAATATATGAGACCCATGGTTTAAATTTAGAACCTGTTTTTTATCTCTCTGTTTAATTAGGTGTGGTGGAGACTAATTGTTAATGGCATGGTCGTTACTGCTCTGGGTCTCTTTTTTATTCTAAATGGAACAGGCTGCTTTTGTGAGGTATAATTAGGGTTTATAGCATTAGTCAAACCCGGATCTTTTTTGTGGCAGTCCTCACCATTTTACCAGCCGTTTTTTCTGAAAGCAGTTAGTAGAGGTCCAGCTTTTATTCCTCAAAGCACTGGTGAGGTGTTCTTTTGCTACTGCGGAGAAACTGTCTCTCTTTGTAATTTCTCATTCACATCACAGGGTTCACAGATGGACCTCAAATGCTCTTTTGTGACATCAGTGGCTCTGATCATCATACACAGACAACCCAGGGTTTTTGAATAATGTTGTTCATTTATTTTTTTGCAATAGGCTATTCATGTGCTTGCAGAGCAAAGTGATTTATGATGAGTCATGTGATATACAGCAACAGTCTTTTAGAAAGCAGGAATACGTTAAGTGTTGGAATATACATAATAGAATACAGATATTCTGGTAAAAAGTATACAGTTTTTATTAAGTCATTTTAAGTCATCCTTGGCACAATCACTATTTATTTATGGTCTTTTATTATCTTTTTTATTGACATTTAAAATTACATTCATCCGCTTATACAATTGGTTGTGTTAGATGTATGCCAAGATTATATTAGAAAGTCTTTGACTGATATTAAGTAAACCTTCATTAAGGATGAGTGGAATTGTTCTAGACTCACAAACTGAATAAAAAACTGAACTGTGTATGGACTGAAAAAAAATATTGTGAGGACATTTTTTGACCAGCCATCTCATGAAAAGGAAGTTTTATTTTGTAGGCCAGTACAGAAAAAGTCTTGGCTGAAAACTCCCTGTACTCACTGAGTTCACTCCCTCAAGGGGAAGCTCTAGCAACTCCCTGCAACTATGCTCTGCACATCCCAATCAGGTAGCACACACTAGGCCTCAGACTCCAGCTCCTATTCTCCCTGGAATCCCCCTCCCAGGCTTCTCACACATTGAACTCTCGCACACCTTCCTTGCAGGCCTCTTTGATGTAGCATGAGCTTGGTTATTTTAAATCAGCTTCCGTATGCTGGAATCAACTTAAAGTAGCCTGTGAAAACACAAGCCTTCTCTGTGCTATTTCCCTCATGCCTCGGAGTGCTTCATGGGTTGGCTGGCATTCATTTTAGCCAAGAAGCCAGAGGATGAATCTTGCGGAGGTGTGTTTAGCTGTGTGTAGCCACATTTGGCTCACGCTCAAAGCAGTGAGCATCATAGGCTGGTCTGAGTCAAGTGTGGGAGCTATCAGGCAGCATATCTCATAATCCACCTGCAGAATGGTATGAGGTGTGTCTTTGCTGTTTTCTCCTGTGCCTTATGAGGCTCACCCAACCTGGGTGTAGTGCTCCCTGCTGCCATCTCCCAGTTCTGGACAACCCATAATGGGAATCGCAGAGACCATTGTTGCCTTTTTTCATCTTCACTGACAGGGCTTTTTACAGTCGATCTTTTGAAGGGAAGTTTTTTTTTTAACACATCAGAACTACCTTTGATGTTCCACACCAACCCACTGCCATGGCCCTGTCATAGTCCCAAATTGGCCAATTTCACTGTTTTGTGAAATACTGGCCTCTCTAGACACTGTTATTTTTGTTTATTAGGTGATGTATAAATGACAGTGTGTAAGCTTTGCAATTTGTCCATCTTGGTCATCAGGCAGCTTTCTCAACACAACATTTAAAACTGTTATTCAAATGACAAAATACCACACACGAGAGTACAATGGAGTGGATGTCCAAAGAGCAGAACAAGTTCACAATCAAAATTGTTGTCATGCAAAGTATTCATAGTTTGTGTACAACAACCCTAGAGGGTTTTATTCCAAAGAGGATATACCTATTCAAATGCACATGTCCCTTGCTTAGTGTGGTCTGTTTAACATGATTCAGAGGATTTGCGTGCCAGGTTAGGTTGTGTTAGAATATTTTAACTGTATGCTGCTGTATTTTATAAATCTGTTGCCACTGCTTGTGACATTTTGATGGCTTGTGCAAAGCATAAGCAGTTTCTTGTGGTGTGGCCTAACTTGTGGTGTCAGAAAAGACCTGATTTAATCAATAGACATACATTTTTAGGTGTAAGTAAATTAGCGTTCTCTGCACAATATGTGTTGTAGGTATTGTCATGTTTTCAAGGGCATGTCTGAATCATATCTGTGTGTAATTGTTTTGTTAGCATCTTAAGTAATGTAATGATTTATCTCCACTCTTCAGTCATTAGGGAGTTGATTCTGTTTGTCCCCATCTTTGTTGGGTAACAAGGACATTTTGGCTTTAAGGTGACCGAGTCCAAGTCCTGCCTGTGCAGTCACATTAACGTAGTGCTTAACTAAAATTGATCACATGCCTTGAAATCCTCCCTGGAGATCATCTCTCTCTGTCATCGTTTTTCAGTTGTCACTTCTTTCAATTGACATAATTAATTTGCTTATTGATGGACTCCCTTGCCCGGGAGGTTTTTAACTTTAAAAAGCAAACATTTTTAGTCACTTAATGAAGCAATTGTGGGAATGATTGTTTATACTTCGCAAGTAGTTTGTGTGAAGCTAATGGCTTTTTTGGGCAATAATTAATTGATTCCAACAAACCTGAATAAGCAGGCTTTTAATTAAATCTGACAGAGGAAACAGGTTCCACTCAGAAACGCTTTACAGTATAGGGAAAAGGCTTGATGAATGATAGACCTTGTCAGAGAAGTGGGTTAGGGAGGGCCATACCTCTTGGCTGGATCTGCTGTTGTGGTAGGTGTGGTAAATTGTAAATATTTATCAGCCTGTTAGGATGGAGTGCTTATTTTTCTCCCATGCCTGAAGTGGAGGGCTGAGCCGTGCAGCTCATGAGGAGGTGCCATCCCTGGCCCCTCTCTCCCTAACTGATTTCCTCACTAATATGGAAAGAGGCGCTGTCTCCCCCATGAGACGCAACCAAGGAGATAATCCATGAGGACAGAGCATTGCGTAGCTCCATCTGGTTCAAGCCCTCATGACATTCTACAACGGGTAGCATCTGGGCATAAAACACTCAATCCAGTATACATTTTTTTCACTGCATGGCTGAGCACTTGAGAAGTTTAGCAGTTTAGAAGATGCATTTACATTTAATTTTTCTAAATGCCATTTGGTCTCTTTAGGACTTAGATATTGATATCATAGATGGAGTTAGAAGATGTTCCTGGAGGTCCTTGACATATTTGAAGGAGGATAGAAAGGTAAAAGATCACGGTAGAGCTGCCTGACATTATAGTTTCAAGAAAAAGGTGCTTTTTCACAGTGTGTCGTCAACTTGAGAAATTCATTGCCTTACCAAGTGGTAGAAGCCCCAAGCATAAACACACACAATAGATTAGACAGACACTGGAATGAGTACTAGTATCTCTCGTTCCCTCGTAAACCTCTGATGACCTTGTAACAGATAGTGCAGATGAAAACATTACATAGGCATAATGTATTCATAGCTAAACTGGATGTAAGTGATTCAAGTGCTCCTGTTGGTAATCTGGACTGTTGACTAGTTACAGAATAGAAAGACGAAGAAGTCATGTCTGCTGACAAGAGCTCTTGTGACGCTGCTCAATAGGAGCAGACCCTAAGCCTCAGAGTGAAGGACTGTCAGGTGCTTGACAGGCATGGAAGGGTCCAGATGCTGACATCAGCGATGCACCTGAACTAAACGGATCGCTTCTTGATCTGCTGACTTGCTATTGAAACCCATGACACACATCTTGGTTTCAAACGCACCATGCAGCTTGTTCTTCTCCTGTGGGAAGATATGAAGAGGACTTTTATTTTCATGTCCTCAGCTTTTATGTGGATTTCATTCCTCCCCAGTTTAGTCCCATGTGGGAGGGAAAGCAAGCCACATGCAATGAGGATCTCTCTCTCACACTGAAACTGGCACACTGGCATCAAATGAGTGGGTCACCTTCAGGAGCCCCAGCCAGCTCAATCCTATCAGAGGGATGCATTTAAGCATTGGATTGGGCTCCCACAACTGCTCTTCTACCTCATTTAACTTGTCCAGTTTTGGTTCATGATATACCACATGAATTTGAAAATATGACTCATAAGAGCCGAAATTGTTTCAAATATATCTCCAAGACATGCAGTAGACCACAGATATGAATAGGGAGCTGTATTCTAGCAGACATGTCCAATTTTTTCTACAGATATCTTTTATCCACAGATCTATGTAGATATTTTATCTATGCCATGTCAAGGGTATATGAGGGAGAGGGGGAAAAGCACACTAGTACAAAATATAGACCTACTTTAGTTTATTGAGAGGTGGTGTAGGTGCGAGTTGATACTCTGGGAGCTAACTAGCTGATGTGGTTTAAATATGTGGCCTTTCCTTTCCTATTTCAGATTGATTCGACCTGTCGCTTAAGCTGCTTGTCAGGATATTAGGTGGCCACAGGGCTGTTGCAGGTTTAGAGGGGTGTGTTACATCATTCCATGATCAAATGTCTGGATTTATATTTTTAGTCAGCTCCTTTTGCGTCTGTCCTCACTCAATAAAGGCACACATTTTATTTTAAAATATCCCCAATGAAACCAGAGTCAACTGTACTTATCATCCAGTACAGTACAGTCATCCAGCTCTTGGCCAAAGATACACTTACTGTCAACAGCAGGAGTGTTTACATTTTTCTCTCACTAACTAGAATAACTAGTAGTCACTTAGTAGTCACTTTGAAAAGACGATCTTGTAAGCCTCAGCTTTTACATGTTTGTTTAAGCAAAGGCCCTTCTAAATAATGCAAAGTTTGCTGTGATATATTTTGGGAGATCAGCAGCTTGCTTCTGATCTAAGATCCTCCCTCAGTGTACCATCCAAACCAAGCTACCCTGTGTGTCTGTATGGGTCATGCCCACCACAGACTCTGTGTCCCCACTGAGGAGCCAGAGTGCCAGGGAGACACATTCCCATGCATGTCACGTCTACGGCCATCGCTGCGACGATTTAGCCGGTGCTCTGTTGCCACGGCGACAGAGTTGGGGGTCAGGCCCTGGGCCCTCATTACTAAGTTTTAGCATATGCGCATCTCCCCCAGAGTGACAATGAGACGTCTAACTGCGACCAGTGTGAGGTGGCAAAGATCTTCAGTGGTCAAGCTGCACCACCTGTACTTTTTCTCTATCCTTAGAGACCTTTTCCTTTCAACAGTCATGTCCCTGCAACCGACCTTTGTTGGGCTGAATGCTCATTTATCACTAAGCTAACTGTGCAGACGTAACTGTTTATTTTTTTAGACTTGGCATTGCATTAGAACTGTGTATTACTTTGGAATTGCATTAAGTGAATTATAATTTTCATAATTGGCTTTATCACAGACTTTCAGTTGGGATGGCAATTTGAAAAGCAGAATAGCATTAAAAGACTCACTTACAATGTTTAAATGTGTAGATGAATCCCTAATATACTTCTTATTAAGCGAGGTGTGTGCTGTAATTCATTCTTATTGAGGGCTCTTTCCCTTTCTTCTGTCTGGGAGCAGTAGCTGAAAGAGACACTGGCAGACAGATTAGCATTTAATGGGAATTTCAGGCTCATTTTGAGTTGATATCTCTTGTCTTTGGTCCTGCTCGTGAGGGGATGGGGTTTAATGAAAGCTGAGATGAGGCGTAATGGATGTTTTAGCATGCAATCTCTAGATTTGGATGCAGAAATGTACTCTCTTCTCTCTGCACTTCCATTGCCAAGTCTTCCACTATTGCATATCAGAGCTTAATTAAGAGAGAATTGCAGCTCTATGCCCCCTCATCCCTGATGCTGTCTTTGTAGAGAGTTCTCTCTGAAGGCTGTGTTTTACATGATGGATTGCAAAAGAACAGGGAATTGACTGTGTGAGGCATCCGTCGGATCGGGGCAGCAGCTGACAATGGGAATTCAGAATTTCATGGGAATCAGCAGATTTTCATTTGCATGCATTAATTTGGTAGTTTTCTCAAATGTATTTATAAATTGTGTTGCAATGATTAATGTTAAATATTGTACATTATATATCTTTTTGTTTGAGGGTGGTAGTTCTTTGGCATTGTAAATTGCACAACAAAACATCCGATTCTATTCTCCACTCCCATCTGGAACAAACCGACCTGCTTAGTGCTTTGCAGCTGCCTTTGATTCAGCCTATCAGGCGGAAAAGAAATGTATGTACAAGCCACCCCATGTGCAAACTCAGACGTTGACTAAGTTTGACACTGCCCTTTAAATCCAGTGGGAGGCCTTTTGAATTAAGTTGCTTAAGACTGGAGAAGTTCAATTTAACAGAAGGTCAAGGAGCAACCTGAAGCCTAGTCACTAGAGAGCCCTCTTGCTTGCTACGCATTGGTAATTTTAGGTAAATGTTTTAATGCTTCATTTCAAGCGATTCTCTTGAGTGATGATGTTCTTAAGCAGAGGTGTGAGGAGCACAGTCACATGTGCCCCATGTGCTGACTGGGCTAATTGCTACATGTTGCTTTTTTGTGTAGGCACCTTGAATGGTCTTTTTACAAAGAGGTCATGTCATCCCACAGCTCTTATGTCTTTTGACAGACAGTATTGGTTTGCTTTGGGCGCTGAATTGGTGGAGCCCTGTACCCTGTGGAGAAACAGGCCTTCGCAGCGGGTATCGGCAGGCGGGAGGAGATCCCCTGCCTGAGGGGATTGGACTGTTCTGTCAGAGAGGTGCAGATACATAGAGTGGTGTGTACGTGCTGAAACCCACCAGCCTCCCCAACGACAGGGAACACCCTCCAGGGTAGCACCAATCCTACAGTAACCTCCTAACAAACTCTTATATCCTCTCTTTCTTTTGCTTCCCTCTTTCTGCCCCTACCTGACATTTTCTCTGTAGTCAAGTGTACAAATCCAGGACTTGAGGAGGGGGAAAAGCCTGTGGTAAAGTAATAGCCAGTCAAAAGTTTCATTGTGTTGGAATTTCACTTTCATTGCCAGTTTCTCTAAACATTCCTACATACCCACACAAAATATATCCAAAAGGTTTTATTTTTACTTTTACTTTTTTATTTATTTAGTTAGTTAGTTGTTTAATCTATGTATTTACAGTTAATATCTCAAAGTTAGCAGCCCTAAACAAATAATTAGAGTCATAGTAACGGTGCTGCAGTAACTCTGCCTCCATGTTCACAGACAGCTCTGCAATAATTTCAACTAGCAACAACTATTGGCATTGCAATTACAGTTCATATGACTGTTCTTGTGTAAGCTACATGAAGTGTGTTTGGGCTGGGCTTTGACTACGTTCCAATGAATGCAATAAGTTAGAGCAGGGTATCTCAGCAGTTGCAACCCAAAAATTGGCCTCAGAATCATTCTGAATGGATCCAAAACTATTCCTTTAAAACTTCAGTTGACTTTTGATTAAAGAAATTAATAAATATATAAAGCAACGGAACATTAACTTTTATTGTTAAAGTGGAAAAGGATGTGTCTGCAGTTTAACTCAGTCACAGAGGGGTAAGGGAGCTCTCAGAAATGGACAGAAAAGTTTGGTAACATTTTCTATGAACCCAGTATTCCTAAAACAAATACTTAGTTTCTATTAGGTTCATAGAAGGTGTTACCAAAGATTCTTTATAAGTCAGAGATGAGAGAGTTAAATTGTTCTGTAAGTGAAGACAGTTTTGACATATTAGCTGTCTAAGGAGAAAACCACTGATGATGTCTGTTGTGTGTTATGGTAAGAGAAGAGAAAAGTCAGTTGTTAAGAGAATTACCATACTTATGATGCTTGATGATGTATATTTAACAAGAAAGAGGAGTGAAGACATGTTCTTTTAATGTTAATGTTTTTATGTTTTTAAACCATGCATTTTGTCATACTTTTCTTTAAAGTCTGTAGCCTATATAAACACCCAGAATCTCAATCAATCTCTCTTGACCTGGATTTCTAAACAACAATCAAATTTGCATACTGATGCCAATGTGCAATCACCCACATCACAAGTAATGACAGTAATTGTTAGCAGCAAGCAGTTGATTTTTTTTCTCTCTGCTTTCATCTCTAATCTAATCTTGTGTCTTGCATGAATGCCCATACAGGAACACACACTTGTGTGGATGTATGCATGCACACACACACACACACACACACACACACACACACACACACACACACACACACACACACACACCTACAAAATACATGTTTAGGCAGACCCTTGCTGTACTATGGCAATGTTGATGAATGCTATAGCATTAAGTTGGAGTGCAGTGCGAGTACCCACTGAATGAGAAGTCCATGTGTTTTCTCTGTCTCACTCTCTACTCTGTCTGGCTGCCATGGTAACTCAGAGCGAACAGTACCTGTTAGTCTGAGTGGGTGGTGTGAAAGAGTTGGATGTCTCTTGGGGTTAAAATATGAGTGTGGTGATCACATGTATGAGATGGTATTTTGACAGTGCATGGATGGCTAGATGTTGTCTTTTTCCCTCAATATGTTGCTGTGAGTTTGTGCATTATACATTTAATTGCAGGCACATGCTGCTGTTTGAAGGACAGTACTTTTTGTTCCAACACATAACAAGACAGTCAAATAACAACAAACAACAACAAATCAACCTCTGTGAGAAAGTATGATTTTTAAAAAATTCTTTTGTCTTGTAGGTGTACTCTTATAATGTCCGTATGTATGTTTTGGGGGCTTTAATTTTTTGTCATCAAAAATATTCTCTAAAATCCCATTTAAGGTAGCCTAAATAAATTGATATGACCAGACGTATTTTTTATAACCATCAAAGTGAGAGTTATCTTTTGTATAACATTCAAAGATACTGACCAACAAAGCAACATATTAAAGCCTCTGTTCAGTTAAACTGGTGGTGAAGTTAAAATAGTGAATAGATGCTGGTGATATTCAGATAAACCACAGAGAAATTATCTTTATTGACATGCACTCCCCTATGTGTCAGCCATACTAGTTTACTGTGTTTGGATACAAATAGCAGAATTTGCTGAAAACATACCACCCTGTCATGTCAAGTTTTCATGATCAGTATATTGTATATATTATATTATGTATTACATTATCCTGTGTTAAATTGTGTTCAGTTCTACATTACAGATGGTCTGGCCATGACCGATAGACCAGGCTCAATCTAAGGGGCGTAATCATCTAGGCGACCCTTGATAACGACAGAGCGATGTAATTGGTCCAACCAAAGCTTGGAAGAACACTCACTGAGGCCCTATTGCTCGGGGCTAGACGTGCCAGCTGAGCAAAACTATTTTCTACCACTAGGGTACATCTAGATTTCTAGGGTATTTTAAAGGTGCAGAAGAAGCTCATTCCTAAGTAGTCGTTGTCAGTGTCAGAATAACATAGTTATAGTTTTACAGTAGGTTGTTAATGTCCTGTGGTTAACACTGAACTGGGATGTCACTTTAGTGTATTTGATCTGTGAGTGAGAGGATGTAGTGTTGCTCAGGCCACCAAGACTCTGTGAGTGCATTAGTACATACACCCACAAGTGATGATCAATCGGTCGGAGTCCTCCACACAATCCATAGTCGACCGTATGCCCAATGATTTTCTGCCAGCCTTTTAATGTATCTATAGGACAGGTCGATGCTTCCGTGGGAAGAATTCTATATTTTTGTGTGATGAACTACTTAATCATCTCCATTGGTCACTTCAGTGGGAAAATCCATATCCATTTTCCTTTTGTCTTTTATTGGCCCTGCACTTTTCAAGTCATCAAAAAAGCAGCATGGGGAGGGAGCCCAGATTAATGGGTTGACTTCAGTTTGGCATACTTTGATACTAATTAAAGCTTTCTGAGACTAATTTACTAGTTCATTACCCTTGCCTGGAGTAGCAATATGTAGGCATTTACCCAAATCATTTTGAGAAGACAGTGTAGGGCCTTGGGTTTTCAGAAGAGCTTTTCTTGCAGAGGACACTCTGTCTCTTTCTCACATGGTCTTTTCAGCCCGTCTGTCTGCGTTTGCCTTCATAATCGCAAAGTTTGTTTTTGCTTCCTCCCCCTACCTTTTCAGCCATTATCACTTATTTTTCCTCTGTCTGCCTGTATTCAGTCCATCTCTCTCTCTCTTTTTCTCTCTCTTTCTCATGCCTCTCTATTTCAAACCTCCATGTCAGTTTTTTCTTTTTTATCGTTCTCCACAGAGTGTTTTTTGTCAGTGGAGGACTGCTGTGGTACATATTTATACAGTTGGAAGGCAAACACCAAATGGCTCTGAAATGAATCGAGAGGGGGACGTTGATACAGTGTCACTGCTATTTTTGTCACCCTGCTTCCTCCATAAGGATGAGATCTGATAAGGGCGACACACAGTTGTTGGTTTCATTGACAAGCCGTATTTCATGCTCATAGCAATGTGTACTCTCTCTCTCTCTCACTCACACTCACACTCACACAGACACACAAACACACACACACACACACACACACACACACACACACACACACACACACACACACACACCCATATCAGTCCTGACACGCTACACTCCAGTGATTCAGTATACATTAAATCCCATGATCCTGCTATGATGTATTTCAGTCATCTCTCTCTCTCTCTCTCTCTCTCTCTCTCTCTCTCTCTCTTCTTTGTGGATCATAGGAGACAACATAACATATATCTCACTAGACCACTATGCAATCATGAAAAGATTCTTTGATAAAAGCTAATCTCTGCATATTATTCATGTTACTGTCCAACAGAAGCACACCATAATCATGGCAGAGTTTGACTTTTATGATATGCTGTCTCACAAACCTGAATTGGTCATGAGCTAACCAACATGTGTCAATGACATACAGAAACACTTAAAATATTATGGTAGTGTGACATGTAGGATTTGATTCATTGATAATTGCTTCCCCTAACAACATATAACATAGCACAGAAACAGGAGGTGCTTTAAAGTTACATGTAGATGGGACTGGAGGGGTCAAAACCAAGTGTTGCATGAATACAGGCCTGCATAGGCACACCTGCTTACTTAAGTCTTCTTTGGGGATTGATTTGTAGCTATCCTCTGGAAGTTTCCTGACAGTTGTGCAGATGTGACACTATTTGCTTTACAGTTAATTTACTGTGTTTTGCATGTTTCACTATTGGGTGTGATAGTGACTCATCAGGCAGAGGGCAATGCCTTGGTAGCAAGTTCTCATTAACTGTAATACTAAGGCAAAGGAGATCAATCAACCTGACTTGATTTGCTGATATAACTGAGTGATCAGCAAATGTTGGACATTGATCTAGTGCAGTGTTTTGCTTCTGCGCTGTCTCACTGGTGTATCAGAAGCTTCTACACAAGGCAGTGCTGATTGCTTTGTTAAATTGCTGTTAATGTTATATCTGTGGTAAATCCATGTCTGCACTGGGAGAGATGTAGACCCCACTGAGCAAAGCTGGTTTTAGGTTGCACTGATACTATTTATTACATTTCATTGTCCTGTAGGTGTGAAGCTTATTAGTGAATGTAATTATTTTGAAATGTTGAAGTGTTCATTATTGCACTTTCTCTCAGTAGGTCTATTTTTATTTAGTAGCCTGGTCAACTAATTAATAACTAGATTAGTTAGACAAAGAATTATTAAGTGTTATGGGAAGTATTATGGGCTCTGTCTTCATAGTATGAGCACATGGTTCAATGTGTGGAGCTCAAGGGGCTTATTTTCACAACGGGTAAAAGCATTTTGCGCCAGGTGCATGTTTCAAAAGTAATGGTCATAAGTTACTTAATCTGTCGTGCGTATTTTGGCATAACATGCAGTAAACCAATGAGAGTACCATCTCTCATTTCCAGCAGTGCAAGGACTTTTTGGTATTTGGATGGCCCACCACTATTCCACTGATGGATACAATTCAAAGACAATCATCCTATAATGACATAACCAGGATATAAACTATTGTTATTGCTAAGGAGATATCCTGCTAGAAGGCAATTAGATAGGGCTACATGTTTATTTAATTATTTTTTGCTAGTCTCCTTCAAAATGATGTTTTTGTTGCTTTATTTTGAATTACAGTGTGAACGTTTTTTTCAAGTGTACTCTCCACTCCTTGATGCACTTGGGGAATAGCGACGGTCAAAAGCACACATGGATTCTGAGGCACATTTTCTGAGGATCCTTACCATCCGCTAAATCTAGTTTTGCCCTATAGCTCATATCCTCAAAGCTGTTTGCCTTGATAAAAACTGCAGGTTTCCTTTGACTGTTTTTCTTGTGGTTTTCTGTGTCTCCCATCCCCAAAAAGGCTATTACTATTAACCTTCTTCTACTGTTTCTCATTTCTCTCCAGGAGAGAAACCTTTAAAGTGGATGACTGGATTTAAACTCAGCTTTGATAAGACATGCTTATGCTGAGCCTTCATGATGATGGAGGCAAAACTCTCTTCTAGAGGACATTATGTAGTTCAAAGCAATGTGTTTTTCCATCGAAAACTTCATAGAAACTGCTTTCGCCTCTCCATTGTGTGCGTGTGTGTCTGTTTATGGGATTTGTTTGCCTGAGGAAACAAACAGATGTTGCTGTGATGTAAAATCACACTTTGCTGCTCAATTTCATGTCCTTTGTGCAACAACACACGCGTTAGTAATAGCAACAGACGTGTGCCATAAAATGTCAGTCTGATGGTCCAATCCTTGAGTGACAACACAATATGGCTTACGACCTCAACGCCCCAAACTTAATATAATATATATATAAACATAAACGAAGCAATACAGACATCCTTCAACCAAAAATACCTCAGGCCTTGTTAGCAAGGACATTTAAGCAATGTTGCAATATTGCCATAATTAAATATTGATTCAATTGTTTTAGTCATTTGTAGACCTGTATCAGAGGCAGTCTGAGCCTTGCTTTGTGGCCATGTGTATGTGGCAAAAAGAGGAAAAAGGAAGAAAAAAGGAATTGCTTTGAATTTGTTTTACAGCTGGAAAATGATGCATAATTTTGCTGACGTGCTGTCGGAGACAAGGATGGGGGCCTGAAGGATGTTGATGATGGCGGCGGTGCAGCGGCAGGCGCTATAGCTACCGATGCTGCCAGTGCACTTTAGCCCTCTGCTGTCTTTCATCCCTGCATGCTTGACAACGCAGCACTTTGAAATTGAAATGATGTGAAAATGTAATGCGCTGGCAAATTAGTCCGTTTGCCGTCCCCACACACGGCAGGCCCCTCTTTGAACATCCTCGCTCTCCCTCTCTGTCATCCCCCAGAGGAGCCCGGGTCTCTGTAGCATGCTCTGAGACTTGCCAGCTAGGCTGTGTCGGCTGCACTGAGACCTGGCAAAGCTGGCCTGCTTCCTAATGTCAGATTACTGTTAATCACCACAGCAAAGTGCTGTTGTGCTTGAAGAGTTTAATAAGTCTGCTAAGATGGCACGCTGGACTGGGATTGTGCAGGGGGTATACTGAGGGACTTGTGCAACCACACACACACACACACACACTTAAGGAACAAATTTTACAGTTCCCTTTATGTCTGGTGTTAATTTTCTGAATCTTACCTGATAGTGATTTTTTGATTTTTTTTTTTTTTTTACTTATTTTTTTCTGCCATAAATGTAAATTTTGCTTTCCACTGGATGTGCCTGAAGGCATGCCAAATTTAAGCAAGCCACCTCTGTTTCTGCCCCCCCCATCCTTCTGGACCATAGACTGTAAGGAGGGGGGGGGGGGGGGTGCAGAGGAAGGCACTATTACTGAAAGTGTGGCTAATACATGTGTGAGATCCCCCCCAATATTGGGTTCTCTTTCTCATTAAAGGCTGTCCGGAGTTCAGAGAGAAAGAAATTAATTTCAGTAGACAGATCTTGCCGAGTGTCACATTTACTGTAAGCTTAATAAGCAGCTCCACTCTTAAATTTATTTATTTCTCGCAGAAGTGTGGATGCTGTTGCAGGATTATTTTTCAGTGGGGCAGAGTGAGTGGAAGCACAGATTTGTAGAATGCAGATATGCTAATGCAAGTAATCCCAAGTCCTTCAGATCAATCAGGGAGCATAGTCCAGAAAATTCTTTCATATAAAAAAATATTACAGAAATGATACAATGCACATAAAAAAAACTACCCGGGGTGACCTCGACTTTTTCTAGAGGAGAGGAAAAAATGCCCAATAGAAAGATGTCCTTGAAACAAAGAAAGACGACTGTGCTTTATAGAGGAGTTTTTTAAGAACTGCCTCAGAAATAGAAGGGTTGAGGGGGTGGTGTTTTTCAGCAGCCATATTAATCTAAGTGTATTAGTCATGCCCTTGTAGACTTAACAGTGGCAGCTGGCCATCTCCTATCTGTTTGGTCACCACTGGAAATCACTGTGATGTAATACCAATGTGTTTTAATATCTCTGATATATTGTGCTTCTGCCTGTACCAGAAGGCTTTATTGAAATCAATATTTGCCTTCAGAAAGTAATTTGTTCTTCTCAAGCAGTCTCTCTCTCTCTTTTTTTCTTTCTCTCTCTCTCTTTCTTTCTCTATCTATGTGGGTGCACACTATCCTACACCAAATGCAATCAAGATAGAGCCTGTACATTTCCATCCATTTGAGCTGGTGGACGACTCCCGCTGAACAAAAACCGACCGAACCAGAGAGAGAGCTAGGGAGAGCGAGAGAGAGAGAGAGAGAGATTGCACTAGGGGAACGGGAAGAAGACAGAGTGAAATGTCTGCTCTGTGGAATGCTCTTCTTCCGATTCACCTGCACCACTCTCTCTATCAAATGCTTCCCCTCCATCTCCGCCCCACCCACCTGTTTCTCCGACAGGAAGAGGGCTCATTATGAGGTTTGTCATCTCGGCTGTGTCACGCCAGCACAGCTCTGACGGCTCCTAATGAAACCCTCCCCCTGCTACCTGCCTTTAAGTTACCCCGTCTTCACTCAGTCCTAATGAGCCACTGGGCCCCCTTGCAGTCTGAGCCCACCGTGACATTTTGAGCCTCCATTTCCCCCTGCACTTTGGCACAAGCCTTTGGAAGGCAAAGAGGGGGGAAAAAAGAGCAACAGCTTTCGAAGGCGTTTGGCTGTTGATATTTGAGGACCCATGTTAGTTCCCCTTTCAGGTGGTGGAAAATAGCCCCCTTCTCTTTAGAGCGGAGAGCGTTAGTGATGTTTTTGAAAAGTGAATCAAATATTCATGAAAATGCCTAGCGAGAGTCCCACATCAGGGTAGATGCTTATTTTTCCTCCTTATATGTCTGAATGCAAAGCTGCAGTGTTTTTTTATTCATTAGAAAAAAAGCATTGCTCACACTGAAGCACATTCTAGTATTACCATGTAATATTCATGCTGTCAAGGGCTTGAATTAGTTTTACAGAGAGGAATGATCTTTTGAAGCCATCGTCTGCATCATTGCTGGGGTACAAAACCTCCTCGCGACGACAGCACGGTGAGGACTTGAAAGGCTGGTACACACATCCGTGTCATGTACAACGGTTGCTCGGGGAGTCAGGAGTCAATGTGCTTTTGACGCATCTTGTACACTGAACACACACCCATTGTGTGGAGTTATTCAGAGGAAATGGCACTTCATGTACGTGAAAGATACTTGGTTTGCAAGTATGGCATGCAAAGCATTAGGTTAATGACATCAGTCAGATGTTTTTGTGTGTGTGTGTTTTTTTCTCTCTCTCTCACACACACAAACACACACACGCACACGCACACACACACATACATTTGTTCTCCTGTCTTTCTGTCATGCACCCCTTCCTTTCACTCTTCTGTCTGTCTTCCATGCCTGTGCCCATGCCCTGTCTCTCCGTCTCTCTGTCTCACCCAGGCTTGACTGCTAGTGTGTGGCGTTAAGATGCCTCGCTCCATGGGAACTGGGGGGTGAGAGAGCTCTGTGGTTGCTTGTGAAAAAGCTTTTAGTTCCATATTCTGTGGATGGTCGCCCTGGGCATGTTTCCGTGGAGATCTGTGAGAATCCTTGTCATAGGCAGGCATGTGGAAAACAGCTCCGTATAGATTCACATTTTGGAAAATGTTTTTTTTTTTTTTTTTTTTAATGTGTGGCCAGAGGATATTCTTATCTGAATGGCTATGCATGGATGTTTATATGACTATACACCTCTGATCTGGTCACTTAGTTTACGTTGCTGTAGGCCATATTCTTTTTCAACTGTATTTTAAGTCTTTTTTATTTTTTTGAATATTCAGGTCAAAAGTGTTAAGAGTAGGCCTATATTATTGTCATACTGGGTCACTGGATGTGGACCTAGGGTGGGAATTGATAGGATTTTATCAATATCAATGCCATTGTCCATTCTGCTTATCGATCCAATTGTTTGCAATTCACTTATCAAGTCCTTACTGTTAGGTAAGGTGCAGGTTTTCATTATCA
Organism: Tenualosa ilisha; assembly: GCA_015244755.2. NCBI lineage: Eukaryota > Metazoa > Chordata > Actinopteri > Clupeiformes > Clupeidae > Tenualosa > Tenualosa ilisha. Next base: position 3,819,963 of record PYXC01000407.1, read on the forward strand.
GCATATAGAATACTAATATATCCTATACCACAGAGGTGACAATAGCAGCTTATTAGAATTAGGAAAACCATGTAGAGCTCAGTTATCCATTTAAATTTTGTATATGAAAGATCCATTAACAAAGATCTGAAAAACATGTCGGCATTGAGAAGAGGAATTGATAATGTCAGAGAGATAAGATACCAGTGAATTGAAGCATTCCATTCCAGCTATTTTGGACATGTTAGCTTGTTAGTGGTGATGTCAGTTGGAATATTATTATTTTATTTACGTATTTTATAGTATTATTGCTATTACTAGGATTTTTATATTGTGTTATTATTCCTAGGGAGCAGTCAAACCATGCTTTGTTAATAAATCGATTTGCTTTTACCAAAAGATTAAGCAGTTGATTTGTGTAGACACCCCAAACAACCATATATTTCAGTGCTCCACATTTTGAAGTATTGCATCAGATGAAGTTGTAAAGGCAATCAGCAAACGCGCCCTGTTGAACTCCATTTTATTCACTTGCAGGTATAAACTTATAAGCTTGTTTTGATCTGCACAATTTTCCTTTCTGTTGTACATACAAATGTTTATTTGAGGAATCTATTACCACTTGGATTTTATGAAGACAGTTTGTCATTTTGGTCCAGCGCAAGCGCTTCTTTAGTGCATGCATGCGTGTGTGTGTGTGTGTGTGTGTGTGCGTGTGCTTGTGTGTACATTTACGTGTTGTGTGTGCGTGTGTGGGGAGGGGGGCTGGGAGAGGGGTGCATAATTGCATCAGCTGTTTCTAAACATGTTCTGGCCCTGGTAATGTACACTCTATCTCAGGTGCCAGCTGGTCCTGAGTCATCCATTTAAAAGATCTAGTGCTCCCTCTCCCCAGTCGCTGAGTGGATTAGCCAAGCCCCCAGAGTAAAATGTTTCTCAAGAGGACCAAGAAAACATTTCTCTGGGGTCCTGGCACAGTGTTTGATTGGTCAGATCAGCATTTATCGAACTCGGCAGCAAAGGCTGTAGACATGGGCTATGTCCTCTGGCCCCCAGTGTAATAGTTTTCCCTCAGACCAGCTCTCAAAGCTTACAGTTCAACCACAGAAAACAAGTGTGACTTCATAAATGGGTGTGTGTTTCACTGCTGAATGACTCGCACAGCCTTCTTAGTCATCAAGGTTTTTTTTTTTTTAGCATTTAGCTTAAAAAGGATACCAGCTAGTGTTTATTCAACCATTGCCGGGAGCTGATGTGTTTCCATTTTTATGTTGCCTTGCCACGTTTGGGAAGAAGAAAGTGTCAATGCACCCAATCTGAAATCGATGGTGCCCCCGGTGTGAATTACTCAGCCTGTGGACTGGACTGCTTGCAGGCATGTGCTGTTTCAGGATGGCGAAGTTTGAGGGAGACTACAGAATAGGACTGTACTTAGACTGCTCCTTATATTACTAACTGGTCAAGCATGAAGTTGCAGTTTGTCGGAGGTGTAAATAAAATCAATAATGGCAAAAGGAGAAGTGTGTGTGTGTGTGTATGAGAGAAAGAGAGAGCGAGAGAAAGAGAGTTTTTTTATGTTGGCATGTGTGGGTGGTGGTGGAAGCATTTAGGCTATGTCTATGCTGGCATGTGAATGCCATTGTGTTATTGTTGTCCTTGTAAACCTGTCGTGAGTCTTAGGACAGCTGTAAGAAGAGATTTGGAGATTTAATTTCTCTTGACACATGATAATAGCCATGTCCCTCCTCCTCTGTCTGACCATGCCTTTGAAAAGGGTTGTTGTGTTGTGCTCACAAATGGAGGAGCACAAGGTGAAACCAAAAAGCAAAAGCAGAGAAGAGTTCAAAAGGAATACATGCAGTGAGTATAGATGGGGAAGGAGGATGGAGGAGAGGACGCACACACACACACACACACACACACACACACACACACACACAGAGATAGATAGATAGAGAGAGAGAGAGAGAGAGAGAGAGAGAAAGCTTGGTAGAGAGGTAGGAAAGAGGCAGACTCACACAGAGAGAGAATGGCCGAGGCAGACTGTGCAGGTTGAGAGGTCAGGGGCCTGTGCTGCAGGGCTCTGTTGACCCTGGCCTTGTGATTACGGACAGGGGGAGAGGAGACAGGTGTGCCCCCTGAACCCCCGTGCCTCATCCTACCTCTCACCCCCACCCCAGCCCTCCAGCACACAGAGGTGCAGCAGCAGCAAGGAGAGTCTGAGTGAGGCATCCATCTGTCCATCCATCGAACCATCTATCCATCAGAAATCCTACAGTGATGAGAGGGGAGGATGTTTTTGTGTGTCTCAGTGTGTGTGCTAGCGTGTGCACATCTGTCTGTGTGTGTGTGTGTGTGTGTGTGTGTGTGTGTGTGTGTGTGTGTGAGAGTGAGTGATAGATGGGGCACCTGGGTGAATGCATCTACGAGTGAGGAGAGGGAGAGAGCAAGGGAATGTGGGAGAAGCAGTGGATGAGTAAGAGTACTTATCACAGTTGGAGAGGGAGGACACCCAACTTCAGGTTAAGCTATACTGTGCCCCCATTCTGAACCACTGTCATCCTTGAAACTTATCATGCCTGCGTGCACTGTCACAGCCAGTGGGTCTATCTAAGAGAGAGAAAATTCTCCTCAGCCTTTCTTTCTTTTGTCATACTGTTTACAGTGCCCAACATGACTGACCAGTCAGCTTTGCAACAACATAAGAACAACAGCAGTTGCAAGTCTTACCACAATAGCCGCTTTTCTGAATGTATTTTTCAATGATACATGAGAGAATTTGAAGAATACCTGAATGTGTCCCTCACACACTAATAAGAATGTGATTCAGTATGGATTTTAAAGATGGCTATGGGTCTATAATGCTAGCTCCCATCGTAAAAAATATATGCATAACCCCTCTTTACAATAGCTCAATAGCTACAGTATAAATAGCACTCTTTCTATGCCACCAAGAAAATATATGATGAGGCACACACACGCACACACACAAAGACAAGCAGCAAAAGATTGTGTCCAGAACTGTCACGCTTTGGTTTGCGCACATCTCTCATTGTGCTTCTGGAAGCTGTAGCTGCCATATGCCGTCTGTTTGTGTCGTAAACGCAGGGGCACGGACCGAGGGCACTGCTTTTCTCACATTGGTTGTGAAGGAGGTCAGACTAGAGGTGTTTTGCCCCATCTGAAGATAACGAACACAACACTCAAAGCAATTATGCACAGATAAAAATCAGATTCTGTAATGAGGGACTAGCACTGGGAGACCACCAAGAGAGAGATTGAGGTCATTTTCATTATAGCTGGGGTTATTGTGTGGGCTTATTTGTTTTACTTGTTTAGCAGAGAAGATGCCTTCTGTTGTGCCAGGCTGCAGGATGGCGCACTTGTACTGGGGAATGGGCATGATAACATTTTTTGTGTATGTGTGTGTGAAAGAATTCTGTGTTTCCAAATGGTATGTACATCTTATGTTTGTTTTAGGATTTAATTTACACAGTCTAGTGTAACAATTGGACTATGTCTAGATCAGACTGATCTAATTAAATGTTTGCAAAATGAGTGTTAATTGTGTCTCTGCTACCTTGCATTGCATGTTTTAAGTTAGGCTTCTTGTCAGTTGAATGTGGTGTTTAATTACTGATGTATTCATCTTTCAGAGAAAAGTCATCAGAAGATGCCAAACGCTGTTGTATGAAAACTGTAATCATGCTGCTAACGTTGATTGTTCCCTCCACAATGCTGACTGTCATTCTCTCCTTCAGCTCAGCCGTCTCCACTCTACTTAGGGGGATGAGATGCGCAAAGGCGGGGGACAAATGGAGAAAAAAAAAAAAGAGAAACAATTTGATCTGTTGGGGTAGTCCCAACTCAGTGCATGCTGTTGCACACATCTGCTGGTCCTCTTCTGTGCATTAGGTCATGTAGAGGATCAGTGCTTTTTTAACTGGTTGCATGGCTCAGAACAGATTGTGTATTTGGCTGCAAAAGCTCTCACTAATCATATTTTAAGCGCAGTCCTGCACACACCTCAGGCTCTCACGACTCATTTTTTCTCTCACTGTTTCTTTCTTTTGTTCTCTTTTTCTGTCTTCTTTTCAGTTGTGTCTTTCACACCCCTGTCTGCTTTGCATGCAACTAAAGTCCTGCATGCTGGTTTTAGCTGTTTAAATAATAATGTCCATGTTGTGAGAGTATGCATTTCTGTACATGTAGATGTGTGGCTGTGTCCATGTGTATCTAAGAGTGGCTGTGTGTCGGGTCGGTGTATGTCTGAGAGTTTATGTTTGTGTATGTTTTTAGGTAAGAAAACAATAAGACAGGAATGGTGCTTGTGATTGAAATGACAAGCTAAACTTTAAGCTAGTAAACAGTCTGTATGTATATATATATACATATATATATATATACATATACATGTTAATTTGATCTTTGCTAAATGTCATACAAATATTAAAAATGTGTTATCACATACACTCTCAAAGGTTATTGTGTAACTTATCATTGACTGATACATTGTTTGCAATGAATATGCCATTTTTATGTAGTATTGAACATTTTTAACATTTTGGGGTTATTTAAGTCTTGGGTCTGTGTAACAATCTGCCAGTGACCTATGATGCTGTCTTTTGATAGTTACTCATTGACCCCATTTCAAAATAACAACTGTAAAAAGCTTGCAAGCAAAAAGAAGTTTTTGCAACCTTTTTTTTCTTCTGAAGGGGCTTCAATTGAACCACTAGAGTTTTCTTCTTTGTTTCCATGCAGGAACAATCCTCTGTAGATACTTTATAGAAGCCAGACCCACATTTGTTGAATAATTTAATTGTTTAGATCTCCTCTTTTTTGGTCTTTAAGATAAACGCTCATACAGGACAAAAGACGAAAGTGAAAGTTCTTTGTCTTTGAAGCTCTTTTTTATTAAAAGGCTTGTGTGTTCTTGTATTCTGTTTCCTCCATCTTCTCCATTCTTGATCCTAGGTCCCCTTACAAAGAAACAGAGTGATGATTTAGGTGATAATGACGGTGCAGAGGACGAAGGTATTTTTTTTGATGCCAAACTGATATGCATGAAAGGAAACCCTTTCCAGTTTTTTCTTCTTTGTTTTTCTTAAATTTTCTTGTCCTTTTTTTGAAAGTGAAGATTCTTTTTCTTCCTAGTTTTTGGCTGGATGTGTTTTGTCTTTTTTGCTTGATGTTTTCAGAGTATGTTCAATGTTTCCCGTCATTCCAAAATTGCTTAAATGTTAATAACCCACCATAGGTTTTTGCCTGACTTCTTTTATTTTGTTTATTTTTTAACATACTGCATCCCACCTACTTAAACAATAATACTGATTATTATTAACCCCACTGCCAACTCTTAACACCTTTTTGCATGATTTTTAACCCTTCTGCTTTTTGACAACTACTTATGTAGTCTTACAGTTTGGTAGCCTGTACATCAGGGCTAACATCAAAATCATAGGCACTTTTTTTGGTGTAGTCAGTTTCCTACGCAACATCTCTGTCTCAGTCTGTTCCTGGATCTGATGAAAACATCTCACCTAAAAAAAAAATTAAATATGACTTCTCACAAGCAATATCTTATTATTCATTGCACAAATGACTTTGCTGTCATAGTGTACTTTTCAACAGCGCGATTAGGATACCTTCATTAAACATTTTTTATCCTCAGTCCCAAAGTCAGAACAGAGACTTAATATGGACAATCTCCAGTATGATCTCATGAAATGAGCACCAATTAGGGGAAATGTAACAGGGGATGAGGCAGCTATCTTTGATCTGCACATCAAAAGATTACAACCATGCAGATACACAGAAAGCCCCACCAAACATCACGCGTTGACTTTATAAAGAATTAAGGGCAAACAAACAATCCTCTTAACTACAGAAGACAATATGCCATGAGACTTGTGCTCCTTGAACTCACTGAGATGCGGCCACATCCCACAGCAGGGCTTTAAAAGTGTAAACTGTTCTGTACTTGAAGTCTTCAACCTCCCACCCATCCACAAAAATCTCCCAACAGGAGCTAAGCATTACAACAAAGCAAACAGCAGGACAGTTGCCCCACTGTGTTCTCACAACCTAGGATTTTTCAGTGTTTTTCCCCAGATCTTTTTCCACTCAGTTTTTGATATACTCAGTGGAATAACTTTTTTTCAAGCACCTTTCTGAAACGACCTCTGGTTGTCTCTGTGAGCATGGTGTCTCCTACTCATCTCTAAACTGAAGGAGCCTCTTGACGGGATATTTTTTTCAGTTTTGAATACTTTTTCACCAGAATGATCACTGCTTTGAAATGGAAGTGAAACACAAATAAAATCTGCTAGTGATGGATGGGCTGTGGTAACATGAGTTTATCTAACCAAAATGAATGGAAGAGCTTCAAGGATCAGCTGCTGAATACATCTTTAAAAATAAAATCAGTTGAAATTACAGCTTAGTTCCATTGCTCTCAACCAGTCTGATGAAAATCTTTATTTACTGGGAGCTCTGTGGTCGCACATTCATGGTCAGATTTCACCCTCATCTTTTGGAGGTGGAGATGGCTGGGAAGAATAACATACACAGATAGTAACGGTAAAGCGCCATCTCAGTCCTACAAGCAGAAGAAAAGGGCATCCCTAAACAATCACCAGTGATCAATCCACGCCAGGGTTCAGGAGTGGCTGGCTATGGCACAATGCTGGGGAAGACGCTGATTGGGTCTGGGCCCTGGGCTACAGTGGTGTCCCATTGTCTAGATGGATTGGCACCTTAAGTGGATACACCAGCAGAATGATACCTATTCGAGCTGAAATTATCTTCATATCCCAACAAAATTAAAATGCACTTATCATCAAAGTCCCAAGTATAAATTTGTATGGCAACTGCAGACCATAAACACAGAGCTATGCACATGGAGACAGAGACATTCACAGCTGCACACACAAACACATCACTAATGCCCCTGCCGTACTTGCTTCTTACTGACGTTTGCTCCTCTGATGTGATGTCTGATGTGCCTTACTTGTCAACAACTTTGATGCAAGAAGATTTTTTTTTCTCACCTCTAAGCAGATGTTAATGCAGGCAGCCTTAGTATTATTCTTCTTGATCAATGAAGTTTTGCGACACAGAGACATTAAATTGTAATATATACAGTATCAAAAGAGACTTTTTATGCTGTTGCGGCCCCAGCTCTTACAGAACAAAAAAGGAACAACGGAGTATTAATTTCTTTGAAGAATTTCATGTCTGTCATTATCTGGTATTACACTCCCAGATCATTGCTGTGCCAGTTTACGCACTCGTATGAGTCCCGTTGCTCAACTGTGATTCAATTAATTCATCAAAGTGAATGGAAGATGTGAAGACTCAGATATGTGATTTTGTGAGAGAAGAGGGGGAAAGCTCAGCCCTCAAAATATTCTGTAGGTTTAGAACCCCAAACTTCACTCTCATCTCACACTCTATCTTTCTGTCTCTCTCTCTTTTGCCTGACTCACTTTCCTGTTTTTTTCCAACCTTGTTTACTACTTTCTATCCCTCTATAATTTTACTTCTTTTTCTGGCTCTGTCACTGGTTCTCTCAATCCCTATTTTCTTAAGTCTTAAGAGTGACTCTAGACTATTCAGCCGTTTGTCCTTTCTTTACACACTGAGTGCCCAGCCTTTCAAGTCTATACCTACATAAGCACACTCTGTTATTCACTCTCCCATACAATGTCCAGTTTCAAGTACACACAGTCTTGCATAAATCACCAACAGACAAACAATGGGGATGGCCCTTTTCTGAAGGATGATAAGATAATCCTTAAAGCAGTGCCACGTTAACAGGAGAATTCCCTTTGTGCCTCGGGGACAATGGCATGAGACTATCCAAGAAAATCAACATGAACCAGATCTGGGAGGGAAAAATGCTAAACAAAGCACTGTGGATGTGAGGAAGACTTTTTGGAGAGGAGAAAACAGTATCAGTACAAACAATTGTTTTCATGCATTTGTTCTGTTCACTCAGAGATCTTTTGGAAGTCCTTAAACACCAAACATGGGCAAAACTATTGAATGTGGATGAGGATACACTATACTCCCTTATAAAAATGCTTATCTTGTTTGCAGAAGACGAAAGGGATCATGAATATCAGTCTGCTGTTTTTTTCTGTCACAGTGAACAGTCAAAATAGATATTTAGTCTCAGAATGAAATAAGATATGATTCAATCAAAGCATGTAGCCTTTTTAGTATACCCTCTAAAATCTAATTTTAGGCCAGGGTCAAATGAATTCCTAATGTTATGATATTTATAATTACATTTGTTAGTTCAGTTCATTCCTGTATGCATAAACAGTCCATCAAACAAATGCAATAAAACAGGAAAAACAAAACCATCGACAATAATAACGATTATAATACACAGAGTAATAATGAAAGTAAAATGCACAATTATATGTTGGCTTGTGTTAAAATGAACACAATGTATCGTGCATTTAAGTTTAAATATCTCAAAATAACCTGGAGACAGCAACAGAATATAAAGAAACAAGTGTACTGTCAAAAACACCACGTTGTCCAGATATCCTCTGAAGTTAGCAAGCAAACCAGCCTGGCTTTCTTTGGCTTAGATGAACACAAAGCTGTGTTCAAAATGATTAAAAATCGAACAGCAGCTTTATGTAAACCAAACCTCAACCACAATTTCCCTGTAAAACATGAGATAAGTAGGGAGCTTGAAGGCACCAGGAACATGACTTACATGTTGCATAGGAAATTAAACTCGTTTTTTTTTACCACTGATAAAACTTCTGTGACATTTTGTAACAAGGAGGGGAACAAACAATTAGACACTACTGAGATGGCATTTCATGTTGCTTTAAATTCCCCCTCATTATTTATGACTAATTATTTATTCTTCCCTTTTCAGACATTCGTGAAAGTGGAAGCCCCAAACCAGTGATGGTTTTCATCCATGGAGGCTCTTATATGGAGGGCACAGGGAATATGTTTGACGGGAGCATCTTGGCAAGCTATGGCAATGTCATCGTCATAACAATAAACTATCGGCTTGGTGTGCTAGGTAAGACATGATTTCTTTTTCTCTCACTTGTTTTTTTAAGCCCATCTTTTCAGTAATTGCTTAGGTGAGTGCCATGCGGAAACCCAAAGCCTGCACCTCACATAAAAAAGTGGTTTCACCACACTGTGGTTTGTTCATAAAACTTCCTTCTTTGACAAAACGGTCTCAGGTCCCTATGCCAACAGTCAAAAAGTAATAGCAGCCTTTTATTGTCAAAGGAAAGTTAAACATTTCATGTAGATAGAGCATCATGAGGGTTATTACTGTCATCGGGGCTATGCTGGAATTAGACCTTAGTACGACTACATTTTATCCAAGAACAAATTAGAATTCTCTTCTCATTATCTTGGCACTGCAGTTTTTGACATTATTAACTTGTAAAGAAGAAAGTTAGATCAGTAGCCAAATGACAGAGGCAGCTAAAATGCCCTTAGGAGATAATGACAATTTAAATGCCTAGGGAATCTTTAGAGGCCCTGTTGGGCTGAAACTCTGTTGGATGTTCTGCATTGTGTACCCAGTATTTTTTGGAGTGAATCTCTGAGAGTTCTAGTCTGGCGATGATAAGGTAAGTGACATTGTGAATTTTAAACAGCTAAGCATAACCTCCCATAGCCTTTGCTTAGAAAGGGAATGTTGTAAATAAATGAAAGCAAAAAAAATGGGTGCATAGAACAAAGAAGTTTTGAGCTCACAAATGCTGGGCTGGAATTGTTTCAGTTCTTTTCTGCAGTAGCATTTATTTATTTTTTTGATGTTGTTCATTTTGGTGCCAATTGAAGATGCTGTCAGTCTCCTTGTCTTAACCTCAAGATGTTAAATGAACTGCAGAGGAGTAGTTGTACTGGATGGTGGAGTCTTTATAAAGCTTGGCTTGATTGTGGATGTGGGTGGATGACGCTCTGAAATGAGCCTGTTAACAAAACAAAACATGTTGGGCTGTCTTTTTTGGACCCTTCTGTAGACTTTTTTTTTTGATGACTTTTTTTTTTCTTGAACCAACTTGTACAGCCATTATGTATGCATACAGCAAGAAGCAACATATTTATTATTTGCAGGCTGTGTTTTTTTCCCTGTGGGCGGACACAGCGTTCCTCTGCGGGCTGCTGGGGGCTTTGTGCGTGGAGGGCAGTGAGCAGTAATGGAATGGCGCGTGCTGAGCTGCCGGCGTGTCATTATCAGAATTGTTCAGGATTTATGAGCCGAGGCCTTCCCATCCTCCCCCCTTTAGCACTAGCCAGAGAGCTCACATGGCTTCATGTCGCTCTAACAAAAGACAAAAAAGAAGAGAAAAAGAGCATAGTGACCATGTTTTGTGCCTTTGTAATCCATGGATGATCTTTGATGATCTTTGCTCAAGGATTTTCCATTAGATAAGACCAATATCCTCCCTGAAATGTGATGGACATTATATTTTAGAACGATTTTCTATGGTTTTGTTTGTCATTGTAGGGGCTCTTGGGTGACGTGTTTGATTTGAGCACTCTGTTAGACTAGGAAGGTTTACCTACAGCTACAGTGAGTAATTGCACAGCAGGAACTAGGTCATAAGTCTTGTCAAGAAATCGCCCGAGCGTTAATGAAAAGGTGCACATGTGAAACACTGACCCAGGTGTTCAGCATGCAGATAGCTTACCTGTGTGTGGCATGGTGATCGGCTGCTTAGTCCTCTGCGTGCTGGCCCAGTCAGTGTGTGTCTAATTGTATTTAACGTAGCCGCTTGCAGGCACATTATACCCAGTTGTTTGCCCTTTCAGATCTCCTACCACTTGCTTTTGTTCTCCTGGAAATAATTGCTTTGAGCATTTTTTCCATTAAATCATTTTGTACGGCAACAAAATGATTATTTTTCACACATATTTTTTTTTCTCCCTCGAAGAACAAATGCCGGGGAGTTTGCTTCATTTGTCTTCCTTCATTGCTCCCATTTTGTTGTCACTGGTTTGGCTTTGTATCTAGTGTATGTATACAGAGGCATGTACACACACAGACACACACAAACACACTTGCCTAGATTTCCACAGGGTCTTCACAGCAGCATGTAAAATGTCTGACCTTATTCAATGATCTGTACACTTTGAGAGATGGTTATTGCAAGAGTGTTTATTAATCTTTTAACAAGCATTTAACGCTTCTCAGGCAACCCTGGCTCCTTACTCAAGCTGCCTCCACAGTGTGCTGTGTAGATACTTATTTCCTCTTGGTGAAAGGTGCTTTGATGGCCAATGGCACCGGCTCCTTGCTGCTATGAGAAGTACACAGAGATGCTTCTCAGACGTGCCTCGGTTTGGCCAAACTCACATTGGCGCCATTTATAGCAGATTTGTTTGCAGGCTTATTGCAGTGGGCTCTGTGGTTTGGTTACTGCGAGGACATGGAGGACATCTGCCACAGGAGGGGCTGTGGCCTGTGAGTGATGCTAACTGGGCAGATTAGTCCAGACGGGAAGAGAGAAGCAGATGTCCATCTGGGCACGCTCCGTAACTTCTCCTCCCCATCTTCTTCCGCCCGCCCCCTTCCATCTCCTCAGCATTCTCCTCAGGCCCTCTCTCTCCAAGTGTTGGCTGAGCTCCAGGGACACACAGGTGGGTACGCCTGCACCCAATTGTAGGCCTTGTGACGGCCATACATGCCCTACAGGGAGAGACATGCTCCGCTGAAGAAGGCTGTTGAAGGAATCATTTTAGGCAGTGGAGGGTATACTAGAGAATTGTGAGCCCCCACTGCGTGTGTTTCTTGCTTGATGTCCAGTGACCACGGGTGGGTTTGCACTCCATGTCACATGCTCTAGCTGACTTGTAATCCTCTCCATTTCTTTATAACCCCTACTGTGGCATGAATTGCAAGAGTTGTGATTGAATTACTGTGTTTGCATTATCTGATTAGACATAAAAAATGACCTCACTTCCTGGAGTTAGGAGTTAGGTCACTACATCTTAAAGGGCAGAAACTACATTGTAAGCAAGCATGTGTGGTTCACTTTGTAAGTTTCCAGTGTGATCTCAGACAGTATGGAATGAATGCAGGGGGGAAAAGGGGGTAGCGTGCTACTCGTGGTGTCCAGCCATGCCCTCCCAGACCTGGTGCTGCATCCATTTTGTTCTCAGACAGGCTGCTGCTGTGAGCCGGATGGGCAGGGGGGCACTAACAGATGGATGGATGCACGCTGACATATCCATCTTTGCCACGGCGCAAGGGATTAGCTCGCCTTGGCTCCCGGGCATGGCTGTGGAAACCAACTGCCACTGTAAATGATCAAGGTGCTCGGCGGGATCTGCACGGGGCTGTTGCTTTGGCCCCGGGAAAACAGATGGACATGTTTAACACTTTAGAAACGAGACCGTGTTTTCAGCGGATCAAAGCCAGGGAAAACCTTTACAGCCCAGAGGATGGGTTGGAGAGCATCGGGATGGGGAACATTTGCATGCACTGTGCTAGCATCGGAGAATATGCTCAGCGACCAGCCCCCCAACCCCCCAATCCCCACACACTAAGCATTTCCTGGTGCCCTAATCCCTTCCCTTGCGGACGTTGGATTTCATGTGTTTTACTGCTTTACCGTTTCTCCTCCAGTTATTGAACATGCTACATATAGAACAGTCTCTCCGCTCAACAGTCTGCTTTTCTGTACATAGCACTGGCAATAACACTAACCAAGTTCAATACAGGGGACAGGTCTGACTTTATGCTTAGATTGTGCTTCCAATAATATGGTTGTGTCTGCTGAATGGGTAGGGGTTTAGCTTTTGCCATAGTTTTTGGAGGTCACAGCTTTACCCCTCCCTTTAGGAAAAGAAGTGCCTGCTGCCACTGCAGGTCAGCACTTTCCGCCCCGACGCACTAGCACAACAGATGGTACGCGGAGGATAAAGAATATCTGACATTTACCATGTTGCAATCATGCAATGATGCTTTTCCACCCACCAGTGAAATGGACACTTATCTCGAATAATGATGTGACAGGGGTCTGGATCAAACTCACACGAGACACTCAATTTGTTTTTTGATTTTTTTTAAGCGTGCAGAAGCTTCACGCATTTCTGTTGACTCTCACATCATGCTACATGTTATATTATAAGTGTTTTTCTTTAAAAATAAATGCTACATGAACTGAAGCACTTGTGCGATTTAGTTTGGAGGTTACACCTGACCAAGGATACTGTAGTGCAGAATTATGTTCCTGTCTTCAAATCATCTCATCCCTGTAGCCCACTTTCACTCTGTAAAATGTGACTTTGACATGTGAGAACAGAATAAGCTCCAAGTAATGGAGAAACGTGCTGGAGGCTTGAAGGTTTAACAGCCATGCAGTGGCTCTGTGCCCAAACTCTTAACAGCCTTGATTGTGTGGGATTAAGATTACCAGACGGCGCAAAACCTTGAAGCAATTTATCCTGCCCCTTGTAATAAGGGACAGCACAGCCCTACCACCACATGCTTCATTTACGGGTCCATTTCAACAGAAATCCGCTGCTGTAAATTTACCCGGAAACGTAGTTAGTTAGAGTTGAGATTCTGTTCAGGCAGGTAAAGATACCTGTCTTGTGCATGGTTTAGACAATAGGTTTGGACTGCTCTTGTTTGGTTCATCCAGCTTCCTGTCACTGACTGGATGCACCTTGTCCTTGTTACAGTGTACTTTACTGTAATGGTTGATGTGTTGTATTGATGTGCTTCATCAGACTCTGTGGATTTGTTGTCTGACAGGCATTGGTTAAATCTCTTAGAGAAGCAGTGTGTGTATATGGGATGCAGTACATTTGTGGCACAGAGACCTTAACTATGTTCTTTCCTTTGCTTTGTTTTTCATTTATTTCTCTGAACTGTTGTGATGGAATATGATAACGCTGCACCACACTCTCTTTTCTGAAGGAGTGCGATTTGAAATGCTGCTGTCTTCTAGGATTGCATTAGTGAAGACATCTGGCATTGTCTTTTTTCTGTTTTCTAAAACCCTCTGTAAATCCAGAAATCTCTTTGAGGGTCTTTTTCCTCAACATATTCATTTTTTTTTCCTCTTGGAAAAATCAACACAATATGGAGGATTAGGGGAACTGAGATCAAGCATGAATAGAGAATGCCAGTGACTTGATCTTTGCCAGCAAAGTAAACCTTGTGCTCATGGCTTTTCTCCAATTGTAGATCCTGAAAAGAGGAAGGGGTTTAATACAGTTTGATTTGCATGGGGGAAATTACAACCACAGCATATTGCATCCCACTGATTTTAATTACACGAATAATCATTAATAGGAACATTTAATCATTGATATTAATCAGGGTAATTATTACTCATTTCACATTCCTCAAATAGAGGAGTGAAATGTCATCATGCTGACACATAAATACTCACATCTGTTTCCATTTAATCTATCTATTTTAACTGTCTGTTCTCTCTTTTCTCTTGTTTCTATCTATTTTGGCCTCCCTCGCTTTCTCTCTTTTTTCCCTTTGACACAGTTATGCTCTCCTATTCCTTCTCTGGCTTCATTCACAACCCTAATAGGCAGTCCAGAACACAAGGTAGTTGTGTTAGCTTATCTTTTGGCTTTGCAGCAGGCCGCTGTTCCCTGATGGACATGGTGTGATGTGTCACAGTGCCAGGTGATCTGATGGCTTCTCACTGAGAAAAGAGAACAGTTAGCCTTGAGATGTTTTGGAGCCTATAGGTCTCATTCTTCTTTTGTTTAATGTCTGATTATGATTGTGTAGAGGAACAGTATGTTTGGTGGCAGCAGTAGGCTACACGCTGCTAGTGTTGCCACCGGCTAAAGAGCCTGGCCTGAGGAGGGCTGTCCTTGCAGGTTCATAACTGGTCCCTGGGGTGCACTGAAAAGAGTCTGTGTGTAGGGGGCTTAAGGGATGGCCTGGAATGGAAAGGCCTTTATAAAGCTCTCCAGAGAACAATGCTCACATATGTTTACTAACTGTCCCCTTTCAAATGATGCTGACGTAGGATACTGCAGTAGCCAAAACCCCTCAGCACTCTCCACTGACTGCAATGGCTCATCTGTTCTGACCAAGACACTGAGCTATGTGACAGGCTTTATTCAGACTTTATTGTTTTCTTCATAATTACCACTTGCTGCTAGAGTCATAGAGCATGTTTTTCTCTTTCAGTGTTGAACTAAATCATGTGTGTTTATTGTAACTTAAATGCAAATCCCTCACATAGATGTTAAGGGTCAGATTCTTTGAAGCTTTCATTGTCAGCAGTCATATAGTGCAGCAGTGCTATGGATAGACTAGCTTTGCACAGAGAGGAAGTACACGCACAAGTGAAAGATGTCTCAGAGCTTGTCTGTCTTTTTCAGAGGCTATATCCCCTGATTCTAATGCAGGGTTGCCATAAGTCAACAAGAAATTACCCTGAAATCTGATGTTCATCTGTGGATCAAGCCCCTGGGCTTTTGTCTCTAGACACAGACTTGCAGCAGGCCTTGCTGAAGGCACTCACTCTTTTGCAAAGGGTGGGGGACTGGAGGGGTGACACAAGGACACAGAGCTCTATAAAAATTTCAAGTGTTAGTCCTTGGTCTTCCATCTACCCCCTTGGCCTCTGTGGGAGAACACTCAGTGGCAGCCGAATCTATCCGGGGTGGTTGAGAACTCCTGGCAGAGGGTAGATGTCGATCCTGGCAAGTGGACAGATGTTGTAGGGGCTCTAAGAAACCCTCCATGGATTTCATAACATCCCTGCAGACAACTTTCCAGCACAGGAGATGTATGCTGGAGGGCAGTGGAGCAGCTCGTCTCACAGGTTGGACTTATGTTTGCTCTCTCATTCCTCTCTCTCTCTCTCTCTCTCTCTCTCTCTCTCTCTCTCTCTCTGTCTCTGTCTCTGTCTTCTGCCTCCTAACTGCCTCCTAACCCTGCAGCCAGCAGAAACCACCCACACATGTGACGTCTGGTTTGTTATGACACTTTTAGTTCTAATTAAGCGCTTTTGGTTTGAAACATTTATTTGTGCATTTATTTTTTATTTCTCTATTTATGCATGAGCGGTTGCAATATGAATATGAGGGTGGTGGGTTGGTTAAAAGTTCAGGCATCTAAGGTCATTTAGTCATGTGATGACTGATTGTGTTCTCCCTTGGGGGATTTAGGTACAGTATGCTTAAATGCGAGTACTGAAAAAAATCTCCCTGAAAGGCTTAACTGTCTAACTTTTACTGTTGTAAAGCTGATTGTGAAAGAGCTGTAGCTGGAAAGCAGTGTTATAGACCAAGCTAACTGCTTGAGATTGTACATCCGGTCGCTGACTGTATATGTGTTCATGTTTCCCTTTCAGTCTGATTAACAAAAGGATTTTTTGCCCACTGTTGGACTGCATTTTTCTGCCGACAATCATTGCTGGCCTCTGTTTTGTTAAATTCATTGTTTGCCTGCCACATCCTTGCGGCAAGACTACTAGTTGTTCTCAGTTCATAAAGACGACCTGTAGAATCTGGCAGGATGGCTGGGTTTATCTTGGTGACACATCTGAGATTGTTTGCATGCCTCTCCATTTCAAATTCACAAGGAATAGTCAGATTACATTTCTGTGCATTTCCTTGTCATAATCCAGAGCCATATGATTGCTTGATGTCGACCAGAAATGGCGTCGCTTTGTTGATGTCGTCTGCAAGCTGTAAGGTTCCACAGGCAGAATGTGAGTGTTGTGTTAAACCTCACGTTAGCATCTTTTCCAAATGTTTTATCACAGTGACTGGTATCTGTCCTCAAACCTGGCTAAGCCAAAGAGGATGTTCACTATCTCAGTGACTCCCGTGCTTTACACATTGCAGATGATGAGCTGCATTAATCACCATAATCCAATTACATGCAACTTTACCATATGTCTGCGCTTAATGTCACAAGGCAAATCCACCACTGGAATTTGCCGGGGAGTTAATTGGCTTTTATCCTTGGGAAGGCTTTTAAGTCATCCGTTCACCTAAATCACACGCTTTACTCACCAGATATACTTCACAGTTGGCTTGCTCGTCTCTCCTTCCTCACACGTTGCCATTTTGGATCATCCAGAGGAGTCTTTTTTTGTGGCCGAAGCACGCATGAAGTAGGAAAGTAAAGACTGTTTTCTGTGGCCCATTCCTTCCCCTCTTTCTCAAGGGCACTCCTTCCCTGAGTGCCGCCCTGCTTGAGCATACACGCAGGTAAACGGATGAGACTCAAAGCTTTGGTGACAACGGACTGGTGTTACGGCATTCTTGGTGAGGGCTACTGTGACCCTTACTGCTCCCCACATTTAGCTCCACCAGCCCCTATCAGAACTAAGGGCCTGGTCATAAGAGGGTATATAGATGTGTTGGCTGTTATGGGCTAATTTAGGGAAGTGACCACTGTGACAGCGCTTCTTCTGTATGTATGTCACAGGTCAGCAGTTTTGCCAAGCATTAAATTAACAATGTCACCCTCATTAGAATGTATAGCATATATTTACTATATCACAAGAGAGCTATTGCTGTTTCTTTTGACTGAAAATAGTCAGGGGTGAATTTGTTGTTTAAACCACTTATTGTTGGGAATTCTGTCAAGATTCAAGAATGTTTTATTGTATGTCACAAAGTGATCATCTTTGTTTTCCTTGCGATACCTTATACGAGCAGATTTAGCAGTATGTCATAACCTGATCAAGGAGTTGTTTACAAATGCAACCAGAGCAGATTGATAAATAGGAGATACCTGCTCCTTTTGTTCATCTCCAGGAAACCAAGGGAGAGCCAGACTAAAATAAGAACTAGAGAAGAAACAATATGTTTCCTGTATTCCACCGCATCACAATGTCTGTCTGTTTTTCTCTCTTTTTCTTTACGTCATGATTTTTAAAGCATTCCTGGCCTATCTTTCTTACTCGATCTTCCTCTGTCACTGCTTTCTCCCCCTTTATATCTCTCTATCCCATTTCATCAGTCAGGCTTTCTGGTTTATATATTTTTTTAATGTGATTCCGCCTATTCAAATTTAACAGTGAAAGATTGTTTTCATTAGCATGTGACAATAACTGGGATATTTAAACAGATGACTGGGTTTCAATTTCATCTCCTTGTCGCTGAAGTAGTGTGCTTTACTACTACTGAGCCTGGGAGAACGGCACTGGGAAAAAAGAAATATGCATGTTTTGCGCTCTTAATTTTTTTTTGTTGGTCAACGTCTAGCGCCCATTGTAGGCTAACATCATTTTTATTAGGGCGCAGGTGCATAAATATTCTCTGTGATGAAAAATGCAATTTTAGAGTTTCATCTACCATAAAACACACTGAAGGAAAGCGCAAGAAAAGCTCTCACCAGTGTAAACTAAACCATGACCAGCGAGCCTCTCTAATGGATTTAGGCCCTGTTAAATCTTGTGTCTATGTCTCAACAGCAAACGGGATTTGTATATGATGAAGCTGGTTTTCTGTTAAGACTGTCAGTTTGTGACTGTCATGGTGAGCTGCATCAGCTCAGAAAAAAGACACAAGAACAGAAAAGAGATGTAGGATCATTCTCAACACAACAGATGTATATTTTAAAAACAAGACCATGAAGAATGGACTTTGGACTGTATGACAACTGGCAGAACCAACACTTCATGCATATTTACACACCATAAAGGGTGACACTGTGGTGAAAAAAATGTAACATGTTCAAGCTTTCTGTCAGTAATCATAGTGCCATTTATGAGATACATGCATAGCAATGCAGATTTTTAAAAGCTCTGTTTAATAGCCCCCTACAGTATGATAAACCCATAAAATAGCACATCACCCAAAAGCTATGCTTGTTCATGGTGGCATTGTGACCTAAAGCAAACTACTGTATATCTGTTAAAGACATCTCAGTTAGCTGTTCACACAAATCCTAATTGCGCACATTACTGAGAGCCTGGCAATGAGTCATGCATGGATAATCAGAAGCATGGGTGGCGTTTGTCTGTGGTTTTTGTTGAGGTGAAAATGAATGAACGCCAATATCTCCATCAGCACCTTCCACTACCCCATCCGTATAGTAGCTGTGATAAGGGAATAGATGCCACAGCAATTACATCTAAATAGATCAAATTTCACAGGCATTCATTTGTAACAGTCGGGGTGCTAGATAAACATTCTATCGGCTCATTAATAACCCGACGTCACTCTCGGGATGCCTCCTCTTTGTGTTGTTAACAGAAGAGATCATTAGTCAAAACTAATATTAACAGGTACATCCAATTTTCATACCTCCCACCACATTACCAGGATGCCAACCCCATCGGTCATTCATCCGCCCATCGTGTATGGGTCACGCGTGGGGCGGCGGTTGCTAATGTGCCACACTCAAACTGCCAGCAGAGTCATTAAAAAACGAGAGAGCACTCCGCAGTCTCAGCAGTCGGCGCACACTTCACACGGAGTGTGATTGAGATGTGTGGTGGTGAAAATGGCTGGCGTGTCAACGTGTGTGTGTGTGTGTGTGTGTTTGTGTGTGTGTGTTTAGATCTTGTGTAGGAGAGGTGCCGGGGAGTTCTCGGCGTAGTCCAGGGCTTGTTCCATCTGTCAGTTCAGGGAAGCTGGTGATCAGCATGAGGCAGAATAGACAGAAGGGCTGTCCTAGAGCATTTCATATACAATTGGTTGTTTTTATTGATTTAGAGATTGTGTGTGTGTGTGTGTGTGTGTGTGTGTGTGTGTGTGTGTGTGTGTGTGTGTGTGTGTGTGTGTGTTTGTGTGTGTGATAGAGAGATAGAGAGAGAGAAAGAGGGTTAGTGAGTGTGAATGTGTATATGTGTTTGTATGGAGGAGCGAGTGTGAGAGCGTGTGCATATTTGACGCTTTCTCTGTCAGATGTCTGTCTGCAGGGAGGAGGGGCTGGGGCTCCGTGGCGGTGCTTTGGTGCTCCAGGGCTGTGAGAGTGAGTGACAGGTGAGCAGTGGAGGCTTAATTCCTGGGGAATATCTCTAAAGCCTGAGTAAACATCAAGCTGCATTTGGGGAGGTGGGGATGGAGGGGCGTGGGGTAATAGAACGGATGAGCCCCAACTCATTCCCACCCAAACCCTCATCAACACCAGCACAGACTAATCTCCCAGTAGTGCAGCCAGTGACACGCTTTTAATTCAGTTTTCACCCAAGTAGAGAGAAGCTGTTTGGGAGCCACAGTGACTGCATCATTGCGTTTCACAGGCAGAGCCTGGGTCCGCCACCTCATGGTGCTGCACAGTAAGCCGGTGTGCTAACAGACATGCACAAATACAGTACCTACATACATACATACACACACACACACACAAAATACAATTTTTGTCCCTGCCCTTTTTTTTTCATTCCTTACTTTTCCCTCTTTTGTTCCCCCCTCCTGTGTTTCTGTCTCTGCAGCACAGAACTAGAGGATGGGAACATGACTATCCTGGAAGCCATTTTAGGTCCGGCCTGCAGGATTCACATTCCCTAAGGAAATCTAAACCAAAAGAAAGTCTGTTGAGACAGATAGGGTGCCTTGCATGTTCAGTGCTGTACATTGCGGGCACTGTTGTAGTGTCATAGCACTAGACTCCTTGAAGGGTCAGCTGCTGATTAAATCTGAGGGAAATGCAGGGCCCCTTGGCCAATAAATGCAGCCTTATGTCTCCCACAATGCAATCACACAGACTCGTCTCATTACCTTTGTCGTTGACTCCAGTCTTCTGAATAGGGGCGGTTTTAACATCGGTCAAAGATATCTCTGAATTTAGTCTCTAATGCTGTAGGGGCTTGTTTTTTTTCATTTGCTAGCATTGCTTTCATAGTCATTACAGGCCAGCTATTACAACAAGGACGCCAGTCTGAACATTAAGACAGCATTCTTAAGTGGGCTTCTGCTCTTGAGGGCGGTGTGGGTGGGCTGCTGTCTGCGTGTGTGTGAGTGGTTGCTAGTTTGTGTGTGACTATGTGTGTGTGTGTGTTTGCGTGTGTGTGTGTGTGTGTGTGTGAGAGTGTGTCTATGTGTGAGTCTGTTTGTATGTGTGTTTGTGTGTGTCTGTGTTTGTGCGTGTGTGTTTGTGTGTGTGTGTGTGTGGGAGGGGGAGTGTCTCTGAATTTGTGCCTTCGGCTCGAAAATTATTGTGCAATTATCCAAGGACCTTTATATGGCAAATCAATACAAATGTGAGGGCTCCAGGTTTGCTGTGCAGCCTCTTGACACGCCTTTGACTGATCGCCATGCCCCTGCCCTCCTTTTTCTCTCGGCATGCTTCAGATGGCTAAACCTTAGGAGTGGATCAACCCCTTAGAAAAAGCCAACACCCTCGTCGTCTTAGAGCTAGCACCAGACCCAGTCAGTTGTTTATGAATGTGCTGATAGACCAAGGCAGCAGTGTGTGTAGTGAAATAAAAAGCAGCCATCTTCAGTCTGTGTCACTAGTGCTTTTTTATAGGCTATGGACGTACTCGATTTCAAAATAGGCCTGGAAGTCTATCCACTTTATAGATACTGTCACTTATATTGACCCTTTTGGTCTTGCTGTGTTCATTTGCTGTTTTTAATCAAGCAAAGTTATCCTGAGAAAATTAACTTTTGTGCTTTTTCTGGTTAAACAAGGACAAACAGAAGTTATTTTTTCATCCAGCAGAATCAAAATCGATAATCAGATGTGTTGTGTTATTTGTGTGAGCTTTACACGAGACAGGATGGCAAACACCCAGACCCCAGAGTAACAATAAACTTAAGCTCTGAGTAAATCTCATTGAGAAGAGACTATTGTGTTTTTTTCACCCTAGATTCCTTCTCTGGCTTCATATCCAGACATAAAGAAACCACATTATCTCCTCTGTCATCAACTTCCACTTTGTGAGCTTGAGGAAGGCACTTAACCCCTCCTTGTCTCTGGCACCAAGCAGCTCCCAGACATATGTGAGTGTGTGTATCAGCAGGATTTGCAGTAAGAGTCCACAGTGCCCAGGCACCTGAGTAAAGGAAGAAATATCGCTTTCTTGAGCAAAGTTGCACTGCCTTTTTTCTTTTTTTTCTGTTACCCTACTGTCACCCCCTCCCCCCATAAGTACCATGCACACTGTGCTTTCCATTACTGTGAATAATTGCGTACGCTAATTATTTTTCCATTGTGATTACACAGTGGGCCTTCACTTATCACAAGGAGTGGCTTTGTAAAAAGTAGCCCTGTATTAGCTGGTGTCTTATTCTCCGCACCAGCCTGCAGAAGACCTGTCTGATAGCAGTGAGAAGGTTGTGGGATTACAGACACTACGTGGATGATGTTACAAATGGGCCTCTCTACTTCTAGTGCCCCCCCCCAATCACCCCAGGTCAGATTGGCCTGTGTAACCGTAGCAACTGAATTTTGCAATTGTTGCCTAGTGAATCCTGTTACAGTGTGGCAGGGCATCTATTCCGTCGTCAGGCCCTCCTGTATGTCTCTCTCTCTCTCTCTCTTTCTGGCTATATTACCACTTCTCCACACCCCTGTTCATGCCTCAAACTCTCCCACTCTTGCTATTTTTTCATCTCCTTTTTTTCTCTTTCTTTCACCCCTGCAGTTTGCCTGTGGTCCCCTCTTTCTGTCTTTCTCTCTCCTGGTCTTTATCTTCTCTTCTCTTCATGTCTCCACCTCCTATTTCCTTCTGAAGATACAGTAACTTATTTATAAAGATGAGTCTGAGCGTAGCACCAAGCTTCTGGGTCACTCCAGCCTTGGCTGCTAACGCCAAATTCCCTACTGTTTCATCTGTGTCCCAATAACCCCCAGCTGGTGCGGGCCCCAGCTTCCAGTGACACTAGCCGCCCACTCTGCAGTCTACCCAGAGGTGCAGCAAGCCTCCCCAGCACGGTCATTTCCTTCCAGTTCCACATAAAAAAGGCACAATGAGAAGGCACAACAGGTGTGCAACTGTTTGTGTCACCGAGGTGAAACACTAGCATTAGCTGAAGGGTTTATGCGCAACAGCCTAGGCATACCATGCACTCTCCCTCATTGTCCTTCCCGTCTCTGCACATGTCACATTGGTGAGGGTTTACCTTGAGCAGCGTATCGGATGGCTGATATACAGCTGAGGAGCAGGAGAGGTCGTGAGCAGACAAAGTGCATTACTGTGATTGAAGCCCACTAACACAGCGCCGATAATGTAGTAACAGGCCCTGCGCTGAACCCGCTAACGTGATTGCCGGTCTGGGGATCTGAGCGCTTAAATGCTCTGGGTACGGGAAATGGGTGGATCGATTGGAATTGTAAGCGGAGCTGAGCACATTGTTCAGGCTACTCTATGCAGGCCTCTGCATATGCATAACAAGATCTACCTCTTTCATAAGATCTTGGGTAACAATGTTATAACCACACAATATGTAAACTATATTGCATTGTGCACTTGAGAGGAAAGCACATGTCCATTGCAAGATGCCTCCATTGTGCCCTTCAGCTTAAAGTGCTTGCTTTGCATTTTGCACAACAGTAATGCAGGCGTATTTAAAAATCACAACACATCTAGACACATCTCATACTTGATGCTCCCGGCCTCCGCAAGAGACAGTCAGCCTGCCAATAATGGCTCTCAGAATGAAGTGCATGAGAGGCAAATATTTTCTGTCAAGCCTTGAAAGCCATTTATATCAGCCATAACTGGAAATATGCTAGGTAAGTACAGAAGGCGTTAGACAAGAGGGAGAGAGAGAGAGATAGGGGATGTGGTCATAGCTGATGTTAGTGGTGGCCTCCAACCCCTTTCATTTGTCTTTCAAGTCCCTGATTCAGTTTTGCAAAAATGAAGTGCATTCCATGTGCAAGAGCAAGGTGAAGGAGGCCCTGGGCTGGGGATTGCTCATTAGAGGGAGAGGGAAGACCCCGCGGACCCCTCAGACCCTGAAGCCCTTCAACAGCAAATAAGCAGATACCTCTTAATTGTCTGTCTCTTTAGTATGCCTGGAGCAGCAGGTAGCAGGCAGATAGCGCTCTCTCTCTCTTACTCTCTCTCTCTTACTCTCTCTCTTTCTTTCTATCTTTCTTTCTTCCTCTCTTTCTCTCTCTGTGAGCACTGGGATGTGTTGTGTGACTCTGGACTCTCTCTGGGGCTTACATTAGCATTAACTTACTCTCACTCGCCTCTGAAAATGAGCTACTCGCTGTGATTGGTCAAAAGAGTGGTAGTAACCACACTCTGCTTTCACTGAGATTGGGTCATGAATATGAATTGGGTGTTTGCCCCAGTACATAACTGCCACAGACCAAAAAGAACACACACACACACACACACACACACACACACACACAAACACAAACACACAACACACACACACACACACACACACACAGAAAGGTCTTTTTCTACTTGCATTTCATCTCAGCGCAAGGGCACTGATAAAGATTTCATCACTGTGGACTGAAGGGTGCCCCCATCTAGAGATTGTTCAGAGAAAATTGACATGCACATATCTTTTGACAGTGTTTGCAAGGCAGCCTGACATTTCAGTGTCAATAAAGGCAGTTTCCCATTCCATGTCAGTTCAACCATTGGTTTAACCATGCAGCTCGATGTAAGCAGGAGGCATTAGCCTATTGAGATATACACAATGTACCTGCTTCTGTGAGCCAGGTCTGTGGCTGGAGGTCAGGAATGCTTTCTCTTCTTCTATGCATCTCTGGGCATTGTTGTGACTACTATAGGAGTTGGCATCTGTGGCATGGCTATTTGAAGTGGATAGTGATCACCACCACCTCCAACTCCACCCCTACCCCCACCACCCCCTCTTTCACTTCTTGAGGAGTGGTCTGTCAGAAGAGCTATTTATCGCCCAGGCTTCTCCACCTTGGGGGGGGGGGGGGGGGGGGGCACGACCGTGACAGGGGGCACTCACTTTGATTAAGCTAGAGCTGAGCCGTAACGTGTCGTGCTGCTCTGCGCTGCAACAATGTGTCTTAAACAAAAAAACGCCACTGAGGAGTTTCTGGGCAGAGTCCCAATGGTCTCACTTTCTCCTCTCCCTCTTAGTCCCCCCCCCCCTTTGGCTGTCTCTCATTCTCTTGCCCACTCACAGGTTCACACATACTCCTACACACACACACACACACACACACACAGTCACACATACATCCAAATCCACAGGCAAAGCGTATCACTATAGCGCAACCTGGGATTTCTTTCACTTCCCAGTGTGTGTCCAATAACAGAGGCCACACTGCAAGATGAGGGTAAAAGGGCAAAATATTACTTCCCTCCTACACAGTTCTCCTTGGGGGAAGTCTCCCCTTTAGATTAATGCGAATGGAGTTGTGCAAAGGCCATATTGGTCTTGTTTTAACTGCTCCAATGAGTCCATGGTGGGAGGTATTGACTGCAATACTCTTCGAGGTCAATGAGAGTTCACAAGCCCAGATCATATTTATGACAGTCTATAAAACTCAAGCCTTAAAGGATAGCTGTGGTGGCTTCAAAATTCTCTTGCATTGATTAGCTCTCTTTGCTTGCAACGAGAGTCATCTCTTCCTACCAGTTTGCCATTTCCCCAGATTTTCATTGTTTTATTTAATTATTTTACTTTAATCTGGGAAAGGGTTTTGCAATTGCTCACAGAGGTGACATCAGTCTTCCTATTCTGTCTTTTATTCTCCCCTCATCTGTTTGTACACACACACACACACACACACACACACACACACCCACATACCGAGAAATCCTCTATTTCACGATAACAGTCTTCCCCGCTCTCTACCCCTTCACCAGCAGGTCATACATTAAGCAGTTACCTCAGCTGTGGCGAGTGGCCTGACCTCTCTGTCAATCAGTCCATTTAGGCCATATTGCAGTGTAAGAGGATTGACTCTTTATGGGGATAATATCTCATCCTCACCGCGAGTCTCTCCACCCACTCTCCCATAACCCCCTCCCTCTGTGCGGAGTCACAACTCCTCTCGCCGATGACGCAGAGATATTCCCCCAGTGATGCCCTCGAATGTCAATGCTGCAGCAATGCACAGGACCCTCTGTTTCCTCAAACCCTTTGAATATGGCAACTACTGTGAAGTACGGCATGGAGCGTCATGCTGAATGGAATCCAAAAACCCACCTGGGTCCAGATGATGTTTAATGCATCCACACCGGGGGCGGCTAAGAGCTCGCTGCCCCCTGAAGGGTCATGGATTTGCAGGTTATTTGGTAGTCACAAGCTCATCAGGGGCTACGACAGTGATCACGTGATTTCTTGGCTTCTACTCTTTTTTTGCCAGTTTGTTCTTACTGTGAGATTAAGCAGACACCTCAACCCTGCTGAGAATTTTGTGTAATCTCTGTTTGGGCTAAAACCCCTGTCATGCTGAAGAAGTGAAGAAGGGTGGGAAGGTGCCACAGCTGCGCTATTAGGGAGGGCTGGGGGGAGCGAGAGGGAGGGGGCAAAGGTTGGCCAAGGAGAAGCCCCACTTTACCCTCTGAGCTGGGTGCATGTGTGGGGGCATGGAGGCTGACTACAGTAGCATCTGTTAGCAGCTAGCATCACCTCTGGAGACAGAGAATCTGCTCTCTATTCGTTCTCAACAAATCACCTTTATGCCTGGAGCAAAATAGAAGAGTGTGAGCATGTGTGTGTGTGTGTGTGTATGTGTGTGTGTGAGGGGCGGGGGCGGGGGGTGGTGGAGGAGGGGAGAAAGAGAGAGATTTGGGGAGCGGAAATTCCCTCTCATCTGTAAATGAGTTCATCCTTCAGAGATAAAGCACCCCCATGCATAATTTGTAGGCAGGGGATGGAGTGTGAGAGAGAGGGAGGGGCTGGGAGCAAGAGGAGCGTGACAAAGATGTGTGTCTGTGTACATGTGTGTGATAGTGTGGATTTGAGGGAGAGCAAAAGAATGAGAAAGTGACTGAGAGGGAATGAGAGAGGGAGTGAGAGGGACAGGAAGTTGCAGCTCATTAATCTCTTCGCTTCAGCCCCCGTTCTTTCCTCACTTGCTTTCTCTCTCTCTCTCTCTCTCTCACACACACACACACTTACACACACACAAACACGTGCGCACACATACACCCACGCACTATATGTGTATGAGTTAGGTGGCAGGGGGTGCGCAAACATGACTCACAACCACAAGCTCTCTCAGGTCAGTATGGCAATATAAAATATATAAATGGATGTCATGTTAAAATGTGACATTGGCATGACATAAGCACTTCCACATTTCCCAAACGATAGGAAAATATTCTTTTAAGTATCCTAAAAAGCACTCTCTTTGTAGTTCACTCCTTTCTAAAGGTACTTCATGACATTGCGGTGCTATTTTTTTTCCATTGTCTGTGCAACCAGTTTATATTGTGCTAAGCCTAGATCAATACCTGTGCCATTTTTCTGTAACCTCTCACACCTGACACTTTGACACCAATTCACTCTGATGGATGACAAAACTCTGCCAGCCCACATTTGTCACCCTCTGAAGCCGGAGAAGAGGACCTTTCAGTCAGGTTATAGTCTCAAACATTCCCCTCTCCCTGAATCTGGCCACTATTTTCATCCCTGTGGAGGAGTCTGTGACTAGTTGTCACCTGGGGAATGATTCTCGTCGACAGTAAACCAGACAGGCGTGAGGGAAACCTATCAACCCCCAGCAGTATCAGTCTGCAGCTCATCCCTTCCTTTTGGAGTTGAGTGAAAAGAGGAATTATTCTTTTTTTTCCTCTCCTTCCCAGCAGCTTAGGACAGCATTGTGAGTAGAAGTTATTATCATGGCATATAATGGGAAAAGCATGACGTTTATGTTTTTTTTTTTACGGGGGAAACGAGGGAGGCGCAGGGTGTCAAGACACCCGAAAGATTCCATCCTGACTCTGCGCTTGTTGTTTGAATGCAGTCAGAGGGGATTTTCCCGAGACCCTCTTCATCCACAGCAGTAACGTTAGTCTCTATGTCAGAATCTGTAAGCACTGAGCTTTAGGCAGCTTTCCTCTCCATAAACCGAGACCAACATCCAGTTATTTCTGTTGTCAAGAAGGAAGACTAGTGTATCGCACTGAGATGCCATTGGCTCTGAGCATTTTCTATTGACTTTTATGTCTTTTTGTTGTTGTTGTTGTATCAGTTAGCCTAAAGGAACCAGCTCACATTCTTCACGATGGACAAACAGAATTTGCCTTTTTTTCTCTCCTGACTGTTTTTAGCCTGTTTTCAGTTATGACTGTGATGATTGTAAGAACAGTCTCTGTTGGTTATTCACTTTTGCTTCCTTTTCCAATTTGCACAATGCAAAACATCATGCAACATCATGTTTGGTGGCATCATTTCAATTATTCATTTTGGCACGCCTTTGTAAAACAATCTTAATGGCTGCTTAAGCACTGCCAGTAATTGGTTATTGGTATCCTCAGCCTGAAACATCATTACGGCACAGAATGTGTCAAATCAATAATAATTAGGCGATGTAAGCTATTTATTTTTATGTTTCCTCCCCTGCGTAGTTTCATTAAACTGTTGTCGCTGTTGGCAGGTTCTGCTTAGAGGGAATATGACCATATCGCTAACCATTGATTTCACTGGTTTCTGGCCATGTGTCAACTCTGAGAGCAGCAAGGCCTGATTAGATTGTACCACAATTAGCTAGTTAATTGTGTGACATATAAGGAAACAACCTCACCCAATATCATTAGAAATTAGAAATCCACTCTGGTTCATTTGTACGGTACCTGTATGTTTGCCCACAAAGCATCAAGGAATAGTGTAGCAGTGGCCATTACTATCCTCTGTAAAGCAGAAAGGATATGTTGGAATGATGATGGGTATACTTTAAAATATTTGAGGGGTAACCACAAACTGTTTTTATTTTTATCTATTTTTACCTATTTTTTGGGGGGGTTTTTTGGTGCATTCACTGCAGGGCATATAGCCAGTTCAGCTCTCTCATCTGGGAGCATCTCGTATGATTCATTGCTCATTTTTCAAGAAGAAAACAAAAGAAACCCAATTCCCTTTGGTGCCATGGGCCATACTCCCAGGTCTCTTTAATTGAGCTCATCGTGCAGATTGATAAATTCAAAATAATCAACAGCTTTCGATTTGCCTCCTCTCTGAATGGTCAAAGGTCTGCACTGTATCCAGGCTAAGATCACTGATCCTCACTCTCTCTTTCTTTCTCTCTCTCTGTCTCTCTCTCTTCTGAAATGGATTGTGTGCAGACACATCTTTGGCATTATGGGTTAAATTAGATTAGCCCAGCAGATTGTGTGGAAAGGGGGCTCTTCATCATCAAGGCTTGGTTGATGTTTGGAGGACTCTGTGTGCTCCATAGTCAGAGGAGTCTCAGTGTAAGGAAAGGTGAACCCATCAGACCTCATTCAGGACTATTGAAAAGTCAATTCCCTTTTCTAATATTTGACTTCATCGAAATAATGATTTCATTCTGAATTATTGATCATTCCTTCAGGCTTCAAAGACTGTGTGAGGCCAAAAAAAGTGTACAGATGAAGAGGTTGGACTAAAGGTGGTTGTAATAAGTTACAATGCTGGGTATAGTTCAAAAGGGACACACACACACACACACACACACACACACGCTCTCAGGTGTGCACACGTGCACAGACTGATTGGAGTATGTGCATCCTGTCACAGCATGGTGGTGGTGTGTGCATCTCATTAGCTATTTTGATACCAAGTAATAGAAATCAATTACCCCCCTGTAGTTTATGCTGCTTACATGAACCCAATTCCTGTTGCCTTGTGAGCACACTGCTGCTTGTATTGATTTAATTGTCATGTACTCAGTGTAATGCCATTTCATTGTGTCATGTTGCCCCCTCTGAGGCCCTAACAAGTTCTTGATTATGTCTGCACGAGTCTTGCAAATATGGAAAGGGAATATTCTTGTAGACAGAGTGCCATGGCCTAGAACTATTTTTCTGATAGTCTTTCTGAATTATGCTTGAAACTACGCTGTGAATGAAGGCAGTTTTCTCAGAAAATATTGCATTATGGACTATTTAATTTAAACTGTAATTGTTGGTGTGAAAATGTAATCAGGCTGATAAATTTATATTCAAATTAAGTTTAATAAAAACACTCTCAGACAGTCACGTTAGAATTATTTTGGACAGCACTTTTTTGGATCTGAATTAGGTTCTGAGAAGAAGTAAATAGCTACAGAGCCTGAAAGGATGTAGAATCTGTCTTCATTAAGTCCCATTCAGATGTTAAACATAACCTTGAGGATTTCTCTCTTTCCTAGCCTCACTCTGGTGGCCAATAGCCTGAGAGTTTTTTAATCACAACAACTGTTGTTTTGTGACATTTTGGTTAAGCCTAAACAGGGGAAAACATTTGCAGCCTAATCTCCAAACCGTGTCTTGCATTGTTTTGTTTTCTCCTGAAAGATGAAAAATAAAATGCTTTATGGTCATGACATTTCTGTACCACATCCCGCTTGCAAGGCGACAAGACTTTCAGATAGCACTTCTGCTGGAGAAGGCAGTCATCGGTGAAATTTGTGGCAACAAGGGAATCCATGTGCATCTATGTGAAAACTCAGCGAGCAAGCAAATCCCAGTGGGTGGTTCTGAGTCAGGAACAGCAAAGCATTCAGTCAGATCCCCTGTGTTTTTGCCTTAATTGTTACTCAAGAGCTGCCCTTGGAAGAAAATTAATTCATTCATCCCAGCTCTTCATTTCCCCATACCCCCAACCCCCAACCCCAAAAATAACATGGGCACTAGTTCACTAATTTGGCAATGATGCCACCCTGGTTTGTTGGGCTGATTCGGTGGCAGGAATTACTGTGAGGACTGAGGGTTTTTGCGTGAGACTCTGTTGAGATTTGTTGCTCCCATAAGGCTCACAGTCTTTTCCACAGGGGCACAGTGTACCCACTGTGGCCTGTTTCCATGAGGGAGTGGCTGCTGATTCATAGACGCAGGCCTGGAGTGACACCAGACTCATGGATGGCTGTTGTGTAGGAGCCTGGGAGTGGATTTCTCTTGGGGCATGATGGGGGGTGGGGGGTGAGGGGGTGGGGGCGGTGGGACTTTGCAAGGGGCTCTCAAGTTTGTCCTCTCTCCATGATATATAACTGACATTACTATGCAGAGACATACTTTCTTGTAGCTCTTCAGGTTTCTAGATCGACCATACACTTAGATATACACACCACTTCAGCCTGTGTACATTTCTTTCTCTTTCTCTCGCTGTCTCTCTGACTCTGTATGCCCTTAGGTGAGAATATTTCATGTGATATTATTTATTAATTTGATTCATCATATTTTTAAAAGGCAAGGAAAGAATTTTTCTCAGCTCAGTAGCAGGCTTGGGTCCTCTTTTTAACTTACTGGATTGTAATCTAGATCATGATGCTTGGTGCTGTCAAGCCAAGAGACGGAATGGTCTGACATCCACTACATTAATTGATCGAATTACAGACCTCAGGCAGTGGCAGCAGAGTTGATATCCATCATGTTGTGGCATGATACCAGTCACGATACATATTCAGACTAGTAGTAGTTAGCCTTCACCATCACACACTAACATAGCTCCATCTGAAACAGAGCTCCAGTGGTCATAGACACATTTGCATAATGAGGGAGACAGAATGGAAGGATGTTGTGACAGTCAGGGAAGGAACACTCATACAGTCACTTGTTCGCACAATTTACATGTGATACAATACAATACATTTTCAAACAGTAACACACAATAAACACCCTGATTGAAGACATTTATATTCTTGCATTCAAACCTGTTTTATTCACAAAGCAGATTCCTTTATTCAGCATAAACAGTACTTACACTACAGTTATTTAGGACCAGAGTGCTGCCTGGTGTCTCCATGAGAGCAGGAGAGAGTGAGAGGCATGTCACCTGCCAAAGGAATAGCTTTCCAACCCTGATTTATTAGCCAAAGCCCTGCGGCAGTGAACCACAAGACAGAGGCCTTGGGTTCATGGACTGCTGCTGATTGTGCCGGAGAGACTTCAATGGTTTTTACACATAAATGGCCAAGTATCCTCCAATGTGATAATCTGTGTCCAGAAGCACTATGTTAGTGCATGAATGGAAAAAAATGATTCATACTTTACGGCACATCTCTCCTCACCTTTTACGGAACACAGACTCTGTGTTCTGTAATTAATGTGATCAAGTCTTTATCTCAGTGTCTCGTGTTGTTTGGTTTAACTTGAATAAATGCCACTCCATACTATTACATAAAAAAATATGTTTGCACTATGTAGCAGAAAGGGGCAAAAAAATACAGTGTAATGCAGTAAACAACCATGACCTTATTAGTTATAGATTAATTAAATATTTCATTGTGTACAACCATACATGTTGACATTCACCATTTTACATAAATAATCCTAATATTATTCGTTATACAGTAGATTATTAAATATCTTATACTGATAGTGTCTATAGCAATACCTCCATATATTTACATTCATCAAGAAATATGCTCTCTGTATGCTGTGTGTAAGACAAAATGGAACAATTAAGCATACAAATCTCATTTTCAAAGACATAGTCTGTAACCCTAAGTTGGCTCCTTAATAAAATGAGCAGCAACGCAGTGAGTTACCTGCTGTAGAGATCCAGTGGCCTTTGGACTGTCACAGCAGGGACTTCCTGTCCCCTGTCTTAATACATATTTATTGCCTGGTGCTGATGAGCAATCGTTGGATTCTCTTTAAAGAAAATAAATCAGTTCCTTGCTCCTTCCTCCCTGTCCTGCTCGTCTCTGTGCCCCAGAGAGCCTGAGGTTGTGCGAGGGTGGCGCTGTGCTTGGCATGTCACATATCTCCTTGTTTAATTCCTGCTGTCAAATCGGCGGTTGCCGGGGCAATGGCATCGCAGGCCAGCCACAGTGGCGCAGTGAAGATCACCAGTGGTGACGTGTGTGTCAGTGTGATTAGGGAGAAATTAGCAAAGCAGCACTAGGAGAGAGGAAGGGCCGGCGACACGCCATGGCCTCATCAGTCATCTCCTCGTTGGAGAGAGCTGGAGAGAGAGAACATGGTAGATAATGAGAGAGACAGATATGAAATGTGGGAGACGGAATATTGAAGAAAGAGGAAAACGGGAACAAACGCAGAGAGGACTTAAGAAAAGAGAATTCATGGGAAAAAAAGGAAATATTAGAAAGCACGATGAAACGATGAAAAGTATGAAAATGGGAGTCCTTGTTTGAGATAAGAGAGAAACAGATCAAGGAAGAGATGGGAGGATAGAATCAGACAAGCGGAGAAAGGGATGGTTTGAAAGAGGGAGGTGGTGTCTGCTGTCAAGTAAACGTTCCTTTCCTTGAGCCATTAAGTTTGTACCACACACAACTAGGCCAAGGGGAAGAGGAGAGCCTGGCTTAGGGCCCTGTAAGGCTGTGGGGTGTAACAGGGCTGGGAGGCCCCCCCCCCCCCCCCCCTCTCTCTCTGTCTCTCTTTCTTTCTCTCTCTCTCTCTCTGGGCAGCCACTGCGACGTAATGGGCCTTGTAATTTCCCCCTCTCATCCTTGGGCCCTGCAGACAGATGCAAACAGCGTCGCCATGGTGCCCGTCACCCGTTGCGAAAGAAAGACCTGTCAGCTTTTCTACCTCTTCTGGCAGCCATCTTGACCCCTTGGCCTCACTCTACGGAACGGTTGCGGTGGGCGGACATGAGGCTGAGTCTCAGATGGAGTGACTGACAGGGTCAGGAGGTCAGACATGCTGGAGCATCACACATGGCATGTCATCTTTGTAGGCGGTTGACCGCATGGTGGCCTCTTGCCAGTGTCTTGCGTCTCTAATGATTTGAGTGGCATTGTTCTTACCATGTTGTCACTAATAGCCCCTGGAAAAATGTGTTGTGTGATAGGGGCACTCAAACTATAGATAGATCTTTGAGGCTGCCTGTAAGCTAGCATCACATTCATGTTATTATAGCTGTCCTGACACTTGGGGAGGAAAGAAGGTATGAAAAGAAAATATTTTTTAAAAAACACACAAAGAACTGCTCAAAATAAAATCAATCAGAAATGCAGTGGATTAATAAGCCTAGATCTGAGAAGTGAGATCAAAATAGAACTTCCTTTTCCCTTTTCAGTCCGACCTCTGTGATGCATTACTCTTTACATAACCATGCAGACAGTGTGTGTGCAGGAACCCTCGTCTGAGGTGACGGCAGGGGAGACAGAAGATGGATGGCCAAGTTTAAATGGTGGACTGCTGGGATTTAGACCCTCCCCCACCCCCACCCCCCCACCCCACACACCCACATCCCCTGCCTATTTCTGTATGCCCATGCATCGTCTCTTTAGCATCAGATGTAAATGAATGAGTCAGGGCTAGCCTCTGTACATTGTTTAATAATAACAGACTGCTTGCTGTGCCCATGCCAGCCGCCTCTTACTTCACAGCCGCATTATAGACATGCAGGGATCAATAGCAGATGTGAGATGCACACAGGTGGGTGGAGGCAGTATGCAATACTCTGACTTATACTATATAGGAGATACTACAGATATCTACATGCTTGTGATTCATATTAATTAGGTCACTGTTTTAGTACTTAGAGATCTATAAGTTGATGGATGTTACATTACAGTGCCCCATTTGACCTCCAAATAGAACTCCTAATGTACTAAAAATATGTCACTAAAAATACTTTCATCCCACATGAATAAATCTGGCTGTGTTGTGCCAGTGTTCTTCTTGAGGGAACAGGGAGAAGAGCAAAGATAAAGGTTTTGAAAAATAGAAGGAAGACAATTTAGTCACAAATCATTTTTAAATGATGACCAAGATACCTAGATGCCTAATACATTTATACCTGTCATTGTTCATATGTCGAGCTTTAACTTTTGTGTTTGTAACACACTTAATAGCGCAGTTTCCTACAATGGCTAGAAATGACTGTTACATCTGTTGCTTTTGAAAAGGGGCGGATGGGGATGAGAACTTGGTCTGCCTTCTTTAAATCTCCCATCAATACAGAATGTGAATCCTAGCTTGGAAATTGGGATCAAATTATATGGACTGTGCAATCATGAAGCTTGAAACTTTAGCCGTGGTATTACACAGATTTTTTTTTTTTGATCATTATGTAGTGTCGACTCACTCTTTTGGAAAGCCACCATCTGTGTGTGACAGTAAAACAAGTTGGTGATCCACAGGCATCAGCAAAGTCTTCTCAGAAATGGAAAATTACACCATAGGTGTCCATATGGTCATCAAGCGCCGTGCTAATTCGAGTGCAGCGCAGATCATTTGATGAGGAGTTGCAACAGAAATGAGCCCAGCCTGAGTGACCATTAGCCTGCCAGCCATGCGTCTGTAGCTCCTCAGTCATTCTTTCTCCAGCAAGCCCGGAGCACACAAAAGCTCGTGATTACAGTTTAACATATGCCTTTGCTTGCTGTTTTTCTTTTTTTTTCACTTCTTTTCAGGGGAGCCAGCAGTAAATGTGTTGCTCTAATCAGGAAGTTGTTAAAGACAGTCATGTTGGTAAGCGACACTTGAGCTCTCTGTCTCTAATTAAACAGCCAGCAGCCACAAAGGGCTATCAGAGAGAAAAAGTGTGCTGAGACACAGGGGAAGTCAATGATCCCGGCAAAAGAGTTTGGATGAGTGATATGCTCCATATTCAGACAGGGGGATGAAAGAAGTGGGGTGGCAGGGGCTTTGAGCAGGTACCTTGCAGGACAACTGTGTGAGTAGAATGCTTAGCTCCGACAGGCTAATTTATCATAGTCCTGTTGCCAGGGCAACTGGAGTTCTCGGGAATCATGTGATAGCAGGCAGTTTCTGTTGACTAGTCTCTGAATGACTGTCGTCTTAAGGGAGAGTGTCTCTGCTGGTCTGTCAGAGAGAGAGAGAGGGCCTACAAGATGAGATGACTGACATTTCTTCTAATAGTCAATACCAGCTGCCTGTTGAGGAGGTCAACTTCCCAGTCCAAATTCATTTTGATTGCTGCATGAAAAATAAAAGCAGTCTAAAGAGTATAACTTCATGTTGTGCACATCCAGTGTATGCTGGAGTGGCTTATGTTTTGCTGGGGTTTAATGCAACACACACAGATGAATAGAAATTAAATCTATTAAAGTGACACCACTGAGAAATGCTTTCTGACAGTCTGGCTGACTGCCTGCGCTTAGGGCTCTGTGTGGTTTTATCCATGGGTTAGTTAAAACTATTGGCTAGAGCCAGACCTCCGGTGGAGTTTTTACTGCGGGATCTCTGGTAACACAGCAGACAGTCCCCTGTGCAATTGTCTCAGTTCATTTGCTCTGAGCAGGCCTGGCTTATGTAACACCAAGGCTTCACAGCCATACAACACATGGGTTGTGTCATTAGGAGTGTGTATGTGTGTGTGTGTGTGTGTGCGTGTGTGCGTGTGTGTTTTAAAAGTGTGACTGTCTATCTGTCCACAGTTGTAGGCATCTGTTTGTGTTCAATTTGTGTGTATGTGTGGATATCTGGATGCATTTATACTTGCTTGTTGTGATTGTAGGCTGTTGTCAACATTGGCTGGAAGATGTTTTTGCCTGTTTTGATTCCCTCGCCCATTGCTCTTGTCCAGTGTGGTGGAAGCAGACTGCTGTCCTCAGGTGCATGTGAAACATGTTCATTAGCCGGCGCTGCTGCACTGCATCAGGGCATATGCTGCACATCAGTGTCTGTTGCTGAGGAACAAGCTGCAAATCCATAACCAGTATGTTTCTGTGCTGATTGGCAATGCGCTGCATTTGCGCTCGTTTCTTGCAGCATCTCTGCACCATGTTTGCAGTCCTCCCAGCCTGCTGTGTATCATCAATATGCATTTCCCTTCTGAGCTTAGGTGAGCAACAACTGTAGGCAAACAGCTAGATATAACAGTGATATAAACTGGCAAGGTTCTCAAACTACTTTGACCCAAAGGGAAACGTAAGTAGATTTCAATACATAACCCAAACTGTCTTTTATCATTTTTCCCCCTTTGTCTTCAATAGCTGTGTAATCCTGTTGGGTCTCGAAGAGGCTCAAAGAGAATTATTCATTCTGAGTTGCATGCAAAGTTGGGATGATTCGTTTTGTGCTAGGAGAGGATTTTTTTAGGGGTTGCCTCGGGGTAAGAATGCACTTGTTACACAGGTGATGAAAATGTGGTGGATTTTCAGTGATAAACCATTTAAAGAGAGGCTCTTAAACACTGATGCTACAAAAATTAATGCAGTAATAAACACTACATTATCAAACTCATTATATTTATCTTGTCACGCTGTGTTGGACTGATACTATGGAGAAGGGTTATCTCATGTATAAATAAAAGTTTAATGAAGTGAGATGGTAGTAGGAAGAGGGAGCATATTGACTGATCACGCTCAAGTCATTGTGGGATATGAACAACTGGGTGGCATCTGTGTTTACTTTGGCTTGGCAGGGAATTTCCCTTGGAAGAGCCATAAATGCAAGTTCATTTCAACTGATCATTTAGACCTTTTAAGACTGATCATGATCCTCCATATTCTCCATGGGATGCCCTTTTGATGAGAATGTTGTTGAGTTAGTTAGTTAATGATCAATGTTCTTGGTGTGCAACAGATACAGTGTCATTGATCAGGCACATGTTTTTATAATCCATTTACCGGTAAGTGGTATGAATTTGTTGGATCTGTTTGCAGCAATTTGAAGATATGATCCAGAACTGTGATCATCTTGCTACTGCCACTCTGACACATGAGAAACATTTTCTGGAAATGTTTACTTGGAAATTGCTTGTCTCTTGAAGATTTCTTTTGGTAGAGACTTAGGTCATACACAGAAGAATGTTAGAAAAGAGAGTTAGGAATAATGTTATGTTTCTAATAATACCAATCAATTTAAACATATTTTGTCTTTTGTGTACATTGTCTCTATATTTAGTGTGGCTGGCAGCAGAAGGCTATTAAAAAACAGCACACTGGAGGTCATGCACTTTCTTTCATCATGTGAAAGCTGTAGAAGACTACATACTGCCTTCCATTCTACCCAAAATGTAACTTCCCAAATGAAAGTCTCTCTTAACTCTCTATTTTTGTCTCCTGATCATCTCGCTGACATTTAGTGGCCCTAGAAAAAAATGCACCAGAACTACTCTTTTTCCCTTGTGAGATGCTTCAGTTCTGGATGTATTAGGACATTTTAATTGGGTTAGCTCATCTGAAAGTACAACGTAAGCTGGGGTGTAATCTGGGTTTACGCTGGCCCAACATGAATCAGTTTTACATGGGCATTCAAGGGGAAGACAGCTGCCTGGCATCACCCGGCCCTGCCAGTTCAACACTTCCCCTTGGACTGTCCTAGGATCTGTGTGGTTGGGATGAGTGTTGGAGAAAACAAAAGGTGGAGATCTGAAAGCGAGGCTGGCTCTGCCACTGAACAGCCATTAGTTAGCATTAGTGGTTCCTTTCTCACTGTATAGAATCAAAGTGCCTTTTTGCGACAATAGCAGTCTTGTTGTTAGAAACTGTTGCCTAAATCCTTTGCGGTACACTAACATTTACCCAATCTTGATTACATTATTATTTTTCTCTTATTTCACAGTTTTTTTCATTTCCCTGCCATATTTGAAAGGGGATTTTTGAATGAAATCAGCAGTCATTTATATGGGGGTTTAGTGTGTCTTTGAAAGAAGACATCAGAGGACAAGATTTCAATTTTTTGCCTCTATCGTTTCCCTTTGATTACTTTCCAAGTCTGTATGAGATGACCTTTGCTCAGCTGCTTCCTTTATCATCAGACATTCAGATAAACAAAATAGAGGCCCAGTTTTATGAAGTCTCACCCGATCTGTTGGAAGTCTTGTCCAATTAAGAGGACCCAGTTGGGGTGCCTGAGCCCAGCACCAGCGCAGATGACATTTCACTCTGGCCACACACAGAAAAAAATAATAAACACACAGCGATGAAATTAAGAATTAATTTCAACCCTGTTCAGCGCTGCGCTTCTTATCAAAGCGCCAAAGAGCCTTCTCTTGTCCAAGGAGGAAACAAGGCAGTGAGGTGAGCTAGCTGAAATTGGCTTCCCAGCATCTTTGTACTTGCCTTGATGACTGACAGAGAATGTAATCATATTCTGTGAAAATGACGTCCAGGAAGCTGGAAGGGCAGGTCAGAAGAAAAAGGTTTCCTTTATATCTCAGAAGAGAATCAGCATGCTAAATGTTAGCAGACAACCTGTTTCCAAAGACACCGGAGATAACAAGCAAAGAGATGGGGAGAGAGAGAGTTGATCCTTGTGGGTTAACATACTAAGAGAGGCCAACACATTTATTATTATTCCATAAGGATTTTAATTATGTGAAACACTGCATGTAGATCCTGAGGAAGGATGCTAAAGCGCTCAGGTAAAGCCATCCTAGTCCAAATAGATGATCAACTGATATGGAGTTGACACATTGCTCGGGTTTATCTGTTCTGCACAAATAGTTTCAGGGTGAATCTATTATTATCTTTCAAAGTTTCTATTAACATTCTTAATGAAGCACCAGTACACTGAGTGTATTTGCTGAAACTAAGAGATCAGCAAAAGCTTCTCAGTTGCTTGTCCCAGCTTGGCAAAATGCCCCGCCTGAGTGCAGCATGCCCCACAGGTGTTTATCCATCGATGAAGCGCAGGTGTGTGCCCGGAGCAAGATTAATTGGAGTAATAAGTTGTGTAATGTAAAGTAAGTTCCATAGATCTGATGGTGACCTCCCTAGATCTAAACAGCCTTGTTAAAATCAATATGGACGGGCAAGTGCAATTTTCATTTTCATTAAGTAGCACTTTTGAAAGGAGAGGAGCCAAGTGCTGTGGGAATATCAACCTTGCATGATGAGGTGTTGGCGTCCAGCAAACATACCTCTAATGCAGCTGAGAAAACACAGAGTAATGCTAATTAATGGAGCACACTCCCCATTTATAACACACCTCATGAATTCAAAGCACATACTGCTGCCTTATGTGTCTCCAAAATGCCTTAATAATTAAAATTAGGAGGATAATGATGAATTAATATTGGGTTAGTTTTATACCAAAGGGACGTATGTAATGCTGAGCTGAACTGCCTTTAGTATTTAGCATTGACATTATATTAACAAGTAATATTCCTTTTGCAATCTTGATTGTTTTTGTGTTCTTGTTAGAAACATAACATTTTGATTATAGAAAAAGAAACCAAACAATCCCTTAGCAGCCTTTGTCCAATCTGGTGTAGTATTATAAGCTTGTTAAAATTTATACCAAACCCTTTCCCCTCGATTGGTATCTGGTCCAGAAATGGGACAAACAAACACCGACACTATATCTGAAGTTAGTGGTCATGTTTCTTTTTTTATGGATCACAAGAAAAAGGATGTAATGTTAATAACTGATTAAGTCATTCAGTTCAAGTTTGCCAAGCATCATAGTATCACTGCTGTAAATCTTTACATCTTTAAGCAAATGTTATAAATGATAATATTCATGAATGTGGTTAATAGTATTTAGATGGTGTCTACAGAAGAACTGGATGACAATACTGGTGTCATACATTATGAAAAACCTTGGATAAATGCCCTCATGCAAAATGTCATCAAATATTTACTGGTTACCTGATGTCAGATATTGGATTGGTCAGATTACTGTATCCCTTGAAATAGAGTCTGGGTCTCATTCACATTATTAATGCACTTGTCATGCTAATTTATGAGAAACTGAAAAGCAGAGATTGGAGTGTTAACTCGTTTGCCTTTTTCCCTGTTAATCTAAAAAACATCTGATCCTGCAATAAGTGACAGAAGATGGAAGAACTCAATAGAACACATTAGGAGCTATTTTTCCTGAAGCAGAATGATCAAAGCAAATTGAATGCTTTTGGGAGGACAGCAGACAGTGAGTTGTACAGTCAATACACAATGAGAGGTTCTTGAGTGCTTGTTTACATTAATTAAAGGGTGAATGCAAGAGTCTTGCTTTGTGTGCTGTGATGATTTGCTTCCTTTCTCTCTCTTTCTCTCTTACACTCCATCTCTCTTCCACCCACTCCTCCCTCTCTTCCTGTTCACCAGTTATTATTAATATGTGGGTCAGCTTAGACTAGAGAGATGAATTAAAATATTGGAAGTGATGCAACCATCTCTATGAAAAAAATTGGTTGATATGATCAATCCTCAACAGTGTTGTGATCTAGGATCTCTGTTTAGCAGTATTGGCCCCAATGCACTGGCTAGGACTGGCTACTGCCCTATGCCCTATTATGATACACCATATACAGAGGCCACATTACGGCATCGTAATCCTAACGTCATGCATGTTGACTCACAATGGCCATGTCCCAAAGAGAATTCACCCTAAGAGACAACACCATATAATTGCACATCTTACAAACACTTTAATCAATTAAATCACCCTGATTCTAGTCCAGAAGTTATTATCTTTAACTTTTAAGCTAAAAATGAGCTTTTCTGTTGTCTTATGCTTTTAACATTTTTGATGCCCTGTTGATACAAAAGCTTCTATATCAGTACATATATCCGCAAGATGATCGCAATATGGATATTTTGAAAAATGTAACTCACCACTACTTTATGTTAGAAGCATATATGTTGGTACCAGTTAGAAGATAGGAGGGAGGTTGGTTTAGGGTACCTTCTCATCCCTGCTAAAGGTGTGAAGCATGCTTCCCTGGCTTTTCAATCAGAAAACTGAACATATACATGCACATCCAACATTACTGGTCATGCTGGTAATGGAATTTGTATGGATGTGGGAGAATGACGCATATCATATTGGTTTAAACTCTGTATGGACAAGAGCAGGGTATGATATTGTCATTTAAAATAATCTGTGTGATCAATTCTTCAGTTCCCCAGTCCCATTCAAGGGCTGTCTTCAACCATCTCAACATCTGTGTGTGTGTGTGTGTGTGTGTGTGTGTGTGTGTGTGTGGTGTGTATGTATGTGTGTTCACGCATATGGTTAAATGTTGAATTCAAATGAGAGAATGTAAAGAAGAGTTTCAGCTTCTCTTGATGTGGCTGAACCACACCAGTTCAGTGAATGATGCACTAGGTTTTATTTTAAATCCTCTGCCCTCACTTGACATTGCAGCCCTCTATCCCAATTTGAGATTTCACTTATATTAACCTTTCATACCTTATGTTGGATGAAATTTGGCCTCTTTGGTCTCTGTTGAGTCCACTTCCAATTGGGATGCTGCTGAATTTCAAAAGCGGGTGAATTAATGACAGCACCAGCTAGAGAAACAATTTGCTTAACTTTAAAGGGGACAGATAAGGTGAGCCCAGAGGTCTCTACATCATGTTTAATAGGAGGGCTTTAAGTAGTTGTCTTATTTAAAATAAAACCATATGGAGTGCAGGAAAAGGGTAGAGGATATATCCACATGATACAATGAATGAATCATAAACACCTGGCTTGCTTTTGATAGCTTCTGGACACAGAAGACCATCTGTGCCTGGCTGCAAGAGAAAGTCCTCTCCTTTTGCTTGCAGTTAGAACACTGAATTCTAAAAACAGAATACTGATGTTGGATAGTGCTCTTCTTATCTGTTTTTCTCTCATAGTGCATACTGGATTAGTATTGGATGGACACTCAGGCACACACGCACACAGACACACACACACACACACACACGTAATATTTTGTTTAATATTAACCTTTGACTCTAGTAGGATTATGTGGAGAGTGCTAGTGCTTACAGGCCTGGCAAAATATGGTCTCTAGCTCTACCTCTCTCAGATTTGTTTGAGGTGAAGCTGAAATCAAGTGTTGGGTTTCAATGGCCCGTAACTCTAGGGGTCACTTGTATTGTTGTAAAGAGAACATATGCCCCCTTCCCCCTTCCCCCTCCCCATCCCCAGCCAGTCAGTGGCACTTCAGATGAATTTGGGCATGAATCTGAGCTGACTTTTTATTTCCATTTTGGTCTAGGGCCTGTCTGCCGGCCACTGATGATCAGCAAGACTGCTCTGGAGTTTGTCCTCCACAGCATGACCTGCAAAACGGAGGCCAGAGCTGTGTGTTGATGCACACCAGTGCTGTTGTTTTGTCTGAATGGTCTTTGAGGTCTGAAATGCAATAGAGCATTTCTGGGAGAATTTGCTTTTAAGGTAGCATTTGTGTGTGTGTGTGTGTGTGTGTGTGAGAGAGAGAGAGAGAGAGAGGGAGAGAGAGAGGGAGGGAGGGAGACGTATAGCCAGTGCAGAGATCTGGCCTCTGCGCATTCTCCAGCACAGACACTAATCTCATCAAATCTGTCCAGGATCTGTTGAGTTTCTCAACTCTTAATCTCACCGTCTTTGTCTGTCTATCATTCTCTTTTATGCTTTTTTTTTCGTTTTTCTGATGTTTTCTTCCGTTGGCTGCTATCTCCTCTGACTCTGTTTGTCCTTACTCAGGGGGAAGCTATTCACTTCTCTTTTTTGGAGCAAACGACTGATGGTCTCATCATATCTATTTGTTCTGCTGTCTATCTTCCCATTTCAGTCTCTCTGCCAATCTGTCTCCCAGGATTATTTGTTTGTACTATTCCTGCTCCAATGTTTTCTATTCACTCAGTGTTTTCTATTCACTCCACTTAGTACATAAAGCTACTTTGGTATTCTCAAGGCTGTCAGCATTACCACAAATGACCGCTTGCCTGCCTTTTTTTTCCTTGAGAGGGTTCCAGTGTTTTCATACAAAGAAACCTCTGGAAAGATTCTGGAATCTGTGCTAAAAAGGATCTTTCAAGTGTTCTGGGGGGTGTAATGGTTATGCTTTAGTGTTGTTTGTTGTCTTGTCCTTTTTTGCTCTGAGCTGCACTTGTCATATCAGTCTGTCTGTCTGTCTGTCTGTCTGTCTGTCTGTCTGTCTTTCTGCTTGTCCATCATCTATCTCTCATTTTCACTTCTTTGTTGTTTTTACACTCTCTGCTTTCTGCTGTCTTTCTGCGTGTTTCACGCTTGTGGCTCCAGTACGTGTATGAGTAAAATAGATGTGGCATGGGTGAGTGTGTGTGTGTGTGTGTGTGTGTGTGTATGGTGAATATATAGATGGATTATGGTGGACCAACTCTTTCCTCTTTGCATTCATGGCCTCTCTCTCTCATTCTTTCTCTCTGCCAGACTAGAGGAGAATAAGACCAATCTTTCTCTTCACAGACCTGATATCTCTCATGTCTCTGAAACAGGAGAGAGAGGTAGAGAGAGAGAGGGAGAGGGAGGGAGGGGTTGAATGTTGTTGTGCTGTTGCAAAGAGGTTAATTTAAAGCATTATCTCGCTCCTTATTTTTCTCATTTCACTCAGGTGATGAGGGGTTGATTAAAGTGATTTATTTTGGTCCAGATTTGATAAAACTTCCATCCCCATCTTCTCCATAATGTGTTGACCCAGGCGCTGCAGATGGTGTTGTTGTGTTGTTTTTTCGTCCTCTCTCCCCAGTTGTAATTTCTTTTCAATCAGCTTCACCTGCCCTACATGATGAGAAAAAAAATACAAACATATTTCGTCATGCCTCCTCAGTTGGGAATTACTGCCATGGAGACATAGTTTTCAAGTGGATAATACAATCTAGATATTAGCCAGCACTAGTTCTGTCGTGCTCTTCACCTCTCTCCCTGGTTGTAGCCT
The DNA here is from genome assembly GCA_015244755.2 of Tenualosa ilisha. Lineage (NCBI taxonomy): Eukaryota > Metazoa > Chordata > Actinopteri > Clupeiformes > Clupeidae > Tenualosa > Tenualosa ilisha. The sequence continues at coordinate 3,864,483 of PYXC01000407.1, forward strand.
CTGAGAAGAAATGCTTTATGTAGTGTAAGATGATAAATGTTTTGATATCAAGTAGCATACGTCGAGATATTGCACGGATAAGTTAGTCTATCTAACTATATCTATCTATATCTATCGATCTATCTATCTATCTTTCTATCTATCTATCTACCTATCTATCTATCTATCTGATCGAAACCACTGACTGACAAAGTTGACATGTCATGGCTTTTGTGATGTGGCCCCATTAAACTAATGAGGCAGTGATAGTCAAATTGTATAAAGTATATTCTGTGCCACTGTCAGTGTCTTTTAATCTTTAGCTTCAACAGAAGAGGAGGGTAGTATGAAAGCTCAATGGGTTGGGTTGTGTTGTTGGTCAGGGCTGGGGGATGGGGGGTTGAATGTGAGTGGGCAGAGAAGGGATCAGCTTTGACCTTGTATGGGCAGCTGTCCCTGGAGCTGAGAGGGCTGGGACCGTGTCCAGAATGAGCAGCATCAGCAGCTGAGACCCAATCACAGCCAAGACCCTTTTCTCCCCCCACACCAAGTCTCCCAGGTTATAAGCTGCCCTGACCTATGAGGAATCATGCTGACACATGCACTGTAGCAAAACAGTGGAGTGATATGTTTTTGATGGAAAATAGCTGAAGATTATCTCAGAGTGTTTACTGTCCATCTAAGCCCACACAGAACTGATCAATAAAAGTGTAGTTATAGACCAGATCCACAGAGCATTCTATCAGATCCTAGTGAATGTTTATTTGTGAACATACACAGACTAGCTTGTCCTACACACACACACACACGTACATGCGCAAACACACACATGCACATACGCAGACACACACACACACACACCCGCACACACTCACACACACACACACACACAGGTCTATGTTCCTGGACTCAGTATTGAGACCAATTCTTATTTACAGTATTTTTCTGTCTGTTTTCTCCTGTTAACCAGCTTCATTTAGTTTAGAGTGATGGCATAAACTGCAGTTCCCCATGTTTCACCACAGAAACTGAGAGGAGACCAAAAAAAGTGTGGATGTGTTTGTGTTTGTGTCGCAGCTAAATTCATTCATGCCGATTTTTGAACTCTCCCTCTTTCCCTGTTTCTCCCTCCTTCTCTCCTTCTCTCTCTCTCTCTCTCTCTCTCACTCTCTGTGTGTGTGTGTGTGTGTGTGTGTGTGGTGTGTGTGAGGGGGGACATCTGGAGCCTGTGAGCTAGCGAGAGAATGAGCCTCTGTGTTTGTGTCGTCCGCTTCACGAGGGATCCTGGGGCCTAATAGCAAAGATCTGTGGGGCCTCCATTAAAAAAGCTACCACCCCTGGGTTGCCATCCTAGTCATACGGCCTCCTCACAAAGCAAATTAGCCAATCATTGCCCTTGCCTCCCGCTGAGTAACTGTGCTCCGGCCTAAATGTCAAAATATATAAAGACGCTGGTGTCCAGTGTGTTCATTAGCTCTGCCCACTCTGAATTTTGATCAGTCGCTTAGTCTTGGCTCAGTCCGGCCCCGAGCAGTAATGACTACCTGTTGAGATGCAAGAGGGCCTCTCTCTTTGCACTGGGGGGGGCGCGTAAAATTAGATTCCTCTTGCCTCAGAAGGCATCAGTGTCATTAGATCAAGATGCCAGCTGGCATGCGACTCACAAGCTCAGATGAGTGTGTGTGGTGTGTGTGTGTGTGTGTGAAAAATGTGTGAATGTTTGTGTTCAGGATGGCTGTCATGTTGGTCATGCATGCAAGAAAGGAGGGAGAGGAAGAAATGAAAGTGTGAGAAACAGAGGAAGGCGAAGGGACATAAAGATAGCAAACGAGGAGTGTGTGTGCAGGTCTCACAGTACAAGAGACCACTAGGGAGATTCAGTTTGGTGTCATTACCAGCAGAGGGAGTCCGGTCTATCAGAGATCTGAATTTTTTTGTCCAGTATGAGACACAGAACACAGTGTACTCCCACTGCCGGAGAGTATGGAGCCTGTCTTATTGAAAAGTCTGGTAGGAAAAGGCAGAAGAGATGGGCTGATGGGAATTTGCTTATACCACAGCCTTCAAACCCATCTTAATTCATGTGGTCACACATACTAGTGCAGTCATGCTGACTACATGATACATGCACAGGGGTATTTTCACATAAAACTGAGCAGCCTCTCTCTCTCTCTCTTGCTCTCTCTCTCTCTCTCTTTCTGCACATCTGAATTTGACTAGCCCTGGGCCCAAGCTTCTGCTGATATCATTCTTGGTGTGAACAGACCTTAAATGAAATGCTTGGAAATCAGTATTTGTATATTGTATAATTATAACATTAAGCATAAATTAGACAGATTTTCAAAAATATGCTTTCAGAGTAAGTGATCAAGAAGGGATATTTCATGGAAATATCAGTTAGGTAGATTTTCTACTATATTTTCTGCTCTAAACCTGGTTTGTGTGTGTCGGCCTATGTTATGCTAATTAGCAGACTAAAACTTTTAGCAGACTAATTCAGATTGGGAGCAGGACTAGCCGAATTCATATGGCCTTAGTTGTGTTTAAAATGGAATGATGTCTCTAGTATTTACAGTACACATTTAAATTGGGTTAGCATGGGTTAGTCTTACTGTATATCCATGCATATAATTGACCTTGTTTAGAGGCAATGTGGCCATGTTCAGTCTTGGTGCACTGCATTTCAGGAGCGAGAAAAAGACAAGATCAAGAATGAAAGAGGCCATACAGTGAAATGATTATAGCCATGAATTATATCTATAATTCACCAGCGCAGCCCTTGTGATGGCTCCACTCTTCCTCATGAAGAAGAAGAGGAAGCGAGGGCTGGGAGGACGAGAGGAAACCATTCCTAATTTATAGCTGCGCTCCTAGCGGCTCTTGAATCTCCCTCAGATCACACATTAGGCCTTTCAAAAAATATGTGGTTTCTTCTTCTTAATGCTTCCATCTTTAGCCATTGCCAACCTGTGAAGCCTGATTTAGCGCAGGTCTTGGATTGAAATGGATGAAAGAGGAAACATAGCAAGCACTGAAGAATATGTTCGTCCCTCTCCTCTGCACTTCTGCTTTTACATTAAAAGCCAGTACAGGCAGTTCTCATATCTTATGCCTGGGGCCTATAGTTACATCCACAGGCTAGTGTAATTTCTAGTTTGGGTCTAGAAAATGTTGTCAGGATTTTTGGGGTCTCTGCATATGTGATAGTCACATCCTGGCACTGATGAGGGAGATTTGAAAGCTGAGCATTCACTCTCTCACTGTCATTTTCACACTAGTGCCAGGACTGCAAGGGCCAAGCTCGGTGTCAAAATGGCTCCCTCCATATTACAAATGGCCATAAAGAAACTGAATTGAATGTTGGGTTCGTTTGTTTCTTCTTTCTTTTTTATTTTTTCTGGCTGGGTAGAATCACAACTGTCCTTTTTCTTCTTGCTGTTCAACCATGGAGAAATAAAACATTTGATTCCATCTCTCTTATGCAACTGAGCATCATTCGAATAGCCGGGAACGGTGTTGATGCAAACTCCCCCTAGAGCAAGGCTGCAGCTGGAGTAGTGCTTCCTATTTGGATTCTACTCATGTTTCTCTTCTTTCTCTTTTCTTTATTCTTCTTCTTTTTTTCTCTTCCTGCCCTCCCTCTTCTGCTTTTCCTTCATTCCTACACTATCATGTAGGCTTAATTATCTGCGGTTTCAGCTGGCTAGTAAAATCCCCCATGATATAACACAGTTCTTTGGAAGCAATGAGGCCTGACTAATCTGGATTTGATCAAATATATGCATGTGTCTGCTGGTAAAGGGGAACAGTTTACACATCCTGAGCTTGCCTTTGTGAATCACACCGGAGCAGAATGAGCAGTTGGGTAAACGTCATAAACTTCCTCTCCAAACAAATGAAACACGTCCTCTCAATGTGCTTTACACCATCACCACTCCAAGAGCAATTCCACTGTTTTATATTTGTATCACCTGAAGTCGTTATTGAACAGGTAATTGTATTCTTTCTCTTTCCACATTAGTGTTTTTTTCACCCTTGTCTTTTGAGCATTTTAATATTTATTTTTAAATGTGAAGAGTTCCAGCCCCCTTTTGAAATTTTGTGAATTTCGTCAGAAAGAAAACGTCAGGGTCCTTAGTAAGAGCCGTTTATTCTTTGTTTTCACCTCACATCCTCTACACGGTAAAAATTCTTCAAGATCTTCAAGGAACTTTTGGAGGCTCTTTGGTTTGCCACTGTGAAGGAACCTCTAAAAGGAACTTTAGGAACCTTTTGAAGCTCTGAAGGGCCTTTATAGAGTTTTATTTATTTATTTATCAAAAATAGGCAGATAATGACATATTGTGTTTCAATTTAGGATATAGAAAAGACAAAAACAGTAAGAAAGGAATAGTAAAACATGGTTAATAAATAATGAATTAATAATAAATAAATAACTTTGAACAATATTTACATATATTTACATTGCATATTTAAGAAATATGACATTCTAATAACAGCTGATGAGAGCTTTTAATTTGATTTCCCCTTGATGCCTACCATGCACTGCAGAAATAATAATGTTTTATTAGTACCATCTGCATATCTGGCATTAAATAAAAAATAACCCCCCAGCAGGGTCCCTATCCCGATGCTAATGTGCAATGTTTACACCATCCATTCTTAACATGAGTCCACACTCTCCAAATGGATTCCTATGTACCAACAGCAGTGGGGTAGCAGCCCTGGAAACCTGAAAAACACAGGCAATAGCATCAATACAGTAAACACTATTCGAAAGGTTGCAACTACCTGGTAAGCAAGAAAAGCAGCTTAGTAGATGTGTTTTTTCACCCTGAAAACTGCAATAAGGTATGTGCTATACAACCTCTATATAACATCTGCCTGCCAAATATCTTTTTGTTAGGCCTATGTCTTTTCATTATGGAGGTTACATTAGGAGGTGGTCACAAAATGTGATAAAAGTAACAAAGCCTGTGTCGAGAGCAGACTCAATTCGTGCAGGACAGTTTTGCCTTTCTTTCAGTAGGGCTACATTACTGTACTCGCAGGTCTGCAAAGAGTAATCAAATACGGGTAACACTTTCCTTGACGGGTGAGTACATAAGACATTTATAGCAGCTGTCAGAAATTTCTCACAGAGCATGAAAAGTTTGGGTATGAATGTTGTCATGTCTTATGAAACAGTCATGAATGCTTTGTGAGCGATTTATGAAAGCTGCTATGAATGTGTGAATGTGTACTCACCCGTCAAGGAAAGTGTTACTGATATGGTCTCTGATTAAGCAGCTGTCCAACTTCAAATAAGATAATTTGTTGATGTTTGGCAGCTGAATGCATCATCTAATTGCAACTGCATCATCTAATTGACCAAAGCATATACCAAATCCAAAAAACATGAAACACGTACATTTGTCATTTCATTCATTTAGCCCTGTAAACACCAAAGGCTCTATGGTTTTATGAAGAATTCACTGAGAGTTGGTCAGTGTTTAACAGCTTAAGCGGTTGCACATCATAACATGCTGAATGCGCTGAGCATTCACAAGGCTTCATTAATGAAACTCCCAGCGCTGAATACTCCAGAGACAAATAAAAAAAAAAAAACAGGTGAGTGGTCTTTACTTTCTAGCACCTCAGAAAAAGGCGTAATATCTTTAAAATCAATGTGCTGGTCTGACGATAATTAAGAACCAGCAGTCTCTGCGCTGGGGTCTCAATAGGCAGTTTGGGGCCATTTTGAAATCTCTCTGTAGCTTTTTGTTTAGATTCAAAAGAGAACCAGTTGCTAAGAAACAGTACGTATAGTGTTACATGCAATATAATATGCTTAGCATTTGGTCTCAACAAGAAGTTCGAAGCTTTTCAAGCACAGCAAGGACTGAAAACTATAACAGTCTGAGAAGAAGCTTTTAATTAATGTTTCTCTGGCTCCGTTGCCTTTTTTCTCAGTAGGGTGGCCTTTGTTCTTAACACACAAAGACTCGAGGTGGTAAAACAGACCAATCCTCCCTGATGAAGTGAAGGTTGGTTTTTCCAGTGCATCCCTGAATATGTCTGTTTGACTGAAGGCCATAGATCTCTTCAATCAGGGCCCTCTGAGTATGAAGAGTGATGACGCGTCTGATCTGGCCCAGATGATGGACAGTAACACATCAGAGGAGCCAGGGTAAGCACAGAAAGAGGCAGAGAGTTGATTTTTGGCAGAGCTGAGGCAGGGCTACCACACTACGTGAGGGTTGAAGATGTGCACACTGGCTGGATTGACTGGATTGATTGCAGGGGCCCGAGTGAAGTTTGTTTTGGCTTTGACTTACTCTATTTAGCTGGGTTCTTTTTCACTAATGTGTATTTAGGTTTGGTTGGGTTGTTTGTGTGTGTGTGTGTGTGTGTTTTAGTGCTTTAAACTGATTTAGAGTATCTAACAGCACTGAAAAGACTAAAATCCATTTTTGATGAATCATGGATACGTACTGATATGATTTTTATCTTAGCTTACCTACAAATGGAACTACAAAGGTCGTTCCCATGATGTGTTTTACTACACTCATTTTTGTAATGGCTCACAGTGCCACTATGCCTGCTATGTGTGTTGCTGAAGGAAAGTCTGGTGTAAAATCTCTGACTACTGCTCTCAGGAGTAATACTCTGACCTTAATGTGTTTATTAGCATTGTGCTTGTTACCCTCAGTGTAGTTTTCCTCTGATTGTACCTCTGCTTCTACATCCATTATCTGATTACCTTTTCACTTGACCATTGTGTGTGTGTGTGTGTATGCGTGTGTGTGTTTGTGTGTGCGTGAGAAAGGGGGGGGGGGGGCAGGGAGTCAAGAGGAGTGAAAGTGAAATGTGTGTGATTGCAGTTATGTGTCAGTTTTGCATAACCATGTGCACCAGTGTGTGCTTTCAGCATGTAGCACTGGGGGGATTTGGAGTTGACGATAATGGATCCTTGCTTTGTGACTCCATATTTTATGCATCTTGTCTTTTCAAATGAACTGTGAAATGTAGGCCGAGGCCACCACACTTACTAAGTTTATCTTTTTGAACAATAAGCAATAGGAGACTAGAGTGGAGAAATAGAAAGAATGGATTAGGAGGGATAGTAGTATAGAGTATATACAGTATGAATGTAGGGAAAGGCAGACAGAGATAGTGAGCAGGAGTGAGAGGAAAGTAAAGAGAGTGTGTGAGAGAGCAAGTAAAGGAGGGGGAGAAAAATGAGTGACGTCTCCAACTTTGCACTCGAGGCTGGGAGAGGAGTGTGAGCACATGAGTGTTCAAGGCTGGCGAGTTCTGCTCTTCAGAGTTGTATTAAGGCTTCACACTGTCAGCCCCTCCAAATTAGACAGGAGGAACTAGCGGGAGTCAGGCCCAAGTCACCGCGTCACGTTCCCCGCCGCCTCGTCTTCGCCTTGCCGTGTCACTCACAATACAGAGCAGCCCAGAGCGGCCACAGAGACACCAACTCTCCACCCAGCCTAATGGCTGCCGCTTTGTGCCCAAACCAGCCTCAGATAGACACTGGCCAAGTGCAGACCACACCAATGAAAATGAGGCTTTCCTAGACACGTAGCGTCTGTGATCTTACCATTCTTATCTGTCAGCAGTGTGGTTGCAGAGCACGCCCAGCTTTGGCCCCATGACTGGGGGGATTAAGGGAAGTTGAACATGTGGTTCAGGTTGTTCAGGGACAGGTGTCTCCATGTGAGAGGAAGCAGGGGTGGGGGTGGGGGGGGGGTGGGGGGCGGTTGGAGCACCATAATCACTGTTGAGTCACAGCTGATTTGACTCCATCTCCCTTGGCTTTGGAAATGTTTTAGGGAGATTTACCTGTCTGGATGACACAAATGTTGCCTGGATCTACTTGTCTGGATAACATTAATGTTACCTCGACTGTAGTTTTGACCTTGTTTAGTTTCTTTTTTTCCCTTATTGTCTGATTGCCTGCTCACTGGAGAGCTGTTGGAGAGTGACATTGTAATAGAGATCTAGGCACAGGTTTGATAATCTCTGCAGATTATGTTTTGATTGTGGCAAAGTGTGTGTGTGTGTGTGTGTGTGTGTGTGTGTGTGTGTGTGTGAGAGAGACACCACAAGGTGGGCTGCTCTGAGTAATGCTGCAGGGTAAACAGTTTTTGTGTTGTGAGAGGGAAGCACTCTCCATATTGAGTGGCTAGATTTCAAAAATGTCCCTGCATTGCCAACTTCTCTTGCTTCTTTAGAGAGTAGAGAGCACTTTAGGGGAGTGGAAAGGTGATTGTGATAGCAATCATACAAAATCACCTTTATTTACATACTAAAAAGAATGATTTGTCCTCATGCATGACTGTTTGTTGTTAGTGATGTGGCCTTGGAGGGACTGACTCTTTGTGCTTAGGAAGTAAGTGCAGCACAAGAGAATGTGGGTAAGAGCATATAAGAGAATGTTTGTTCCTGTGTCTTTTTATGTATATGAGGAAGACATAAGAGGGCCGGTGGACTCTGGAAATGTGTGTGTACGTGTGAGTGTGTGTATGTTTGTGTGGCATGGCCTTATTTCACTAGCTGCTAGTCCTACTGGAAGAATAATGAGGAATACTTTTTTTGAAGGTCATGATCCTGTCATGACCAAGACAAGACATGTATCATGAACATTAATGTCACTTCATTAATATTTACGTCTGTTGTCATTAATAGTCATTCGGTTTTTGTAATGTCTGCATCCCAAACAGTGCCAACTTTACATTACAGAAACTGAATGAGTCACCAATCATACAACAATCATAAATATTAATGAAGTGTCATTACTGTTACATTCATGTTTATGAGAGGCTTATGTCACTCTTATGTAGATACCGAATAATGAGTAAGGCTGTCCATGTGGTATTAAGGTGTTACGGAATAAACCCCAAGAGGCCATGGGCTTGTTCTGGGTTTAGAACAGCTGAGGGGTGAATAAAATATTCACTGAATAATATGGAAGAGGCAAACTTGTGTGTTTGTGCTGAATTTACAAGGGCTTGGAACATGATTCAGCCAATCACAATCAAGGAACCGAACAGTTCCTTGCAGTTTTAGAAATGAGACACAAGCCCCTCTGGCCTCTCAGGTGTGTGTATGAGTGTGTACGTGGGACTGAAAGAAAGAGACACAGTTCAGAATTAGATAAATAGATTGATAGATAGAGAGAGAGAGAAAGGTGGAAGTGTGTGGAGGGTGTGAGGTGTGACTGCTGTAGAAGGAGTGCTCTCATCCAGACAGGTCTCAGTCATGGCAACCGCTCCATCCATATATCTGTATAGCCCATACTCCATTTAGTCTCTTTATGGTGTGTGTGTGTGTGTGTGTGCGTGTAAAAAGCATATGTTCGGTATTGAGTATTGATAATGACAGTGCATCCCCCCTGGAAGGCCTCATATCAGCTTGTGTGGTGGATTGGAGCCCATGGATTCCCCCCCCCCAGAGCCCCACATCCTGTCCATCAGCGGCAGCCACTGTGCATCAGACTCCACACCCTCATCCAGGTGTCCTACAGCGGTGGTGGCGGGGGGTGGCGGGGGAAGCTGAGCTGTCACACTGTGGAGACACAGAGCTTGTTTGAGCTGAGCTCCGCTGAGAGTCTATGGTGATGAGCTATCGGATTCATTTTTTTTCCAGCAGGGTAGACAGAGGAGGAGAGGAGGAGGAAGAGCAGAGGAGGTGGGAGCTTGTTTGTGTAGTGAGCAATTTGATTAATCCTCTTCTAAGATGGCGCAGCACACAAATGTGTGTATTTGTGTCGCCATGATTTAAAATGGAAATTACAGAAACAACTCCCAGCTGTTAAACTGTGAAATGGGTTTATCTAGTAACTTATTCATGCACATTTGCATTTTTCCCTCTCAAATTAATTTATTGTAGCAAATAAAGGCAATTAAAGTCAGAGCCAAATATCTTAGTGTATCCACAAAATATGCACTTAAAATGCATGCGTTCTGGTTTGCCCACTGCTAAGACACATTTCCACTGCATTGCCAGATAAGCTTGTAAGAGATGAGTTAATATCATTTTCTTCTCCAATGTTAGCTTGATTAACTGAATGTACACTAAAATCTGCATGTGATGTGAATTTCAGACAGACACAGGCCAGAGGATATCACGTCTGACTGGAGAGTGCACTCTCTATTTGATGAGAAGAAGAATTGGCTTGTCCTCTTTATACAGTACATACACGTCAGGCATAGAGAGGTAGTATGTGCGTGTTTGCAGGTTATTAGCATATTCATGATAAGGTTGTGGAGGTGATTAAATCTGGCGTCACCCCCCTCCTCTGAACGATGTGACTTGCTGGCAGATGTCTGAGTGGAAGCCAGCGGGGAGGAGGAGGAGGAGGAGGAGGATAGCATCATTAGCACGTGCCGGTCTAAAAATACATCTAGTGAAATATGCACATTCGTCACAGACATGTACACGGCAGGGTCACACCTACTCTCTTTTTAAAAGATTTTAAACTGATAGTGCACCAAGCTGGTTGACTTGTGAAATTTTGCTATCAGCATTGCAAGGGGGGAAATGAACATAATTGATAATCAAACACACACACACACTCACAAGTGCATTAGCATGTGCATTAACACAAATATATACATGAATATGTTATTCTGTAGATGTGGCATGCTGTTAGCTCACTCTGATATTGACTGGATATATGTTTTACTATTGCATTATATTTTGGGAAGAGTTAAACAGTATGCAGATCTCTCACGGCTGTTTCTAAACCTGTGTACTTATTTGATTTCATGCTTTGGTGGGCACAGAGGGAGGGTGTTGTAATTGCAAGGGCATGTGCACGTGTGAGTGTTTTACATGAGTGTGTTTGTGTGTGCTGAGTATTTCTTAGTTCGACATCACATCGACAAAGATCAGGAGGGCTGCTTTGCCTGAAGCAGCCTAATCTGCCCTGGGTCATTGTGATTTGTTGTTTGTATATTTCTCCTCATGCTTTAATCTTGTATATATTTGAAATAATTGCATGAAATGTTTATATAAGTGATTTCCATATTATTGCTGCCCTCAAAATTGGTCGAATGCTGCAGAACATAAAGTGCAAATCTTGCACCATCACCTTTGTTTTTGTTTCCAAGGGGACTGTTTCTGAAGTTACAAATTTACATTTGTTTGCCTTTACCTACCTCCACCTTCAGGACGTGTGTACATCGATTGTCAAGACATGTGAAATACGACACTGGAATTTCATTGTTCATAAAATAGAAAGAATTTGATGAATCCTAGCTCTGCCCTTGAAGGACACAGACTGACATTCTCCAGTACTGGCATGATGTGATGGATACACCCCATGAGAGGACAGCCAGGCAGAGTACCTCATCCGATGAAGGCTGCCTGGTGAAATGTTTCCTCATTTGATAGAGACATGTCCCATCTACGCCCCCCTCCACCCCCCCCACCCCCCCCCCCCCCCAGATACACACACACACACACACACACACACACACACCTCTTTCTTGCTTGCTTGCTTTCTATCCATCATTCTCTTTTTCAAGTTCTGTACAGTCTTCATAGACATATTTTAAGTTGCCTTTGTGCCACTGAAATTTGATCCCAATTGCTCTTAACATGTGTCACTTTAATTGGTGGCTTTGCCCAAAGTATATGTGAATATGGAAACAGACTTTGATCGCTTCTGGGCTGTCCACTGCAACTTGTCTGTAGAGATCTGTTTTGTTCATCACTCACTGACAGTACAGTATACAGCTCCATGTAGTGACTGACAAAACTCTAACTGACATGCTTAGTTAATTTGTGTTGGAGACTTTGGGATTGGCCCTCTATTGAGGTAGCAGTATAATGTAATTTGGGATCTGTATGGTATTTCTGGACCTGGCTTTCCAGATCTGAGTGACATACAACAGAAATGCAAACTGTTAAATAACCTTGTGGGTCTCTGCCTGATCTTTCTTTACATACTTGGCATCCTGTAGATAGAGCTTATACAGTTCACATGGAAACTACACATTTGTTGTCATTTGGCATATTTGGCACTTCTAAACTAATTTCCTGTCAACACATATTAGGGTCAAGGTCGGGGTTGCTTTCTTGGTCTCCCTGGGGAGAAATTTGGAGTTAAGAGGAAGTTGCTGCATAGGGAGTGTAGCACAAAGACAATATTAAAAAGATTTAAGGGAAGTTTGCAAACATGTGCAAAACATTTTTGGTCCAGATGAGTTATGCAAACTGGCAACATTCATAAACATACAAAAAGCCATCTTTCATACATACATTTCTACATACACATCTGTACAGAGCATACATAGCAACCTATAGGACATTTGCACATACCGTACATTAGGGATAATGCCTCCACAAGGCACTCTAAACATACCATGGGTCAGTGAATCTCACACGTAGTCACATCTCACACATAGCCATTTGCAGCTAATGTAACAGACTAAGATGTTAACAATTGAATATAAATATGCATTGGGTGCAGTTATTTAAGAAGTGCCAGTGATGTTTTTTTTCTTTCCATGTTGCTAATGTTCTATAGGGACCTGTTTGTTTTTCTGTAAACCAGTCCTGTTTTTATAGCAGTCGTCTTTGTCATGTGATGTGATGGTGTTTTTGATAGGGCAATGTTAGTCATAGCTCATAAGTGTGATTTGTTACGCCCACTGACCGTGGAGTCATGACATAACTCAGCAGTTGTTATGTGAAAGATGCAAAAGGGTTAATGTCTGGCAACAGTACACACAAGACCCTTAAGCCAGGTTTAAAAACAAAGAAGAATTTTATATGTATGCAACCTAAAGTATGGTTCATGTATGTTCTTGCTGTTGCACAGAAGACAGTAAAGTGCAGTCATTTAACTACGCAACTTCAAAGCATTATGATGTTTCTCTGTTGCATCTAATGCATTGAAAATCAATGGAAAACAGGCCATGTTTACCATACAGGTCAGATACATTTAAGATAGCTTCCTGTAAGAGGCTATTTCCCATACTCAGCGTTAACGGTCTGAGATGATTCTCTCTCTCTCTACTTCCCTTCTTTGCTCTGTGCATCTAAAACTTCAGTGACAAAGCAATATGAGGTCCCAGACATCAAAATTTAAACTTGAAAAGCTGTAATTGAATGAACTTGCACTGAAAAAAGCTATTACTGTATCTACATATGGAGAAGTCCACGTAAATTTGTAAGGGATTAATTTATGTGTTAGCAGTCAGTGCGGCCTGTGCCCACACAAATGCTAATTCTTAATGGTTGAGCTGCTTTTAAATGTCCATGAATGTGTTCTGGTACAATGGCTGCCATCCTAATCACCATCACACAGACCCACACTTCCCCCAGTGTCCGTATTTCATCAGGGCCCCAAGCACAATCAGACACACTTCAAATGAAAAACAAAAGGGTCACTCCACACCGACTCTATAATAGACATGTCCAATATGAGGTTTGCTCCCCCCTCATTTCTGTCTCGAGACTTGCAGAAAATTCACAAATGAGCCACAAAAAGCCCATTGAAAGACATGCGGTGTGGAACCACAGGTTTTAATAGGCCCAAAGAGTATTAAAAAGGACTTGTCCAGCTAATTTGATTAGCATTGTCTGTGCATAATCATTCAGTGGTAAAAGACAAATCATCTTTTATAATCTGTGAACTGAAAATGGTAAAAGCACAAAGGCAGCAGAATTAAGAGTACATATTGTCCTTGCATAGATAGTCTAGATGGTTTAAGCTCTCTATGTAATTACACATATTAATTACATATAGCAGTGAATTAAGAAAAGGAGTCCATCAGACTACTTTTTAAGAAACAAAGGCATATGATTTGGTCCATTTTGTGGTGTAAAACTTTCTAGTCTCAATTAGACTAGTGGTTGCTCTGTCCTCTTCAGTCTCTCAAGGTGTGGTTAAATAACTCCACAATTACTTTTAATAATTATGTAATCAGCCACTCCTGACATGTGAGGAGCCTTAATTAAGCTATTAATTAGTCCAATAATGTGATTTCACTCTGGAACGTGAGATGGAGTCACTCTCTGCTGGAACGAGTATGTAATTATTGCATTAGTCATGGAAAGCCTGTGTAAATGCTTGGAAAACATGCTGTTCTGTTGTTCACACACATCCTGGCAGAGATCAGTGGGAATCTTGAGCAGACATGGGATAAGAGATGAGCGTTTGTGAAGATTTGTGTTTGTGTTGTACTGCACTGGAGCTACAGCACTAGTGCTTTTCAGCCTCTGTGGAAAATGTGTTGCTTTTCAACAGATCTCCATAGTTCCAGTAATTTTTAAACAGCTTCTGTGACTACCAGTCACTGTTTGTACGTGGTCAGATTATCTAATCAAATGAGTTAAACGTCATCTCACTCATCTGGTACGTTTGCCGAGGTGTTGCTGTTTGGCAAGTAAACAGTGTTGGGGGTTTCGGTGAAATGAACGAGGAAATAGATTAAGGGAACATGATGCAGAGGCTGTAGAGGTGTCCATCTGTTTTATTTGTCTGCATAGGATATATAGGATACATTTGTCTATATACGATATAAGTAGGGTAAATATTTTCCTACCATCAGGTTAAATGACATGTTGTTATCCTTCTTTTTCATCTTAATTTTTTCACACATGTCCAGCTATTCTTTTACTTCATAATGGTCAATCCACTTGCTAGCAGGCTGTAAGTGAATAAAACAAGTGCCTCCGAATTGGCACACAGAAGGGCTTGACTTACACAAACTCATCCTGGGTAGAATTTGGCAAAAACTCAGTTGTGAAAAAGCCTACTCGATCCACCTGGTGTACTCTTTCTTTGAGTGAGTCGTGCAACACACGACATCAGCATGCAGCAGACCTTCGCTGAGGTGAGTTGTGACAAGCAGTCATGTTGACACCAGCAGTGGGTTTGTCACGACATCTCAGCTTGTGTTTATTTATTTATTTGTTTTGTTTGTGTGTGGGTCAGGAGGGGATGTTGCTCTCTGCACCGTCATTAGAGGCTATAAGGAAGCTGTATTGTGCTGCATGTTTCAGTAAAGGTCACTGAAGAGAATGCGGGGCCCACGCAGACTAGTGGGAGGAAATGAGAATAATTGGCTGAGAGGTTGAGGTATTCATTAAAGCCACTCACACTTTTCTCTTTGCCTTGCCACATTTTGTTTTCTCTCCTCCAATCATCCAGGGGCAGTGATTTAATCTCGCTATTCTTCATATATATGATTGACACCATGTATGTAAGGGCTTTTGTCTTTGTCTCCTGGGTTTGGTCAAAGTCAGAAATTGCAGCCTTCCAGTCATGGATGTCATACAGAACACAATGGTTTAAAGACTGATAATCCACTCCATGAATGGCATGCTCACAATTTAAACAGCAAGCAAGCTTTCATTCTTTTGTTTCTATCTAATGGCAATTCATGGCACATTGCTGACAAATACCACTTTAGCTGGTATCGGTGCAGAAGACTAAATATGTCCCACTTCTAAATCCAGCCTAAGAGGAAATAAAAGCTTAGAGAGAGGATTGCGGTGAGAATGCCATGTCCCTGTTGCCATCAGTGCAGCAGAAAAGTGCTCACAATATTATCCCTGTTTGGCTATTCTGGTCTGGTTGCTTTTAGAGACGGCCTAGTCACAATAGTGTCCCTGATTGATTATTCTGGTCTGGTTGTGGAAGGTTCTGCCCATGCGGCTGGTGCGGCGTGTGCTGGGAGCCCTGAGTGGTTGCCAGGGTGCCTGAGGGGGTATTGAGGGGGGTGGGGGGCTGTTTACACCCCCAGAGCCGTGTTGTGTTTATGGCTCTGGGTCGCTCTTGTACGTGCCTGCTATTTGTTTTAGCCTGGAGGGCTGCTGGGAAATTGTTTGTGCTGGTCGTCAGCATGTTGGGCCGCTCTCAGTGATGTGCCTCAGCCCCCTTTGGTCCAGCTCCCCCTTTGTTTAATTGGCTAAGACCCAGCCTCCTCTTCGCTAATCCGGTAGGGCTTTGTGCTGCTGCCCTAATTGATTCTGGGTAAAATCCATGCCTGTAAGTCTGGAGCAGAATTAGGAAATGGTAGCCGTTTTGAGGGCGTTTCTAGTTGCTTAGACCCAAGGTTCTGATGAAATTATTATGTCTGCCTTTAAATGTGTCATTTTCTACTGACATAATTTTCTTCTAAAGTTTTCAGCAGAATATAGCGCACAATAGTTCTTTGAACGCAGCTTGTTTGTAATGCATAACCTAGTGTTCTAGCTCAGCGTTGTCACATTTGATTGTGATTCCAATCAGTCCTTCTGCCAGCTTGGACTATTCAAGATCAGAGGTGCCTTGCATGATTCATTTAATATTAGCTGTACTGGAAAGTCTTGCATATTTTATCTGTTATTATTTACATATCTTCCTAGTGCTAAATCTCCAAGTCTGAAATGCTCACATAGCTCTATCGGCTTTGTGGTGTTTGCGTTCTGAGAATTCCTTGCCAGTGCTACTGTGTCTAAGATTCTTCTTCAAGTTCATGCAGGGCTCCTGAGGGTCTGTGAATGTTGCATAGCAGCCATAGCTCATAGTCCAGAAGGAGTGGGTGCCAGCGGGTTACTGTGGCACACATTGTGAGCATAGCTTGCTTCGGCTTGACCTTTGCTGAGGATGTATAATATTGGTGAAGTTGCTGGGCATTAGCTCTGAGGCTGTGTTTGTAAATGCAGTGGTAGACATGCATATACTGACTAATAATGAGGTGGCTCCCCAAGGAGCTGAGAATCTGAAGAGCTTGTGAGGGCAGTGTGAAGCAGTTACCCTTTGGTCTTGGTCATTGTATGAAATAGTTAGTAGATATCCCAGCCTTGAGGATAGAATGCAGCATGCTTCAGGTACTCCACCTTCTGTATGGTGTTAAATAGCTTCCAATGGGGAGGTTTATGGTACTTATTGCTGTTCCATAGCTTGCCCCTAATTTAGCTCATTTATAAAACTTTGGAGGGAGCGACCTGCTGTTTTTGCTCCTAATGTTTGTTCACGTAAGTTGCAGCCAAGCAGGAGGAATGTTCTTTAACCCTCTTCGTCATGCGCTAATGCAGTACATCTTCCCCATGCCTGCTTGGTGCAGGCGCTCTCACGCCAGCGCTTGTTTGAGTAATGGCTCTGACTGTTAAGGAAATGGAGGTAGGTATTTGCAGTGCTCCTTGCTGCTAGGAGACGGGCTCATGGCTGATAGGGCGGAGGGCTGGTGGGTGGCTGTCCTGGAGGTGGGAGGTGTCAGACTGAACAAGGCACAGAGAAGGCAATTGAAGAGGGTTCCCTAGTTCTCTCTCTCTCTCTCTCATTTACACTGTCTGATTCTTCATCCTCTCCCACTCTTTGCCCTTCATGTTTCTCTTTCTTCATCTCAATCTTTCTGCCATCAATCTTACGCTCCTCAGACTTCTATTAAACTATGGCGTCACTGTCTCTCTGATTCAAATTAGTCTCCCACTCTGTTTTGCACCAGACTCTATCAGTCTTGCTCTTTAGCCCACTCTCACTTCCTCTTCACTTCCCTTCTCCTCATTTTTTTTCTTCCTGGCATGCTCAGGTCAAGGACTAAGTCTCTCTCCTTTCTGCAGCCCACTTCCTCAGAGTCTCTACCTTCATTCCCATCCTCTATGTCTCAAGCAGAATGTCTCGCACTCTTGTTGCTTTACACACCCACCTTCTCCTCCCTCAGTCATTCAGCTTGTGGCAAAAAGAGGATCATTTGTCAGGCAAATCACCACCAATACCAGCCTAAGAAAGAGATGCTCAACAAAAACACACATTTGCTGAAAGCCATGATCTATGGAGACGTAAATGTGTGGTTTTGAAAAACAGGGTTATCGCCACCAAATCATCCATGTTATCGTGAGACAGGAGACGTTTCAATGTTATTATTCAAAGCAAGTTGGCAGGAAGGCTACACCGCATTCAGCTGTTCATGCATTATATGGTGCTTACTGCATGCATGTATGCCTGTGTGTGTGTGTGTATGTGTGTGTGTATATACACTGTGTATATATATGTACAGTAGATAGCTTGGCTATTTTTTCAGACAGTCCTTCTCTTGCATCACATAATTTATTATAAGGGATAGAGTGCCATTTGTCTGAAAGCCTTTTATGACAGTGAGACCTTGTTACGGTACTGCACCATCCATTCAGTGCCACGTGTGCCGTGTAGATGCAGGCAGCGTGAAAGCCAGTGCCATGCATTATTTATGCATTGGCATTTCTAAGATGCAGTGCTGGGCCTCCTTCATCCCTGATTCATTACACCCAGATAGGGCCTTATTGATACAGTTTGTGTCATGCTGAAGGGCCGATAAAAAAATATCATATCCCTCCCAAATGGATTTCCATATTCATTCCTCCCTGCATGTGATGTGTGCAAGGCCCTTCGGTTTTATTGAGATTAAGGTCCTTTCTTACAAGAGAAGATGCGTTGAACCTGGCCCATCCCTGTGACAGATGGCTCAATATCCACATTTTGTTGTTTATTTAGATTTTGATCTTTTAGCACTACAGCTCCCTGCCTTTTTGCACTAAAGGAAAATGGAGCCACGCAGGCGTTCACAAAAGACCAGAGGCCGATTTGCCAAGCGGACATATTACAGAAGGAAGTGGAGATTGAAGTGAGAGCTGGGGGTTGAAGGGTCAGGGAGGGCAGAGATACCAATCCTGAATTCATGTCAACTGAAATGTGTTGATAGCTTTCTGACCATATAGTCACATGACCACGTAGCCAGCACCAACAACCCACTAACTTGTTTGTAAATGAAAGCGTTCGTTTTTTCTCATGAATTTAGATCTTTTAGGTCATGCATATGAATATTCCCCCAGTGGCATTAAATGAATTGTTGAACTTTAGCTAAATTCTAATTAACCGAACATCATATAGCACATCAATAAACATTAGTTCCGTTTTCGCATCACTACATGTGTGTGTGTTGTGATCACAACACTGACATCTGCTTAACAGTGATATTTGCATTGGCTTAATTTTGAGTCTCCAAATGCCTGGAATGTGAGTAGTGTGAGTAGTTTGCACTTTCTGTGAGTATCTAGAGGAGCTTGAGCAAGGAGAGACATCCACACCTGCAGGGTAACACACTCAATAGCTGTGTCCGAGCCCTATGAGGGAGGTTTCCCAGCACCAGACAAGCACATCAAGGTCTTTAACTTAATTCCAAGGGGAATGTTCATTATATTACAGAAGACTACCACTATTTCTGGAAAGTCACGGAAGGACAAGGCTGAAACATTTATCAGTTTGGGAGAAATTGAATTATAAAAAAGCAAACACTTTGGGCTTTTGGGGTGTTCTATTTGATACCGTGTCATTTTCTGCTGTTTGTCTCAGTGTCCTCTGTTGTCTGGAGCAATCATTTGTGGTTCTTGCTTAAGCCTCAGGTTGAGTTGTCCTGTCACAGTGGGTGTCATGCTCATGAAATAGCCTTTGTAGATGCGGGCCTTGCTTATGGTTTTTTGTAGCTTAACTCTGTCTTTTGGTGCTTGGCTCTTTCACAATCATATTTTTGTCAGGAAAAAAACGCAAAATTTTTCGCATGTTCATTTTTGCTCCCTCCCCCCTGTACTAGTAGGACAGTGGCAGAACATGTTCCCAGTCTCATATGTATAAGACTGTCGAGTGCTTGGGGGAAGTGGTGTTTAAATGCCAAAGTGCCCTTGCGTCAGACTATGACAAAAAAAAGGTATTGAACATTTACAACTGCCCTGCAAATCTCATTGCCTAGGTCCTGTTGCTGTGCTATGGTTTTATTGCATCTCAAACCACCGTCTAGATAGAGGTGATAACCCCATCTTTCCAGCCCCAGAGTGCTGAGCAGCAAACTTTCTGATTCCTGCCATAAATTGCATTTCTGTTCTATGAGAACATTCCGGAGCAGACCTGGGGATATGCAGGGGCCCTTCTGCTTCTGCTGGTTTGCCACCCACAATGCCTCATCTCATACCACAGCAGGACTGAAGGCAGCACCACACAGGCAGCCCAGATCAAACCTCTTATCAGTTTGCTTTGTCTCACAGACACAACGTTCTATGTGTGTGTGTGTGTGTGTGTGTTTGTGTGTGTGCGTGTGTATTTGTCTTTGTGGAAGGGAATGTGGAAAGTATGCTTTCAGCTTGATGCTACTCAGGAGAGTGCTTTCCACTTGAGAAGAGCTAGAGAAAAACAGCTCTATTTCTGATCTGTGAAAAAATATTAAACGCAGGGCTGAATGCTATTGTATGATTACTCTCCGTCACCAGGCTTGGAAGGGATTAATTTTCCCTTGCTAGAACTGCTGCCGATACCTGTGCTTGACTCAACAAGACCTAAGCAGCGTTTTTTAAATCTAGTGAATAACTGTACCCCAATTATTAGGTGTTATGTGCGAGACTGGCAGAAGCTGTCAACACTATATGCATTTGCCAGTGTAGGAAGTGTCATGGCCTCTGTGGATAAAAGAAGTGGAAGCGCTCTGTGATGTGGCAGCCATTTTCTGTCTCTCTCTCTCCAGTCCCTCTGTGATGAGGGTGGACTAGCCTGTGGATCAGAGGTGGATAGTGAGAAAGACAAAACCTTGCCCACACATTGTTGATTTTCAGTCAGTTGGCAGGCAGAGGGAGGCCGTCTGCCTGCCAATTGTGAGTTTGTCCTCCCTGTTCCTTTTTAGCTGGCTAATTCCTTCAACCTCTCTGTAACCTTCCATTTTCATGGCCAGCTCAGAGCTGGGTTTAAGAGCGTTGAGCAACTGCCCAGTGCCCGGTGAGCAGTGTGGCTTGGTTAGAATGTTGGAAACCTATCAGGTGCAGGTACACGTCCATATTGGGGTCTGTTCAGTACCCATTGCCAGTGTCCTCTATGTTTCTTGTCCTTTTCTGTTTGTTTGTCATTTATTTTGTTTGTTTGTTTGTTTGTTGGGGGCTTGAGAGTAGAAAGAGAGCCTGTCCCTTTTCTGTGTCCTGGACCCTCTGAAGAAGCACTAATTGGGCATGGTGCAAGATGGCACCTCCTGTGCATCAGCTCTCCTTTAAATGCCTCTTCCCTTTCAAGGTCTCTACTAGAGAATTGACAACAGCAGGTTCCAAAACAGGCCTTGAAGCAGTGGCTGGCAGGAGTGGACAAACACTGTGTCTCCTGCCCCCTCCTCGGCTTTCTGTTCTAAAACTCACATATCACAAAAAACTCACATATCACATATTAGTCTTTTCAGCAACTCTCTAGTGATGTTTTTTGGGGGATCTTCTGGCAGCTTTCATGGTGGCAAATCTGTGCGTGTGTGTGTGCGTGCGCGTGTGTGTGTGTGTGTGCGTGTGCGTGTCTGGTGGTTGTGTTAAAGTGTTTGTTTAACTTTTAATGAAGGCTGGTCGGAGTCAGTCAGTAAGCTTTCCCATTTCTCTCCAGATCATTTAAGAGTGTAGAATGGGGCTGACATTCTGGCTCCAAAGAAGGAAGGGGTAATTAATTCCCCCTCCTGTTCAGATGGGGGACAGAAGGAGGCAGGCAAAGAAAAGAGCTTTTTTAATGTGATACATCAGTTTTGCTTGAATGGAGAGAGAGATGTAAATGTGTCAGGTCGTGAACGTGACGCTTGCTTGTCAGTCCTGACAAGGAGTTGAGACAGAGCAAACACAGGCATCCCCCTTTCTCTCTCTCTCTCTCTCTCTCTCTCTGTGTCTATCCATCCTCTCTCAACTCTAGTTGTCACTACCGTACACTTGCCTACCTGCTTCTGCCCAATCAGCCATGTTATAAATGAAGCCGTGCCGTCACCCATCTGCTGTGCACTATTTTCTTCGGCGGCTGCCAGGAGAAGAGGATTGATATGTTTGGTGCGGCCCTAATGCAGGTGGGTCTTCTGATGAGCTGTCAGTCTCCACGTCAAGCACGCAAACAAGGACCCCCCACCCCCCACCCCCCACCACCACCACCCCACAACCACACACACACACACACACTTACTTTCTACACTGGAATATTTTTTTCTCTTGTCATATTGTGTTTGTGCACTTACTGCTTTCCATTTATTTTTAGAGGTGCTGTTGGAATAGCGTTCAGGTTTTTGCCAGGCCCAGCACTTCCAAGAGGCACATTGGGAACAAATCATTTCTCATTTGTTATATACATGCTCGATGCTCCATGACATAATCAGATTACAAAAATGAAGGAATGAAGGATCACAATTATTATGGTTCCCCAAGGAGCACATGGAATCTAAATTTGAGCCGCCACACTGCTCACTCAATTCCCTGTCCGTGTTTGCCAAATAGCATGGAGTGCTACCAAGGGTGTATGGCCCGGCACCACTTTGGCACAGCTTGATGTCTAATTTCAGCCATCATCTCCTTCCTTTTTTTTAATTAGGAGGACAATAAGTAGGTCTCACTGTTTTACAGCTTATTGTGTTCTAGTCGGGTGCCTAAGTGCTATAACACATCACTGCTGTTGTTGATGTGCAGCCAATAACTTGACTATTGGTGCCATGCTGTAGGCTGGATGTCGTAGCAGCCTAGTGTTGTGTCCCTGCAGTTGAGGATTTGGTATACCACCACGTGTAATAGTCTTTTCTAATTGTCCCCTTTTAACACAGTGATCAATTTAGTCTGTGATGATGATAAAAGTTAACAGAGCAGTGCATGTAAAAAGAAACAAACAAATAAATTAAACAAACCAGGGCTGATAAGCAAGTGTGAAACCAAAATGTGTTGTTTTTTATGGACTTCAGTAACTAGATAAATGGATTTGGTTAACATGTTCCCTTACGAAGCCTGGTGGCAAGAGGAGGCTGTTAAGATAGTCCCTTGCAGAAAGAGACAGGGGCTTTGAAAACAACAACAATTCTAGAAAAAGCAATTCATGTCTGTGTCATGAGCATTTTGAGAGCTGGTGCTGCTGTGACTTAGAGACTCATATGACATTAAATTTTAAAATATTCATTGCAGGGTCAAGCATTGATAGGTCTTAGTTAAGGCTACCTTCTCTGTTAAGAACTTTTTGGTATAGAACAGCCTTTTGTCTCCTTCTATCTCCTGTCTGCATCTGGTGAACTGCCAAGAACCAGTGACTCCTTTTTTAGTTGCTATAGATTTCATGATTTGCACTACAGGTTTTTTTCTTGTGATTTAGAAAAGTTCTTTATGACCAGCTTGTCAGTAAGCAATGTAATCAAGACAAACTGAAGTGAACATTGTGAGTTGAAAGTCACGCAAAGTACATCTTTTCAGAGCTCTGTCTGGAGCCAAAAGAGATGAAGGGGGCATACTAAGACTGAGAAATATTGTTCAGAGCCCATTTCAAAATTGTATTAGGCTTCAGCCACAAGCCATGACAGCTTGATCTTCTGAGTGTAATTGCATGAGAGTACTGCAAAATAAGTCCAGCAAGCCCGTCTCTATTCCATCAGCCATATTCCCAGACAAATTCTCCCCACCTCCCCTTAAAAAAGAGTTAGCGTAATTACTATTTTCTACCAAACACTCTCACACTCCACAGAGCAAGTGAGCATCCAGCTCTGCAATCACAGCACGAAGCCCAGGAGTTGGAGGATAAACAGCAGCTAATGCCAGGGTGGTGGTGGGTGGACAGGCCCGGATCCCACTGAGGGATGGCGAGTGTTATTGCTGGCAAGATGGCGTGTGCTTCATTACAAGTCTATTAGCAATCAGCAAGGTCCATTGGCACTTCATCAGCTCATCTAACTCTTGGATCCCAGCTGTCTCGGTGGCTCCCCAGGGCTGTGACATGGCCATCACCGCCAACTCCTGGGTAATCTTGGTGCTCTTGACGGACACCTAGGCACAGAGAGCAAGGATGTTTGTTTTAGAGAGGAATCATGGGATGGGATAGGGGTAGGGGTGGGATGTTGGGAGGGCACAAAAGAAGCTGGGAAGAGGGATGAGCTGGATTCCCAGCTGCCTCACTCTCCTCCAGGCTAAGGGAGCAAGACCGAGGGTAGTTTGCATGACTGAGAGTGACGTGGGAGCTGCACATCCAGACTGGCTGCAGGGGGTTCAGCCCCCACTCGTGCTTGCTCCCTCCGTGGCCCTCATCTCCCCAGCATTATTTCTCTCCATTATTGCAGTCATGTTGAGAAGTAAAGTCTGTATTTGTTTTATTTGACCTTGAGAAGTGACCTACAACAGAACATGTTATATGAGAATCTTACTAGCAATGCTCCAATCTTTGGTAATTTTTCACATGCATTATTTGTGCTTCTCTTCCTGGTGTATCAGGTGGGGGAATGGAAGGCCTTTAATCCTGGGGAGGAAGGTCTTGACAGTATTTCACTATATGAGTGAGTGAGCTCCTCTCAGCTGGCTGGTTACAGTACATAGAGGGCCCTCGCACGCATTATTAGAGATGGTCCTGCCTCGTTAACCTTGGACAGCTTGAAAAGCTCTCCTCTGTCTTCCCCTCATCCTCAGACATTGAGTGATAAATCTGAACACAGCACGGCACCCGGTTGATGATAAAAAAAACAAGCCCAGTGCGACCCTCAAAACACTTTACACCACGTCAGTGAGTGCAGACACCCTCTGATGACAAACGTGAAAATGAACCCAGTGGGTCTACAGAGAACTTCCTGCCCCCGATACCTGCAAACTAGTCCCTTAACAAGTCACACTGACTTAATTACATGATGAAAGAGGTAATTAACCTTGTATGACAAAAAAAGACTGTCTGCAAAGTAATTACAATTTAGAGGAGGTATTAGTTCTTTTCTTTAAGCTTTAATGGCAAACATCCTGGTTAGTCTTTGAAAAGAATCTTTTATCTGTCCTTTATCCAAATAAAAAGGGTCTGTCAACTGAAATGCCTTTCTTCAACCTACCTGAGGAGGAACCCCATTGTCTTGTCTGTTTGCAGTATGTGTGGAGTCTTGATCATTGACTCTTATTGTTGCTGAATTGTAAACCTTCCTGCTCGGCTGTATTGTGCTTATGCTCTTACTTGACTTACACTTGTCTATCAGAACTCTATTAACAGACATGGACTTCTCAAGTCTTTTGGCACGTCTTTGTGGTGTTATTGGGATATCTGGCCTTAATCACTTGATTAAAGTAAAGATATTCTGGATCGAGAACTTAGAGAAGGGGTGTGGATGCAGCATTGCAGCGATCCCTGGCAATGTGCTGACAAGCTGTTAGGCTCGGGAGCCCGGCTTAATGGACAGCTAATATCATGAGTGAACGGTAAAAGTGGAGTGTGATCCGTCGGCGGATGGAAAATCAATAGTCTATTAGAGTCAACAGGGCAAGGGACATGCTGGCTTGGGGAAGAGGAAGCCTGCTGCATCAGGGGGCACAGGAGAATGCCGGGCCCTCCACTCAGCCAGCCTAGCACTAATTAAGCCCAGTGCCCGGAGACCGAGCACTGGGCCCAGAGGACTGGAATGGTAATGAGAGAGGGAGGGAGAGAGAGAGAGAGAGAGGACACAAGTGGTAGATGAAGTCACCACACCATAAGGCATTCTGACAGACAATTAAGCCTCTTTATCAATGTGCAGACATGCTTTTAGGTTTTAACACACACATGCATACACACACATACACAAACACATGAAATACACGAAAGATCTAGCTGGCAGGCGTGTGACTTTTTCACCCAGACCCACAGACTCTGGTGCCGCCTTTGGCACATGACTCCAGTTATGTTCAGCTGCTGGCATGATGGCGACTTGCCTCTTGAAGGGTATCTAACGGGCGAGTTTGTCAAGACAAATATAGCCTCCATGCTGAGGATAAACATCTTGTCTGACCACTGCCGTTCCTGCTCTCCACTGTGCAAAGGTTGGAGGCAATTATATTAGTAAGCCTGAATCTCTCACTGTTTACATTTCCTTTTCAGCTCTGTCATTTGCTCTGTTCAGCTTTGCACCCTTCTTATAATAAGTATAATTAGCATAATCTTTCATTCCTTTGTATACACCTCTTTGTCTTTTTTCTGTCATTCATTCATTGTCTCACAGTGTCGTCCTATTTTTGTTCTCCCATCTCAGTCTCAATCTGTCTAAACCTCGTCTCTGTTTCTCTACCCAGGGTTTGTTTTGCTCATCATGTGGGCCAGGTGGAGTCAGAGAGGAAATATGGCACAGTGATGAGTTGGGAGAGAGCAGGAGCCAGAGGGCTTAGAGGGAAGGGCTCAGGTGAGGGGGCGATATGGAAGGTTATGGCTATTTACCATATGGTCCAGATGAGCTCATGGACACCTCCCTAAAATTTTACAGTTTGTATTCATGAACCATCTTTCTGTCATCTTCTGTCTCTCTTGTTCATGCTCTCTCTCTCTCTCTCTCTCTCTCTCTCTCTCACACACACACACACACACACACACACACACACAGAGAGAGACACACACATGCACACGCACACACAGTTAAACCACCTGGACTAAAAATATAACAAACTTCTGTCCAGATCTTACGATGAGCGGCCAAATAAAAATCCGCTCGCAGGTGGGACGGTATTGTTAGCTACAACATGACACAACAATTTGTGCAGATTGTGATAGACAATCCACAGGGATCGACTGTGACTCTTACAGTATATTTTAACAAATTATAATGCAACAAATAGTGCACCACTGAAAGGGTAAATCTGGAGGAAAAGATCAGTCTAGGTTTTACAATTTTAATATAGTAGTTGGAATAACTGAATTAGGCCACATACCACCAACACATGTTTCTCTCAACATATTCAATGTGTGGGTTTCATGTGATGCCAGAGTGTTGCACAGCACTTAGAGGCATCTTTAATAGTAATTACTCATCGTAATAAAGGGCTTCTGTGCAACCTTGTTTATTATTTTAACACTGCAAAATAAATAGGAACACCTGTTTACAGTACATCATTTTGCCCCTGCATATTGTGAGTTATGAGTTGCCACTACTGCAATGTTGGGTCAAATGCAGATAATTTACTATTGTAATTTATGTTTATGCATTGGTGAGAATTTAAGGCCATGTAAAGATCTATTTTGGAGGTAGAACAAGTCAGAGGGCCACTGAAAACATTTTCATCAGTTATTTTAAAATTCAAATAACTCAAGGGGTTTGTTATTACTCACTAACGATGATTGATCCTGTTTGGATTGCACTCCAGTGAAATAACAGCCCCCCGTGTTGCAGAATTATCTTTTGTTCTTTTTGTTTTTTTCAGGGACAAAAACACTCCCGTCTGATACGCACATGTCTATCCCTGAAAAAAGAATTTAAAGTCAGGTCATAGCAGTTCACACCAGCCCAACACAGCCATACTTCAGAAGTATGTGGCAAAAGATCTCCCCGGGCCCCACAAATCCAACAACATTGTTGATATTTCTAATATGAATGCATTTCCACAGATGAAAACACATGTCACTTTTTTCTCCACCTGGACTGTGTGTGTGTGTGTGTGTGTGTGTGTGTGTGTCTAATGCATGATTGATAGGCACAGTAAAAGCTTCTATCACCCTGGTTTTCCGTAGAGCGTCATTATTAAATAAGTGCAGGGGCCATTGTCCTGTTTTACTTCCTCTAGCGCTTCTCCTTGTTCTTGTGCACTTCCCGTGGGTGTGACTGGCATGGCTCCAGCCACTTTAGGGTACAGTACGCTAGGTCCTCCTGCTGCCAACACCTGCTCCCCTACCTGTCAGCTGAACAAAGTAACGCTTGTGTTGAAATATTTAATGCTGCCCCTGGCTTCTCTCTCCAGCTTTGAGGAGGAAACACTTCCTGCACAACACTGTGGTGCTGGGAATATTAAGAGGGGCTCCTTTTGGAGATAGCGTTCCCTTTGGCTCTTGTCATTAGTGAGAGGTCCCAAAGGCCGGACCTCTGGAGCTAGTTACACAAACTAGCCAGAGAGTTTGGTTGAAGACCTTGGTTCAGCTTACTGCTGCTTTTTTAACCTGGTTGGCTTTTACATAAGCAGGGCACTTGCTGGCTATGGTGCATTTTGCCTGTCTGTTACAGCAGCTTTGCCAGTCTCAAATCCTCTCCCCCTTTACACAGCTGCTCACTAGGAAACTGTAGCACAGTGTGAGATCACTCGGTGCATTAAGGACCTGTTTCATGCCACACAAGCACAAATGTGACACATTGGCCTGCAACACATCATAGCTTTCTCCATTATGCCACATAGATGGCTGTAAAGTATTCTGCTATTTACGCTGAATGAAAAACATTGTCAACAAACTCACATTTCCCAACCACAAAAATAAACAAACAAGAGGGAGGATTATGTAGAGTGGAATTTTTTTTTTGTTAAAAGACATGCAGTTTCACCTAGATGAAGATTAAGGGGCATTGTTTATTGAAAGAAGACTGTGATGAATTCTGCATTGAAATGAGCAGATTCTGGCACTGGATCTGTGAATCTATGAATGCGAAATTTAAAGAGTACATTCATGAGTCCACTAAATATAAAAGCTGTCGCTGTGCAGGTGCAACAAAAGCAACCAAACTATGACAGATTGCACTCAAACAAACAAGAAAAACATAATACTGATACACTATACTTCCAAATCTAATAGAGGTTGTTTGTAATACTGTGACTGTGTGAATCATGTTTGCCACAGAGAGTAGTTAGTGGTACCTCAACCTTCCTAGCACCCTACCTGTCATAACTGACTTTATGTAACATACAAGTAATTTTGTGCAAAAGCAGTGTCTTAAAAATGTAGTTAAGCAAAGCTCTTTTAAGGAGTTGTTCTTACAGAATCGTTGATGCTCCACTGTTAAGAACCTGTAATACACAGTAAATAGGGACCACTAGCCAAAGTGCGAGAAATGTGCAGAGTTGTTGAGTTGTTGAGTTGTTACAGACAATTGATGGTTTTGGAGCATTATTTGTGTGTTAAACTTGAAAGCCAGGAGACAAGATAATGCCCAATCGGACAGAGATTTTATTATCTCCTGCTCATTTTTATGTTTCACTATGCAACACATTTTCTGAGGACACCTGGGCAGTAGCAGCATGGGTCTTATTTATGTTTATCATTTTATGAAACAGGGGAATTGCCGTTGCAGGGAGCCTTAGAAGAACATCTAATTAAATATGGACTTGTTTTGCTAAGAGCCTTCAAGGCAGTCTTTATTTTTCAGTATAGTCAGTTGTGTCATTATAGAGAGATAGTTTAATTACATTTTGTCATATATATTTTATATATCACATATATTTGTGTGACTGTTAAGAGAAAATGCTGTTATTAACTGTCTGCATTTTCTGGGTGAAGAAATTTTTTATAATGACTCTGAACATGGACAAGATGACACAAACAAATCTGTCATTTTTATATACACAGATGTGTTTGTATGGAAGCCACCGCTTGTGAAGAAGCATATAGAAATGGACTGAACTGAGGAGTTATATAATATATATACTTTAGAAATTACAACTTCAGACCCTCTGGTAATGTGCACACTATTTCACAGCTGCATCCATGAATAGAACATGCTTGTCAGCTGCCATGCTGCAGTAATCAGCTATCATGATGTATGTCTGAACAAAAACAGAGGGAAAGACCGTAAAACCCAAAATGCAGACCCCCATCATTTAAATACATTCAATAGCCCTCCATGTAAATCTATTTGCTGCTTGCAAACTGATTTGCATGTTTGTTTTAGCCATGGTTGAAGTTAATTAAATAAAGCCTCAGCATATCTCTAATCACTGAATTTGGAAAGCTGAGGCATCCTTAACCAGGCTGAGGTTATATTTTAATCTCATAGTTGTCCAGTTTGTATTTATATTAAAGCAAATAGTAACTGACAGCACTTTCTAAGCTAACTTCTGGAGAATGAGATCACAGATGTGCTGATCTGAAATAATGGAGCTGGATAAAAGGACAAAACATGTCTTGTTTTGACTGTTTCTCAGTTTACATGACGGTACATGCAAAACACCTGGCTTGTAGCTTAAGGCTACTTTTGGGGCTGTGGATGAGTGACATCCTTGTTGCTGAAAAGACAGCATCCGGATGTTCACACAAAACTGTACAAAGCCTTCATGAACATCTGTGTCCCTGTGAAGTTCCAGCTTGTGGTTGTTTTTGGTCCAGAATTTGCCTCTAAGAAACTGAAAAATCTGAACTTTGAATATGAGACGGCAGGGCTGCATGTGTGGTATGTGCAGTCTATCTGGGTTTCGTTACTACTTTGCCACGGCTACAAGTGTGTATTCACACCAAGAGCGTCTCTGATGCAAGGCTGCTGAGGAGCCGCTACTATCTTTCTCTGTACCTTTTTTTACAGGACCAGATCCGACATGCTTGACTCACTGAAAAATAGGTGCCACATTTGTTCTCTAGCTGCTTTGTGTTTGCAGCGTGGCTGCCTGTGCATGGTGTGGAGACAATGTGAAAGCTCCAGCCTGCTGACATGGATAGCAAAATGAAAATTGACATGAAAGTGCAGCCACCACACCTACATGCACTTGCCATGTATGCAATGAGCTCTATAGATGATGGACCATTACCATTTCTGAGAACTTCTGTTACTGTCATTTAATTCAAGGACTGGGCACAGATAATGTACCATTTTTCCATTTGCCCAGCTTTACCCACATGTTTCTTCAGACTGAATATCAGGTTTTTTGTTTTTTTTTTTGGCTTATCACATCATGCTCTGTCTTGATCCGACTTCTTTTCATGTGGGACTTAAATTGGGATGCACTATGGAGACAGAAATGAGGCGTCCTGAGAGGGAAGTGAAAAGCTTGTATGTAGCACTCCTTTTTTCCATTACATTTAATTAGGTGCTGCCTTCACCTATCCCTTAGACCGTAGTCTGTGTGATTAGACAAGAAGGGAAGAGATTCAATTGGAGGACTGAGCCAGAGATAGGGCCAGAGTGAAAGAGCAAGAGACTGAGACAGTGAGCCTAAATTGTGTGAACATGATTCAGACCCGTTAAAGTGTTTGTGGTTGTTTATGGGTGTGTGGAAGAGAGAGAAAAAGTGGAGAGAAGGCTTTGTATGTTTATTATTATTATTGTGTGTGTGTGTGCGTATGTGTATTTTTGTGCTTTTGAGGTTGTGTGCACATGTGTGTGTGTATGTGCATTTGTGTTTGTTTGTGTGTGTGTATGTACATCTGTGTGTGTATGTTTGTGTTGAAAGAGAGAGACAGAGAATTGGCTTTGTACATGTCTGTGTGTGCTACTTGGACCATGTCTGAGTGCACACACACACTGCCTTGGAAAAGACACGCTGGTGCCGTAATGAATGTGTGACTTGTGCCAGTGCAGTAGTGTGGAGATGAAATTGCATTGGCCTTTGTGGATTCTGAGTTAATTGGCTGATTGTGGATCTCTCTCTCTCCCTCACTCACTCCACTGCTAATTTATGACTCCCTTGCAACACGAGTGGGTCCAACACACTACACTTGACCTTCTCAAATAAATGCACCTCTATTATTTGGGCTATGGTGGTGGGCGGCACTGCTAGTCCTGAGTAGAGAACTGAGGTGGCAGGACTTCAGACAGCAGTTGTGGGTAAATGTCACTGTTTGCAGTGACAAGCACTCCGTCTTTTAGAGACAACTTCATGGTTCTGTACACTGAACACTGTGATGTGTGCTGGCAAGCCACAGCCTGAAAGACGTTGTTTGGAAGCAGAGTTGGCAAGCCAGTCCTCCATCACATCTTAGTAATTCTGACCATGTGTGTTGGAGTAGAGAGATAGAGTCTTTTCTCCCGCCACTGGATCTATTCTCTGCCTACCTGCCTGTCTTTCCATATTTATGTGTATATGCAGAGATACAGTCTTGTTCTCTCTCTCTTTCTCTCTCTCTCTCACTCACTCTGTGTGTGTGTGTTTGTTATGTACCCAGTGCTTGTGATGTGGCCGTGCTCCATGTCTCTGGAGGAGGCTGTGGCACCTCTCCCTCCCTCTGAAGCCCAGTAGGCTGGGTGAGGGTGAGCACTGACAGTCCAGGCCCTGACAGGCCTGCGCTACATCATGCTGCTCCACACCACAGAGTGGACACCACGGCCACGGCGCCAGGCTGTTCCCACAGCAGCTGCTGGCTGCCACTTTCTCTAGGCCCCATTTGGTTTCCCTCACCGCTTCCTCTATGCCCTTCTCTTCTCTGTCAAATAGGACAATACTAACTCGCATTCAAACAAACAGGGACAAGGTTATTAGACATGGACCTGTTTAAGAAAGAAAGGAAAATAATAAAATATCAAAATCAATAATGTAATTAATACTGTTTATAACTTAATAATTGTTTTATAACTAATATTCTGGTAAATATTAAAATCCTGTATATTTGTCATTTGTTTTGGAATTTGTGGGGATTTACCAATAAATGACCTCCCTCTGTTTTCCCCCTGTCAGTATGAATGCTCTTCTGTCTATTACCAGTGCCTTCAGCCTCCCTCCTCTACAACCTCTTTACTCACCTCTCCCCCTCCCTCTGCAACACTCCCTTAACTCCCTACACCCTCCCTCTGCAACACTCCCTTAACTCCCTACACCCCCTCACACCTCTCACTCCCTCACCCTCCTCTGCAACACTCTCTTAACTCCCTACACCCTCCCTCTGCAACACTCTCTTAACTCCCTACACCCTCCCTCTACAACACTCTCTTAACTCCCTACACCCTCCCTCTACAACCTCCTTAACTCCTACACTCCTCTACACTCTCTTAACTCCCTCTACAACACTCTCTTAACTCCCTACACCCTCCCTCTGCAACACTCTCTTAACTCCCTACACCCTCCCTCTGCAACACTCTCTTAACTCCCTACACCCTCCCTCTCAACACCCCTTAACTCCCTACACCCTCCCTCTACAACACTCTCTTAACTTCCTCACCTTTTTCTACTATTCCTCCTCTCCAGTTGAGTCTTTTCTTGGGAAATAATGATTCGGTTTTGTCGCCCCCTCCTACCACTCTCCCTCATTCTTCATCTCTCACCTTCTCTCTCATATATGCTCTTTCTCTTTTGCTCATTCGGTGTGACGTTTCCAAAACACACACACACACACACACAGACACACACACACGCACATACCCTCTCCTTCTACCTCTGGAACAGGCAAGAATGCCACATCCATTTGAAATGATCCCTCTCTTGACACATATACCACTACAGCCCATCCAATTAACCTTTCAGTGCTGGAACCACTGTAGACAGGAACAAGCTACTAGGGATCATCCCCTAATTTGTTACTGTTTTATGGCATGGTAATATAAATTAAATCAAATGTGAAGATCCATATATGCATTGTGTGTAACGCTGCAAATTCACCGTTTCTGCTCGGAACAAAACCACAGCCACTGTGTTGCTCATGGATCACTACCATAGAGTAGTTCATGCTGAATATAAGCTTATATTTATTTTTTTGTCCTTGCACAGGAGCAACTTGCATGGTAAATATACTCAGACATGAAATGAAATTCCCAGCAGACGTATGAATAAATCATTAAACAATGGCTTCATGATGATGGGAGATATGAGCTGCTTCCTGTCCATGTCTCCAGTGTGTGATTGGCTCCCTCAGGACTGCCTGTCCTGGGAAAGTCTTGTGCTGCACAGGGTAGTGTGTGTGTGTGTGTGTGTGTGTGTGTGTGTGTGTGTGTGTGTGTGTGTGTTTGTGTGTGCGTGTGTGTGGGAGTGAACAAGTGGCAAAAGCAAAGAGCGCAGTGATGTTTTATTAACACATCCAATGTTTTTTATTAGCTTGGGTCCGGCGCTTTTGATTCGTTGACTCATATACCATTGTGTCTCAGTCAGGCTTCCTCTAAAATGGCCCCAATTTCCCCATTGACTGTCTGATCATCCAGCTTTATTCACTTCATCGAAACAGAGCTCTGAACCTTTGGGTGACTGACAACCATGGGGGAAGATGTTACCCTCTATTTCTCTGTCCTATATCACTGACAGTAATCATAAAGACTGTTTTAAAGACTATACACTCTATGCAAGAAATTGTTACATAATGAAAGCACATTTTGTCAAAAGTTTCTTAAAACAGGACTCTGTGAGATGCTGTTGAGTTTGAAACATGTCCGCTGTCTCCATTTAAGAGTCAGTATTAGCACAGTGCCACGGACAACACTACTCTCCTGATTTCACCTTTTCTCACGCTAGAACCCCCCGTGTCAGTGAACTGGAAACCCCAAGGGCCTCTCAGGCCTCTGTGCAAAGCCAGAGCAGCTGTGATTCTGCAGGCTAATAGTGCTATCATTTCCTCATGCGAGGACTGAGAGCTGATTTCTGCCATTGTCTTCTGGAGATCCAGCAGAGACGCAGCCCGACAGAGAGAGTCAGTGCTGAAGACTTGTCATCCAGCTTTCTTTGCCTGTTGACCTTGTTAGACGTGCAAGAGCTGAGTAATGGCCACTCTCTCTCACTCAGGCGTCGCACTGCAATCTGCCGCCGATTTGTGCTCTGGATAATTGCGGTAATCATTTGGTGATGTCACCGTCATGTAGGACATCTAGAAGTGATCAGGGCTGTCAGAAGTACACTTCACAACACTAGAGTTTGGTCAAGTAGAGCTACTGTTGGTGTAACTCAGCTGTTAGCTCAGCTGTTTTTTCATGAGTACCTCGATGTATGCTGCTCTTTTACTGTATCTATTCATCTTGATCTCTCTGACCATCTTCCCACTTTCTTTCTCTCTCAGTCCCTGCCCACACTTCATATGAAGAGAAAATACCTCCCTGTGTAAAGCCTCCATCAGCCTATTCATAATGCAAGTGTGAGAGTCAATCAGGTCTAATGGTGGTATTCCACTGACTCAGCGTTTGTTCACCAGCATGCTTTATGCCTTTGCTTTGTTTATTAGGTTTATTGGGTTTACTGGGTTTACTGGGATGGATCTGCCACAGCAAATGCAAATCCCATCACCCACAGGATAGTGTGGTTTCGTGTTTTAAAACTGTGTCCCAGGTGGATGTGGAAGGATGCGAAATGGGTATGGTGGAAATGACAGATTTTTTTTGTGTGTGTTGGTGTCTGTCATTATGTGTTAAGGTCAGCCCGACAATTAAGATAATGTGCACTCAAGAGTGGCCTGTTCCTGCCCGCATGTTATCACAGCTCATTTTTATTTGGTTGAAATACCAGTCTGGAATTGATCAGTGTCACCAAGACGGTGGACCTATCAGCAACCAGAGGGAGTGTTTGTGTGATTTAAAATGTGATTTATTATCAGTTTTCAAATGGTAATGGCGAAGCAGGAAGTAACATTCTGGTTAAGTTGGACCATTGGACCGAGTTCAGAATAAACGCAAAGTCTAAGCACCTTACTATGCTGTCATTAGAAATACTAGCTGTGATCACATTGGGCAGGCATTTTCTGACGATGTGTGTACACATTTGCAAGCTATAAAATGGAGACTATAGTACCCCAGTGGCTCTGATATAATAGCATACAACAGTAATACCATTATAATGGCCTTATTTTGTTCCTTGTTCCTCAACATTTGCGTACCACTAAATTTGCGGTTTGGCATTTGTTGAGACAGATACAAGTGTTTTTGAAATTACTACAACATACAAGAATTACTTTAAAAAACATTAGACTGAGCACTTGTTTAAGGCTTGGTACACACTTCTGTTCAGTGGCTTGTTATTATTCTTCAAGGCTATTGTGCACATGTCCTTTGTAGCTTTTGAAACCCACCAGCAGATTTACATTTCTCAAATGACAAGAGTGTGGGCAAACCAGCAGGGTAATGTGAGCAGAATGAGAACACCCTGTAATTATTTTAGTCATCCTGCCACATTGTCGGGCCTTCATGCTGCTGACTTTTTTGTTGTCATCCCAGGGCGGATGTAGAGCCACTGTCTCACAAACTGTTTGTCATTTGGCAAATCACTATGCCATGTGTCCAGAGTATTCCCTTAAAGAAAAGACACTGTGAACCATAAAAACTGGGACCAACACTAAGAAAAGACTTGCTTTAGAAGTGACAAAGGGTCATGGACTTGGCTGTAGATTATAGTTAAGTAAAAAAAAAATGAAGACAGTTGAAAAAAGTTGAGCAGCCTTTCTGCAACTGTAATGAGAATTGAGGTGATATTGATCAGGAAACAGAGTTATGGGGATGCAGCTACTCTAGGTAGCATTCAGAGCTGAGAGCATGGCGGATAGGGAAGGTAATGCAGCACAGTAATGCATTCTTTTTAAAAGTGTAGAAGAAAGAATGGGGCAGAGAGAAAGGGAACAGTTGTTATGATAGAAAAACTCATTCGGCTGTGAATTTGTTGTTGTAGAAAATGTGGTATTCCTTGTTTCTGTTTACACTGTGTGTAATGTAAGCAGTAGGTGTGAATGTTGTATATGACTTTTGTCATGCTGTTCAAACTGAGATATGTGGGTGTTCTAGTGTTTGAGAAGCTTATTTGTTTATGTTTGGATCATGGACTGTATATACGTTTGGATGTATGAGTTGAGCATGCT
Organism: Tenualosa ilisha; assembly: GCA_015244755.2. Taxonomy (NCBI): domain Eukaryota; kingdom Metazoa; phylum Chordata; class Actinopteri; order Clupeiformes; family Clupeidae; genus Tenualosa; species Tenualosa ilisha. The sequence continues at coordinate 3,900,823 of PYXC01000407.1, forward strand.
TTTGTATTGTTTGTTTGTGTGTGTGTGAGAGAGAGAGAGAGAGGGAGAGAGAGAAAGAGAGAGAGAGAGATAGTGAGTGTGTGTGTATACATGTGTTAGGGAAAAGTCGCACTGGTTCTGTCAGTCAGAGTTGTCATCCCCCAGGTGCAGTGGACCGCTCCGCTCCCTCCAGATGTCTGTGCAGTGATTAGATTTCTCATGTGTCAGACTTCTCTCTCTCTTAGACACACACACACACACACACAGACGGCAGAGAAGCCGGTGTTGAGATTTAATTGGAATACAGTGGCACATCAGACTTGAAGCCTGTCTTAGGAGCAGATGAAGGGAATGACGCACACTCATACAAATGGCAATGACACACAAGTGTGAGCACGAGATTGTCACCACATGTAATTACCAGACAATTCATGTAGCATTAGTCTATTTTGAAATAAAGATTAGTCTCGTTTGTTACAATACATTTTCCATACATTGCGTTGTCCATCATTTTGTCAGTGTGGTGGCATGTGTGTCATTTCCCTAGTCACTTCTGAATCATGTGACATACACAAAGTAATTTTTGGTATTTTCAACCAGGTTGAGCTATTACTGCCTTTTGCCATGGAGCTCAAGGCTTTGGCATGCAGTTTGTTCAGAAACAGACTGCACAGTTTCACAATAGTCTTTTGTAGGGACATTAGAGAGGGTGAGAATGATACAAAATAAGAGAGAAAGAGAGAGAATGATACAATATGAGAGAGAGAGAGAGATAATATGACATATTGACCACATTTGCACTATTTGTAGAAGAGAACCAAATAGGAGACTTCTACTGACTGTAATTGATACACTTAAAATTTGCTTTTACATAGCATACTTATATTTTCATAGTTTTTAATACATATAATCTTTTGTGTTGAATATTATTTCACATGTATTAGCAACAGCCTGTCCCTGAATGTTTGTGGTGTTAATTATTGCCCATGATCCCTTTGCACTCATATTTAAATGTAGGATATGTGTTTTGCTGCAAGACTCACTATACACAGCAGCAATAGCTGTGCATTCAAGCACAGGCACCCTTTGAATTGTTGAATGGAGATAGTCTAAGCAGGAACAAGTATAATAAGAGCAGTAAATTAGCGCTGTGTGCCTTCACTCTGCTGAGTCATGCTGTTAGCAAAGGAAACAATGAGGAATAGCAACCAACAGAGAGAGAGAAGGGAGGAGGGAGAAATGGGCAAACAAAAAGTGAAAGAAATATGAAGGGAGAGAGAAAGATTGTGTGAACGAGATTTGTGGCTTATTTTCCAGAAAGTGCAATAAACAAATAAATTGTACCGCATGAGATTGTGTCCAAAGATTTTGGATCGACACCAAGGTAGTGTTTGCTGGAGTTGGGTAGAGTGCCAAGAAGCCTGAGAGATGTGTGGCGTTGCTACCTCTGCAGATGTTATTGTTACACCAAGCCAGTTCCATTCTGGCCTCTTTTTCAAGTCTCTGCTCCTCCTTTCTTTGTTTTCAACTCTCAAGTCTACTGTTGTGGTTGAAGCGTAAGAAAATGCATGCAATGGTTCACAGAGCACTCAATTTATACAACGGATGAATTCTCAAAGTCATTAGACAGGTGTGTGTGTCTCTTCTAAAGCCTCTCGATGAAAGCAAATGTGATTTTCATATAATCATCCAGTGACTAATGCAGTTAGAATACTCTCTTGATGTTTTCTCACACACATGCTAATTGCAAACCACCATGTCCGACGGGTGAACACGTTGGAAGATGACGCTTCCAGGCCTGTTTTCCACGAGTGCAAATGCACATTCCCTGAAACCGGAACTATCCATAATGGCCCTAAGTGTGAAAAAGACTGCAACCCCCCACCACCCACCACCCCCCAAATGCAGCAAGCTTGGAAAGAACTAATGAGCACATGGAAGTATTTGCATTTATGTTCATATGTCTCTTGCCTCAGCCTGAAATTGGTCTCCTAAAATAATTACCAAAATGGCATATACTGTAGACACTGGATGTCTCTTTTTTATGGGATGCTAATTGGAGAGGGTCTCTGTAACATTGTCACCATCCCTGTTTTGCCACCCCCAAGTCTGGTCACACACCATGTATTTCTGCCAAGGTGACTAAAACTTGTTGTTGCAGCAACTTACCCTGCCCAGAAAATGTCAATTTTGGGTAAAGAATTAGTTTACCCAAGTTTCTTTGTTACTTGGGCAAAATTTCTTGCTATCCCATGTCTTGTGTGGCGAAAGTATCTGGAGGCGCATCGATCTGCAGGGGATGGAATGGGGATTGGATGTTTTGGCTAGGACGTTTGGTGTTTACTCTGTCACACCATGTGGATGCATCCTCTGCCATGGAACTCTGTGTCTATGAGCTGTGAGCTCCGACCACAACCAGAAAGGGAGCCTTCAGGCTAATCCTGTCTGCCACCCAGTTGTTGTACACCCTCCATGCAAATTCATTTGAGTTGAAATGCAAAGACTATCCCCAGTTTATGTTATGTCCCTGTGGAAGGGAATGTTTTGTTGGGAGGTACACTTGAATGAACACATTGTAGTAAGCTCTCTGTAGATGTGGTTTGGTTCAGGGTCCCCTGCAGATGTTGCAAAGCAGCATGTTATTGAGAAGCACCAGACCTGCAGCCACACAGCAGTGGATTGGGTTGCAGGATGCCTACACCCGTCAGTGTCCTCATACCAACAAAACTGTTGTCACGCTCAATGAAACCATGAGGGTGGATCTAACAGACATCCTAATGGCCCCCAGATGACCCACCCCAGCAATATCAGTTTCAAATATCCACAGTCTGTTCGATGTAGATGCCTCTCCGTAGTCATGGGTTTTACCTTTGCAAACATTAGACACACCAGGAAACTTTATGGGCATCTGATAGCATGCTATATTTGCTTCAATTGATTGTGCTTGGATGAAGGTTAAACCCTTTATCCCTTTAGTTAGATTAAAGTGTCTGTTTGGTACTTCAAATATATTTAGGATTAAGGTCTTCAGAGTAAAATTGTGGATGTGGGCTCAAAAAATGTGTTTTTTATGGCAACTTTTGTTAAATGGTTCCCCTTAAGAATTTTAGAGATTGCTCTCTTGTTAACCGTGTACATTATAGCTTACAAGTACATGTGCTAAATGTATATTTTGTAAACCGAAATTTGTAAAAGAAATTCCTCATCTAATTGACAGTCTAGAGTAGTGCAGACATTGGTGTTCAGTGAATAGAAAATAACAACAAGCGCTTCCATTAATAATTCTGTTTTGTAGCAAAAATGTCAGTTTGAGAGCATTTTGGCACATTAAGGAGATCTCTGGAAGGGCTTTATGCCACACAAACAAGTTTGCAAGGTAAAGCACCCCTTTGTTGTTGCACCTTCAAGATGCCAAGGAAACACAATATGTTTTACAAATAACACCTGAGGATATCATGAATGTGATGATGCTACATCAGGTTTTGGTAGTGTCAGTTTTCTTGTAAATACGTTCTGTCTGTTTGTGAACTGAAGCTCAACCTAATTTTTTTGTCCAACCACAGCTCTCTTTGTAGCTCATTATTACTTGTTTGTGTATTCATCAATCTATCTCTGTTCTATCAGTGTGTTTGTGACTATCTTGGACACAAGCTAGTCACAATACGTTTTTTTCTGCTTTTTTCTCAATGTCTGCTCACTAAGGCCTGAGAAAAAGTCAGCAATAACCTCCATTCAGTCATTCAGTATGGAATAATACATACAATTATCGGTCCCCAAAAGGTGTAGACAGAAGCCCGATCGATGGATATGTCTAAACCCTGCATGTTGGGAGGTGTGGGTGGAGCAGTGACATTTCGTCTGGCTGGGTGTTGGAGGATTCAATAACTCGTATCTGGCAATGCCTCAGCAGCTTGAGTTGTTCTGTGCTATAGGTCCCCAACCCAGACAAGGGCTGGTGAGTGGTTAAGCTGGGTTAACCACTTTGGTCTCTTTAGCTGTCCCTTCATACCTCTCCATAGAAATACATAGGCTACACATCTGACATCTAATTTTTTGTTTTCTTCTATAAACAGAAATTTCTCTTTGTTGATTAATTACACATTTTTTATATAGCAGTACAATGGAAGATTTGTATCTTTTTATGAGATTTTATAAGTTTAACCTTAAATGCACATTAATTGAGCTCTAGCATAATCAGTACTCATTAAAAGCTAGCTTTTATACAACAAAAGCTCCCTTTGCGAACTAGATCTAAAGAGGCTCCCACAATTTTTCTTTTATGAAGAAACATCCACAAAGAAGAACTGCTGTTTCATCTGACTCTGCTGCCATGTTTCAAGCTAAAGTTTGAAAAGTTGTTGAAAGAACTTGACTGTCTACTTCTAGAGTCATTGTAATGTTGTCACATCAACTATGGTTTTTGGCCATGGTGTTTCTCCATAAGACAGCAGCAATAGCTGGCTAGGGCCTTGTCCAGAAAGCCCAAACATAGACATATGCAGTGTTGTTGTATTGTCTGTGTCAAGAACATAATACTGGGGGATTATGGCTAGTATAAATATATTTCATCAAAGGTGTTTGGCATAGCTGTGTCGGATTTAGGCAGGCAGTTCATTTTACACAAGAAAGACTTGTTAAGTGAGGTCCATTCCATATAAGTGCATATAGAGTGGTACAGGCTGTCTTATATCTTCCACTCTCTAAACATGTCACCATGTTTGAGGTTCAAATGACATCCAAGCTGGAACTGAAGGCCATTCACTAATGTGTTTAGATGGAATCATTTAGTTGGCTTTTATCGGGACCTTCATCTGTTTGTATAATGAGGAACACCCACCGAATGTGTAATCTGGAAAAAGCAGCTTGTAGTAAATGTAGTGGAATTATTTTAAACATCATTTAGGAGAAATGTCTTCCCACCTGACCAAGTATGGCCCACATCAATTCATCCAGCCATGGTGGCTGTTGCTAGAGAATTGAAATGACATTTTCAAAGCCCATGTGTTTATGACTGGAGGGGAGCCGGCAACGATGACTTCGTCTCAACATCATTTCCTCTGTCGTTTGGGCTCATTAGGGAGACCTTGCCCGCAGGACCCTTACAGGTTTCTGAAGTCATTTGTGAATCTGTTTTTCAGGGAGCGGAGACCCGAGCAGTCCCACGTCTCCCCAGACAAGCTTGGATCATTATCAGCACCAAGGCTGTAATAGAGCATTTGTGTTGGCCTCTAATGGCCGATGTTTATTTCCAGACCATTGTCTCTGTGCCACCCAATTGACCTCTCATGAAGTGGAGGACTTGTCTTTAGTTCTCCAAAAAGTGACTATATATAAATATATATATATATGGTCTATATTAGGGTGAAAATATATAAATACTTTTAGCTATCTTTTGAATTTGACTTTTTATGAAGTGGTGCTCCCTTTTACTTAATAAATAAATAAATCTCTCTCTCTCTACTCCCCTTCTTCATTCTTGCAGCAGGCATGTGTAATTCTGCAGAGAACTGTTATCTGTATGCAAATGTTGTTCTTTTCTATGGAAGCCTAGCTGGTTAACAATTCAGATCAGGTTTAGAAGCGGCAGAGCCACAGAGACACATTTCAAAGAGAGTGGGTTCTTAGTTTTTCACATGGAGGCTGTGTTGCTGAGCAGCTCTAGAACCTCTGTTTTTGTGGCAGAATCCCCTACACAGCAAAATGTATGTAGTTTGTTCATTGTTGTTATTATAATTAAATTTCTTGATAACAAGGTCTCAGGCATTCACATTGTTCTTTGGGTTCACTACAAGAGGGTTTTCTTGGGGGACAAAACCAACCATGCCGTATATATTTCTCTCATAGATCCCAATGCTATCTGCCAGTAATCCACCCTCAGCTTTCTTCAGTCCATTTCTGTTAACTTGTCCCTCCAAGCTATTGCCTTCAGCTTTCTTCAGTCCTTCTGGACAACATCAGTTTTTTCCAAGTTTTTCTCTTTTCTCAGTTTCCATACAGCCATCAAATATTTATAAAAATATGATTCCCATTAATAAGGTGCAATTATCCAGCATACGTTTTCCTAATCTAGTTTTTGGTTTTGCGTGCCTCCCCTTTTTAATGTGAGGATTGCCTGATTTGAACACTTTGGAACAAATTTTCTACACACACTAACTTCACACTTACTGCTCTGTGGGCTTTTTGATTATTCCTTCCCTGCCACTAGCTTCTTTAGCTCCAGCATGGTATAGGTATCCCACACACTGCCCATGTTATGTAGGAACACTACAGGGATCCCAGCACTACTGACAGCTGCCAAGTCCTGTTATTAACGTCCTAAATTAAGCCTGTGAAACACTATTACTACTGTCAGCATTTAGCTGTATTGCAGATTTCACAGATTTCAGATTCACTGGTTATCACTTTTTATTAAAACTGAAGATTATATGTCAACTGTGTTTAGACATTGTAATCAGTATATGTCATGTATTAGTATAAGTATGTTGGAGGCCAAAGGACTGAATACCACATAACCCTCTGCATCTATCCCTGCCACCTCGCCCCTTTAATTTCCCCCTAGACCCATGGCATCCATTTAACAAAGTCATTCAAGTGGAATAAGTGTAAAGCAAGTGTTTGCATTAGCTTTCATTAGTCTCCCAGTGTAGCTCAGCTGGGACAGAATGCAATTAAGCCGTTACTGATTCATCCAAACATCACCATGTCAGATACAGTATACCGTGAATGGTCAGATAGGAGGGTCTGATGTATAATGCATTTCTGCCTGCAAGTCAGTACCATGCCATGGAACTGCAGTTTTCATATCTATCAAACATGCAGCAAGTAATGGTTTTTATCATGACATGTAAGTATGAAGAAGCTTGCCCAGTGATATTAGACTATGCGTGTCTATATTAGTAAGTAACAAACCTTAATTTTGACAGAAAATTACAGAAATTAATGTTAACTCTAAGTAATGCATTCTTTTTATGTTTATTTATGTCTAATGCTGTAATACTTAGTAGCATTTTACATTTAACACTAGACATATTTATGCTAAACTTTGTAGGAGTGATTGTACCAGTGCCTCTAGCTCCTCAGGATAATTTTTATTTCAATCTTGTCTCTTTTTTATGCTTTAAACTAAGACTGATGCACAGTCCTTCTCTCTCTTTCTCTCTCTCTCTCTCTCTCTCTCTCTCTCTCTCTCTCTCTCTGTCTGTCTGTTTGTGTGTGTGTATTATTTAGCAATATTTAAATTGTGTAAGATTCTGAGTAAGTCTGTTTTGAACTTAATTTGTTTTTTATTTACATTATATTTGTTATTAAGCATGTGTGCTGCTTTAATGTTCTGTATGGTGAAGGAAAAGCAAACTGCACAAAAGTGGAAAGGAAACACATTATTGAATGTATTTTGCCTTGGGCTGCAGCTTTAAAGATACATGTGTTACAGAGCATTAAATTGCAGAAGGACGGTCAGTGTTAATGCCTCAGCAATCAGAGGAGCATAGCATTTCTACCAAAGTCACCAGTTAAACATAACAACGGCAAGTAGAAGGGAACCTGACTCAAATAAATACCAACAGCTACCACAGGAGGCAGTCCTTGTTCACATTCCTGGAGTCTGAACATTTATCCACTTCTGCCTGATGGGTATCACTGGTTCTGCTTGAATAGCCTCCTTCTTTTTGATTTCCTTTATTATATTGCATTCCCGCTTGCCTTTCCCATTCTTTTCTACAAGAAGTAATAGACTTGAGAGGGAGCGAACTTTGGGACAGATGAGTCCCGTCACAGTAGCAAGGTCCAGAGATGTGAATAATGCTTGGGCACAGCACTGGTGAAAAATGAGTCTGCCTTTGTTTGATCACAGTAAATATTTTTAGGAACATGCGTGTCTAGGGCCCATTTGTTTGTTTGTTTTTCTTCTCTTTGTGTGTGAAATCCTGTGGGATGAGCAGATACGGCACTGATGCATGTACTGTAATGTTCCTTTTGGTGGTGTTAACAATAGATTCGCTTTAAGGACTTAGTTGGATTTCTTTCTTAATCAAACAGTGATCTTTGACAGTTGCCATGTATGTATGTATGTATGTATGTATGTATGTGTGTATGTATGTAAGGTCCACCAAGTCTGTGCTCGAAATTCAAAAGAGATCTATAATGTTGTTTTTAATGCGTAATCCTTTTGTTACAAATTACATGGAGATAAAGAGAATCATGTATGAGAGACTTGCAGCACATAAGGTATGGTTTACCATTGGCATTGTTTATCATGTCCTTTAAAATAGACAGTTACTGACATTGAAACTGACAATTTGAACAGTACCCACCTTAAGTCATCCCAAAGTGTGGAAGCACATGCTAATACACAGCATTTCCCAATCACTGTGATGATCTTTCAGCAGTAGCTCAAACAAGTCCTCATCAAGACATGGCTGTCTAATTGTTCTTTATCCGTCCTATGTCATTTTCTGTTGTTACCAGTGTTATATACGAGTTTTATACCAATGAAACTGAGTTAGTAGATTCAGTAACACTTTACTTGAGGTTTTCAACATGTCGAAAAGTACTATGAACCTGTTAAAAACATGACACATATCATGAACTTGTAATGTCAAAATGTTTATAACTGTTGTCTTAACATGACGTGTGTCATGAACATTAATGACACTTTTTTAATGTTCATGACTGTTGTCAAGTTAAGTGTAATTTGATTTTTATCATACGTCTGAACCCCAAACAGTGTCAACTTTACATTACAAAAACCAAATGACACTTAATGACAACAGTCAACATTTAAAAAGTGTCATTAATGTTCATGACAGGCTCATGTCATTCTTATATAGAAAACCTCAAGTGTAACCATAGCTTTGTATTTATCTGAATTTACCACATGAGTTTTTTTGTAGAGCAATGAATGTCTCTGTTGGTAGTGTAATTATTCACATCTCTCATTTTGTGGCTGTGAGACACCGCTGGGCTTTATTATTTGTTGGTACAGATCCTAGCTGATTTAAATAGCATGTTCTTCACTACATTGATGGGAAGCCAAATTATAACTAAAGTTGCTTGATTCATTGGCTGCAAATGTGATATTGCGTTTTTGTGTTGTATTCTGCACAGACAGAACTATTAAAGTTGAAGTCTGGTATTTAGCAGACAGTTTTATCCAAAGTGACATGGATTTGTAGTGGATTGTTTGGAAATAATTTTTTGGCAGACTGATTGTCAGCTGGTGGTGCTGCTGCTCCTCTGTGCTCACACTATTAAAGCAGATAGTTCAGCAGACCATCATGCATGACCATCAGATACATTATTGGTTATACAAACTGACTGTGCATACTGCAAATTTGTAGAATTTCTCGTCAATTATCTATTTTGCTAGAGCTACAAACCTTACTAGCATACTATTGATGAGAAGTGAGCGCATTGCCAAATCTGATTTATGCAAGTTGTGCATAGCCAAGTGTGATACAGAAGAGTATGTGTAGAGATACTGCTCTGTAATGCTTTTATATTTCCTTACTTAGATGTTTACATGCTAAGTTTGTCAGCGATAATACTTATACAGAGAACAACTGGCTCAAAGTTTTTGTTAACCAGTAGATTAGACTGTTTTGTTAGCTTTGCAGTTCAGAGTCTAGTGCTGATTTTCCTCTGCAGAAAAAAAAACAACAGGAACATGAGGCACCTCCACCTCATATCACAACCACACCACTGATTAGCCTGATCACCATAGCAACTAGATAAGCTTGTTGCTAATGTTCTGGTTCACCTTGAAGAGGGATTTTAGAATTGGCATAAGTATAAATACATTCTCCTAACAAGCAGCACAAGCAAAGACTGCTTTAGCAAGCATACAGTACCCTTCAGCAGGCTGCATTTATCAATTTTTCCTCCCCTCTTGAGGGTATTGCACTTTTTACAATGAGTGCAGATAGTGTGTTGATTCCCACCTGTTCAGATAAATCTGCTCTCTCCGCACTCAGCCACAGGCACCAGTGACGGGCAGACTGGCATCTGATTGTTAATCATTTTCAAGCTCCAGTCTGGCCTCTTTTTGATGTCCACTCTGTCCTGGCTCTGCTTGGCTAAATGGAATCAATTAAACACATGCTTGTAGATTGCTGTCGCTTCTCAGGGACCTATCTGCCTTTGATGTAGAAACAAAAATAAATGAATTCAATTTAAATAGAGAACTCAATTATAAAAAGGTGCCAGGGCAAGGGTTTGTGCTTTGTGCTCTCTCTCTCTTTCTCTCTGTTTCCCTCTCACTCTCTCTCTTTCTCTATCTCTCTTAATGTATACTGTATGACCAGATATCATTGATTTAAATTTTTTGTGCTTTGACTTGATAAAATCATGTTTTCCATTGTAATCAGAGGTGTAGTGGGCATTGGACACAGGGGTACAGGGTCCCCCCACTTCTTGAAACACATCATGTATGTGGGCTATTTCTTACTTTGTAAATACTAGGCATTCATTTATAACATTATATTGCATCCCCCGACTAAAAAAATCCCCACTTCACCTCTAACCTAATTATGCAGTGTCAGGATGTCCATAGTGCAGATATGGTTTATTCCCAAGAAAGAATGTCTAACTATCAGCCAGGCATATCAAAGGATGACTGTCAAGAGACCTGAGCATTCATTTGAATTCATAAATCAGTGAATTCACTCTGATGTCTATAGGAAACATTGATTTGTTATCTTGCTAATTGGTGAGTTTAAAAAGTCATAGGATGAAAGTGCAAAGATGATTTACAATTAAACTGTGCAATGGTGGGTGAGCCTCATGTTGGTTGGCTTTTTAATCTCCTTTGGGATTACACCTTTGGGAATGTATTATAAAGCAGTTCTGTCAACCGAGGGAGGCTCAGAAGGTATCAGCAAACACAAGGCTTGCCCTTATTGCATTATTGTTTTCAATGTATTTTGAGACCTCTTAGTGGTACTGAAACAAATAACTGGAACAGAACAATTCCATTGAAAAAATCTCTCTAGTGAGATATTTTTTTGCTGCTTAGGAAAGGATTCCCCTCAAGTGTGCCATCACTGGCAGGCCATTGCAAATGAGGCTTCAACCCCCCTTAATGATGTCATTAGGCTCTATTTGTTTTGTCAAGGGAGGTCAGACCAATTGTGAGCACTTGCTATAAACAACTATTAAATGCTGGTTACCTCAACTCTCGAGGACATAAGAAGTATCACCACTGTTAATGAGCTGCTGTTAAGTTACAGGAGACCCAAAGTCAGTGGTATTATTTGTGTAGATTTCTTTATCAGTTTTTGCTAACAATTAATGTCAAAATAAGAGTGACATGAGCCTGTCATAAACACAACATGACATGTCATGAACATTAATGACACTTTTTAATGTTTCTGACTGTTGTCATTAAGTGTCACTGGGTTTTTGCACTGTTTGGGCTGCAGACATTACAAAAACATAATGACACTTAATGTCATAAACAGTCATAAATATGTGTCATTAATGTTCATGATGCATGCAGTGTCATGTTTATGACAGGTTCATGTCGCTCTTATGTTGACGGCGTGAAGTAAGTGTAATCCAGTTTTCTTAGTGATTTTTAAAAACACTACAGTCTAACAGACTAGAAGACCTGTTTAGAAAACTAATGGCAAAAAGCTGTGAAACAGAAATGTTCAATTTGTTGCTCAGTGGAAGAGATTAAATGACCTAGTTTAAAAAGGTTTATTCATATGAATATCATGAGTATTACTGTAAAGAAATATGCTGCTTCAAATGCTTTGTCAGTTTTACTGTTCTTAGTTGTATTTGGTTTAGCTTGTAAGTACTGCACACAGCAGCTTTTAACATTTTTATTTATTATTTTTTATAAATATTCAGGCTGTAAGATTTTTTAGTTTGTCCACATTTTTGTAAACAACTTTATAGAGTGACTTTCTTTCACTTTCATGAGAGTGTGGGATGTTTCCTGCATATTCAGTCTATTCCTCTTCTTGTGTCTTTCAGGCTTTTTGAGCACAGGAGACCAAGCTGCAAAGGGGAATTATGGCCTTTTGGATCAAATCCAAGCCCTACGCTGGACCAGTGAAAACATTGCTTTTTTTGGGGGTGACCCTTTACGCATTACTGTATTTGGATCAGGGGCTGGCGCTTCATGCGTCAACCTTCTGACTCTATCCCATTATTCTGAAGGTAACCGCTGGAGCAATTCAACCAAAGGTATAATGCAGAGGTTGCAACTTTTTCACAAATTTGGGTGTCTGCATGCCAGTTGTGATACAGATTGATGCCTGGTTCACAGAAATAAGCTTTCTTAAATGCCAGGAACAGACTGTGTGCATAATGTGTTTTTGTGTGTTTCTGACCTGCTTGCATGCATAATTAGCTGTTTTGCATTTTGCCCAACCCATTCAGTTGAGGTTTATTTAAAACATTCAAATATTTTTCCTAGGACACAACAGACTCACACGTTGAATGTCCTATGGGGTGTTTTCATAGGTCCTTTTATCAAATTTATTTCATTTTTATTTTAACCTGTTTCTGTTTATTTTATTTAAATAGCAAAAGTTAAAAGTTTTAGAGCACCGCCAGATTTAGAACCATTAAATCAGTGTTAAATTTCTATTCTTGCAAGGCTCAGGGTGATTCATACACCAAGGAATGCAAAGTAGAGAATCAATGTCAATTCCGAGTTAGCAGCCAGGCTAACCTGGACCATACAGAAATGAGTTTACACAGAAACATACTCAAACTCTATTAATTATGCAAGTAATAGGTCTTTTCCCAATTTGTTTCCAAATTTTAGATTTAAGAACAGTAAACAGAATGACATGAGGTTAGGAAATACATGATATTCTCTTATTATTATTATGTTATTATGTCCTGTGCAAGATTTTTTTCCCAGCTTCTACAATGAAGTTTTTTTACATTTCTAGTAATGGCAATGAAAATTAAGTTATGGAATTATCTAGCTATGGTGAAAGGGTCTTGCTGTCACAAACTGAAACAGATTTATGCATACATAAAATGGATGAATGCCTTATAGTGGCTTCAGTGCATAACACCCTGGTTGTCATGGTAACACAGATTAGTTCACCTTACCTCTCTTTTCATCTTCATTGTTGTCTGCATGTCGTAACATTGTGTCTGTTTAACCTCAGTGGAATATTGGATCTGTATTCTTTGAACGAAGAGCACTTGTGTGTGTGGTGTGTGTGTGTGTGTGTGTGTGTGCGTGTGAAAAAGATCAATAAATATTTGGCAAATGATCTATTGATGTCAGTCTATTGCAGCATCACCTGTTTGATGGTAACAAAAATTGGACCTCTCTATTCTAAGTTCTTACAAAGGAGGTGCTAAAACAAGACTGACAACTAAGACTGTGCTAAAACAAGTGCTGATACAAGAATGAAAGTCTTGAATACATTTCTTTGTGATTATTATTACTGAAAATTGTTCAGTAAGCCAGAGGTAATTTACTTTGGCACTAAATTGGCTGTCTGATCTTCTAAAAAGTATTTTACATGAGTGATTGTCATCTGAGGCGTTTTCAACTTTAAATGGAAGCAGACAATCCTCTGCACTGCATAACAATGACAAACAAATCTGAGTGACATTCCTTAAATTGCTAATGATATTTTCAGTGCTCAGAAAGATACATTACCTGAGGGAGTTGTTCCTTTTGACAAAGAAAAAAACACAAGATACCAGTATTCCCATCTCTTGCTCTTATTGCTAAGGTGTGAAACTCATTTCATCTTAACTGTCATTTTAGTTCTAAGAACTGCAGATGCATGCTTTGTGATTTAAAAATGTCATCTATTCTTTCATTTAAATAGCCTTTTCTGCTCTGCAGGACTTTTTCAGAGAGCTATAGCACAGAGTGGTACAGCACTGTCCAGCTGGGCGGTAAGCTTCCAGCCTGCTAAATATGCCCGTATGCTGGCCAAGAAAGTGGGCTGCAATCTGAAGGACACTGTGGACTTGGTAGAGTGCTTGCAGAGGAAGCACTACAAAGAGTTAGTGGACCAAGACATTCAACCTGCTCGCTACCACATAGCATTTGGACCTGTTATCGATGGGGATGTCATTCCAGATGATCCACAGATCCTTATGGAGCAAGGGGAGTTCCTCAACTATGACATCATGTTGGGAGTCAACCAAGGTGAAGGGCTGAAGTTTGTAGAGCTCATTGTGGACAATGAGAATGGTGTGCAATCGAATGACTTTGACTACGCTGTTTCCAGTTTTGTGGATGACCTTTACGGTTACCCTGAGGGCAAGGACATCCTGCGAGAGACGATTAAGTTCATGTACACAGACTGGGCAGACAGACACAACCCTGAGACACGGAGAAAGACATTACTGGCACTGTTCACTGACCACCAGTGGGTGGCTCCGGCTGTGGCCACGGCCGATCTCCACTCCAGTTTTGGATCTCCCACCTACTTCTACGCCTTCTACCATCACTGTCAGACAGAGCAGGTGCCCCCCTGGGCAGACGCGGCACATGGGGATGAAATCCCATATGTGTTCGGCCTGCCAATGATTGGGCCCACAGAGCTCTTCCCTTGCAACTTTTCCAAGAATGATGTTATGTTAAGTGCTGTGGTCATGACGTATTGGACAAACTTTGCAAAAACTGGGTGAGTGGACAAACTAAGTTTTATAGCCACCAATTCTTCTTGCTATCAAGCTCTGAAGCTGTTTAACTGTTGCCAGGAATCTGCTCTGAAATGGCTCTCGAATTAATTTGAGCTAATTTAATTGATTACTGTTTGTGATAACACAGCATAAAAGTAGATTTATATTTGTGTCACCTATTGCTGGCCTTGACATAAGTGGGAGGCTAATTCTCTAAAGGTTCCAAATTTGGCTCTGTCCTGTCAGGCGTGTAAAGTCCTACATCAAAAACAATAAGTGCAAACACTCAAAGAATTCACTGATGTGTCTCTCAGTGTACCTGAACAATTCCCTCGATTATTGTACTGTCCTCCTGACTTTCAGGAAGCCAATATCCCTCCAGTTAATTTGACAGTGAAGTCTTCTCTTTTATCATCTTTTAATGATGGAGCTGATGGAGTTTAATTATCTGCTTTAAAAGCATGAAACTTACACCAACACCAATTGGCATTAATGAAATCTTTATAACATGCTTATTGGGGTCTTTTAGCAATATTTTTGTTGATTATCATTTAGTGAATGTTTTTCTTACATTTGTAAGCCAAGCCAAAGAATTACAGTTAGCAGCTAGAGGGAAGGGCAGGTGTGTTTATCTTCATATGACTGTCTTGCAACAAAAATAATTTGAACCAAAATTTTCCCATACTTAAAAGTGGCAGTGCGTTAATTGCCCCATTATGCCTGGTAAAGATTTAAAAAGAGACTAATTCAAAGCTTTGTTTTAACTTTCACCTGAGCAAGTCAGCTAGTGATGAGAAGAGCTCCTCTAAAAACTCTGATGGGGATTATTATGATTTGAAACTATGACAGAAAATCAATTTGTACGAGGTTCAAACATGACATCTCCTCACTCATAGAGAAGTTAATTAAGCTATGTGAGTAGTCAGCAGTCTGCAATGTTCACTGAGAGAACATTAAGAGTTTTACCACTATGCCTCAAGGCATGTGTTCTTGCCACTAATTATGTTATTTTCTGAAAATGATGGAGAACAGTTGCCTCTTTCTACTGTAGTGTATGCTTATTGGGACCATGAAGGACATTAATGAATCATACAGAGCACATGGTAGATTTATTCTCTCATTTTGATGGTGAAGGTCATTTGGAGTGTGACAAGAAAACAATCAAACATTTCCTATATCATTGCACAATACTCTAGCTGTTGCTAACACAACACACTGTTTTTACTTTTCAGAGACCCCAATCAGCCTGTTCCCCAAGACACCAAGTTCATCCATACCAAACCCAACCGCTTTGAGGAGGTGGCCTGGACACGGTATAACCAGAAAGATCAGCTCTACCTCCACATTGGCCTCAAGCCCCGTGTCAAGGAGCACTACCGTGCCAATAAGGTCAACTTGTGGCTGGAGCTGGTTCCCCACCTGCACAGTTTGAACGAGGTCACACAGATCATCTCCACGACCACCAAGGTCCCGCCGCCGGAGGTCACTCCGCGAACACCAAAGAAGATCCCAGTCAACACCAAGCGGCCGAACCCCACACCATTTCCCACAGAGAGCCAGAAAAGCCAGCCCTTCCAGGTGGACCAGCGCGACTACTCCACGGAGCTGAGCGTCACCATTGCGGTGGGCGCATCGTTGCTCTTCCTGAACATCCTTGCCTTTGCTGCACTGTACTACAAGAAGGACAAGCGGCGACATGACGTGCATCGGCGCTGCAGTCCGCAGCGAAACACGGCCAATGACCTGGCACACACACAGGAGGAGGAAATTATGTCACTGCAGATGAAGCACACAGACTTGGATCACGAGTGCGACACCATGCATCCGCATGAGGTGGTTCTGAGAACTGCCTGCCCGCCCGACTACACGCTAGCCATGCGACGGTCGCCAGACGACATCCCGCTCATGACGCCAAACACCATCACCATGATCCCTAACACCATGCCAGGGCTCACTTCCCTCCACTCCTTCAATACCTTCTCAAGTGGACAGAACAACACGCTGCCTCATCCCCATCCACACTCACACTCCACTACCAGGGTATAGCCTGTGGGATACAGCAAGCTAAACACACACAGACATACTGACACACACACACACACACACACACTGTCACAAACACTAGCACACACAAACTCACACACACACACATAAACACATAGGGGAGCCAACACACTGAGTGAAGAAAGCGTGCTGTGGAATATTTCCACTCCTGTGAATATGACTCATAGGAATTATAGGGATTTTTCTGGGACAGAGAGTACCATTTTATATTAAAAGGAGAGAAACTTTAAAATGAAACGTGGAAGAATATTTCAGTTAAAAAACAGAAAACAAATAAAGATATTCATAATTTTTTTAAAAAAAGTACCCAGTATTGTGACTATGCCAGACTCCTTTTCTGGCAAGAGATGTTACACTCGGATTACAACTCAGCAATCCAAGGAAGAGGACAAAAGGAAGCGTGGGAGGCCCTTTGTAAATGAAAGAAAACATTGTTTTCCTGAGGCATCGCACTCTAGATTACACTCTCAAGAGAAGAGAGGAGATGCTGCTTACCCAATTCAGGCATGTGTAACCCTACAGGAAACAGACAAGGCATTGTAAGATATGGAATAAGGACAACAAAGGTGGGAAAAGGAAAAGAGCTCTTCAGGAATATGCACAATGGAGACATTCATGGCAATGTCTTGGATACTTTTCATCAATTTATTTTTGGGGAACAGATTTATTGTATAGAACCTATTTACATATCTAGATATGTACACAAAGCACCAATGCTGTTTAAGCCCTCCTAGGGCAGCGATATTCAAAATCTGCCAGCGGAACTTGTAGGGGGGAAGTCATACTATTTCTGGCAGATGCAGCTTCATCACACAAGTGCTGTCTATACCAAGAACTGGCAGACAAAAGGGAACCTGGATATTTTTAGCACGATGCGCATGACAATTTATCTGCTTGGTGGCTGTTCTGCTGATTAAGTCATAATTAAAAAAAATAATTTCATCCCCATTGGATTTGTTTTGAAGAAATCCTGTCCTGATTGGCTCACAAACCCACAGAATTCTGACACAGGAAATATACTGGGGTCAGGATTGTTTAAGGGTGGGGAATGGGAGGGGGGACATGCTAAATAGAGTGCATACACCATAGCTTGAGTGAACATGGTTATAAGGACTAGTTTTGTACAATGTGTGTTGGTAAAACTTTTTAATAGTGGTGAATCACTTGCTGTTTGAGCTCCCACAAGATGGGATTTTCATTGTACTCTTTTTGTTTCACACATTGATCTTTAAATACATATCATTATTTTATTTTTCATCTCTTGCTAATAGTCAAAGACCACTTTACCTTAGATAAGTAATTACCTGCACTTTTTGTTTTTAGATGTTTTCATTATTATTTTTGTTATTTCTGTTCAATACACCATGGATGCCCAGAACCATAAAAAGAATGAGTGTTTTGCAGGGAATGGTATATCTTGTGTTGTTGTGAGTTTGACTTACTGTATGGACTTTTTTTATTTTGTTATTTTCCCTTGTTATTCCTTAACAGAGTACATTCCATAGTGACATTTGAAGTTGACTGCTTATAAATGTGTCATTGAGGTGAGACTGGGGCTCTGCTGACACTGTGCATTAGGGTGTCTTCACATCGCACCTGAGCTCCTGAGCACCTGAGCAAGTGGAGACATGGCCGTGAGGAGACTGGGGGTCCTGGTACCTCCCCATGCCAACGGCCTTCTCCTAATGATCAATGCTGCAGAGCTATAGCCATTGGTACAATGCTAAAGTTAAAACGGTGGAAAAAAAAAACTATGGTCTCTTCTTAAAGTAAATCTCTTTTGCCATTGTTTGTTCAGAGTTTGCGTTTTTATCCAGATGACCCAATGGATTTACTGTGCTTGAATTTTCACATTTGGCCCCTACTCCATAGGCTCTTCACTCTGTAGCCCCAAGTATCCAGTACAGGATATTTGTCAGTTTCAGTTGCATGGAAATCAAAAAATTTAGACCAGATGGCATTGTACTCTATCTCTGTTCCATTATATTGGCTCTTTGAATCCCCTTTCCATAATGCTCTTCATAAGAACCCTACCTGGTATAAAAATCATCAGAGAGAAACATGTAATTATTTATTTATAAGTCAAAAATTTCTTACTTTAAAAGTTTTAATGAAACCATCAGTGTCATATATTTATCATATGTGGCATCTGCCCTTAATGTTTTCAGTATACTGGAAGTACACAAGTCTATATTGATCACGGTGGCAACACAGTACAGTGCCAACATTACAAGACAATTATAAGTGAAACACATCCAGAGACTCTCAATCAAGTGGCTCTGTGGCTAAAGATGGAAGGCAGAGGACAGAAGGGAAGAATTATGCAGCCTTTCCTGCAGTACCAGATGACCTATGACATACTGTTGGTCCCAAACAAGATGTTGGTGAGCCGTACAAGCTCTCCTCTGATCCCTCCTCCCCTCAGTCACATCGCAGGAGGATTGTAAACAGTCCAAGATGAGCACACCTGCACTCACGATCTGTCCAAATTTGGAAATTACTTTCGTACATAGAGCTCAAGCCACCAACACACACACACACACACACACTCAAACACACACACACACACACACACATACATGCACGGACGGACACATGCACACACACACACACACACACACACACACACACACAACCCTCTCTGTCACACTTACACCCCCCCACACAGAGACATGAGAAGAAACCCGCTGTGTCACTGCGGCCTCCAATCCTAATCAATGCAGTTATGAATATGCAGAATCTCTGTTCCATGGTCCCTTTAGTCTAAACAAGATTCACTTTGAACAATGTTCAAATTTAATGAGCCGTTCATAGATGTTGGTGGAGAAGGGAGGCCTTTGAGGATTCATATATTCCTATTTGCATGTAAAGCTGAGGTGATAACTGGGCCACATCCGTGACTTGAGCAACTCTAAGGCTCATTTCTTCCCCTATACACAGGTACAAGTAGGGATAAGATTTTGAATGAATGAATGTAATGCAATGAGTGCCATTTTTCTAAGACACCAAACAGCCATCTCTCTGTTTATTTTCTACTCTTATGACCTTCATATGCTAATCGTTCTGTCAAAAAAAAAAAAAATGTTGTGTGAAATGGGCACCGTGTCAGAGGCAGTTGTAATATAGATTATTTGTCATTTGTCTTTTTTTCTGGTTAAATAGTGATTACTCTTCTGGAGCACAATAAATGATTTTATTAAGCTGAAATAATATCACTGTAGCTCTTTATTGTCCTTCTCTTGATTGAGTACACATCTAATCTGATAATGAGGATGCTCACAGCTAACATCATGTGTGAATTGAGTTTGTCCACATGTTTTATTTGGTTATTGTTCAGTCTCCCAGTTGTGCAGCCACAGGGAGGATTTTCTCAGATTTTTTTTTTTTTTATGAACAATGGACTCAGTCTGCCATACATACCGTCTTTACATTAAACCAGGAATGGTGGGATACTATTTGTATTTCACACTTGCCCTCAAATTGGTAGATTAGTGGAAAAGTAAGATAGTGTCTTTTAATATTTTAAAAATAATCTCAGCAGTTTAGTAAGACCCTTTGGGAATGGATTTGTCTATACTTGCCTGTCCACCAATATCAAATGTATTAGCTGATAATGAAAAGCAAAGTTATATTGCTGTCATTACTGGAATTCATTTTCTTCTCATCTTCTAAAGTCAACTATGGTGTTATGGGACAGTAGAATAAGATGGGTGCTTCTGATTACTGAGGGGACACAAATATATTTTAGCAGGAAAAGTGGAAGCAATTCTCAACACTAACCTTTGAGTGTGTAGAAAACTGAGACAGGGCGGAGTGGTCTACTAAAATTGAAGGACATTCTTCGAAGACTTACATGTGTACTCACTACATCTGTGAAATAATACACAACACAGTTCTGTTAGATGATGTGATATGTTTCATATTGTGTGAAATGTCAGAGATAGATCATTTTCAGCATTAAGGTGAAAAAACTGCCCGTCTCTACAGAAATTATTCTGGATAAAAAATGTTACAGATTTACTTCCTTATTTATTTTTGTCAATGCATAACAATAACTTTCTGCAAAAATGTGGAGAGGCCATTTCATTTTTGTGCCAAGTGACTGCAGCCAATCATGTTTGTCTGTGCTGAACACTGTAGTAAAAGTATTCAGGTAGACCTCTCACTACCAATACCACAGAAAATTTTATTATACAAAACACCACCTTAGCTGTTATTGGAGTGCTTCACAGCACATAATACCAAGTCTCTCTGAATACCATTCACACTGTTCTATCTAATCTAATGGGCACATTTTTGTCTGCACAGCAGTAATGCTTCATCAATCCACTGCTTAGTTTTAAAATATTTTTTTTTCCCCTCATCTTTAGGGTTTCTGTTTCCATGTAACAGATGTATTACCAAAACATTATAGCTGTTAATTTCATGAGCAAAGACTCACTGAGTAATTAATAACAAATTACCGTTAAGACCTGACATTTACAAGCTGGCATGGGGTTTTGATGCAGTGATAAAGGATGTGAGTAAACATGTAGTTGTTTACCCTGCACATTTCTGACCAAGGACACTCCTGTAAA
Organism: Tenualosa ilisha; assembly: GCA_015244755.2. Classification (NCBI taxonomy): domain Eukaryota; kingdom Metazoa; phylum Chordata; class Actinopteri; order Clupeiformes; family Clupeidae; genus Tenualosa; species Tenualosa ilisha. Next base: position 3,922,059 of record PYXC01000407.1, read on the forward strand.
AAAGGAGAGTTCAAATCCCACTTATTAATGTCTTGCCATTTCCCATTATGGTGCTTTTGGAACATCAAACACTTTTTTTGCCTGTGATAACCATGCTTTCATTTGCCACCACTGTTTGATCTCACTGCTTATCCCTGGGCCATTTTTGCAAGGATTTTACAGTTGAGATAATTGCTATGTATTTAAGCAATGTTTTATAAATAGAAATGTTGGATAACTTTGTTCCACCTAGCTCAATGTCATATTATGTGAACCTGACAAAACATCTTGTCAGAAGTGCAAATCTTTGAAACTGGTGTGAAGAAAAAGAATGAAAAGCTGACCTATGCCATATCTTATATGTTTCATGTTTAAAGACTCTAGGATCCTAGCATTACATTGAAATATCAACTGTTAATACTAATAATTTCAGACAGAACTGTAAAAAACAATATTGTCTTCACTGTAGACTTGTAACACTAAAGGTCAGTACTATACCAGTGACCATATACCCTTATGGGGATATGTTACAGGACAAGTCAACCCATAGCCCTGTTGTTCGAAGTCACTGAGTGCTGTCACAGGGAAAATGAATGAGACGGACTGAATAGCAAACTGGCAGCTAATGCAGATGGGGGCATAGAAAACTGAATTTCTATGCCCTCACTAGTTAGTGTGAACTTTTTGCTATACTGTATTTTGTACTAAATTTGCTCGTCCTCTTTCCTACCCACAGCAAACAGTGACCTCAAACAACAGGGCTATGGGTTGATTTGCCCTAAAATATCCCTTTAATTGAGCCTCTTTGGCTGTGACTTTTTTAAAAGGGTCATTTACATTATTTGTGGATTCTCTTCTATACCCACAGCATACAAGCAAATCCAACAGGAAAAGTCATTTCCTTTGTAAATGTAGACCTCTGCCTTTCAGTAACTGTCTTTGTTGCACTGGACTCCATGACATATATGGCTTTCTTGAACATTTTAACATCTTTAATAAATTCTATTCTATTTTTAACTTTTTCAGACTGCTGTACTCCTATATTCCAGCCAAAAACTCATCTTATTTCCTCAGTGATGCAAATGTGATGTAAAGAAGTGAACTTCTAAAAGAATATTATTTACATTCTCAGGGGAAAATGTTGTCTGCCTTGCCGGGTTCCTCACTTTAACTGCCAGAGAAGCAGTTTGCTGGTTTTACTGTCTGGCTAGCTTCCCATTCACATTCACACTGAAGGAGGCCCTGCCAGGGCGTGTGGAATCTTCTGCATGGATAGCTAAGTCATCACAACTTGCTCAAATTCTTCCTTGTGCAAGGACACTAGATTCGTTTGATGTTCTAACAATGCTCAAAAATACCTTGAATGTTTTCCTCAGATACCTGATGGATTCACTATCCACTGAATTTCTAGATGTTGTATTATATAGGCATATGCTCAATGGACTTAGAGGCCAAAGCCAGTTTATAATGCACTCAAACTATTGGTATGAAGTATTACAGAATGTGTATCAGCAAGTTATTCAGAAAAATATTATTTATTTTTTTTACCAAACCCTTCAAAATTCTATTTGAGGCCCTGGATGAAGAACATTTTGGCAATATTAAAACCCTTTTGTATACTGAATATGGATATATTGAGTGAATATATTCAACTTTAAGATTTACTCATTTAGCCTAGACTTTGCAGATTTAAAAGCTTACTCCACAAGTGTGTCAGGCAAACCCATGTTAATGTGCTAATGTCTGTGATAAATTTAATATTTAGATGACAGAGTTAGACCAATGACAGTATTTTCAACGCCCCCCAAAATGGGTTTACAGTTTTGTAAAACTTCAGCTGGCCAATGTTTTGTTTTTTTTTTCCCACGATTTGTAATATTAAGGGGGGGTTCACACCAAAATACAACATTTATTTTTTTGGTTGGTGTGGTTTGCTTTCACGGTGTATTATTTGCAAGGGGACCAGAATTTCTAATAAAACCTGATGTATGGTAAGGTCATTCAATCATTGCACAGAAATATTTGGGACGGGTAAAGCAGAAAGGCCAAAGTTAAAGTTAACAGTCATGGAAAGCTTGCTGCATTCATTGTATTTAACCATTAAACCGTCTCTGATTTCACAGCTATAATCATTTGTAGCTAATTTTGAGCCTTGCATGAATTTACCAGGCTACGTTTAAAACGGTTTTAAAATGGTTTACTTTTAATTTGCTACCATGACTTGCAATGATAGCTTTGAGGAAGAAAACATAGGCTACATGTGCCTGTGTGCGGAGCAGAAGATGGATCACACAGCCTAGTTTTAATTAGATGCTACCAGAACAACAAATGTTTTATATCTGATAAATGTTTGATATCGGGGTCGGGTTGCTTCTACACCTAAAATGAACTGCACCAGGGTTCGTCTGAAACCACACCGACACCACCTCTTCAGCTGGGTCATGGTGCTTGATTGGTCCGCAACAGAGTTTGACTGCCTGCATTCACACTGGTCCAAAAGGTCCAAACCAAGGGAGAAAACAAATTTGAGTTTGTTTTAAACTAACTAAACAAGGCGAGTGTAAATACATCCTAACTTCTGAAATATAACTTGGGCAGCCTTTGAAGTATACATGAAAGCATTTGTTTGTTTAGTGCTTTTACTGAAAAATAAACAGCATGGTCTTGAACAGGCCATAGCAGCAGCACTCTAGAAGCAAAGACCAGCTCAGCTGTCATGAGCGGTATCTCCCGGCAGACAGCTACAGATCAGCAGCTCGGTGGACATCAGACAGCAAAAGATCCTTGATTGCATCAGTCCTGATCGCACTTTCTTTGTTCAAACACTTGTCAAGGGGCAAGGAAGTGCAGCCGCTCAACATCCACAAACATCTGGCAAGGCTAGTGAGGTTTCTCAGAGTAAACATTAGTAGTACTAGCTTGTTTCCAAGGCCAAGCGAAACTCTCCAACTAGATACAAACAAGAAAAAAGTCATTTTAGACTACTACTCCATCGAATAATGGTTGAATCTAAATGCCCCCCTAAGCCATAATTCTGCAAACCAGCAACTAACTATCTATAATTTGCTTTACTATATACTTTGTCATGGTAACTACTGATTGTACTTTTCCTGCATGACTCCTGGATCTGCCCAAGGTTTCTTCTTAGACTAACTACCACAAGTGAGTTTTTCCTTGCCACTGTTGCTCTTGTGTGCTCATTGCTGTAAAGCACCATTACACAATAACATTGTAAAATGTGCTATATACATATAATTGAATTTAATTGAGTTGTTAAAAAATGGTCAACTTTTACTTTGCTACATTTCCTGAGTTAATTACATACTTTTACACATTTTCAATTGGCAAAATATTGGCAGTCAACTGAGTGTCTGCAACAACAACAAGTTTTTGGGCAAGCCAGCAAATTCCCCATTAAACCTGTATATGACATAGGCAACATTCTTCATTCTGACTCTGCGTGTGTGTGTTTGTGTGTGTGTGTGTGTGTGTGTGATTTTTCTACTTTTTTTTAAGTATGGTTAATTATAGATTACTTTTCATACTTAAGTACAGTAAATACGAGATAATTTTAGACTTTTACTTAACAGTAACATACTAGTGGGGACATCAACCTCTACCAAAGTAATCTTTTGGTAGGATATCTGTACTTTTACTCAAGTGGGATTTTTGGGTACTTTATACAACACTGACTGAGTTTCCTTGCTCTCGTCAGTTAGTGTTGGCTGGCGTTTAACTATTCTGTCTATTTTGGCGGTTTAATTGATAAGAATTGCCCTCATGATTGACTGATTTAAAGCCAGTTACATCTTTGAGGATTCAGGGTAGAGGCGAACCACCAAGTTCTAGGCCCTATGTACAAGCAATGTGCAAAATTTATTGTGATCTTTATTTTTGATATTAGGAAAATAAAATTTATTGTGATATTTATTTTTGATATTAGGAAAATAAAATTCCAGACTTCTCAAGGGCCCTTCCCCCACAGGGCTCTGTTAAGTCAGTCCCATTTTTCACCACACTACAGCGCCCATGGTTCAGGGCACTGGAATTCAACCTACATTTCCATCACAGACTTTCTGTCTGACAAACACACTTATAAAGAGTAAGCATAAGAGTCACATATACATCATATTCACGTATGCTACATATTATTTCTTATTATTCAAGGCTCCACATGCTGTATCAATGTCACATTAATGTTTCCTCATACAGTCTATGTTTTCTCCATCGACCTGACACCTCATGCTAAGCAAATGAATGTCTCTCAAAAAGCAGCCTTGTCTACCTTTACGGTGTGAAAATTATAATTTACAGCACAGCACACAACATAATCATAATTTTGTGCAATCAATCTCTCTCAATCCACCTTAATCAACTGCTCTCAATGAGACCTTGCTCTCAAGTCCACCTAAGCACATAAATCCTACTTAGGCACATACTCTAAATGCCAAACAAGCAGGAACAGTTGCAGTGACCTCCTTGGTGCCAGTAAAAGATCCAATGTCATAGACCCTTTCCCTCTGTTGGAGGAAATGAGTTTGGTTGCAGTAATTTCTGGAAAGTTGACAAGTTTATTGTGATGTGATCTGCGAGGCTGGAGAGATGAAATGACACAAGGCAGTAAAGTGTTGATCTGACGACACTTTTCTCCCCTTGTTAAGGGCCTTCTTGCACTAGAATAGCTTGCTCCCTTTTTACATGGTTAGGCTTTCAGAAACTGACATGATCTTACCCACATGCTCTGCACTATCTGACCTGTCAGATCGATACATTTAAAAGTGTTCTAATTGCATGTCTTATTGTCATCATTTATTATCATCTCTACACTACACTGTTCAGAAAGAATTAATAATGTTGCATGATGCATTCTATTGCAGCAAAAAACATTAATGTTTAACAACACATGTTTTCATTTGCAAAAACATTTGGAAATGTAAAGAACATACAGATATTTCAAAAATCAAATCCATTATATAATTTGGGATCTAGTTTGTAGGGCTCTGAATCAAATTAAAAAATAAAGAATTACATGGCATTCACACAATACAGTAATATGGCAAGTTGTATGTACAAAAGTCTGCTGAGACTGAAGCTGGCCAAAACATTCAACTGTACTTCGTCTTAAAAAAGGGCTTTGAGATAATGGGCCGGCACAAGCCTCTAATGGAAATGTTTTAGAATAATAGCTTTTAAGGGAAAGATTTACCAAGTTCCAAATGGATGTTGAATGAGTTTGCCTGTCATTTTCCATTCAAAGTCATTACAATGCCTGTGATAAATACTATCCAAGACAAAACATCCTGGTTCAAATTTAAGTGTAATGTACATGAGTGTAATGTTTGTGTTGTATATTTAAATAAATATGTTTAATTCAAACATATGAAAGAAGTAGGTGCAAGTACTGTACATTGCGGCCACAACATCAGGGATGGATGGAATTGCATGTTTACTTTTACAGCATTTGAAGATGAAAAACATATTATTGGTCGCAGACAATTAATGTAACTTTCTGCAACATTGACTTTTCATATTGCAAATCAGTTTCGGGTCATTTTAATACTGTCCTCCTGAGTGAGCAAAATGTTATAAAGGCAAACGGGCGTTTTTAAAGGAGAGTTTGAATGCCTTTGGCATCGTTTCACTTCACTCACCGAGTAATGCATGAACTATCCAAAAGGTATATAGACAAATCAAAACCTTGTAAGAGACAATATTCACACAGAGTGATATGCTAATGCAGGAGCACTTTCCCATGCCTTCTACTTCTTTGACTTTATTATGTGTAAACCTTCTGCATCTTCAATATTTCTTGATCTATTCAATTTATAAACTTATTGCTCTCTTTACAAAAAAACTACTTGACTAATTACCGTAATTATGTACGTGCATGAGTCACTTGTGTCACTTTATCTTTTTTATTATTATTTGTGTGTTTGCACATAGGTCTACTTGCGCATGGTTTTACTGAGTAAGTTCTGCAACAATGGATAAAGAATACCTTGGTGATTCAGCATTGGCAAAATGTTGCACACCAGTTCAACCAGGGGTGTAGTGGGCATTGGACGCATGAAGACAGATCATTTATATTTCTCACTTTTTAAAGATTAGGCATTAATTTATAAGGCTTCAGTAGTACCAATAAGTGCATGTGTCAAAAAATCTCCAAGAAGCCCTCTATGGTCATAAACAATTGCAACTTAACATTATGTGATGATCATCATCATGCGGTGATACTATTGATGTATGTTTTGGAGGTGTGTGTGACTGTGTGAGTAGGCCTACTTAGTTAAAATTGCCTACCCCCACACAAAAAAATCCCCACTACATTCAACCCATCTATTACTGTTCAAGGTCACCGAATGCTGTTGGTAGGGAAAGTCATAAAATTCGGTACAAATAGACAAAAAGCCAAACAGCAGCTAACACTGCTAAATGGGGTACAGAAACTCACTTTCAGCTTCCTTTGACACTCAGTTGCATTTCCTTGCTCCATTCAGTTAACAGTAGCAGCTGGTTGGATATTTGGTGTTGTTCTCAAACAAAAAGACTATGAGATATGCAATACCAGATAATAATAATCACACGGTGCTCCTTATAAATGGATCGATCTGTTCAGAAAGAAAATTCTGAGTGTGCAGTGAATCAACTACCTACATCTTCTTCTGCAAACTCCACCTGTTTAGACATGTGTGTTTTGTTTAATAGCAACAGCAGTAGAACCTACTACTAACCGGGCTGAAGCTAGTTGATTTGCATGCAACTTCGTGATAATGTGGCACTTAGACATTCTCATTCACATTCTGTTGTTTCTAGGTCATTTTTGGATATTTTAACCTAAAAGTATTACACCTGCTCCTTTAACCAGTTCTTGAGCTAACCTATATTGATGGAATTTCACAAAACTTGTCATGCATCCAGAGGAAGTTGTGGTAATCTTAGTTGTAATAGGCTGGGCTGACATGCATTCCCAAAACCAACATTTAAGGAAAAAAACGTTCAGAAGGGTTGTGGCGTCATTCACTGAAAGCTTCTACTCTTTATCTTCCTAGTGTGGCCTAATATGTCCTCACATAATGTCATAATTAAACAACAACAAATGCATGTTGCACATAAAACTGATAGTATTCATTAACCTGAGACGAACTGTCTACATGAGACAAAAACCTAAGAAATCCTCTTTACAAGGATATCACGGCTTAAAAGCACAAAGCTGTATGTTGATTATGTAAACTAGCAGCTAACGCTAACTTAATGGAAATGAATTGAATGGCAAAGGAAATTAAACCGGAAGTTTTCTGTACACTGTTCATTTAGGTTTCGGTGTGCTATTTGGTCTATGTTGCACCAAATCATTTGCTCATTATCCTACCGACCGTTATCCATGTCCTTGAACAGCTAGGGCTATAGGTTGAAATTGAAAATTAAAAATTTTCCTTTAATTATTTGTAAAGTTTCTTTCCAATAAAAGCCTTTAAAAGCAAAAAAAAAAAAACTACCTGGCTCACCTTTGACCATCTGGACCTTGCCTTGCCTGGAACTCACATTCTTTAAGCAAATCCACCACCTAAGACATACTCTGGATCCTGTCCACTGCATAAAAAGTCAACATCAAAGTCAAAGTCAGCTTTATTGTCAATTTCTCCACATGTACATCCAGAGGAATCAAAAGTACGTTTCTCGCTATCACAAGGTGAAGAAAAAAAAACATCTCTAAACAACAAAAACGACATTTCCTAACACTAAAGTAAAAAGGTAAACAAGACAGTAAACAAGACAAGATAACAAGACAAAAACACAAGAATTTCACAAGTAGCAAAAAGTGTTGTGATAGTGCAGAATGATGTGCAAAATGTAATAGTGCAAAAAAAAATGCTATATACAAAAACAGCAATAACTTCAAGAGTTTTTTGGGGGGCTGGGGGCGGGGGTGGAGAGGGTTCACATCCCTGATAGCCTGGTGGATAAAGCTGTTTGCTAGTCTGGTGGAGCAGGCAAGAAAGTTTCTATATCTCCTCCCAGAGGGCAGGAGGCTGAAGAGACGGGAGGGGGGCTGGCATTGCTCAGAGTCATGGTAATTTTTCTTGTGAAGCGGGTGTTGTATGTGTCTTGCAGGGAGGGGAGTGGGGCAACAATGATCTTTCCAGCTGTGTTCACTATGTGCTGCAGGGCTTTACTGTTGTAGCCAGAGCAGCTCCCACCCCACACAGTGATGCAGCTAGAGAGGATACTCTCAATGGCGCCCCAGTACCAAGTGCACATGATTGGTGAGGGGCTCTTGCTTGCTTGAGTTTGTGGAGGAGGTAGAGGCGCAATTGTGCTCTCTTTGCCAGTGATGCAGTGTTGATGATCCCGGAGAGGTCCTCACTGATGTCCATTCCCAGGAATTTGGTTCTGCTCACTCTCTCCAAAGCAGCACCATTGATGGTGGGTGTTGGGTGTGACCTCTCTGGAAGTCAACAACAATCTCCTTGTTCTTGTTGAGTGTGTGATTTGATGTGATTTACATTCTGCCATTAATAGATAGATAGATAGATAGATAGATAGATAGATAGATAGACCTGCCAATTACCCTTATTTTCAACCCAGTTTCAGCTTCACTTAATTTGATTACTTATTGATAAACTAACAGCACTTAAATGCCCTGAAAATTTACATGTAAAAGCTGTGTTTGAAATTACCTTTCATTTATGCTTCCACTTCATTAAGATTTTAAAGAAGCAAGGTTGTTTTTAATCAACTATTTCCGCTATCCGAATTTCAGTCAGTTTCATTCAAGTGAAAAAAAAAGAAAAATGATCACCTGTCAGCGTCAATGACAATGCAAAATGAGAAAATTGTGGTCTATTATTAGTAATATGTCTTGAAAAATCTTTACTGGCCAATTTAACACTATGCCATTCAAGGTCATCCCCCTAACTCATTATTCCAGAACCTGACCTGAATACAGAGAGTGAAGTAACATACCTAGTCATCATCACAGTTTATGACCAAACCACAAAGCATATCCTCAGTCTCCCAAAGGTGACTAGCTATATGCTAAATATTTTTGTGACATAAATCAAAACCTGGTTTCAGGTTCTATGATTTAAGATTCTATAATTAGTTCATACATTGTCCCAAGTTATAGAGCAAAACAAAATAAAACTTACAATCAGTTTCTGGACTACTTATTCTACTTTACATGAATAACTTCTTCATTGCAGCTGAAGGACTAAATCATCTGATCAGTACTGTGTGTGACTGAGTGTCAAAATCTTAAGGCTGGCTAGCATTTAGCACTGATGAATGGCAAGCAACTGAAAACTCCAATTCTAGGTGTGATGTCTTTTAAGTCACATAAAAACCTCCCTGAAGCCACTGTTTTAGCCACTGATGTAGACTTATGCATAGGCTAGATATAACGGTTTCATTTTAAGACAAAGAGTTCTAACTCCATAAAAGTTATTTGTGGGAGAGAGGATAGATAGATAGAGATGCTTTATTTATCCAGAAGGAAACAAAAAGGAGTATAAAAACATAACCCTTCATTGGTTGATTGGTTATTAAGCATAGTCTTTCCAGTGTTTACTAATGGTATTTAAACAGCACTGATCCTGAAATCTAGTGTGAATCAGTCCATGGCTCTGTTTTTCGAGGTCGCTGAGTGCTGTCAGTAAGAAAAAGAATGAGAAATTTGATAACATAGACCTAATAGCGAATTGGCAGCTAAAACTAAATAGCATAGTAACTTACTTTTTTCTTCATTTTTCTATGCCCCTTCAGTCAAGGTTAGGTGCTAGTATGTTATTTGGTCTATGTTGTATCAAATTTTCTGGTTCTTTTTTCTTATTGATAGCACTCAGACACCTCGAACAACAGGGCTATTGATTGATTCACACCAGGTTTCTCCTTTAAGCTGCTGACAGTTGTCAAGTTGTCATTTTGGCTAATAGGCTACTGAAAAACTATTTATTACTCAAAGACAGTCAAAAAAGCATTCTGGTGCAAGAAAAAATAGTGAATAAAATGCAGTTTTTAAAATGCAAATAATTTATTTTACATGTATCTCTGTTCTGGACACAACAAAAAAAAACATTTGTATTTAGGTTTGAGGGATTATCAGAGTGATGGCTGGTTTAGTAAAATCAATATAATGTAGTCTGAAGAGAGGTTAGTGTAGTATTTTCATGGGGTTAACTTTTTCCAGATGATTTGCAGGTAAGATTGAAAGTGAAGGGCGCATTCCTGTTTGAGGAGAAAAGTGTGAGAGAGCGGCCCTAATGCGGAATCTCATTAGAGTAACTGTCAGGATTCCTCTCCTTTACCATCGCCTCTCTTACTCCGTAAGAGCTAAACTGTCGTTTCGAGTGAGTGTGCCGGCAAAGAGGCATTTACAAATAAATGAAAAATGTCACAATTGATTTCACTCCTCTAAGACTACAGCGTGTCAGCTTTGTCACAAACTGTCTTTGTTGTTCTCTCTCTTTTGCAGGTCCTGCTTCCGGACGTGGTCGATACTTTTTGACGGGTTTGGGCCCTTTTCCTTTTTATCCCTGGTAAGCCCCCAGAAAATGACCTTTCATTAATACTGTTATAATATTATCCCTCCGTTCCTTTCGCTTGCTGTACAGCTTTGTGTTCGCAGCAGGAACCTCGTAGTGCAGAGAGCAGAGGAGTAAGGCAGGGGAAAAAAACGAGCAGTAAAAATGGCGTGGCATACGGAGAGTAAAGCGAGTGGTATGGTTATTAACCCTTGCTTTCTAGCAAATGGTGAATCCCTTGCTGGGTTATCAGCGGAAAAAAGTTAAAGGCACAATGCCCCCTTGTTCATTTATTCTAGTGTGCTAATGCCGATAGCGTACATAACGTGATGCATTCTTATGTGTGCTTCTGATATAAAATGTCTGAATGGTGGTTGCGTTTGCACCTTGTGGGTGCAGATATAGCACATTGCACCAGTATGTGCTGGCATTTGCTTTTGTGGACACATGCTACTGAATTGTTGAGCACTGCAAATCGCTTCAAGCCAATAATATCAGCATCTATTCATCTTTTCATTCAGAAACAATGCACATTCCTAGTTACATGGTCTACGTTTGCATTTGCCAGGACATGACCATCATCTAATATACGATGACTAATTGTTTTAATGTACCCATTGTTTTCGCTCACACACAGTTCCATTTTGCCATCCAGTTACTTTGGCTACAGCGCTGAAAAGCTTGGATTTGCTTCACAATGGCATTCAATACTGGCTACTTGATTACATTTTCTGTGTCATTAATTATCTAACAAATTTGAATTATATAAGATATATTCGAGATTTTGGCTTCATGTCTGTAAAAACTGCACCTATATCACGTTTCTTTGCCTTTCAGACATACATTGGCTGTCCATAACAGATACCACCTCTTATTAAATATTCAGTGGTGCATGTAATAGAAACAGTATGGACTCTCTGTTGTCTTTGACCCTGAACTTGAGAGTCTAAAGTGACTTGGGATTGGTCATAAAGCTGAAGATGGTATTACATTCGTAACATAATTAACATAGGCCTACTTTTGAATTATTTCACCAGCTCATGAATGTTTCTGCATTGGTGCATTAGACTAGTCACAGAGTTGTAACACATGCAACTGATATCCATTTAATCTCTGTCTTTAGTATAACCTGGTGGCTCTATTTTCTACACATCAACATAGGACAGTGGATAACAGACTAAGTGAAAAAATACTCACCTGATTCTGATAATCAACAGACAATATCATGCCTTCAGAATCCCAGAAACTGCAGTGTGCTGCACATAACCAGTGGGCTATGTGCACTTTTGTAACAAAATGTCTTGCCTTTTTAAGCCGCCAGTGAAGTCTTTAAAGCACAATGCACATTCCCCATTGGAAGACAGATGGGGAAGGGAGGGTGGGGGTCTTCTAAGAAACTGCAGGGATGTTGGTCGGCTTAAGGGGTGGAAAAGATGCGTGGAACAGTGGAAGTGGGCCAAGTGCTCTTGAAAGGGAAAACGCAGGACACCTGTTATGACCTTTTCTGTTTAGTGGGGCACAGCAGAAGGGCTGAATGGGATAAGCATTTAATAAAACACAAAGTCACTTCCCCTCCCTTTGAACATCCCTGGGATACAGCTGTTTACAGCACAGAAGCATGCTTTCCCAAGCTTGGCTGCTCACTTGGATGGTGCACAGCAGTATGCAACAGCATGCTTGTTCTGTTGTGAGGGAACAGCCTTTCACTAATACAGAGAGAAAGAGAGAGAGAGAGAGAGACCTGTGCTGAAAGAGTACATTAAACATTTTTCAAAGCCACACATAAAATGCTTTTATTTTTATATTCCTATCATATTGGCGTTAGGGAAAAGAACAATTCCTTCTACTGTATATAGGCTAATTCAGCATGGTGTCCCATGGTGGTCCTATGATGTCATTACATAAACTTCAGGATGAATATTGTTACTGAATATGATTCGGAAGCAGTAAGCAATGTCTTTTGCTTTAGTAGGTAAAACCTACTAAGAACTAGTAGTAAAACCTTTACACATTATATTGTTTCATTTTATATTATGGCAAAAGATGTATGAAATAGACTAAATGAAATAGACTAAATTTCAGTATGAAATTGTCCCACCCAACTGTAAGTGCAGTTACTTGTTACTTGTGCTGTAATAGTTGCAAGCATTTTTCAGGCTTTTCACTGACAGATTCTTTTTTCTCCATTCTGTTGTCACTGCGTATTAATATGAGAGTAGCAGGGATTCTATGTGACTTTGTGCTGAAATCAGACTTCTATTCATGGGCTGATTCAGCTATTCCTTCAGGCACTTGAAACATCAGAGGTACGCACACCGGACACTTACAGGAAATATTTTCATCCTCTAAAAATGTGAAATGCTCAGCCATGTCAGGCCTGGTCTCATTTTGTACATATTCTTTATAAAAAGGGATCACTGTCTACAGCCGCTATTTAATATTTTAAATAGAAAATAAAATAAATTGTTTACACAACAGTGCAGTGTATGACTGAAGCACAATATTAAAATTGATTTCCCATTTAAAATTAGCCTACAGGCTATATGTGGTAGAGTGGTGGATGGTCTAAAGTACTGGCTTGACAGGTTTTCATGAACTGGATTGTTCAGGAAGCTGCCAGTAGCCCAACAGACAGCCCTTACACGTCACCATGTATAGTTCCCATCTTAGAGGTTTATTTTCAAACAAACTTTGATAAAACCCTCTAAGTAGATGTGATATAGCGTGATATTCAGGAAATTTAAAGACATTCTGTATGATAGCCTCTGGTTAAACTATCAAGCTGTGCAGTATTATCGGAAATTATGTCAATCCACTCAAAATGGTCTAATTACATTTAGCTGTTTCAAATGTTCTATTCTATTGCTAGCGTAAGAAGCGGGCTCCACCCAGTATCATGAGCAGCAGGGCCCCATGTCCCGTTTTTACCTCTCCCTCTCGTTTTTGGCACTAGCACTTAGTTTTGGGTATACAGCATTTAACACCTGTATAGTTTTTGCTGTTTAACTTTGCATCATCTGCCCACTTACAGGCCTATTTTGAAAAATTGTAAAACAAGAATGAGCCAAGAGTATTTTATTTTAAAAAGCATACATTACATATTTTCTGAGAACCTATTTTCTCTAGATTTGATTTAGCGTAATATGCACTGAGACATGTCCCAACTTCCTCCATCCCGTAGTTTTGTAATTTCAATGGAAATTAATGGCTGTGAAACATTGATTTTCAATGGACATGGGATTGCAACAGGTAGTGCATACCAAACTGCTGACATTGTTAACAATGTTAACATTCAAATTCTACAACAGAGTATTAGGGCCACACAAAAAATATTTATGCCATGACAAGATTAAACTTACCATGTCGACTTTAATGTCAAGAATAAAGTTGATATTAGTTGTTAGTTGATATTAGTTCAAACTTGTGTGCTCTTGATGAAGAAAAGCACCGCTGGGTGTTAACTAAGGCAGCCACATATTGGATGCACAAGTAGTTAAACTAGGCTTATATGTAGACTACAAAAGTCATGGACACCAGCGTTATCAGCTTAACTCTCATTTAATAGTCATAGGATATTCTACATCAGAGAAAGAGAGGACAAAGGCATGTGAGACCTGTCAATTGCATGTGTCTCAGACTATAATGGTCATTCACATTTAACAGGCCTGTTTAAGTCCAAATTATTGATATTCATTTAAGGGTATTCATTAATTTGCTAACCATAGGGGATTCTGTGGTGTTTGTTCGGGATTAACAGCTGAATCTGTCAGGCATTTCACTGAACAATGCATAGCTCTTTATTAGGCACATGTGGGGAGCATCTCATGTGTACCTCATGCGACCTAAACTCACCTGTCGAGTGTGAAGCTGAGAAAAATTACTTTTAAGTTTCTTTGTTGTCTAGCCAAATGTATTATAGGTATAGGACACTGGAAATCTGGCTATTGCTTGCTTTAACAAAGATATATCTCTACATAAAAAACTTGGGCTCAGTCAAACCCTTATTTCTAAGTTATTGTACTCTGCCTTTGTATTATCTGACAACAAAGAGTGTGGCTTTAGTTTATCGTACCTATCCAAATGCCAGAGCATACTGGAAGCTTTGCTACAATATTGCCTGTGTCTCAGACTCCACACACATTTTTGCTCCACACCTGCAGGATCAAGCAACTTGATCAACCGTCTGATTGTATTTTGCAATAGAACATAACCCCTCTGTATTGCACGTAGGTGTAACCATCGATATTCTTGCATCCTCCCATTTCCAGCAGTTTCAGTCTGTACTTCTTCCAAGTTTTTATGATTTTTCCTTCTAGACAGACGTTTTCGGCACAACCTTTTCAGCGCACTTACACTAATCACCACACTGGCCATGTTTACATGATGTTTTTTAATTCTGAATTAATTATTCGGAATTAAATAGTTCGGAATTAAAATATTCTCCTTCGAGTTTATAATATATAATAATCCCAAATTAAGGTTTACATGGAACACATGTTAAATCGGCTTTATTTAATTCCGCTTAACGTCTGGGGGTCGGGAAGGGTTCTGATAGGACAGGGGGCACACGTACATATTTACGTCTAGCGGGAGAAAGCACACACTTCGTCATCGCCAACCCAACGCGCATGCGCTGAACGACCGGAATTATTTTTAAGCAGAATAAACGTTTACATGTTCGAGGAATAAATTAATTCATCTTTAAAATCGGAATAGACCACCCACTTAATTCGGAATTAAGTTTAATTCCAAATAATCATTTTCATTAGGAATTAAGTGTTTACATGGTCTTTTAAAAGCGGAATTAATGTTTATTCGGAATTAAATTAGTATTATTCGGAATTAAAGCTCTCATGTAAACGCAGAGACTGTGGTTCTGCGCTAAAACAGTGAGGTTCTTAGTGGTAAACCCAGTTCTTGAAGTAGGCCCTACAATTTGACCAAATCATCTCCACGAGGTATTTTGTAGGGTTTTTTGTAGGATTTCAGCAGGTCCTGTGGAGCGGTGGCTCTCTCCAAAAGTTTTGAACTAATTTTATTTTGACATTTCGTGTTTAAAATCGACACATCGAGATTAAACTCGATATGACATTTCAATTTCATTCCCAAAATTTTGAGTTTAATGTCGACATGCATGTCGAATGTAGTGTATTTGCAAGCATACAAAACTATAATTTTGGCTGCACGTCTCTCATGGTTATATAAAATGCCTATCCAGCCAAAATGTGTCAAGTAACTTTTTACAGACAAAACAATGCTCTCGCGTCGCGTAATTACAAACCGAAGCAGAGAACCCCATTGTATTTTCCACCTGGGCTTCAGAAGTGATAAAAGTGAAGACTGAACACTCCTTTATTCTCATTTATTGTGCGGGTAGCCTGTGCGCGACCCCATGCTTAGGTTTAATTCATGTGAAACAATTCAATGAAACAGCTTAAAAATGATTGCTGGTGCAAAATGATGGACAGCATTTTTATTTTAACAGCAAAAGGTAGGCCTGCATCCCCGCTTCCGTCGCCTATGACATAAAGATCAGACTATGATTTGATAAGCCAAAAAAAAAAATGGATTGCGACTGCAGTCTAAACATAGCTAACGCCTCTCCCATCATCTTCGAGGGCAATCGCCTTTTGGAGAACGTTCGAAAGCAAGTGCTAGTATTAAGAGCAGAGAATGGGATTGGGCTTACTTGCCTTGGAAGGGGAGTTGGCGCATTTTCCCTCGCGAACACTTCTGCGGTTACAACATAGCCTTGACTGTAAACTCCGAAGGCAGAGCCACGTGGCTACAAACAGTTTAAAACAGCTATTGTTTCTCTGTAATATGGAAAGGTTGGATACTTTCCATCTTCAACGAGCCAACAATTTTCAAGAAGAACGCAGTAAGTGACTCAACGTGATGCAATGTTCAGCCATGAAAAGTAAAGTCTAGCCTAAAAGTGGTGGAAACTCACTGCCTTAAATGATAACACGAGTAACCGTTAGTCGTCTTTTAAAACTAATTTTCCACTCATTTTTCAAGTAGGCAAAGCTTTACTTTGTAGCAATGTAGCTACAGTGTAGCAGAAACACTAATAGTCATTGGCAATAAAATTGGATCATGCCTGCAGCAGTTCATTTACAGGCAGACATGTTTTCAGATTAGCTTGCTTACAATGGATAGGCTACGTGAAATACAAGCATTTAACAAGCAACATTAGCAAACTGCAGTTTGTTAACAGTCAACAAAGTAGATAGGCCTAATGTTAGTGCAGTGCACATTGACTAGCAGTATGGTCGAGTAACTATTATTGCATTGACAATGATTTTCAGAATTTTGAGACTATGGAGCAAGGTTAAATTAGCTTAAACATTTAGCCTATTTTTTTGTCAATTTTTCTAGCTGTAATGCTCTTGGGCTTTGTTGGGAGTCTAACTGGACAGGAGTTTTCTTAGTGACCACTTAAATATTGTAATGGTAGCTAATTAGCAAGCTTATTATTGAACATGCTAGTTAAAGGCACACCAGGCAACATTTTATGAATGAATTATTTAAAATAATGAACAATATTCGGTCACATCCACATTAGAAATGCCTCAAAATACTGTTTTTATGAAAACAAAACCTCACCAAACACCATTATCATAATTATAAATCTGGCAGTGCAAGATAGTTTAACGATGCCTAGTGCAACTACAAACCCCATAATCCAAAACATTAGTGAGAGGTCCGAGACCTCTCGAAGAACTATTATGTGAACAGAAAACTGAGGCCTCCTCAGAGCTCAAGCAGACCAGAGAGCCCAGGGTCCTCTTTCAAGTAAAGAGACAATGTGAACACAATTGGATCCGAGTTGTTTTTGTTTGGATTAACTTTTTGAGGACTTGGTTCAGTTCATTTGAAAGGGACTATGTGTGAAAACAACACCTTCAGACAACACACAAGGTGTTTAATGTCCCTTGTCCCAGACTTTGTCCCACTTTAGCAGCTTTGTTAGCTCTGATTGACTGCTGCTTGTACTGACAGATCTATGACCACACTGAACAATATGGTCACAAAGAACAGTGAGACATAGATAAAATATTATGGACTGTTAATCTATGGACATTGTATTTCCCTTTGACTTGAGTTAGCAACTACAATTAAAATTGTTGTTTACATGAATGATGTGTTTGTTGCATTTCCATAGAGTTTTATTGAGAGTAATGCTTCAATTAACTTCTGATCTCATGGTTGAGTCCCTGCAATGAGAGGTTAGTCATTTGTTGCCAGACCTTCCCAAATTTTCATTGATATGGGTCTGGTTCTCAGTCTAAAATAAACAAGCAAACAATAACAGTAAACAAATGTGTGTACATGTGTGGGTTTTTACTGTGGAACTTCTGTTGGCAGAAACTTGTAAGCAGTTTTGAGTGTCAGTTGACTACTGTCATGGCAGCATTTAATCCAAGAATGACAAGCTGGCACTATCAGCCCAATAATCTTTTTGACAAAGGTTAGCTTTGCATTAGAATTCCTGTGACATTTTAACTGGAGAGCACAGAGTAGGAAGTCCACAGGTGGAGACACCTGCCACCACTCCAGCAGCCGCTTATCAAGCCTAGCATGACAAATAATTCAGCAAGCTTGTCGCTGAAGGCAGCTGTGAGTTTTCTTTTTCACTTCAATGCCTTGGCCGTGCTTGTATTAAACTGTGAGACTGATGCTCCATTAAGCCTGAGCAAAATGAAGTGTCAGGAGGTGTACTATCAGCCATTGTAGGCTGCATTGGTTTGCAAGAATGTAACAAGGTTGCTTGAGAAAGAGCAATATAAAATCAGTGTACTGAGTTGTGTCACTTTTGGTCGAGTGTGTGCTGTGTCAAGTTGTTTGGCTTTCCACTGGTCTCTGGTTTGTGTATTAACTTGGAGATCTTGGTACAAGGTTGAATAGAGCCACTGCTTTTTGCATTTAACTGAAGTAAGAGGTCTGTGAAGGTTCTCATTAATACAGGTCATGGTAGTCAAAGTGCAACTGGAGTTCTTATTTGCTGGAGGACATTTCACCTTTCACCCAAAAGGCATCTTTAAAATGTTCAGTGTTTTACAAACAACATTGGTGAAGTAGTTACTGTAGTATTTATTTGTTATTTGTCATTTACTTTTCCAGGTGAGGTCCCATTGAGATATCAAATCACTTTTGCAAAGGAGCCCTGGGAGTACATATAAACAACATAAACAGTAATAAAAATCAAAACAGAGACAAACATAATGTCAAGACAAGAAAAGCATAAAGTATACAGTATTGACCAAGATCAAAACAAACAGAAGAGATAAAAAGGAGCCACATAAAGTATACAGAACTGACCAGGAGCAAAACCGACAGAAAAGGTTAAAAGGAGTTGAATTAGTAGCGTCAATTTCGCTACTCTTGTATTTACAGCAGTCGCCCGAATCTTCCACCACAGCTGAGCCGACACAGAACAGAACTTCTCACTCAGTTACTCCATGCTGTCCATGGCATGCTTATACCAGCTTCTTCACAAGAGAATAATCCTACATCTCATGAAGTTCCACACAGGCTGAATAATGTCATTTAGCCTATGGAAACTAATATAATTTAGCTTAGAGTTACTCATTTTCCTACAGTGACTTTGCCACAAGCAGGTTTAAGGCCCAGGGTGATGCATCCACGGGTTCAATGGTGGCAGCGTCCTGCAGCTGCTTGAGCTCAGCTGAGACACCATCACAGAGAGGCGGAGGGGTTGCATGACTGGTTTGATGGCAGGGTTCAGATAAGGTCAGTGGGTAAAAGCAGTGAGGGAGCCCAAGCCCTCAAATGGTCACTTTTGCTGCCAAAACCTGGAGACTGTTAGGATTCCTGCTTCCCTCAAGTCCACTTGGGAGATTCCCAGGACTGAGCACAGAGCCAAACCAATTGACAGTTTTTTTTCTCAGTGACACGTGTTTCTTCTTCAGATAGCCTAGGGTTATCAATATCAGTGCCATTGTTAATTCTGCTTATCGGACCAATTCTTTATCAATTTTCTTATTAATTCCTTCCTGTTTTGAAAGTATTTTACCAAAGTTTTCATTATTAGCACATAGGCCAATAATAGCCTATACCACTAAGGTGACAATAGCAACTTATTAGAATCAAGAAAACCATGTAGAGCTATGTTATCCATTTTAATTTTGTTTTTGAAAGACCCATCGACAGTGGTCTGAAAAACATGTCGGCATTGATAAGAGGAATTGATATTGTCAGAGGGACACGATACCAGTGAATTGAAGCATTTGAGTCTTGATTCTACTCGATTCCCACCTTTACTTAATACGATTCGAGATACTTACTTGCTAATTACTACTACTACTACTACTACTTACTACTTACTGTCCATTCAACCCTGAAATTCTTGTTACATGTGATGTGAAATGTGATCTGATCTTCTCCTGACAACTTTAGCATCCTAAAAGACAACCAGACTGTCTGGAGATTTGGCTGCTTTGACAGTTAACAATTATTCACAAAATGAAAAAAGCATGAACCTTTCAGGGTTTGTTCTTGATGACATAAGCTTTAATTTGAGATGTGTAGGCATTCTCAGTTTGACCCCTGGGGTCAGCTAGGCATCACTGACCTCCTGGATAATCCTTTTCTATGTATGAAATCGGAAATGGATGTATCTTAGGATATAACTGTGATAGAAATGTAAAGTAAATGTGTATTTTTATGTTTGTAGGCATGGTAAACTCATTTACAATACTGATATCGCTCTTAGAGAACATTGACCTCCAGGATAATGCATTTCTACGCATGAAATTAGAAATAGGTGTGTCTTAGGATCTAAATGCGATAAAATATGTAAATTAAATGTGTATTTCCATGTTTCTGGCCATGAAATTCACTTACAATACTGATATCACTCTTAGAGGTCAACATCATAGAGAACTGTCTTGGTTGAAGGTTACTTGGAAAGGTCCCATATTTTGGTAAATCGAAATACAAAATTTACAGGTCCTTTGAAAAAAAAAAAAAATTGATTCCATATAAATCTAAAAATGACAAAAATGTAGACCTACAAAGATGGACATGATGGAACTTGAACTTTTGTGTGTGTTTGTGTGTGTGTATATATATATATATATATATATATATATATATATATAGCTGTTTACTACACCAGACACCACAGCCTCTGTTTTAATTGGCAGGTCTCTCATGTGCACAGATCTCTTGTGCAGTCGCAAAAATACTGCAGCTCTAAGCGGAAATACCACAGACAAAAGATTGATTCATGAAAATTGATCTTTCGCAGTCGCTCAAATGTTGAGGTACATTGGTGCAGTCTGTTGTCCATGCATTGTGTAAAATGACCTAAATAGAATTGGTGATGATGAAAGAATTAAAAATATGTTAAACATACGTTAAAATAATGAAACATTGGAATGCACGCGTCAGTATAACTGAAATACTTTCTATCTGACTATGCCGGCAGTCACAGTAATTAATGCATGGAAATAATGAAATTATGTAAAATAATGGTACAATTGTTTATGAGAATATTTTCTGAGACAAGATATTGTCTTGCATAATAGTTGTCATGACTGACCTAGTACCTACCCTAATCTTAAAGCAGAGGGTGCAGACATTTACAATGAGGATTCAGTTTTGACATAATCTGACACATCTCTTCACAGTGCAAAACAAGGAGAGTAAGAACAAAAACCCACAACTGGTGTTTATTTTTTGCAAAATAAAATGTAATTAATCAATTTATCAATTAATTATAATTTTTTTTAGTGTATGTATGCAGATAGGAGTTGGGGTTGTGAAGCCTGGCCTGTCTTGGACACAGGCAAGGAGGGCCTCAAGGAAAAAAGGTTGGGAACCACTGTCTTATCGCCTACTACATCTGTTAGGATACTAGTCTTGTTTGACACGTTATGATGCAAAATGCATGTAATGTATGTTGTTTGTCACAAGCTTACTGTATGTGCCACTTTGTTACAGAGGAATAATATTCAAGGTGTGTGATGTGAATATTGCCATCAGTTGCATCGAAGACATGATATCATTTTAATTTTTAAATCCTTGAATTCCCTGAGAAGCTCATTATGAAGCAGACTCCCAAAAGTAATTAATTCATAAGGTTCTGATATTGGTTTTGATGTCACTGACATGGCTACCTAACTCTGGTGGTGCTGTGCAAGACAGCATGTATGCTTAGATGAAGACGACAGGAAAGGGACTAAGGCCACAAGATATCATCTTTTCCTTTGTGTTCTTGTGGCTGTAAGGGACCATGCAGTAGGATATCCTTTGTGATGTGACTCTAACCGTGACTTTCTTTCAAATGATATGTGAAGGGAAATTTCCTGTAGTCAAGTAAATGCTGGAGGCTTAGGTTTGCATGTTTGTAGTGTAGTGTGGTGTAATGTTTACAAAAAAACCCCATTTCAACAGGTATGATCATGTGAAGGACGATGTTTGTGAACACTTTGCTAAATGAAAACCTTTCACAATTTGTGAATATTGCTAACTATTGCCAAGCGATACTATCTAGCATTTTAGCATGCTCCTAGCAAATAACGCTCTGGGTGTGAATTAGACCACTGCTGTTTTGTGGTATTAAATTAGCAAAGCAATAAAGCAATTCTCATAAAAAAACTTTCTAGCTTATGAACCCAGGTTTGTGAGTGTTTGTGAGTGACTTACCATTGTCTTCTTGCCCCTGGCATTTCTTCCCAATAAGGCCCTCTGAAGGTTTGTCACATGGGAGCTGTATTACTAGAGATCGTGCACTGAATAGATTACTAGAGGCCCATAAGAAGACTGAGGTAAGGCATTGATTGTACTTTTATCTCATTTTAATGCGCAAGTGGTTAAGCAGCTGCCTCAACTGCAATCACGTAAATATGGTTGCTCCTTTTGTCTTTTGTCTTAATCTCTTACCAAAACAAACATTTAGCTCTGTTAGAGTCTCCCGTAATAACGAGCCATGAGTCTGGGTATTTGTGTTTTGAGAAGTTTACTTGATTGGCGAGTTTAAATGAATTAATGAACTCCTGCGGTGAATATTGTTTGCAGTTTAGAAAACAGTAAGTAGCTGCAGTGTATAGCTGGAAGAGGCATACAAAATTGCTGGTGAAGTCTCATGACAGCCCTGGTATGTACCTGGTCTGCAATTCCTTCTCCCACAAACAGCGGCTGCTCCTCCAATCAAAATTTCCAGGAAACTTTCTGGATCAATGAAATTGGGTGAAATTGTTTCTGAAGTTTAATGCTTGATAGAAAACAGCCCTTTATTCTACCGGTGGGTGGAATAAATAGTATAAACAATGTACTGTATAAATTTGGCCAGCAGTAGAGATTTCTATTATACTGGCGTACCGCAATAGTACAGTTCAGATTTGGTTTTAATTTGCATTAGCCTATGTATTTGTATAATGTAGGCATGCTAACTACTAACTAACACTTAAATACAAACACAAGACATATACTTTTGACTTTAACTTTAACCATCATGCAATGGTGGCAAAAAAGATCTGCCTATCCTATTTATTATCTAACACGTTCACACAGATAAATGCATGTATTTTTGACGATTTACATCGAGTCCTATGTGAACCTAGTAATTTATAAGTAATTTAAGTTCGGTAGCCTAATTTATCTTCTGTTTACCATTGCGTTATTAGTTATGTCCTCATTATATCCGATTAAAGTGAAGTTTTAGTAGGTGTTGCGGCCGTCTCCCTAAATAAAACTTTCAGGTGTGCTGAGTGACTGAGAGCTCTATGGTGCTTCGCTATGTGGTGCCCGAGAAAAACATCTATTTGTCAAGAAGGGAGACACAGTATTCCCTAGCCACGTTCAGTTGCTCCCTTTATGAATGGGGGTTTAGAATAAAATGTTTACTTTTTATTCTAAACTGTTTTGCAATTATTAACAATGATTTCCTTTTAATTAATTCTGCATTTTGTATTTGTCATTTAAAGATATCCTGAGTGTTTTAATTTACACTTTTACCATTTTTAATTTGATTTTGTTGTATTCTGCTTTCAGTTAGTAATAATTTAACCACACAAAGTTTGACAATATATTCCGCATACCATTTATGTTTGAAATTATACTGCAATATGAATTTTTGGCCGTATGAATTTCACAGCCCTACCTTACACAGTTTTTTTCACTATCTCTCACACTTTGATTCATGCTCCCGGTCACATACAAATACAAAGATATCCAAAGATGACTCAACACCACCACCGGTCACATATACACACAAACACAGACACGCTACTTCCAGCCATTGTATTTACTAGGGGTGGGACTCGATTAAAAAAATTAATCTAATTAATTACAGGCTTTGTAATTAATAATCTTAATTAATCTCAACTAACTACATTACCGTATTTGCCCCAAAAAT
This sequence comes from Tenualosa ilisha, assembly GCA_015244755.2. Classification (NCBI taxonomy): domain Eukaryota; kingdom Metazoa; phylum Chordata; class Actinopteri; order Clupeiformes; family Clupeidae; genus Tenualosa; species Tenualosa ilisha. The sequence goes on from PYXC01000407.1 coordinate 3,945,945, forward strand.
AACATATTTTATATAAATGTGTGAAGAGTTCATCAAATACTAATAGACACAGACGTCACTTCGATAATTAAACTCATTTAATTGCTGAAATAAATGTCTTCAAAAAAATAAACTGCATTTCATTAAAAAAAATAAATAAACTGCATTTCAAAATAGTAAACAAAGGTAAAAAAATGTAAGGTCCCTGACCAATATTGCAGAGACTAAAGTTTAAGTGCCATTTTACTTTAAGCTGTTACCTCTTTTCTTTTCTTCTGGAAGACCGCCATTTGGTTTAGTTTACACTGCTGACCAGAACTGTTACCTCGAGCTCCAACAGTTTCAGTGATCGCGGTGACATGCTTCGCGTTTAAATGGTATTTCAAAGTTGACGAGCTTCTATGATAGGCGAACTCTTTCCTGCATAGTTTGCAGTAAACAATGCCTTTGTCAACACTTCCATCTGGTCGCTTTTTGAATAAAAAATTACCGTCCAGCACACCCACCACGCTTTCAGGTTCCATGGACGCACCAGAACTGTTTACATCAGTATAATTGGCGTACCACAACACCATGCACTGACAAACGTTCCGGGTAAGTAAACTGCGATAAAATGCGTTAATATTTTTAACGCGTTAAATTGTTTGCAATTAATTAATCGTAATTAACGCATTAATGTGCCACCCCTAGTATTTACATTATATAGCATTATATAGCTGTATTTTGAGACCTATCCTAATGGTAGTATTCAGCAAATCTTGCATAAAATCATGTATCAGTGTGGGGGGAATGATGTGTGTGTGTGTGTGTGTGTGTGTGTGTGTGTGTGTATGTATATATATATATATATATATATATATATATATAAAGTCTCACAAGTTTTCATCTGAGCTGAGAAATCATCATCAGTCTCCCTACAACCAAAATGGAAAATCTTTTTTTATAATTAACTTACGAGCTATTGTCATATTTTGATGACAACCATTATGTATATTAACTTACTAGGCTTTAATAGGTCATTAGATGTCTTGTCTGCAATGTGCATGGTAACATGCATAAATGCACTGTATGAATGTGATACAAAAACTGCTGCCTGACTCTGTCTCTTAGCTTTGTTGATTTATGTGAAGGTGTATTATACTGTAAGGAATTTGTTCAGAAAGGAAATAGGGCTGGTATGACATTATCACATGGATCTTAACTTTAAGAACCCAGCCAGTGTGTCAGAGCCAGACTGCTGTCATGCTGAACTATGGGCGTAACTGGAGACCCTAGCATTCCTATTCACTGACCCACAAGATTCTCGTTAGGGGAGAATATGAACAAAACGTTGTCACAATTGCTAAGGATCTTCAGCCTCTCATTTAACATTTTTTTTGCTGTCACTGAATGGAATTTTCAGTAGTACATTACATGTCTTTATTTTACAGAGTGACTCTCGTGGTATGCGTTTTTTCGTATTTTTGTTAACAGTTACACATAATCAGAGGGATAAAGAAGCAGTTTAAGCAGTGACTTAGTTGGCCTCCCGCTGTATGAAAGGAGTTACGTTTATGTCTTTTATTTTGAATGAGACAGAGGAAAATTCACATTCAAAGACTGAAAAATTCATTACGCATAAGCCTGGTCGACACATGCCACCAACTCTCAACCCCAAACCTCTTCCATGTCACAAAAGTTTGATGAGGCGTAAGCTTCTGTCTTTCACATGGACATAGACAAGGCTTTGTGTGCTCATTAATGTAAAGTTGAATGGGCCATGGTACCTGCATCTGCTTGTTAAAACTGCTCAGTCTTGTATGTTTATTTCTAAATCAAGAACCAGTTTGGATCCTGGACATCAAACGTTTTTCCATATTGCTTTCAAATGCAGTCTTGACTCCTTGGATCCTGGAGGTGAAATTTCTTTTAGATTTGAGGAGTGCTCTAATCAGCCCTATCCATGCCTGACCAGCACTACAGCATTGCAATGCAAAAAGAGTGGTTTGTGTGTGTGTTTGTGTGTGTTGGGGGGCTGGGGGTTGATAGAAGTTTTCTGTCCTTGGGGGTTTTCAAATCAGGGCTTGAATAGAAATTTGTTGCAGAGAGACATAGCCATGTGTGATGGGTCTGTTTATTTGATACAAGGTCATCCATGTCAGCGCTCTGGTATGAGGCAGTTGGTCATTCAGGGATTTTCTTTTAATCCAAGATGCTAACTTGCATTAATTACTGTCATGCAGTCAGTCATCTCTGTAAGAGTAGCATCTGTTGCAGTCAGAAAGTGAGAACATTACAGTTTAAAAATCCTGATTGTCAGACCTCTGAATTATGACACAAATTTACATTATGCATTATGTTCAAGCAGTTGGCCCAGTTCAAAAAAGTGATTAGCATGACATGGTGAAGGTCCCATGTTATGAAAAGTATCACTCTTTTTGTTTTTTGCATATCTGTTTGGGTCTATGTTGTTGCTAAACACATTCTGAGTTTGAAAAGAAACAATTTAGTGCATTAGTGTTAACTTGCTGACTGTGCTTAAGCCATCCATTCCGATTTCTTTCCGGTATTTACATCACTTGCCAGCTAACATAGATGTAATTCTACCCCCTGTTTCGGGGAGGTTTGTTTCATTTACCAGAACTAGGGCTGTCCCATATTTTTTTTTTTAAAGCTATTAATCTAACGATTACTTTGTTGATTTGTTTAATGATTACTTTAGTAATTAGCAATTATTTTCCCACATTATATTAATACAGCAATGTACCAAAACAGAATAATAAATTATTATTAATTTAATATTATTTTAAATATTAAATATTTAAATATTATTCATTTAAATCATTTCAGATGCAAAAACAATGACATGTTCCATTTTCAGTAAGCCTAGTAAACTGGTGAATTGCTTCTGAATCATCTGTTAAACACCCAAGCCCATACACACCACTCTATTACTCTCTCCCAACCATCTCTCCTCCTATGACCATTCTCTCACTCGTACATGACCCTAGGCTGTAAGTAAACAAAACGCGGACAAATACATGCGTTTTGGCCCATATGGCTTTCCATATGAAAATTGACACAAAAAAAAAGCGGTGCTGCGGTGCTGTCGACAGGCTAAGACGAAAGCCAGTCGACTAAGGTAACGTTACTAGTAGAAACATATTCCATGTGTTGGTAATAACATGCTTGGTTGGGGGAAGAAGGAATTAATCACAGTTCGCGTAGCCGTATCTTGTATCTTGACCTGCATCAGGTCATAGTGTAATGGGCCACCATAGCCACACTTTGCAGTCTGCTGTAAAGTGTTCCTCCATCATGTGAGAGTATTATTTTAGCTGCTATTTTATCCGAGGATCTTTTGTATTGATCTTTTGTATCCTTTGCATCTGCTCAAGTTTTTCGCGCGGACTGTTTTTGTAGTCGATTAAATCGACTGTGTCGATGCATCGTACCAGCTCGAACCAACACCAGATTGGTAGGCAACAACAGAAACACTGCCAGATGCAAAGATGCCTCTTTTTTTACTATTTTACTAACTTTTTCGGTTAACCTATTGAAAAGCATATGATATGGGACCTTTAATTTAATTTGTGTAATTGGTGGTGACCTGACTGAACACTGCTGCTATTTGTCGCAAACAAGAAACTAGGAGAACAGTGCTTTTAAGGAGAGCTGTTAAAGGGCAGCTATCTCAAATTGGTTTACATAGAGATAGTTATATATTGTGCCCTGATGTTCCATTATGAAAGTACAGTAGCTAGCTACAATAACAAACCAGCAGCTAACATTAACTGAATTAGGCATAGGGCAGTTAACCTGAAATTAAGTTACTATGCCCCATTCAGAGAGTGATAGCTGGTGGTTTTCTATTTGGTGACATTTCCACAAACCTTTTTATCTGCTCCAAACAGGCACTTCTCATTGGAGTTCATATTCAGTTGGTCTTCTTGCAGCCACATTTGAATTGTGTAATGGTGGCTGAGGCAGGGGGGTAATGGGTAGGTTTTGGCACCAGTCAGGCGCCCTCTGTCTCCCATCCATAATCTGTTGATGGTAACTATATGGTGCGATTATTGTCTTAGAAATAATAGTAATTATGCGATTATTCTAATTATTATTCATTCATTTATTTTACCAAAAAAGTAGCAGGAATCACGTACCGTTTCTTATGCTTGTAATTTACTGCTGACTGTAAAACAAAAATCATGCATTTTGTTGTTGGAAAAAAGACAATACAAGGCTTCTGCTTAACACATAATTATTAAATATTTTCAGTTTTCTTTTTGCAATTCTTCACAGTGAAAATCAAGATGAACAAAATCTGTGACCCTCAAATGAGCAACAAAGTGTCATGATTTGTGTAGTTTTAATATGATGCATCATTATTAATATTGCCAAATCTTATCTTCATTGATGAAGGGGGGGAAACTGAAGTGTTATTATCAATAGTCATACCCATTTATTTAATTTTTAAATAAATCTCATTTTAATGTAATAGTTCTAAGTCATATTTCTGTGTTAGTTTGAGGCTCTAGTGGGCTTAGAGAGAGAAATGAGACAATCACAGTGTAATTAACAACTAAAATGGTGATCAGATTTTTTTTTCAGTGCTAGAAGTCTTTGTTACGTTTGCCTACAACTGCCGCATACGGGAGGAAGCAGTGGTTGTCCACTGACTGAGAGGGAGGCTAAGGGCTACAAACTTCATGTAACGTAGGCAGCATACATACTGCAACAATTAACAATAGCAGCCATGATAATCAGTGGAGCTGGCAACACTTGAAGCGGCAAATTTACTTTGACATGACCTCACTTGATGCTTCAGTAACCCAAAGTTACATACGTACATATGTACATATTACATATGTACATACATACATACGTCACACTGTCAAACTTTGCCCAATACAGCTCTCACCGCTAATCTAAGTTACACCATTGAAAGAGAAGTTTATATTAATTTTCACTAACAACTCAAAATGGCATGAAGTCACTAACATATTTGTTAATTTATATTACTTTCATTTGAGCGAATAAAGCCGGGTGGTTGTGTCTCATGTGATTTATTATTTTATAGTCCTGACTCATTTATCATGTTAGCAGTCCTGCAGCTAAACAACTGTAGTTGCGTTTTGGGGCCTCCGGTGGCCGCATGTGTGTGCTGCTATGGTAACTTTATTTCTGTTCCGTGCAAGTTGCGCCACTTAGGCTGAAGTTGTGGCTACCGGCTATAATATATCATTTATGAATGCCATCATAACGATTAAAGGGCATTGCAATGTTATTAATCATCTTATCCCAATTAATCGATTGCCAGGTCATATGCACAAGTAATGGCTTCAGTCTTATCGGCCAAGTGTATTTGCACACACAAGGAATTTGATCTCTGCATTTGTCCCAATCATGAAGTGGTGAAGCACACACACACAGCTACAGCGCCACCCAAGGAAAAGTGAGATGTTAGGTGCCATGCTCAAGGCTTCAGCCGTGGTTACTGGTCGGAAGCCCTAACCAGTAGGCCACAGCTGCCTCATAAGGTTCCCTGTGTGGAAGGCAGCTTTTGAGCTTCTAGCTGTTTGGTAAATAGTCACCATCTGGAATTGCTGACGTCCCAGAGTAGTCCTAGGCCGTGAGCCCAGAACCTTTTTTCTGTAAAAGGCCATTTTCGATAATTTAGGATGTGGTCAAATGTCTGGGGCTGCAGCAAAAAAACAAACAAACAAAGCACTTCAGCGCTTGTATCGAGGCCAACTTAATTTCCCAGCCTATTCCTTTTGCTACTTGAGCTTGTAATCTATTAAAATATGGTAGCCCAAGTCTGCAATATAGAATAAAAGCATTTTTTGTTGTTTTGTTGTTGGTTACTCAACATGACATGAAACTTTGCAGTTTCAGTTAACGTTTGGGCAAATGACCTTAATATCAGCACACAATAAAAAAGAAAGCAACTTAACCCTTTTTTGTAAATAAAACAATCAACTTTGAAATACCAACTTTGATAACACTGGGAGATCATAAACCATTTTCAAACAATTAAAGTTCGCTTCCTAAATCTTGATATTGATCACTTTTGTGCTTATCTGTCTAAGAATCTATGTATCTTTCTGGTTTAGATGTCCAAATATCTATTAGTTGGTTACATTGACCAATTCCACCTCAAGGTTAGGTGTAACAGTAATGTATCAGCAGCCAGGTGCGTGAAAGGGAGTCCTTTCCGGACTCTCACCGAATTTTCTCAAATGTTTTTTGTATTCCGATGACAATATTTGATAAGCCTATTCTTCGATCCTCTGAACTCTCTCAGAGATGGGAAGAAAGAAAGAAGAAAAAGTGGAGGACTGCATCCTGTGCTCAAACCGCATAGCCTACTGGGTGCTCAAGCGACCCTTTTCTAGTAGGTCTGTGTTAAACAAAGGAGCATGAAGTGCAACTCGCTGAATCTGCACAAACGTTTTTTTGTGTTCCGATGACAATGCCTGATAGCCTGTTCTTCTGTTTTTTGAACGCACCCCGAGAGGGTAAGAAAGTTTGCATCTTTATCCAAAGTGAAGGACTAGCTTACATCTTGCACTCAAACCGCATACTGGCTACTCCAGCGGCTCCTGGAGGTTTGTGGTTAACGAATTTAGATGTTATTATATCGGCGATTCAAATGTGTGCTGCCAGGATGCAGCTTAATGCACACTTTTTGTTGACAAAGAGAAAAAACTATTTAGGTCATGTACAGGCTACATATTTTTTGCAAAGTGATGATTTACTTTAAGCCTATAACAACCATTGAAAAATAAAACACATAAATTATTTATTAAAGAGACCAAGGGCCGCACTAGAGGGTCGCAGGTTCCCGACCTCTGTCCTAGGCTCTTGCTTGAAGTTGGGCCTTTCACTATTCAGCAGATAAAGGCAGTGAACTCTTTTTATGTTAAGTTGGTAGCTGTAGTAGACAGCCTGATTAGATTTATGCTATGGATGTAGAATCCATAAATTTCACTTCAAATCCCTCAAACCTGTGCAAATTTTTTTTCTAGTAAGGGCATTATGTTGGTCTTAAATTTCAGTCATAATGGTTATGAGAAGGTCTTAAAAAGTTTAACATTTAGTTGATGAAACCTGCAGAAACCCTGTACACTGCTTTCAGCAGCACCACCAATTCTCTATCAAATTTCCATGGTTTGATGCTTTGACAATTTCATCTCACACTCTCTCAAACAACTTGTGAATGTCATCATGTGTTGTTTTATCACTTTATCCATGGCTGCATCAAACACTAGACAGACAAGATCTCTAGCATTCACCATAATGAATTTGACATTCTCAATGTGATCTTCTTAATGTCATGTGATCATGGCCATACATTATGTACATCATTACATTCAGGGATGGTGGAATAGACTGACTTGAGGTCAGTCATAGACCTCTTTCAAACTAGAGTGAACTAGGCTGATAAACTCAATGGGCCCTATCATGCCGCGGCATGCGCATGGTGTCATTACTATTCTGTGCCAGCGCATCGTTCATTTTTTCTGGCAAAAAATCACATTGTCTAGATAGCAGATGACACTGCGCCGTCACGGGTGTGTCAGCGAAAAGAAGAGGTGTGGCCTGGCGCAAAGCGCGCCAGATGCTATTACAAGGACGCAAAAATTAAATTAAATTAAATAAAAATTAAATCAGTGACCAACAAAACCCTGGTCTGTCGTCAGTTGCGCATTGCTGAAAAGCTATTTTAGGGGCGCACAGCGCTTTGGGATATGAAAGCGTGCACAATGCGCGCACACCCTGCTTCTCTCATCAGCAGGAGTGCGCAGCAGGGTTTATACAAAAGTTTTTCATGTGGAGAAAAAAATTATGTCCCTGGAAATATGAAATATAAATGTACATCACTTATATCACAATATTTATTAATTTGCGTTGAAAGCTTTTGTTTCCCCCGTCTTCTAACATCATTGTACCGCTTTCGGGTTCGGATGTTCTTTTTTTGCCAAAGGCGGAGGACACAACTGAGGATATTTCCTCCCATACTTCCTTGACCCGTGGAGGTTTGGGGGGATTCTTTCCATCCCCGATGATAAACTGTTCACGCGCTTTTACCTCACGCACTAGCAGATCGGTCTCCTCCACTAAACAATGCTCCTGTCTTCCGGGTAAATTTGCCATCGTAATAGCAACACACCACTGAAAATGCACCGCTGGCTTTTGAAGGGAATGAGAGTATAAATCCTGATTGGTTAATTGTATGTTACGCCCAAAACACACCCATAACTAATGAAGTACTTTAAGACCAACCCTTTTGAACCATGCGCCTGGCGCAATGTTCGCTTTTCCCGCCGTCAAAATACCAAATTGTGTCGGGCATGCCCCTAAAGCAACTTGCGCGACAGACTTTAGACAATGCGTCGTGAAAATAGAGCCCAATATCTGATGCTACCACTCCCAACATTATGTTCTTGCTTTTCAGATTCCTTTCTTTCATCACATTTCTTTACCTCAACATTTACCTGAACATTCTGCACCCAGCATTTCAGGTGATACTTCATGTCAGTTGCACGGTAGCAACACTTGGCTGTACTTTCCACTGCGGTTATTGCTCTTTTGAACAAATGCTTTCAGCTGTTTTCCTGCATTGAATGAGAACACCTCATGAAGAAGATCTTTTGTCTGCTTCGGTACTTGTACTGGCTGAGAGGAGTGTACACAGTTGCTTCTACAGGTACCACACCATTTTTGAAGATGCAAAGTCTTATGCTCCTCACATGCTTTTTGGTAGTGAATCCTTGCATGCTGCAGATGATGACTGTTAAAGGTTGACTGCTAGCAGTTGCTGTGGCACACTGCTTTAATGAGTTGCACATCATTTGCACTGTGAAGTCTGCTGATCGGAGGCTAATCTGTATCTCCATATTGTCTGCTCTCATTGACAAAAGAGAGAATTTTGGAACATGTCTCCAGTGATGGCTGATCCACCAGTCCATCCCTGTCTGCCTTCTGACACTGGATACATGGCTACAGACATACATGGATACAAAATCTATTTCTGATATTGCTTTAGATGATATTTTGTTGCCATCTTGAAACAGCATACAAAATATACTTAATTGGAAGTAATTGGAAGAGTTATGTGTTTGACAGTCTTACGAAATTACATATAGTTCTTTTAAAATTTTGTTATGGAAAGGGAGATGGGAGTAATCCCATCTTTTGAAAATGATTGTCTGGGACACTAAACCTGCAACTGGCCTGCAAAGAGTAATATAGCAGTGAGAGGACATACCCAGTTACACTTATTTCCCCATGAGGAAGTCTGTACATGTGCTTCACATAAACAGGTGTTCACACATCCAAGAGCTAGCTAGAGCTAGTTCCCCACCCAACTATCCATCCTATTCTCTGTGGTTACAAGAGGAGTACCATGTTTGACTACTTTGTGTTAGAACTTCCGGTTGTGATTAGGAAGAGTTTCACACGTAGAAGTGGAAGGGGGAAAAAAAACAATTAAAATGGGCCAGGCAGAATAAGGTGCTTAGAGCCTATGTCATTGTCTTTAGGCTTAGCATTGCCGCTCTAAGATATTATTTAAAGACTTATATGGAACCAACTATGCATCATATTTTTTTTATATCTCCCAATTTTAATGTTTTCCCCTGTTTACTGATTTACTCATATATGAAATTTGAAAGGTTTGATCAGTAGGAACACTGAAATGGAGAAGTTAGTTGCAGCTGTTTGTAACTGAGGAGGGAAGGAGAGAGAGTGAGAGAGAGAGAGAATGCTGCCTGCTCCTGTAGTGAAAGGACTTACATTTCCTGTGTGTCCAGTTTCAACAGGTGCAGCACGCACGCACATACTTACACAGGCACACGGAACAGGTACAGGAGGAAGTGATGTCAATCAATAGGAGAACAGGTTAGTTGAGTGAAGGTGAGCCAGGAAGCAGCTTGTGCTAATTTCTTTACATGAGTTAAAGGGTTGGGTTACAGTGCAGCTTGAAGGAAAGCAGTGAATTCATGGGAACCTATTCAATATCTGATTCTCCTGCGAGAACTGTGGAGAAGTAGGGACCTGACAATGGGAGACACTCGAGATTTCCAGACTCACCCAGCCCAGAGAGGTAAATGTTTGTGTTGCCACGCTTTCCCTCATTAATGACTGACTTTAGCTGCTGCAGTTTATTTGCTCTCTGAATCCTGTTGCAATAGGTGTTTTCCATTCTGTCACTATGTACCAGTGTGACAGGAGACACTTTCTCTTTCTGACAGTCTTGCTGAGGGGGTGGGGGGTGGGGTAAGGGGGGCTGTCTTTACCTACGCCTTTCCATGGCTCACGTTGGGGCGATTTGAAAGCCTCGGCACCAGAGAAAATGCTTTCTCTTTTCTTTGTTTTACTTTATAACAAGATAAAAATAACTTTAAACCCAAGTGATCTGTAAAAAGGTATGCAAGCGCAATCAAGATGCTCTCCACAACTTTCTCTATTGCTGCACTTGTCCTGTCTGGCTCTCTCACTTCTAAATAGCTGTCTATTGAAAATCAATGTTTAAAAGCCAATGAAATGCATCACAAAACTATGCATTGTTCTTGGTATGGAGGAAGCTGTAACGTGTCTCAAAGCATGTCGGATCACATAACCTGTTTTTCCTTAAGAGTAGTGGCCAAAATATATCACCTGTCCACACGTATTGTATGCCTTTATTAAACATTTGTGAACGAAGAATGCCTATCCTACTACTACTATTTTTATAGCTGATACCTTGATGTCTTGATGCCATGAAGCACTGCTAGAATATTTGCTAAATACATCACCTTCATCACTTTCACTGGTCTGATTGGTTATTGTGAAGTCCAATTATGTACAGAAGCATATTGATGTGCATCCATTGGTGCCACTCCTTGTCATTTCCTCGTTGAATTTTAACTTTCACCAGTTCATCCAGCTGTTCTCTGAGTCTGACAGTAGCACTTTTAACTCCAGCCTACCTGAAATCATTGAATCAGATTAGACTATTTAGCATCTTACCTATTAGCATCTTGATCAAAAGTGACTAAAAATTCTGATATTGTTCCTATTTAAAACTTGACTCTTCTGTAGTTGAAAAGTGTACTAAGACCAATAAAAAATGAAATGCGGCTATTTTCTAGGCTGATATTACATGGAACTATACTCTCATTCTGGCGTAATAATGAACTAAGCAAACCATCATGAGATCAGTGAAAAGTGAAAGTAAACTCACACCGCATTTCATATGCAGGGTATAACTTAACTGGGCATGTTGTGGGTTCATTTGTTGTAGAGCTACATTTAACCACAAAGTTAATGTTATAACTAGGTTTATTTTGCATGTTGGTCACCCGTGAAAATCTATGTTGTTCCTTACGAAGATGAGCCCAGTATATATGTGTGTATCCTGCATACAACCTGCATATATCCTACATTAATAGAGCCATTTTCTATCGCAATAAAGTGAAATTGCGTTGATGCACTATTAATGTGTTAACTTAGACAGCCATACTTGAAATACAGGAATTAAGAAATACACAAGGCCTCTTTTCACATGAAATGAGAGATCTATCTGTTCATTCTGCACAGTAACGCTATCTTTTCATCACACATTAGCCTACCTTATATGCAAACACACACTCACACGCATACACACACAAATATGCATGCACAGTCACTTCTGACGAGTCCTGCTACAACACCTCTCTTGTCCTCACCTCTTCCTGTGCTGGTGTGTGTAACTGTTCTTTATTCTGAGGCAAATGGTGATCCTCATATCTGCATTCTCTACAGGTAGCTCATTAATTCAGCTCTCCTAATCTCATAGGTAGACAATAGAGACAGGTGTACATATTTTCCTACTTGGGTATTTAGAAGCCAGGTCACCTTGTCTGCACTTGTTAGATTGAAAAAGCATATTTGGCGTTTTTTTTTTCTCTCAGTACTTTAGCTGACAGGTCAAAGGTGAATGCTTACGCAGTTTCTGATATGCATTTGTGCATATGCATTCTTTGTGATATACATGTGTAAAGGTAAAGAAGAAGTTTTTGTAGCCATATGACATTATGAGATTTTGGAATTATGTTTTTTTATGTCAGACATCTGTTGAAAAGCCATACCATCAGTAGGACAGGATCTTTAATCATTAACTACCCTGTGGAGCAAATTTTACATTAGAAGACTAATGATCCTGGTCACTGTGTGTGCTGACCCCAGCTTTGTGCTCTGACACTACACCAAATCCCCCCCACCACACACACACACACATTCTCACACACACACACACACTCAGAGATCAACTTTCCAAAGAACCCCTATCACTTAACGCGTCATCCTTTTTGTTTCTTTTGAAATGTGATCGGTAGTCTCTTTATTTCATCACAAAGGCAAAAATTTGTATTTCTTAGACTATGAGACATTCAGAAAATTTCGCAAAGATATACTATAGGGTTGCTACCACTTCAGTTGCACTTTAGACAGGATAGGCTGTTAGTCTCTGTTTCTGTATACACTTCTATATACACTTTAATGTAAGAGAGAATGAGAAGAGCCCCCCCCAGTCCTGCACACCCCCAACACACACACACACCTGTCCAACTCTTTCTGTGGTTTCCTTCCAGATGAATTTTTGGCAGGTAATTTTGCATGAAAAAAGTATGCAGAGATTGCTTTTTATAAGCTCAGTGGTTGGCTCAGGAATTTTATAAATTAGATGGAAATCTCAATTTTCTACCTGTCACTCCTTGCCTTATTTATTCGTTCACTCTCTCCCTTATTTATTTATTTATCCTTATTTTCCAGTCAGTACACATTCACTTACTATACAGGCATGGCTTTGTTCCTTACTACATGTCAGTCCCAGTTAGGGATCATATTTCTGTGTGTTCAGAACAGCAAACCGCAGTAAAGCAGTGGAAGCAACTTGTATGGAACACCCAGACTTAATTCACACCATGTCACCCTGCATTTCCTGCTCTGTTTGGCTGCTAAGGATCAAGCACAGAGGAATAGTGTCATTCAGGAAGTGGGAGTTATCATGACAACCCTGGGAGTTGGACGAGATGTCTTTGGGTGCAAAATAGGTGGAGTGAACTATTTTTGTGACCGTATTATGGCTAATCTTGATTCTTCACGTAAGGGTCTGTAGTGTTACACTTCTCAGCTGCCAGTCCAAGCACACACTCCAGCTTTATTTATGATTTTCCTGAGACAAAATAAAAAGAATAAATCTTCATGGATCTGTAATAGATTTGTCAGGTCTATAATAGGGTTGGAATGTGGGAAAAGCAAGAAGTAGCCAGGAGATTTGAAACAGAAACCAAACATATATTAAAAACAGGCACATCATTCTGTTCCATAAAATAAGTGCAAAACTGCTTTTAGACTTTCTGCCTCTCCAATCTTCTGTCCATGGTCTCTTTCACTGCCTCATTCACACCACAATCTGCATTAGACCTTGCCCCTGCGGCTCCCGGGCTGTCCACTTGAAATAGAAAAGAGTTCTATTTTTCCACATGTGCCGAGCATGGTATAGCATGGTCTCCATAGATTTTAAACGTAAGCTTGGGCAGCAGGTTCATGCAGGAGACAGTTTCTGATGCGAATACTCAGAACACAGACGCACATGCACCGTGAATGGACAACAACAGTTATGGACCACAAAAGCGCTGATTGCTATCTGTCTGTCAGTCTGTCTGTCTCTGTCTCAGCCACACTCTGTCTAACATACATTTTACCTCCCTCCATGCACAGTATTTAAATTTGTTGCAGGTTAACAACCCCATTTCATTAATGTGTAGAGAAATAAAGCAAGAATTGAAGGAAATATCCGAGGCAATCACCCTGTATCCCTGTTCTTTGAAACTGCCGAGTGCTGTTGTTAGGCATACCAGTGACAGTGTTTGGTACAGTGTAGACCGAATTTATGAACTAGCAGCTAGTGCTGACAACTTGTTTGCCCTCATTAGTTAGCACTGGCTGCCGTTTTGCTTTGTGGTCTGCATTTCTGTGGTTCTCATACAGTATCTACCAACAGCACTCGGCAGCGTGAAACAACAGGGCTATGGTTTGATTCACTCTGGATAATCCCTTTAATGTTTTAAAAACAGATTTAATTATAGACACACTATGTTAGTATTTACAGTCATTTATATAGTTAGACAAGTGTTTCTTGTCTGGTTACAGTATTTGTCCACCCTCTTTTTTCAGTACTAGGAGACAAGTAAGCAAGCTTTAGCACGTTGGTGTTATGACCTATAGTTTAAGAATGGCCTTGGATGCCGTTTACTAGACAGTGCTGCAGTTTTACCCTTGCTAATGTGTAGACAACAGGGATGTAATGATATTCAACCCATGATACAATACAGTTAATGATTTTAAAGGTGCCCAGCCATACATCTATATGGCATTTGTTCTCTGAGGTCTTCAAAGATTGTATGTTACTGTAGTTGGGCTGAAAACGGTCGAAGGAGACTTTAACAGGACCCTACGCAACCTATTCAAATAGCCCCAGAGAGATGCGCCCTGTTTTTATGGAAATAATGATCTGTGCTCTGATTCACTGCTGACAAACAATGCTTCGTTGTCATGTTATTGATATCTTCAATAGGTGGCCATGTAAAAAGCTACGCTCCGTCAGGCGCCGGGTTCCTGCATCACTCTGTCGGGGCTTATTTAAGCAATATAACAGTGGGAGTGAGGTTGTTCATGGATATCCTCATGCCTCACAGGTGTGGTTCGGCTGCAGGCACAAAGCTGATGCCGAAGGCTGATGTCCACCAGCAACCTCACAACCATGACCACAGTTCCATTGCCTTCTATTGAAGTTTTAAGACACCGTTTAGTTTTCATTTCTGTTTGTTCATCTTCCACTCTCCAAAATAGTTCTAAGCTTAGTTTTGTGACTCCTGTTCCCAAACAACACCACAGTTAATCCACATCTTAACTAGCACATCCCCGCTTGTTTGTCTGTATGTCATATGCCAAGCTTAATATTCACACTACTCCATTAAAATGTTTTCTCTGAAGCAAACTGCCAGTTGTGATGTTATAAAAATCGCTGCTCTCTCGCTTTGAATGAATGGAACGTTCACATTGGTCAACTCAATGGAAAATGCAGATTGATTATTAGCTGTTACCCATGGTATATCATGGGATATTTTCACTTCTGGTGGCGTGTAGAATGTCTCATTCAATCAGAAATTGCTAAATAGTTATACCGGCCTAACTTGCTCACAGAACGTTGTCCCTTCTTTGACGCTAGCAAATACGTACAGGAAAAATACGTTGACAGTGTTTGCAGTAATAACAAGTGAGGATGAGAAAGCGATTGAATTCAGTTTTACCCAAAGCAAAATTCAAAATGATCTAAACATAATGCCCAGCGCATTACTCCAACAGTATGCCAGGTGCTAATTCACGATGTGATGTCCAACAAGTTCTTCCACTGGCCACAACAACAGACTGTGAGTTTTTAGGTTTGCCTCTAACAGCTATATGACTCATCTGTGTTTTGTTTGGTAGCAGTCTTCTCAGAAACCCAACTACTGAACTTTCTTACTGTTTTAACTTAGTTGGCTGTGGTTACCTTTACACTACAGACATCATAGACCAATCATTGTGCTTTGGTAGTCTATGCAACATGATGGCATGATGTATTTTAGCCTGTTATTTTTTGTGTTTCGATCCGGGCCTGTTACGATCTGTGATTTGTGAATCTGTATTGCCTTTCTAGTGTTTTCCCCCTCCAATTTGATGAAAGTCTTAAACTTTGAGTAACATATTTGAGCAGTTGTTGGATGTAACCTAATCAAGTTGCCAGAGACTATTTGAAAGCAGGTTGCTGTATGATATCAGTTGGTAGAGAGCAGACAAAATTGGCAAAAGATGAAGAGATGAGATTGTTGATGAGACAGATGTACCTGATGTTCAATGCTCCATGCTCCTGCAAGGGACAGTGAAAGGCATAGACAACTACCTGTTATGACGCATGCCATCCATGAAACGTTCCAAGGGATTGCTTAAAATTACAAAGGTTTTTTTTTTTTTTTTTTTTTACAAAAGTTTCCTGCCATTAGGTCCCGTAAATCATATAAAATAATTCTTGAATGTTTCTGTGTTCATTTCTGAGTAACATCAAGTGTAAATTTACAAACAAACTTTAACCTGTAAGTTGCTCCTGAATCATCTATGTGAGGAGCCCTTAATGTGTTTCATTATAGAGCATATCGAATGGATGCAGTGTCTTTAGTCTTTAGACTCTTCCTCCCTCAATCCCTTGGAATGCACACATGAAAGAAAGACATATTTTTATATAAAACGCTCAGTATTTGCCTATTTGTGGCTGAAAAGTGGTTCGTTAGTCAAATGTTACCTTAATTTGTAAATTCCTGTTCTCTGTGACCCAGTTAATGTAGATCTCACATGTTGACCCTACTGTCTCACTTCAAGTAATTTAGGGTTATTTATCTCAAACAAGTGTCATGATATGCAATTATATAATGTCAGCTACACCGTTTCATTTATTGCACATGCACAGCTGTTAAACTCAAGAGGTCATTTGTCAGATACTGACAAATCTGTTGAAACAGATACTTACAGTTTGCGCATGTGGTGCGCTCATCTGCTACATTAGATTTTCAGATTGTGGATAAGATATTGGAAAAACATTCAACTGAGAATGAGCTAGTCAGACCAGACAGACCGACTGGTAGTAATAGCAATCCAGGTTTTTGTCACTGAATAATTACATCTCATTAATGGTTTGATAGCAAACTTTTGTTGATAAGTTAAAGGTCTCATTGTAGATGGTAGGGAAACCACTGCTGAGTGTAGATAACTACATTACTGAGTGTATGCTAATGCACTATTTGTTTTCCTTTAAGAAAATGAAAAGGTAATGTTCAAGGATGTTTATTGTCACATACATATAAGTACTGGGTGTAAGACATATAGGGGTGTAATACATATTGGGTGGGGGTGGGGGCTAATACAGATGGGGGGAGGGGGGCGGTGGTGAAAAGTGTGAAAGGCATAATGTGAGAACTAAGGTCTGACATGTTATGCAACTGTCCTCAAAAGTGACTAATTGAATGCATTCTGCATCCTGAGTATGTCAGGTTGCCTGTAGCCCAGCCCCTTGCTGCCCCTGCATATCTCAAAGTTGCCTCCAGGTCTCTCCTGTAAACTAATGCTAATTAAAGTTGTTGTAGCAAACCTTTACTGTCATGTATATGATATATTTTAGTAAACTTGAAATAAGACTTTTCACATTGGTCTAAACTCAAAAGGATGCATTTAAACAAATCTTTTGATAGAGATATGGGTTGATTTTGTCAAAACTTATAAAATATGTAAGCAAAATGTTATGTGTTGACTTATACTACTTCTGTTTGTCTAAGTTGTCTAAACTATTTTTAAGGTTTGATATATTTCATGAACATGCAGTCAACATTCTAGCCATTATTTTGTCAGATAATGAAATTGAAATGCTATTGGCATCTGTTGTATGACCACAATAAAGTATATCTAGAAATATACCCTACCCATCCCAACTAGGGATGAGAAGAAGAGAAATAATCAAGATTTACCATTATTGTAAAATGTGCGGTAATAAGTAATATTGAAATAAGGGCTGTTCCACCATTATTTTTTATGTAGTTACAAATTTTACAAATCATCCAACAATGAATTTGTCAATAAATAGCTATTATCCCTTCACTCAATTAATAGCAGTGTACAAAACTAAATACTGAAAAGTTTGTCTGCTTAAAGAGACCCTATGCAGCATTTTCACTGTCATAAAACTGTTTAGAAATCATTGTTTAGGTTGACTGACCTGTTTTGGCAAACACTGTGACTTTCACTACCCCATCTACTGGTGCCTTTCGGAAAACCAGCCTTGCAAGTTTTTCTGAGCGGCTCGCCTTTTGTTTTTGTCTGTGTTGTGTTCTGAATCCTACATGCCACAGTAGGTGGTGACAATGGTGCTATGTACAATGCATTACTGAATGCATGGGTTAAAGTTCTCCGTCACCACAAATTCTGTCAATTTTCTCTCTTTAGAAACTGAATGAACTGTAACTTTTATTTTGAAATGTGTCTTGATGTCCTTATGCCTGTCATTTGCAGAAGTAAAACTACAAACTAGTAGGATGAAACCTGAAAAGAAAGGCATCTCTTGGAAAATCACAAGGCTTGTATGTGGGCTTGTAAGGCTTGTATGCAGTTCAGATCCACTTTGACTTTTGTTACATTTAGCATTTTGTTACAGTTAGCAATAGGCTATTAACAGCTAACATTAACAGTACATTCGAAGTTGTGCTAAGGCTCCTTGTCTCTGGTTTCTGTCATTGTCTTGCTTGGTTTATGCCTGAGATGCCTACTGCTTGAACTAGCCAAAGAGTATAGAAGCCTAGCTTATATCATATAGTAGGCTAATCGTTGAAAGAACACCTAACGCTGTGCTGACTGAATGACATTGGGGTATGTTTATGGCAGCATGGGATGCCGGTGTGAGCGATAAACATTTTGACGTCATCGTGTGCAATTAATGGGCTTGTTAAAGGTGGGTGGCGGGTTGGCTACTTTGCTTAAAGCAGTGCATTCTGGTTGTGTATCACGGATTTTTGCCCAATGAAAAAGATTCCATTTAGTCAATATCAAGCCCAGCATGCACTGCTTGGAAGCCACCTCAAACAAGGTCAGTATTACCCAGTATTACCTTATTTACAGTGGATGTGACCGTGATCCGATAAAATAGTAAATCGCCCTGAACGATACCTTTAGCCATCTTCAGTGCAGTGTAACATCTGGCTTTTTGCACAGTGGTGTTGTTAGTTTTCCTAAAAGATTGCACCATTTTAACATATTGCGGCATATTGAAACTGCACTTAGACGCCCAGATGTTTATTAACATTTATCTTCAGTTAACAAGCACGGCGAGACGATCAGTCGAAAACAAATGCCCGCACTTGTGAGTGCAGCAGTGGAAAGGAAGGGGGGGGGGTTTACATCAGTATTGGGATGTCACATTCTTTCTCTATGGAGCTCCCCCTACAGCGTCCGAGTGTGTAGGCTAATGCAACAACAATGCAAAAAAGAAAAGAGTTGCTGAGCGCCTCTTTAACTCTTCAATTTCAACAGTACAAGTAGAAATACATGACGGTCGACAAAAGATACAACACACTACAACAAGGCACTATTAGCACCATGTAGGAGTGTCTTTAAAATGAATTAATTGTGACGTTTATAATCACGAATGATTGTATTAGATCAGATTAATTCTATTAATTTTGAATAGAGAGGTCATTGCATTGATTTATACAACAAAGAGAGATTAGAAAGTTAATTGCATTCAGAATAACTTGAATTGGTCTTTTCTTACAGATATAGTGACAGTATATGAGATATATTTGACAGTTTTTCTTTTGTTGGCTTGACCCAGAGCATTCTCTAAACTACAAATAGTGTGGTATGTGCTAGTTTGAAATGTGAAATTCTCCCCCTCACACTGCTGTGCCGGCGCTGTTGTTGTACCAGACCCGGCTTTACACTTGACTTGCTGTGGCGCTGGGATTTTAATGATACCAGCAGCTGAAGCCACACTCATCTCCGGATGTCTAATTAAACAGCCTTGACATGACGCCGACTAATTGATTACCCTCCATGATCAAATGACAAAGAAAAGAAGAGGAGACTCTCAGTAAATTCCTTTTACTCTTCTCTTTTCTTGTGATCCCTACTTTGAACAGTCAACCAGCTTAGTTATTCTTTTGTCCATGTGATTTCGCAATGCCCTAAGCTCAGAAGAGGAATTTTACAATGATTTTACAATGACTCCTTATGGCGCTCTTCCTGGCATACAGTGTATATAGTGTCCTTTCAGATTATTTAATATCTTTTCCTTATAGATGGGAATAGCACAGGAGTTTTGTGTCTGAAATGCAAATATGGGCCTTCCTCTTTGTACTCTGCTTTCATTTTCCCAGAGTGCTGCTTTTCAGACTGCTGTTTGTTTGTTGAGCTCAGTGACATTCTTCTCCAAAAGCCTCTCGCACCCTGCAATTATTCTCACTGACTGATTTCCTCTCAAGATCCCTAATTGCATCTGTTTTTTGGGCATTGCTACACTCATTTTAATTTAGCAATTGAGACCTTGCCATCAGATTGCATACAATTAATGTAAATAGTAGTGTTCCAGGTGATTATAGTCATTAATTACAATTTGTGGACAAGTGAAGCAGTTGAAGCACGCACTTCTCTGTTGTCCAAGACATAGACTTAACTGTTTAGAACTAAAAAGTATACTTTTGTGTTTTGTTGGAACACAGCTGATACAATAAAAATGAAACCATTCTTAGGTCCTGTTTACACATATCTTGATATTTTTATAAACTGATATTTTTTATCCATTTATTTATTTATTTATTTTAAAACCTCTACATCCAGTGGAATCCATACTATACAGTGTTTTGAAAAATCTCCACTTTGGAGGCCATTTACAAAATTATCCGTTTAGGGTGGCTAGAGCTCCATTTACATGTAAACAAAAGGCCCAAATGGATATCAGTTTATGAAAATATCTAGCTATGTGTAAACGGGGCCTAAATTTGCATTACATAGATTCTGTCAGTTGTCTGTGCTACAGGTGAATTCTTTAATAGTGAATTAGTGCGATATGTGCAAGTGAGGATTGCCAAATTCTCTGTCTGCTGTGTCAGTGTCTAAGTCAGTGTTCCCCATTTTCTGTCATTCTATATTTTTCCCATCTCTTTTGGTATTTGTCTGTAAATAGCATTGCATTGTGTTTTATGTTGTCGTCTCTGCTACTGTATATGAGACAGACAATCATTCATAAGATAAGAATTTACAGTTCCTATCCTCCTACCTACTACTAAAAAAGAGAGGGGTGTGTATGTGCGTGTGTCCAAATGCTGAAGGTCTTTTTAGACTTCATTGACTGATAGATTTTAAGAGCATGTATGAATAATTCACAACGTGGATTTTTATTCTTGATTTTTGGCAGGAAGTATCATGGTAGACTGAGCAATACCCTTTTCTCCCAAAACATGCTATGTCTGAAGAGGAGAAAAGAAATATAAGTCTCTAAAGATAGTAGCTTTTAGCTTGAAGACAACTGAATTTGAAAAAAAAAAAAAGATTCAAGATGACCTATTTATTATTTATTTAGCTAGCCCTTTTCAAATCAGTCTCTACAATTGAAATGTGGGTCATTTCACTCCATTTCCTCTGAAGGCCCAAGCATGGTCGTCTGTAATGCATTTTTACCCATTGCTCTTGAAGGGCACACTCACTCAGGTGTGACACACAGCAGTTGGGGGGGAAAAGGGTGTTAATTTGCACCATTGTTAGAGAGGGACTCAATGTTATCTGTGTAGGTGTGGGAGGGAGAGGCACCTTGTGTGTGCATTTGTGTGTGTGTGGTGGGTGTGAAAAACAAGAGGAGAATGCCCTCTAGCAGAGCCCATTGCTATCGTCTCCTTGGTAGTAATGAGCCTCTTTCCATTACACACACACACACACACACACACACACACGTGTACACACACAGAGACACATTTACTCCCCTATTACTGTCAGTGCTGAACCACACCTATTAATGCCCTAACTGGGATTGTCCTTGGCTATGTATTTGTATGAGGTGTGCAAGTATTAGAACCTTGTGGATGTTTCACTGATTTGTGTTTTGTTGTTCAGGCCTAAATTAAAAATAGATTCACAAACACATTTGTAATGCATTGCCTAATTACTTATGAAATAATGGAATAGCCTGGATTTTTGCTCAACTATGTGCATGTTTTAAGTAGATTCATGACAGTTTGACCAAGCAAAATGTGAAGCTGTGTGTGCATTCATCTGTTGCAGTATGCAAATTAAAAATGGATATTCCCATGATTTTGAGAGAAATTGTCAACAGCTTTGGAATCAAAATCTCCAAATGGCATGTTCCTTGCTTAAAATTCAGGAGCCAGGATTACTTTTGGAATGGTCAAAAAAATTCCTTATTTTTTCACTGTGTTTTTGAGTCTGGTTAAGTTATGGTTGTATCTGGTGTCATATGCTCATATGTATGGTATCATGTGCTTTTTCCCCCTCAGTTATTGCGGTATTCATTTGTTTGGTTGAAACTTTGTGGTAATAATTTTTGTCACAGAATACTTTTAATCACAGGCAAACTCACACTATCCCCAAATGGATAATCACTGTGAAAGCTCTTGTTTAGTGTATAGACAATATTATGTAGATCTGGAACTTGATGAATGGGAAATGATGACTATGGATGACTATGGACAGCCACCCCCCCATCATAATTTCAATTGAAATAAACCCACCAATGTTAAGGTTAAATGGATGAAATTGGATAAAGTCATCACCATTTGGAATTATTGACAGCACTAATGCATATATATTTGATTACTACAGTCATTTTGTTGGAAGAGCTAAGAAAAGTTGCATTTTCTCTCTGTAGCCATGGTGCTGGATTGGGAAAACCATGTCAAAGATTAATTTTCAAGGTAAAGGTGACAACAACTCCCATGTGGGGTTCCCTAACCTTTAACCTTAATCTTCAGGCGGCTGTCAACAAAGTGTCATCCTGTCTTTTTCTGTCTGTTTTCTTTTTTTTTTCCTTGACGGTTTCTGAAATGACAAGCTCCTCTCTACTCCAAGTCCACCATCAACAAATGGCAATGGCAGGGATTGATTGAGGTACAGCAAATGCGAATAGTCTTTAGGGTAAGTGTACCCATTAAGCCCACCAAAATCTAAGTTGAGATGTTTTTTGTCGATATTGGCATGGTTGCAAGGGAGATAACTTGTCAAACTGCAAGATTAATCTCATTTGAGAATTTATGCATTAATTTAAATTTTTATAGATTTCAAAAGATAATATAATAATAAAGATATGTCAAAAGTCGGGAATGGGCTTAATTGGGCTTGTGGTACCATTTAAGCCCATGGGTGTTCCAAATAAGCCCACATCATATATTTTTTTAATATAATATATTATTGCATAAAACACAGCAGTGCATCAGTTCAGTTAAATAGAGACAAAATTGAAAATAACTCTTCAACTTGATATAAGTCCTCTCTGGTGAAGTCCTAACCTTATTTATGTGGGACTTACATGGACTGTGAAAAGGCACAGGCACAGTTACCTCTAGACTCAATCATAACCTCCTCCTCGTTGTCCTTTCTTTAATTCTGTTATTGTTTTATTTCCTCTTCTTTACTTCTGTCTTTTTCTCATTCTTTTTTTCTTTCTTTCTCTCTCTCGTCCTCTCGGTTTGTTCATTTCTTTATTAATTCCGTACAATCCCTAAACTTTGCAGGCATAACTTCTATTAATAAATCTGTATGGTGCTTTGATTGAGGATTATCTATTCAGATTCTGTCTATGTCAATTTCATGTTTATGTTTAGATTGTCAGCAGGGTATTTCTTACTGCAAATGAAATCTACAGCTTAATGTTCAATAAGATTAGATCCATGCTTTTAATAGTGGACTCCCGAATGCATATTCATATTTCTTTTTGTTGCCCTTTTCTAACTCAAAATAGCTGATATTCACTTAGCTGTTGCCTATTGTGTAAATTACAAATGAATTACAAGTATTATAGTCTTTGGTCTATAATGCATGGAGGCCTACTTTTATAGTTGTAAATTTGTATGTTAACGTATTATGTCTTAAGTTATTTTAAATTTGCATATTATCTCTCATTTTTCATAAAATAAATGGAATTCTGAAGGAAGTGGCTGAAAACAGTAAAATACATATAAGTAAAATAAGTTTGAGGCGTCCCAAAACAAAAATTTTGAGGTAACTTTTTGTGAGTAACTTTGACACTTCATGCAGAGATTAACTTGAAATTGTCTTATGTGATTGATTGGAAACACATGGAGTTAACAAACTACTGGATTGGTTAAAACAATGAGTAAAACTAAATATTTTTTTCTCTGTAAAATTTTACTTCAGAGTTGAAAGTGGGCTTAAATGGTACATGGGCCTAATGGGTACTCATACTCTGAATGTTTTTTATCTGTCGCAATAATTTTTAGACTTATTAGACTTATGATCTCCATAGGTTTAGAATATTCACTTTGCATTATCAACACCTTCCTTTACTTGTCTACATAGGACATTTACAGAGAAATTACAGTGACTTCTTGCTGTTCTACTTCAGAATCAGTGGGATTATTTTGCTATAGTCATGTCATGACAATACCTACAGTATAACTTTATATGAAAGTGAAATGGGATGACCAAAATAACACATTATAATAACAATGACTGAGAATAGAATAAGAAAAGATAAGGATACCCACAAGTTATAGGGTTACTGTATAACTTGAGGAGATTTAAATTAAAGTCTTAATACATGGAGTTTAATTAGACAACATTGCATGAAGAGGCCAAGCAGATGGAGGCATCGACTGCGGTATGATTTTTGTATGTTTATTTTGTTTATTGTTTTGTTTTGTTATGTCAGTCAAGCACAGTAGTATGCATATTGTAGTATCGTCGAGCATCAGGACCACAGGCACAACTACCACACTGACAACAGGTCTCCTTAAAAATGCTTCTAACTCAAGATGGAAGGGATTATCCCACCCCACACACACATTTACTCAGCACCCACCTTTTCCCTAATCCATTATCAGAGCCTTGCAATCAGTTTCTGTGGCTTTGAAAGCGACCAGGTCAAGCGTGTTGTCTAATCTAAATTTAATTCAGCTTACTTCCCAGGGAGTTTGTAGTGGTGGTGGATGGTTATTTCTCATAAAGAATATGCCATTGCACACAACACCGTTCAGTATTGGTATTACTGATGTGTGTGCTAGTTTCACAGTTCAGTTAAACAGTCCCTATAGGATTTTGCGATATTATTCTTTCTTTTGTGATTATTTTGCGATCAAAATGCTTGATTTTGTGGCAGTGTATTCTAAAAAAAGTTGTGAGGAATTTTGCTATGTTTTCCACTTGAAACTCCATCTAATCCCTCCAGGATTTTGTGTGACCAAACTGGTAGCCCTAACTTGTTGCATAGTGTTTTCATTTTGTTTTGATTTTATTGTCCTATTACACAAATGCTGGGTGAAAATCGTATTTAGCTAGATGAGCCTATTTTAAAATAATACTAGACAAGCTAGCTAATGACAATAACAAATTCTAATCCATGGCTATTTAAAAGAATAACGAGTAAGTTTGGTAAAATGGCTTAGCTTTTACATAGTACTTCACCAGTGGGATACCATGCAGTGGGTTCCCATGTCTTGGGATGGTTTGCGCTGCCTTGTTTCAGGCTCAGTCATTCTCGTTTTGCCTCACCTTCAAAATACTTTACTCAGCGCTTATAACTCCTAAGTTGTGGACTGATTATTTAAGAATGCAAAACAGTTTGTTTCCATACCTACTCGAGAAGAACAGGGATGTCGTGCCATTGTATGTGCTGTCATTATGCTTAAAAGTGAGCCGGCAGACATATTGCTCTACCTAGAGAGACTCGCAATATCAAGTATGACAGCAGTGATCATGAATGAGAGAAGCTGCCACCAGCAGGACTGTAAATGAGCTTAAATTTTAAAAAAATATTGTTTAATATTTTTTAAATATTAAATGTTTTAAAAAATCTATTATGCAAAAAATATGAAAATATGTGACGGTTGCAAAAATTGCAATAAATCCTTGATTTCGCAGGGTTTAGTTTATTAAAAATAAACAGCAAAGTTAATCATGCAGTGAGTACAGTCTAAAAACTCTGTTGTTACTATTGTGTTGTGATACTATTTGATAAACATACAGTATATAGGGTCGTGGGATTCATTTGCATTCATTTTGTTGATTCCACAACTGCCCTAATACTTTGTCCATAAAGCCCTGCATGTTCTAAACGTAGAGTTGTAGGACAGGTAATTTATTCTTACATGGTTCAACCCTTTAGGCTAGAGTTCAGTGAACACTGAAGGTGAAATACACAGTAGTGGAGTCACTGCCGTTTGGGATTTAAAGCCAGCTCTATGTATGTACAAACTTCTAGAACCGAAAGCACAAAAGTCTCCAGCAGTCCTGGTATAACAGATTAATGAATTAAAATATTGTTATTTTTTTTTGTAATGTGCTCATGTTTATTGTCTTAATATGGCAAAGCACATATGCACATATACACATGTATATGCATAGGCCTAAAGATAGCTTGATTTGAAAGTAAAAAGCAAAAAGGTCAAATAAAGACAACTGAGTGTTTGAAACCTGAATTTATATAAAAAAACAATTATTTATTGCATAGACAGATTTTCAGCTTTAAAAAATAGTCTTTAGTTGCATCCCTAATAGCCCTTCTATAGTGTTAAACTGACATTTATTTTAACAATTTTTTACTTTTCCTTCATTTTTCATAGAATGTGGAGAAATGCTGTTGGTCAGCTCAGCACTACTGCCTGTCTAATACTTCATGTTTCCCCTCTGTTTACCTGAGAGTCCCTCCAGCATGTGTGGGGGTGTAGAGAGAGGTGTGGTGTTGTGGCCACACTGGCATGTGTAGAGCTGAAAATATGACATTGGTGACAGTTGTGCTTGTAAGCAGTGTGCTGCACACCCTGCATCTACAATAAGCTGTTGATAGTGATTAAAGTGGTTGTGAGGCCCCTGTGATATGCCCTGGGAAAGCATTAATCTTTTGGGTTCCTGCCCCTTCCCTAAAGAGCTGTGATCAAAGCACCATGCCCCTGCTCAAGGACGGTGGAGGTCTTTGGGGAGGGAGGGTCCAGGGAAAGCTAGGAGGGGGTTAGCTAGGTACAGCAGATGGAAAGTTCACCCCCTTGCTTGTTTCATGGAAATGTCAGAACTGTAAAAATGGTTTTATAAACCATCAATCATACATAGCCCGCACTGCCCAAAATAGTCTGGAGGGTGAGGAAATTAGACCTCGCTGCTGAACTGTGGAGGTAATTACTGCAGCTTGGCTTATGTGACTTCCTTTTTAGCAAAACCCAGGGCTGCCTGAACCACACTATCAAAAAAATGTCCAGTTGTCCCCACGAGTAGGCAGGTATGTGCAGTGAGAGCAAAGTGAGTTAAGAATTTCACCCTCCTGCAGGATCAGTTGTCAAATCTTTGTGAATGCTTTCTTTGGAATGCTATCACCCTTTATATATAACAGAGGTCATTGCATCTCTGGTGGTCCATGAAGCATATCCTGAATCTACATGTAGAGAATATCTGTGTTTAAGAGATACAAGCTGTTACAATGAATATTCAAGTGACATACAAAGCAAGGTTAGAAACAAGCTCTTTCTCCTATATCACATGTAGATGTAGATTATTTAGCTTTTGTCTGTTTCAGTGTTAACTGGAGTTTGACAGGTGACTTTGACTTAATTGGAACAGAATAGCTCCAAAAGGGCATGCTGTATCAGTCGAGCTCATGTTTTAGCTATTGCTGTGCTTTTGAGTCGGTAGGATTTTTTTTTTTTTTTTTTTTTTTTTTTTTTTTGCTGTTAATGAATTAGGCAAAAAACACATTTTATTGTAGTCATTTATTTTTGGAAAGGTATTATGTATGGAAAATGTACAAATTTGTACAAATGCAAAAACATGCTTTTTATAACTAGCGTGTGTGGTTGGAAATGACATTAGTGTACAGAGTAGCTAGTAGTAAAATGAGGGCTTGAGAGGGTACTTATGGTCTTGTCCAAGGCTTTACCTTGTCCTGCTGCCAATAATTTACTGTCTGTTAGAATTACAGGGAACACCATGTCCCTTTGTGATTGAACGAATGACTTTATTGTTTGAGTTATTTTTATTTCACCACAGCATGAAATTTTATTTGACATGCAAAGTGCTCTGTGGGTTTGCTTGTCGGGCAAAAATATTTTACCTTGACTTGGAACAAATATTTTACCTTGCAAAACTGTAATACTATCATCTTTTATTTGTAGTGTGTGCTTAGGTTGATTAGGAAGGTGATGATTGGAGGTGATTTACAGCTTGAGGGATGGACACAAAGGTGTTCTGCTCCTGATATAGCATTCACAAGGAGTTTCAGGACCTTGTAAATGCACAGTATTTCCCCAAACCCATTGCCAGTTTATAGGAATTTTTCAAACGCCAAAACACCTTTTCCATTTGTACTGTCTGTATTTAGATTTCATAATTTTCCATATCACACATCCTCTCATTCTGCTCTTACAGTTTTTAAAACTACTGCGAGTAATATTATATCAACATTTGCAGTATAATGCTTGAGCCCAGAATGTCAGATGCATAATATGAGACAGAAGCTTGTTTAGGGTTCATTGAAGTGGTATAATTACATTTTTGTTAACCAAACAAAGTATCTTAAACTTCGCTGCCAGTAAAGGGATAGCTGCAAGTTGTTGCTTTAAATTCTGGGTCTGCTGTCAAACAATGAAAGTAGCCAATTCCAGTTCAAGGCTCGTGTTAATTTGGCTCTTTTTTAGTGTGTCACACCAAATGGTTCATCCTTTATTTCAAAAGCAAATTTGCCATAAAACAATATGGCAGAGGACCTTTGTATTCTCCTGAAAGCTGGATTTAATTGGGTAAAAGAGCAAAGATGCAAAGACAGACACACATGTACTGCTTTGAATAACAATATGATCTGGCATAAAAAACTTTTTTATGTGCAACAGTTGCTTCCATTATGTGTGCACAATGGTTTGCCTGTTTACCAAAGTAGCTTTAAAGACATTTGAAAATGACTTGACATTCAGCTTCCACTGAACCAGAGTGAAAGTGAGGTAAGGACATGGACTAAAAAAAACAATTTTCTACATTGTATTTCTACAGCCTCTTTACATTTCATTAGGTGCTGTTACA
Organism: Tenualosa ilisha; assembly: GCA_015244755.2. Lineage (NCBI taxonomy): Eukaryota > Metazoa > Chordata > Actinopteri > Clupeiformes > Clupeidae > Tenualosa > Tenualosa ilisha. The sequence goes on from PYXC01000407.1 coordinate 3,974,757, forward strand.
GAGGAACAATGATTTTCTGATGGATGTATGGGTCTGTGTTGGGTTGAGATTGAGCTCACTGTTAATATTTAATCACTGCATAGTCTCTCAAAAAATGTAGCTGTACCCATCATTGAATGTATGAGTGTAGTTGGAATAGAGTGGGTGGGGTATAAAGGGTGTGTGTTTTCACAAGGGAGAGAGATGAAGAGACTCCTTTTTTTCCAAATACAAGCTCTGCAAGTCTAGTGCAGTGCTGTCTTTCTCCAAGGGGGTAGGATTAGTTTTTCTTTTAACACAAAGAGCTACTTACCTGATGAGTTGAAGAAATCTGACCTGTCCCTGAAACTCCAGGGTAATATCAACAATTATCTGAGACTGTTGTTGCTTCTCATTACCTATAATCTTCCTTCTCAATTTCAGTTCCCGCTGTTGTCTCTGGGTACCTGCAGTGGTTTTTGTTTTTTAGGCCTTCTAGTCCAAAATTCAAAGGAAACGGCCTAGTTCATGGTCACAGAAAAGGTATACAGCTTGCCTGAAACTTTTCTCACCGTCTAATTATGACAAGGTCATTTTTTACAGGGATGTCTGTCTTGTCAAATTAACTTTCACTATCATTACTTGAGGAACTGGTGGTGTAACGAGGCTGTTTCACTGAAAACCTGGAGGATGCAGGACTTGCCTGTGCACACTTAACTCTTTTCCTGGCATTTTAAGATCCCTCTTTCTGTTTCCAAAGTCTCCCTGTCTGAGGCGAAGCGGTTCGTTTTTTGTCTTCCTTGTTGAATAGAGGTGCTGTGAGAGACAGGAGGCCCAGCTCACCTTTGATTCAGTGTGTTAACATGGTGGCCCTGATCTTTACAGTGCTGTGCTTTATATCCCTCTGATCCCCAAGGCTTCTCCTCTGAAATGGAATCCCATTCTCCATTTTCTGCTCACTTCTCAAATATTCTGGCTGAAGATCTTAAGCACCCTGTACCTGAGTCCACAAGGATTGATTCTTTGTGTGTGTGTGTGTGTGTGTGTGTGTGTGTGTGTGTGTGTGAGTGTGTGTGTGTGAGAGAGAGAGCGCACACGTGCATTCTCACGTTCATGTACATGCACAAATGTTACGGCATTTTTTGTGACCTAAGTGTCCACTCAAAAAGCACTATATTTCTAACCAGGAACACGGAGGGATACAGATACAGGAATACAGGGGTCACTAACTCTTTGCTTGCAATTGATCAAGTGATCCCTATACATTGCCTATACATTCCAAAAATAAAGGAAATCACCCTCCTTCAGTAGGCCTATAAAATTAAAGGACAGCTCAAAGCTGAGAGTAGACTTATTTACAAATTTTTAATGTGTTCAAATTGTATGAATATTGCGTCAGGTTCGGTAATAACCTCATTGCAATCAAGACATTGCATTTCTTGCACATGATTGTATCAAATTAAAACTTGGACAAAAGGAGACTATTTTGCATATTTCAGATTTGATTTCCGTATATACAAGGCTTGCCTGGTAATAAAACCAGACCCTCGTTCTACACTTTTGTTTCGTACAGAGGGTCTGGACATTCGGTAGTGAGAGTCGAATGCTTGCTTGAGGTGTTTAAGTTTAAAAGGATTGGAACAGCCCCTGACTGATAGTTTGCCTTGACTGATAGCATTCTAGTTCTGTATTCACACTGCCTCCTTCTGCTCGCTGATTGGGCAGGGTAAAGTGCCTCCTGAGACAACAAGCTTAATGGGATCAAATCCAGACTAGCACTGTAGGGAGATGATAATCAAGCGGAAGTGCTAGGAAGGCATGGCCAGGCTAATACAAGGCATCAAGTTGGATTTTGCCTTTCACGCAACAGTTCAGTAGGTAGATCTTGCCTTTGGCCAGGGCCAAGGTCTGGGATCTTTGGCTAAAAAAGGAAGGTGGCCACTTGTTTAAGGTGCATGTCATTTCTGAGGTAGCCTTGGTAGGGTAGATTCAAAATGTACTAATGTTTCAAGGTTAGCATTTACAAACATTCAAGAGTCACAAGAGTTTTGTTATGAGAGGTGACATTTCATTTCCATTATTTTTTGAATAGTGTGTTCATGGATACATCCTATATATCAGAGTTTGCTTCTCTCTCTCTCTTTCTCTGAGTGTGGGTATAAGAGAAATAGACAGAGAGAGACCAAATGCCTCCAGTGTGTGTATTTATGCAAGTGTCTGTGTTTCTGTGACAGCCAGCATTATAGATGTCAAAAGGGACTCTCAAAGCAACCAACTCAATGATGCCATAGTATTTACTAGCTGCCATAAAGCTTTTGCTTGTTTACCTGACAAAATGTTGATGGATACAGTCACTAGCCCCTCCTGCTCCTAGCTTTTTAATCTTGAAACAAGACATTCCTGAATCTAGTACTGTTGGCAGTGACAAAAACACCAGGCTTAGAGAGACACAGAAGTGTTTTTAAAAATGATGCTTGTTTTCCTTAGATCTGGGGAGAAAGAAAGGCTTAGCAAATCATTACACTGACAAAAATGTTCAAATACCGTGGGAGGTTTTAATAATTTCCTCTTGATTTTAATAATTTCCTCATGATGCTATAATTCTAGTTTTTTAAATCTTAGTTAGAGGAGTAAATAGGGGAATAAAAGTACTTTGATCATGTTGAACGTGGCATATTATTTTGTCAGAGATCAAAGGGTTAACACCATCACAGTTCTTGTTGTTCTCTCTGTGTGCTTTGTAGAACATGTGTAACATGGCATTTTAGCATGTTCATGTCTCAGTGATGGAAACATCTTTGACACTAATTCTACCTGACAGCCCCCTTGTGCTCATTTATGTCTCCCTCTGGCAGATAGTGTTCAGTTTCATTGTGACCTCCTTGTCACTAAAAGAGAAGAAAAAAGTCCCTAATATCCCAAATAAGTGGGAAAGGTCTGCTCTCACAGTGGGAGGAGAAGGCAGACGTGTAAAATGTTGACATGGTGCTCCAGAGCACAGCGGCGAGCGCACCAATGTCGAGCCAGTGAGCTTGCTTGAGTTCCTCATTTGATTGCTGCGCCTGCCACATGTCGCGAAATGTCAGTGCCTCTCAGCCTTCAGCTCTTGCTCCTCCTCACTGCCCAACTGGGAGGAGGGGTTCATGATGAACTGAGCAACTAAAGTGGACAGGGCGACGGACTCCTAACACTGTGTGTGACTACACATGTGCATACGACCATGAGAGCATATCTGAAATAAAAAAAGATATTTTGTGTAAAAGACAGAGACAGAGAGTGAAAAAGAAAGTGAGTGTGCACTGTTGACTGGTGTGGGGTGGATACTGTAGCATATACTCTGGATACTCTGCCTGTCTGCCTGACCACCAGCAGTGACCTGAAAGCAGATTGTGAGAGCTCGCATCAGCCGAGGCACTGAGGCATACACACTGGGCTGCTCCGTGATTTATGGCCTCCAATGCAGTCAATAACGGCCCTGGACTGAGATGCAAAGCTGGCCAAGATTAGATTACAAGGCTGGGCTCTGCATTGGGCTTTCTTCATTAAGGAATGTCAGCACCTTACATGTAAACTGCTGCCCAGCATCTGTTTATGTGCTTCTCTGTGATGACTTGGCCTTAGGAATTGCCGCAGTGCATACATATATTTGCTGGTGCTGGATGGTATGCAATAGTGCTAGACCCTTAACTTTTGTATTGGTATTTACAATGCACTGATAGATATCCCTACAGACAGAGAGAACTGCTCTACTTGGAGAACTTTGTGCCTGCTGTTGTGAAGACGAATGTGGCTATGCATGCATTCAAAGATGACACAAATAGTTTTTATTTTTCAGCACTTTTTTATTTCCACAAATGCAAGAATAGCCTTGGGAAACAAAACAAAATGATTTTACTGCTAATTTTATTTTATGTCATTATGCCTTTTTACACAAGCAGACTTCATTTTGTCAACATGTACTACATATGACTAAAGATTTACTGTATATAGTGTCTCACTACTCTCCTGGATTGACAGAGCAAACAGAATGATTTATTCCGTAGAAAATTCAGGCATCTGTAGAATCCCAAAATATGACACGATACACACATGCACCCTACACAAATACAGAGAAAAAATTCTGATTGTGTGGTAGTGTGTCTGAAAAAATTTGAAATATTTTGGGTTAGACCTGGCTTCCTTCCTGACATGTACATGGTTGTGTTCAAGATCATGAAGTCATGCGTATGGTATGGAAGTCACTAGAGTGTAGAATCACAAGAGAATTTCGTAGTTGCGAGGGAAGATGCACAACTTGGGCTTCCAGATAATAATGTGCCTTCAAATCACCCTGAAGGCTGTGCTGCAGAATGTCAGTGATAGCTGATTGATTGATTGATTGATTGATTTATGCTGTCCTTTTAACTAAGTAGATTGGATATTCACATTATGGCTTTTTTGTGTTTTGTTAGCGATGTCAGGGGCAATGTTCATACACAAATTAGGCCTGTATTTAAAATTTTACACTAAAATAAAGTCTGTAAGCATAAATGACACTGGATCATGATAAAACTATGAGCTTTTCACCTTACTTAAAAGCCTCCCAGTGCAGGATCGGCCATTCGCTGTTTTCTTGGTTCGCTTGGTTCGCTCGGTTTGTGCCAGGTTTGTGCTTTGATTTTTCTCTACAGAGCTCCCCATACAGCGTCAGACAAGATGTTTTACAACACTGTTCCTCTGACATTGGTCCCCTTCGCTACATTGTGTTTATAGCCAGCCGGTGCCTATGTGGGAGCGTGTTTGTGTGTAGTGTCGTAAAGCAATTCGTTAGTTCGCAAGACCTGAGACTCCCACGAGACTTGGTTGCGGCTTGCCCGCCGAACCTTTCATTTTCCCTATCTCAGCCCAGATAAGGTAGGGTGAGTCAAAACAGCCACCAGTCGACCCATAAAGTTTTACAGAACCACCACAGTGTATCTTAACATCTTAAATTAAAGCAAATTAAGCTAAAATGGTTGCTTAGGACCTCTTTAACAGAGAAAAAACTTTGAAGTGATTTTTGTAGAATGCTTCAAGAAATATCTTGTGGAGATAATCTGATTTAAGGTGTAGCTACAAAACAGCTTTGCTCACCATGAGCCAGTGAGTGAATCAGAGGCTGCAAGCTTTGGGGAAAACTAACTGTGTGTACTAGTAGTGCCGTCATCCATCACAAACACTACATAACCGTCAGGGGAGGTGGAGTTGCAGGGTCTGTATGAAACGGCAAATGCGATTGTCATGACCTTTGCTAGAGGTATTTTAAATGGATTTACTGTTGATGCACTGCACTGTATGTAGTGTGCCAAAGGTTTGCAATACATTACAGAGGTGTTTTGCCTTGTGAATGTGAAATGTGCAATGTGCAATGTGAATGTCAGTCCTCAATATTTGATGTACAGCTTTGCTAAGCAGTTAAGTTGAGTTTTCAGAGAAAATAAATTTAGCAGATTGAGTTGGATTTTCATAATACAGACTTAAAAATATATTAGATGGTCATTAAAGCTGCTATGTGCGAGAGTTACAGCACAAAAAGAAACAGATGAAAACTCAAAACCATGCCCCATATAACCACGCCCATGTCTCCACCTTCATATCTTCCTTTCAAGTAGCTTATAGCACCCGGTAACTTCAGACCACCGATTATGCGGACTATTGTAAAATTCACTGTAAAATGTTAAGTTAAACTGTGTTAAGTTAAAGTAAAACCAAGTTGTTCAAACCTTTGCCTGTAAGAACTCATGCAAGACGTGCTTCAAAGTGCTCTCCCTTGAAAAGTACTTGTGGACTGTCTGATTTGGAACAAGGCTACGAAAGCTGCGGGCACGAGTGGACATGTCATCTCGGGATGTCTGCTGTAGCTTATAAGAGACGTTCTGTACTGCGACCACTATTTCATAAGGTATGTCTTCAAATAGGCTACTGAATATATCAACCATTTCTGGTTAGCCTAATAACCTATTTTCTACCAGAGACACTCAGGAGACTGGAAAGAGATTAAAGATTAATTGGATGAGTTACAGACCATGTACAGAGTTATGAAAGCACAATGTATCCCTATCCGAGGGCCGGCAGGTGGAGTAGATCTTGGCTGGCAGAGGTGTAAACCACCACTAATATTTGCACTAAATGGGAGCCTGGGCTGGGAATTTACACCTAAAAGAAGCAGAGAAGTTAGGTTCAGTTTATGTTTGGTGACCTGTACCTGGACCTGTGGCGTCCAGACATTTCTGGACCAGAGTGCATTTCTCGAGCCGAGATGTGGTTCCGGACTATGAATTGGGTTAGTAGGTCAGTGTTACGAGCCAGGCACTGGCATTCAGGATTTGGGCAACTAAGTGAGCCAGGCAACCGGTTTCTGAGGCTCTGAACTGCAAACGTGGCTGTTAGTTGTTAAGACGTAAGCCTGACACTGGCGTCCAGGAATAGCTAGACCGTAAAGGTAAACGAGCCGGGTTACCTCCGTCTGGGGACTTGGCCGTTAGTTCGCAACATCCTAAGACCCAGGCACTGGCGTCCAGGAATAACTGGACCATAATGATAGAATAGAACGAGTGTGACATATAAGACGGGGGAGTATGACAAAGAGAGAGATGGATAGTAGAGTTTTTGAAGGGGAAAATTCAAAAGAGAGCGCATACCGCCACTAGAGTTTGAGAAAAGAGGACATGATTTAGATTGAAAAGAGCAAATTGAGCATCAAACAGGTGTTTGGGGTTAGGTCTGATGAAGGAGTTGTAATTGTCGGACGACCCAGCATCTTGATGGCCGAGGTGGAGATGCTGTGCTCGGTGGCAGTATTGGCTGCTCAGATCCTGAAGGAGATTGCTGTGTATCTTTTCCATGACAGATTACGTCCTTTGAGAATGTTACTCCGAGGTTCACTAAAGAAGGGATGAGACCTCGGAGAATCTTCGAGAGTGATGACAACAGGAGAGGATCGGGAGAAGACAATTAACCATAGAGGGAAGAATTCACTCATTCATTTATTTTGCTTATGGAGATGGAGGGACCATAGGTTGTTGAGTCTGTTTTTGTGGATTTGAGGAAAATAGAAAAGAAGTGAGGAGAGTATGACAGATTGGATAATGAAAGATTATGTGAGGAATTAAAGGAATGAGAGGAGGTAGAATCTGCTGCATCGCATGAAGCCATAAAAAGCCATGAAGAATGCGGTCGATGTGAGGTGTAAGAAATCTGTGTCTGAGCACGGTTACCAGTCAGTGCAGGAAATAAACAGTGATCGGGAGACGCATGTCAGAGGTGTGAGAATAGGATCTGGTAATGCCTTTGAGGAGGAGATGTAAAGAGGGGTTTGAGAAGAGGGTAGGAAGGCTCGGATCGTGGCACAGACCGTAGCCATTTTGTACAGAGTGGGTGGTTTTAGGTGACTTTACTCGAAGCAATACACCTCAAAGGCAGTAGACAGTAGAGTAGAGACAGTAGTAAACAGTAGACATTATGAGTGATAAAGGTGGCAATTCATTAAATCGGCAGCTTTTTATGGTGGAACTAGCTACTCCCTTTCTCCTGTAGAATTTTCAGAGTCGGAGAGGGACTGGAGAGTAGGGACTAATTCAGTGGCAGGTCTGGGAAGGCCAGGCACAGGAGAGAGGTAGCACTGGCTGAGGGAGTGGAATTCCTAGAAACAAAGACGAGGGAGGGTGTCAGCAATTATATTTGAGTAGCCAGCATTATGAACAGCATTAATGATGTAATTGTTGAGCACCGATTGCCAGGTCAGATGACGCATAAGAGACATGATTTTTGGGCATGAGGAGCGCCCTTCATTAATGACGTGTTTTCGTGACCATGCTTTGCCCTAGAGAACGCTGCTGCGATGGGTTACATTTTGAAAAGGGCTGAGGAGCTGGCATCCAAAGCAAAGGTTAGAGATGCTTCAGGCCATGGTTTGACGAACAACTCTTTCCTGAAATATCCTCCAAAGCTGAGAAATGGAGCCGCATCTGTGAACAGCTCAAGTAGCCATGCCAAGGGATTTACAGAATAAAATGAGAAGAGAAGAGACTGATAACATAGCCTTCTATTACTACAAAAGGAGTTTTGGAGTACCTCAGAAAACCAATGAGATAACCATGACTAATAGAAAACCATGAATAATAGAAAATAAAATGACAAAAATTAAAAATAGGCAAACTAAATAAAAAAAAAAAAAAAAATAGACAAACTAAACAAAATGATTGAAAAATAAAAAAAACATAATTTTTAAAGAACTAAGCAGCTGTAGACCACTAATGAACTACCTTTCTGCAGAAAAGAACAGCCACATCGGACCAAATACGCACGCATTACAAACAGACAAGGCAGTTCAATGTGATTTACAATAAACAACAAAGAACAGTGAGTAAAAGAAAATAAAATGTAAAAAGTCAGCGATTGAAAATAAAACATATATGATACAAATTTTACAAAAAAAGTAACACAATTTAGGTTAAGTAATAAATTATATAGTTGATAAAATAGCAGAAATAAAATGATTTAAAAGTTAGGCAATAAATTATTAAGTTGAAAAATTATGAAGTTTAAATAAAGATACAGCAGTTAGCAGAAAGCATCTGTGAGCAGATGCTGCATGGTCTTTAGCCTAGATTAGCCTAGATTTAAAACTGTCAACAGTAGGAGCCTTTTTGATGTCTTCTGAGAGTTGGTGTCATATCTGAACTGCATAGTAGCTAAAGGCTGCTTCACCCCACTTTGTTCTAATGACGGGTTTTAGAGCAAAGTAAAATTGTGTTTCAGCAGCATAGCAATGATAAGAGATTGGGTTGTTCTTGATAATTTGTCCAACCACAGAAAGGTGAGCCTGTAAAGGTTAAATAGTAATGGTCCAAGGATTGACCCCTAGGGGACATCACAGGTCAAGGACATTGATGTTGAGGTGCAATTTGGCAGCAAAGAAACTTCTGTCTTGTAAATGTGATTTTAACCAATTGATAACTATACCAGTGAACCCAACCTAGTGTTCAAGTTGATGTAGCAGTATGTTGTGATCAACAGTGTCAAAAGCTGCACTTAGGTCCGATAGCACTAGGACAGATGTTTTGCCTGCATCAGTATTAGGACATATCTCCTTTATAACTTTAATCAGTACTGTTTTGGTGCTGTGATTGGCACAAAATCCTCACAGAAAGTTATCAAAGCAAAAGTTATTTGATATCAATAGACAGTTAATTAAATTTTTTCAAGGATTTTCCCAATGAATGTTAGGTTGGATTTTGGCCTACTGTTGTTCAGTACTGAAGCATCAAGGTTATTCTTTTTAAGTAGGGGCTTTACAACTGCTCTTTTCAGGGATGCAGGAAAAATGCCAGTCTCTGAGGAAGCATTTATGATCTAAAGCACATCAGCAGTTACGAGGTGAAGAGCAGACTTGAAGAAATTGGTGGGCTGAGGGGGTGCTGAAGATGAGCACAAGCAGCTCGGTGTCCACAATGGACCAGTCCAGCCTGAGGCTTAAGAGTGAGACGAAAGAGGCAGACTTGGCAGACAAAGATTTTTGGCACTCGTAAAAGAGTGTACTGCCATAGCGCTGATTGACATCTGAGATTGTTGCTAGGTAGGCATCTAACTTTTGGTTGGCCCAGGTAGGGGCTACAAAGGATGTCTATAGATCCGGAAGGCTATGACGAATTCGCTGATAGTCAGGCTCTTAAGTAGCCTGGGATCAAAGCTCTTTAAGATAGCCCTGAGCTGAGGGGAGACAATGACTGCTGCAGGAGCCTTGAAACTCCTACCGGGGTGGGGGCTGGAAGAGACGGGGAGAGAAAGAATCCGGGAAGTGGTGGGGCACTTGAGATGTGACTAAAACGTTTCATTGTGAGGGAAACGGTATTATGAGCATGAGGATGAGGAAGCTGGGCAACGGGAGGCCAAGAGGGGAAGGGGGCTGTAGATGTAGAAGTAGATGTCCTGGATGGGGGGTCCTGTAGGGAGCGATGGGCCTTGTTTGGAAGGACGTCATGGTTTGGGTCAGGGTGTGAGATAACAGCTGGGATCTGGAAATGACAGTTCTGGAGGAGGCCACATAGTGGTAGTGTGTAGAGTTGGGAAGGACCTACGCTGTAGCTTAAATGATTAACATAGCAGGAGATACATGAATCTGAATTTCTTTGCTGAAGCTATCATTTCTAGCACTCTAAAGAATATTTGAAACTGCAGTATTCTCTCTGAGAGATGTAGGCTATGGGTGCCCACTCGATTTTACCAAAAGACGGCACAATGTGTTTCATTGCTTTTTTTTTTTAAACCCTTATACTTTATATCTCGATTATATCTACTGTGCATCAACCTGACCAAGTTTTAGGTCTTCAATTCTGTCTTCAAAGTATTACAACAAGACTCTCAAGCTCATTTATTATGACCCTATATTGGTGGGCCAATAGTTTATTTACAATGAATGAAAGAATGAGAAACAATATTATATCAATAAATGTCAACTGCCACCTGTGCTTCGCTGCAAAGCCACATCATCAAACAGGTATGTCAGGGTAATGGTTGACAAAAATACTAATATCCCGGTTACAAAAGAGCACACTCGCAGGTCTTCCACTTTTATGCACAGCTATTGCAGAGATGAATTCATTGAAAGTTGGCTACTGCAGATGAGTTCCTTTAAAATCCTGATGAACATCTGCATGAAAGCCAATTTGCATCGCATCATATTCTGACAGCTTGGGCCTTAAAAGATGTCTCTATTGCTAGTAACTGTACGCACAGCGCATATAGGTTTACGGCTTCTGGTGCCTATGACTGCAAAACTTTCTACACTTTTAAAACTTTGTTCCCTCTACTCTCTTTAAGCAGAATCATTCCCAAAACAACATCAATGGGAACAGAACTAGTGTACAGAGTTGTAATTGGTGTGCAATGGGATCAGATGGCAGTAAACTCTGCTGAGTTGGACCGCTGAAAATGCGGATGGTGAGTATCTTTGTGTTGGTTTCATGTGTGGAAGTGTGTGCATGGAGGCATGCTAAGGCATGCAGCTGCTGGAGCATGAAGAATATACTAACTCCATCTGAAAATCAGAAATTATTAAAGATGCCCTTCAGTGGTGGTTAGACTTATTACAGCAGGCTGAAAAGAATCCACTCTGCTTTCTTCAGAAATTAAGCTACTGGTTTTGTTCAGAGGAGCTCTTCACCATCTTTAGTTGTCAAGCAGCATGTTTTCCTGGAATTACATCCTGCCTGGGATAGGATTCTACTTTTGTGCCAGAGGCTGACTTTAACTCTGGATCCTCTTCAGGGAAGATGTTGTTTGGGATGAGGAAAGGTAAATAAATGAAAACATCCTCATGTTCAAGCTGTTGAATTGAACCCCCTACCCCCGCCCACTTTTCCCTCAACCCTCTCTACCACCACTCAGACTGCAGACATCTGTGTCATGACACTACATAATGACAGCAGTCTTACATCTTCTAGAGGCATTATCCGTAATCCTGTCACATTACCAAAGTGACATCTCAGTTGTTGACAGCAGGGAAGTGTTTTGAAGCAGATACAATACAAAAGGTTTTGTATCTGCAGTTATATTCCCCACCCCACACACCTGTTTACCTGCTTAGTCTCCTGTGACTCTGCCAAGGCCTGCGTGATGATGCTGCAGTGTTGGGGGACACATTGATGTCTGTGACAGTTTAGTAAGGGGCCAGTGTACAGAACTGTGGAGAGGCTTTTGTAGCGTAGTATATGTGGAGTGGTAAGGTAGGGACAGGGAATGAGATGAGGTGGGGGTAGGGGTGGCCTCCTGCCGTGGTGCCTCCCAGAACAACGTGGTGGTTTTTTTACTGCTTCTCCTCATCAGTAGCAGCAGTGTGTGTCCCGCACACTGTGGGGGTGACGCTAATTTGAATAATGGTTGCTGGCTAAACACCTGCTTCCGCTCTGCCAGCCGTACCCGTGTGGGGTTATTATTAAATGTGCGAGCACGCACAAAACCCTGCAATCTCCACAAAGGCTCGCTGTGTGCAGTCCCACTCATCAATCTCAAGATGGCCACTTTATCTTTCCTGTACCTAATCATTCCCTTGAGAAATGGCTCTGACACAAATTAATACTTGTCAGTGGCCTGAGCGGTTGAGAGAGAATGTTACGGACAGACAGGAAAAATGCACCCAAAATCATTGTCTAATAAAAAGATGAATTTTGGACAAGAAATTTGTGACCAGGTTAGAGAGAAATTCTGCAAAGTTGTCAGCGCATTAGGTTGAAAAAATGCTTATGATCATATCAGATTTGGGTGTCCTGCTTGTATTAGCATTCAGCTCAGATCTCAGATCCCCAGATTCTCAGTCTCATCAATAAGGTTATCTACCCATAGCTGATTTTTGTAGAGTGGTTCTACAAGCGCATATTTGACTGAGATTTATACAAGGAAGATTTTGAGTAGAGTGGGAGTCTTCAAGAGTATATGGAAGCACATTATTAGCCACCCTTTAAAGCTATGTGAAGGTGATTTGTGTCTGGCAAGGATTGATGCCCACACTTGTTTGGAATCATTAATATATAGTACACTGTTGTGGCTTAATCATAGACCACTGGTTGGGAGGCAGCATATTGTGTACAGGAGGAGGCCCATTAAAACTGTAATTTGTACTAATGGCTGGTTTGTCTTTGTTATCACTGATCATCTTGGTGGGGTGCCTCTAACTTTACCCAGAATGCACACTTCTTTCATCTGTAAATCACTGTGTTGATGACCAATTGTGGTAGACAGGCAATGAGAAGTAAATTTACCCAAGTAATTGTGTTGCAAAGTAAAAATATTCTAAAAACTGTTAAACCAAAAATAAGCTTCAGATGAAAAAGAAATACTATAATTCCTTAAATAAAGTCCAGAGCCTTTATTTACTTCAGTATCTAGGCTGTCCTTTGGTGGATATGGTGTTTGCAAGTCCTATGTATTTTTTTTTTTTTTAACCCCGACCTGAATTTTGGGGCCTTCATTTTTTCGCATCGACCACGACCCCAGCCATTAACTTAGGCCCGGTCATTAATTTAGGTCAGTCTTACTTAAAGGAATTATGGTAATGCTGCAGTCAGAGTTGCATTTATATAATACATACAGTTCTCTTGTAGTTTTCCAGTCTTTAGCTGTTTAATTCAAACCATTAGAAAGTGTCCCTTATGTGTAACAGCCATGTTGACATTTTTGTATTTGCATTCAGGGACAGATGTAAAACAGATTACAACAAAATGCATTAAACTGTCATGTTGCCATGTGTACAGTGTTAAAATTACAAGAAATTGGATCAGGGTTGGGACAAGACTCAGCTCAGATGTCGGTTCCACTTTGTGTAAATCACAGTGGAACACTGCTGTGGGACATGAGGTATGACTGCAAAACTCGCAAGATTATCACTTATTTGCCTCTCTGCCTCTCTCTCTCTCTCTCTCTGTGTGTCTGTCTGTCCATCTCTGTTTTCAAATTTTTATAGATTAGCATTTATGCCTGTTACAATGAAAGAGCAGTATCAGTTGGCAGCAAATGTTTTTTCAGATGTGCAGTCCCTCTGTTTGTGTTTTGAACACATTTTTTGAGCAGAGTGTTAACTCTTCAGTTGTCTAAAAATAGCTACTCCAATTGATTTTAATTAGATAATGCAATCAGTGGGCGTTCAGAGAAAATAAACTTTGCAAAGGATGCTAAGGATGGTAACGCTGAAAGACATCTTCATTGACCTCACTGATATATTATGGAAAAGAGTGCTATAAATCCTTTACATAGATTTTTTTGTAATTATAATTTACTAGATGGTAAATCTGATTCATGACAGCACCTTCCTTACGCAGATACTATTAAAACAAACAGTTTGTTTTGACTTCACCTTTGAAAACCTAATAATGACTCCAAATGATTAATGCAAGTAATTTACCTCATGTCCTGGCCACACTGCTGTACTTCTACACAAAAAACAACTTTAAATTGGAAAGGTCCAACAAGTGCAATGCTGAATGTTAGGGCAAGTGCTCAAAGCAATAAGCAAGTAGTCGGTGTGTTTCATAGCTCCAATGGCATCTGAGCATAGGTTGAATCTTTTTATCCCAATGCTCTCAGGGGGCATTTGGTTGGTTGTGTCATATGTGGAACACCAGTCCATGCACTAAATTCCTTTTAGTACTTGTACGATCAAGGCATAGTGCTGTAGCCTGATACACACTATCACACGCTATCACATTCTCAGTTGGCATACATTTCCTTTCTCATGGGCAGATACTTTCTGTGAACTTTCAGAGCCCTCTGTTCGCTGATTGCCAAGCCAAAATTTAAGCCTGGAGAGATCTGCGCTGGAGCGCAATGTGATATTGAGCAGAAGCACTAGGTGGTGCTAGCTTGGCTAATATGCATGTATTTGGACATTTCCTCTTTTATCACAGGACTCTTGTGTTTGTCCGCACACGTGTGCATGCATGTATATTCACTCATGCAGATGGATATTTTTGTCTATCCTTGTGATAGCTGTTAAGATCCAGAGAGAAAAAAACGCTTTAGTGTCTCAGACAATCACAGTTGTTGTAGCCTCTCTTGGGCTTTCCACACCAGTGCACTCTGGCTGATATGGAGGGATGTTGAATATTTCACAACTTAGCAAATGCAAAGAATAGGTAGGTTGGATAAACTAGAAAGCCTGCAGAAGACTGATTGGGAGAGAAAAAAATGTTTGTGAGAATGCTTATTAGCATTTACATACAACAGGTTAAAAGTGGAAGTTGCAGTGTGAAAATGGTGACCGTGGGGATGATGATTGCCTTGCCTAATTCACCACAAACCTGAGGGGTGATGGATGAATGAGGGATGTGAATCAAAGTTTTTGATTAAGGAAAATGGAAAGAGGAAAAAAAAGCAAAGTTTCCCATCATCATATCCTCTTTCTGGACTCTTCCTTCCATCCTCCCATTTGATCTTTGTCAGCTGGTACCTGCTTCACATTTGCAGGTAATTGTGCAGATTGATGCATCAGTTGGACAGCCTCTGAAGGTGAAGCTCTACAAGAGAATAGGGGCTGTTGTTGAGTGGAATAATTCGTCCACGCCTCCCAGCGGGGTTCCTGCAGCCATGTTGCAAAGGAAAAGGGGATGATTCATGATTGACTGGCATAGAAGGAGAAGAGGGTATTTATCAAGCGCCAGAAGCTCGTCTGTGCCAGAATGGAAATAGAGTGCTAATTGAATGTTGGATGGCTTTAGAATAATGGACAGAGATTTTCCTCCATCAGTTCACATCACTGCAATGGGATGGTGGACAGTAAATATTTAAACAGGATACAGCAAGGAGGATAGTCGACACAAAACAGCTTTTTGTTAAAGACTGCCATGCTTTATAACTGTGTCTGTGACTTTCCACTTACAAAATGGTGTGAGAATAAGTGGTCATACAAAAATTCCCTGTGATTAGAGATATGTAAATAGTGATTTTCTAAATATGCACATTTGTATTAGAAGGATTAAAAAATAGTTGAACTATTGCAACATGCCTTCAGTTCAATTCCTTTGGAAGCCTTCAGTCCTACTGCAGATGGGAATACGTTTCCACTGAGGCACTAAGATTATTATTAACAAGCACTTGAAAAGAACATAATACACCACTCTGACATGTTGGACTGCATGGAACCTGAGATCACTCACTGAGAATGGTTCTGTTATAACTGCTGTATTATGTTTCACAATGGAGTGTAGCATATTTTTTCTGAGCTGCACACTAGTGTTCTTGTTTTTAGAACTCTCCACAGCTTATTTGACATATCATCTGTCTATTTTTAGGGTCTGAAGTTAAGTAACATTGACTGTAAACTGAAGAACAAAAATACATATTGGTTTACTTTTACATAGCTGCTGTTGGCCTCATCATCAGAATTCCTCTTACAAGTCTAAAGCCAGAATTGACAGACCAGCATTATCCTCTTGCTTCTCAACCTCTTTTGTATGCCCTAAATTTGCAACACACGCTGTACCTTACTTCGGCTAAAGCTTAATTTTGGCTCAGGTAGCTTCAGCTAAAATGTCCAGATTTAAGAAGCGGCTGCTCCTAAGAGATGTCAAAGAACATATGGTCTGCTCCTCTCCCGCTCTCTCACAGCAGACTAATTGAGTTGTTAGGAGGGCATCATTTGGAGTTGCAATAAAAAAAAAAACATAGTGAAGTTGTAATGCTCACTCAGATTAATGTGGATGAGTGAAGTATCTTTTCCAAGGCATATGGGAAACCTCATCAAAATGCAGCAATGCTCTTTCATTTAGACATTTGATATTTTAATACAACATCAGTCATGCAATTTGCTACGATATGAATACCTGATCCCTCATTTTAAGGAATATTTTGGTTGGTATTCATTGCAACAATTGGCAATTTGCACCTCCTTGGCTATGTCTCAAAGAAAATGAGCCTGTCACTTCCTCACCATGGAATTATAATGACTGTGATACAATTTGGAGATTATACACATGTTCACGCTCGCTCTCTCTTTCTCTGTGTCTCTGTCTGTCACACACACACACACACACATATATAGATATACGTACACATACAGTCAGTCTCTTTCTCAGACACAAAGATGCATCTTGCTTTTTTCTCTCTCTCTCTCTCTCTCACTCTTTCCCACAGACACTTTCTCACACCTATACCTAACTACACTCAATTTAGGATTTTTTGCCTATTTGTCAAGGAATATAGATTGCATGGTGATATTACACTATTGGTATTTTTTATAGATTTTGTATAGCATGTTTAAATATACAAGGGGAACTAGACAAATGGTTACACCTCAAATGGAATGTTCACTTCTTCAAGATTAAATGGAAGTCTCACTTCTTCAAGTTTAAGTCATCATATTAAAAAAAAAAAGGCCTAACCTGTATATTTTCTGAACTGAAATTGGGAGCTTCCTCCATCAGCATCATGAATTTTGAGTACAACTGGGCTGCGGAGAATCGATTTTTGTTCCATGATGGTTGTGGTATGGATTTGGCAGTGATTACATTCTGTGAAATGAACAAATGGATTTCAGGGTAGAATGAAGGGGGTAGAACAATGTGTCACATGATTGCATTGCCTTAAACAAGGTTGTATTCTGTGTGCAGGTGAATTGGTAGGAAAAGGTTTAATGAAGATTCAAGTGGTAAAGATTTCCCTTATGAGCAAGTGCAGTGTATGGAATGGCCTTCACTGCTCGTGAGGTATGCATGTGCAGCTGTGGGCATGTCTGTGTGTGGGGTGGTTGACAGCATTGATTCTAGACAAGTTTCACAGTATGAGCCTATATCTCCCTGGACTGTAGAATCCAGAGGCCCTGGAGAGAGACCAGGAAGTTTTGATCTTTTCCCCTCGTTTACTGCTCAGCTTAAAGGGGGGAGGACTCATAATTGGAAGAAGCTCATCAGAACATGATACAAATACCCCAGAGTTCCCAACTAGCCATGGGAATTTGGTGCAGGAGCTTTGCACTGAATTATGCAGTGGATTTAGGAGGGCCGTCTTTACTGTGGACTGGTTTTAAGCCTCCAAACCCTTAACGCCCTGCACTTTTCCTTTCTATTCATCAGTGAAGTTGAGAGAGATAGGACTGAAAAACAGACAATATAATTGGTGATGTATTTTATATGGAAATTGATGAGCTCTTCGCGTTGTTTGTAGAAACACTGCTCTTCACTGCTCGTTGTAGGGTCAAAAAAATCACAAGCTGGCATAGTGTGATTTTGTAATCCATGCAACATTTTTTTTGTGCTGCAGATTTTTATTTTTAAAATGTTTTGGTTTAATCTCCCTGTTTAACGAGGGACATGTCTGTTATCTCTCAGCCTTTTGTTGATGTATTTGTGTGTAGCCTTTTTCTGATCGTCATGGCAACAGCCACTGAAAGGCGAGAGGTGGTGGCTGATGAGTCTCCTTATCAGCTGACTGAAATATTAAAGCGAATGGGGCGATCTGATTTCAACACAGACCCAAACAGTTTCTTCCTGGGGAATTTCATTAATGTCTGTCTTTCTTCCCTTACTGTGGCTGCTCTTATCTTATCTTGATTCAGTATTTGATTGTTTTTGTTCCCCTGACTGTCATGTATGGCTATATTTTAAATGTCTGGTTTTACCTGTGTTGCCTCTTAAAGTCAATGTGCCATCATGAAATGTTCTGGAAATTAGTTGTACTTTATATTATTTTGTACATTAAACCCTTTAATTGTGCTTTTGTGACAGTGACCGGAATCTTCTACTGTGTGTTGACTGGGATGTGTATGTGTGTGAAGTGCAACCATTCTGCCATTTTGTAGAGCAAAAGATTCCACTTAAAATATACATTGTAACCCCCATATTCGCAGACTCCATATCCACAGTTTCAGTTATTCGAGATTCATCACGACTGAAAATTTTACATGGATAATTATGAAAGCGTATGGTATGTTTTAAAACTCATTCCATTGCACTTTACCTGTGTCTTTATTGCATCTTATTTCTCACACGTCTGTTCATGCCTCTATCCTTTTGTTTGCTATCTTGATTACCTACACGTGTCATCAAATTGAACGGCTAGGACATAGACTTATAAAGAGGGAGGACGGAGGGAGCAAAGCATAGAATGTGACAAGGAATGAGTATAAACTGACAAAGAATCAGTATTCACCTCTTGTCAGACCAAAGCATCAAAACCTAGTTGTTGCATATATCTTATGCACCTTATTATTTCAGCTTTAAACACATACATGAAAAATCAAGTTAGCCTAAATGACTTTTACTATTATCCAAGGCTTTAGCTCTCCGCAGAAGTTCTTGGACTATATCTGCTGCGGATACAGGAGTTCCACTGCTTTCAGTTCTACCGAGCAGGTGCTGCTTGTTAGAACTTGGGTCTGGCGGAGTGCCTATGGTTTGTCTCAGTATAAATATCTCAGGTTGCATCTCCATCTCTTCTCCCCAGTAAATTAGTCAGCCTCCAGACAGCAGCTGTGCTCACCCAGTAATAACATTGTGCTTCCCCACTTGTCTTTGTAACAGATTTCACCTGAAGCCTCCTACACTTTCAAGGTCGATATTCTACAAGCTTCCTCACCCTAACCTTGAACTGTTGATTTTATTTTACTGCTATATTTTACAGGAAAAAACTTGATGGTTTTGTGGGCTTAGTGGGTAAAAAAAAATAATATTGGATTCTATATTGTTGGCAGTGGTAAAGACACTGTGTGAATCTTGATCGGAATGAATCTACTGTTTCGTTAATATTCCCTGTTATTCATCCCACATCGTAGAATATAGAACTTAAGGCAAAACTTAAGTTTCAAGGCTGTGATGGCCATGTCCCAACCTCCTAGATATGTTTGATTATGAGCAGGGGCTAATATTTTGAAAATATGTTTTTAATGCTACTCCTGTAAGTGCAGTGTTCCGGAGTGTAGATTTGTAGGTTTCATCTGGAGTTGAGTTGTTAAATTCAAGCTAGCTGGCAAAGTATGAAGACAGAGGAAAGAGGCTGCAGAATCATACTACTTTTTGGGCTTAAACCGAGGCAAACTTTTTCCATATTGTGCCAAGGAAGGCTAAGGTCTGGCAACACTCATCCTCTGGCAGTGGATAGCTGCCTGTTGCTAGGCACCCTCTCCCTGTATCTCTTTTCATTTGTCTTGTCATTTGTCTTCAGGTCTACGTCTTCAGTCCCTGTGTCTGGTAAGTCAAAAGTTCCATAGGTGGCTACAAAGTTTGACAGAAATTTAGTCGAAATGGAATGGGTCATATGCAGTGGGACATGATGAATATTCAGTGTTATGACAGTAGAACTCATGCTATTGTGAATTTCCCATGTGGTATCATGTGGTATCTTCCTTCCTTTTCTAAAGAGTATCCTTCCTTGTGTGCTCACCTTTACTGTAGAGCTGCACTTGGAGAGATTAGCTGAGGCGAAGCAGAGAAAAAAGAAGAATTCCTTAGTGTTCCCTCTCCAAGGGTTCTCATTCCCCCACTGGCTTGTTAATTGATTGTTTGCAATTAGAAGTTCCCTCATGTGAAACAGCAGTTACTGTTTTAGCATCCGTCAGCAGAATTTGATCAAGCGAGCAGTTACTTTTGTCCATAAAGTTAATAAGGGCGATATTTAACTCACTGCTGAAGGAGTGTCAGGGAATTCATGCTTGATGAGTTAAAAGTGTTTCCTCGTGTGATGCATGTTTAACAACATAAGCTTGATTGTGGCTGTGTCACAGTACATGAACAGCAATATTAGTCCATTTTATTGATCCAGACCTCTCTGAGGTGACCTTGACTCATCGCCATTTTTTGTGTGATGAGTGCTAAGTTTGATGGGGTGTGTTGGTGTGCATTGTTACCTGGCTGTTTCACATTGTGTGTAACAGGGGCATTTTATGGGTTACTGTCTTGTCTGCTAGCCGTGTTTCGATTTGTCTGCTGTGTGTGTGTTCCTGCGTGGGTGAAAGTGGGGCTGTCGCAGTTCCATTTTATCTGCTTCCTGCAGGTATAGAGGAAAAAAGTCTTGCCTTTGACAACACAGTGATCTAGATGGCCTTTATGTCAATAGGTCAGTCACAAAGCCTGAAATGATGCACAAAATCATTAGCCTACATGTTTGTCTTTACTGCAGGAAAAGCACTTGTATGTATGTACTTGTATGTCCAGGCCCTGCCTCACGGGCAGTACCCACATCACTGAAAAGTACTGTCTTCTCTCGCTTTGCCTGAAAGGCATTGCTATCGCACGCCCTTGTCCCCCTATTCCTCCCCTGGACAGATCAATATATTGTGTCAGAATTAATCAACTGTGCATGTAGGGCATCTAATATTCCATTATTATCCATCTTCCATTTTCCATCCATCCTTCCATTCTCTTGCAACACTATCTTTGTCACTTTCTAAAAAGTGCATGATCTGGCCCTTTTGTGCTCTTTAGATTTCCTGTAAAGGTGTGTTTTAGTGATTTCCTGCCCACTTTAACCACACACTCTGAGAATGGTATGAACTGGAGAAGTACCAACAGAGTCATCTTGTTCGTTCAACTCTAGTTTGAGGCATAATGTGGAATGACAGCCACAACTGCCATCTGATGGAGTTTCTTTTGTGCATCAGTTACCATGCACGCTTAGCATGGTCTGTACATTACATCCCTCAAATAGTTATTTTACTGATTTAGCTATGCCTTTTACTGATTTAGTTATGCGTAGCACTCAAGCATTGTCTGACCGCACCAAGCAAGTCAAAATTGTCTGTTAAGTTTGAATCCTACATGTTTTTGTGTCCATATTTTTTTTTTCTGAAACTGTTTCGGATTCTCTTATTTTTAGTCTTTGATATCTTTATTGCCCTCAACAAGGAATCATGAATGAACTCCAAGCCAAATGTACGTGTGCTTATTCTTTTCTGCACAAATATCTCCACAGTACACTATTCACATGAAACAGCAGATTAGGCAGAGGGTGATACGAAACACTAAACCACATTAAAGTAGATATAGATTTTAGTCAGCACTTGCATTGTTCCATTTCCATTAATGTTTATCCTTATAGGCCTATTTACTCAGTTTGCACAAAGCTCTAAATCATGGTTGTTTACTCTCACGGTTGTGAAATGCTTTGGGTTTTGGGAATTCCATTATTTATTGCCAGAGAAACGGTGGACCATACACAGTGCTACCTTTGTTTCATTTGTATTGAAATGATTGCAAATGAATTAAGTAATCCATTTTACAGTAAGGGACTGAATACTGACTAGGCTAGGACCTGGGCTCACTGGAGAGAGCAGATAGACTAAAAAAGATTGAAATCACTGAACGTGATTCCATGTGCATTATGGCCAAGTTTCCTTAAATTGCTTTTCCCACAACCCTGTATGCACTCTTAGAGCATTTTAATGCCCATCGTCATCTCTGGATTACGTATAAATTATGTTGCAGTGTGGTAGAGATTGAGTTATTCTCCATTCCCCCATTCTCATAATTTTTTGAAAAATTGCACACAATAGGGTGGGAATACTGAGGTACTCCTGTGGTAATACTGCCACAGGTAATATTAAATGTGAAAGTTAAGGAGGCATGAAATTAAACAGTATGGTCAGTCTCCTTTTTCATGCCCAGAAGTTCTTGAGGGACAGATGATGTTTGCATATTCTTGCTATTTATCTGATTTTGTGTAGAATGACAGAATAGTTAAGAGATCAAAGGTGGATCAGTGTCTATCAAATTGTGTCCATGTGGGTTGGACCTGTATATTATACCACCACTTGAGCCCCAGTTCCCCTTACATTATTTTTATTTTACTATTTCTATGACAGTTGCAAAGTCTTAAAGGCACCAGGCAAGTTTTTTTTTTTTTTTTTTTTTTTTTTAACCTCTGGAGCTCCCCCTACAATTAAAGCAGATCACAAGTATAGTGACTGCAGGATATAAGTAGAGGTGTCCAAGAGAGCCTTCATTCAACCCGTAAGCTATTTAACCATCAAAGTGACTACAAAGCCTGCAAATTAGCCTAAAAAAACACAAAAACTGTAGTATTTCAAAAATTATAGTTGTTACCTGAGGACTGTAGTTACAGTTGTTATACTTAAGGTATTTTGCACATCTGCTCAACTATGATTTGACTAATTTTTTTTAGCCTTTCACTGTTGCTCAGTAGATAGTCGAAAATGTGGATAACTGCCAATAACTGCCACTCTCTGTTGCAGCAATTCAGTCATATAGGAATAATATTTTATGTCAGTTGGTGTATCATACATTGCTTGTATATTCTATAGTTAGCCAAAGTGCTTTACTGTGTCTGCTTAGAACTGTAAACATGCTATAATTGGGTACAAGGATAATTATGAGAGCCTGTTGTTTATTGTTCCAACATTAATTGCAACCACAATGCTAAACACAGCATGTTGCTACATGAAATAGAACTTCATTGGTGGGCAAGTTCAAACATTTCATTAATTTGTTAATCAATTAAAATGGATTTTGACTCATTTTAAAGCAGTGTTAATGGTTTGTTATTGCTCTCAGTTGATACTGAAGTGAACTTTTCTCAATCATAATTGAATTAGCTTAGATCAGCTGTGGTTGATTAATGTTGTGGGGCAGCTAAAAATTTATCACACATGTGGGGGTGGATATTTCATTATGAGTTTTGAAATAAAGGCATGGTCAGTGGAGCCTTAGCTCTTTTGTTTATACCCACTGTCGGGTTTGATTTCCCAAGTAAGGTGTCATCATTGCCCCACAATATTGGATGGACCCCATGGGGAAAAAAGAAAAAGATAGAGATTAAGTGTTTGTCATAATCAATTAATGGCAGAGAGATGATGCAAACAGGACTGTAAGACCAACTCTGTCTGCAGCAATACAAATGGGATTGCAGATGTTTGATGTTTTGTGTGGGTCGGAGAGCCCTTCTTTTTTTTCTCCAAGAGGAACAAAACCTCAGTTGCAAGTGACCCTCCTTTGGAGAACACAAAGACCAAGCAAGGAAAAGACAGATGAGAAAATAGGGAAGACTGTAAGGTCTGCAGACTGTGAGAGGACATTCACAATTGGACATGGTGTAGTCCAGATGGTTGGATGTCCATCTTACTGGCTCCAGTAGGACAGAAACCGAACTTCGGAACCCGAAGTTTCAAGATGGTCACTTTTATTGGTTGCCAGAAAGAGCTGACTGTCCTTGAGCACATTGCATGAACAACTTGTATGCATCCTTTGGCAACTTTTATGCAGCCTTAGCTGTGTCAAAGACCACAGTGCTCTGCCCCTAAGGCAACATTACTTGCTTTCATGTGGTGTCTGTAGCCTATTTAGAGATGTATATCTCACCCAGCATACAACTGGCAGTTAATATGTTTATTTATATTAATTATTTTCCCCACAACCCATTGTTATAGCCTTCAGCTTTCGTTGTGAGTGGGGTCTTCTTGGCTCGTTGACTTTATTCCGTCACAATCCTGGGTTTGTCAGTGGCACCTGGGGCTTAGAGCATAGTTTTTGACACTCAGCCATTTTCCACTGTAGGAGTTGCTCTTTGTATGTATGCCCCTGCGATGGCATAATCAATTTAAGAGTTTGTCTTGGGTCATTATTACCTGCTGGAGAGCCATCTGTTGGCTGCGTCTGTGGGAGGAGAGTGCCAGGTAGCTAGAGCAGTGAAGTGGAGAAAGGGATGCAGTGAGAGTGAGAGATGGAGTGAGGGATAGACAGAGATGGAGATGGGAGGCATAGAGATGGAGCAGAGGAATGGAGCTAGGAGAGGAAAGAGATTGAGAACAGTAAAAGAACTGGATAGAGGAAGAGAGAGAAAAGATGTGTGTAAAAAAGGCAGGAGGGATTCAAAGCATGGGCTTCAGAACGGAAGGGAATGGGACCAGCCAGATGGCGAGGGACACAAGCTTCCTCACACTGCCAAATGGGCCTAGGCATATTTAAGGGAACCATGACTAAATATAATTACTCTCCATTCAAAATCTATACGAAGAAGCAGGTCATTTGAGAACTTTCTCGTAAGGTCTTTGTGGGCAGTTTAAGAGTGGGGCTCAAATGAAGAAATGGAAATGCAGCAGGCTACAGAAATATGCTGGCAAATGGTATACTGAGATGAATAATTCCATTTCAGATGTTTAAAAAGATGAAATTTGAAACTAAATTGAATTAACTATTTTCAGATTTTTTTATAGTTATGGAAGTATAAGTTTATTTGAGTTTCATAGACTGATTTTCATTCCTTTCATCACCATATTTTGTATATCCATACAAGTAGACTTCTTTACCATCTTTCTGATAAATTTAACTTACAGGCAGACAAACACATTGGTACACACCTCTAAGGCATAACATACTCCTCTTCAATTGATTGGGGACACACACTGTAGGAGCCAATGTCATCAGACGCACTAAAACCTATGTGTGACACACTGCAGTAGGTCTAACAACTCACAACCTCACAACATTTTTGCATTTTTGTCTTTCTTTGTTTTAGTTTGATGTAGAAGGACTGAATTGTAACAACACCATGAATTTATACAAATTCTTCCATGCTTTGTCCACCAGTTTCCTTACAGCTGATGTTATTTTTTTACAAGCAAAGATTCTTTAGAACATCAACCATCTTTTGCATGTGTGTTCTGCTATGCATGGACATGACACTACTATACTATGGTGAGACCAACGCTATAGTATCAATATATTAGAATTTTCAGTGATATGATACGCAGATGATCTGTGTGTAAATGGATATGTAGTAACAGCTTTTTACCTATGTATGTTTTTTAGCTTTTACAAAGCTACAGAACAAGAAAAGTGGAATAGCAATACCAGAATAATGGCATTGAAATCAAGTACAAATAAAATATAGACTATTAATATCTACTTGAAATGTCATTGAAATATAGATTAAAAGATCAGTACCTAAAAGATCAATGCTCTTTGTGTCCTGTGTGATAACTGTTGGTAGTGTAGTGGACAATGTCCCAACAAACATTAGCTGATCTCTGTCAGCCCTCTGCCCTGTGTGTGATTGCTTGAGTACCATGGACAATTTCACCTCTTCACTCACTCCAGATATAATAGTCGCACCAACTGTATTGCGTCTCTCTCTTCCTGTCATGGAGAGGAGACTTTGTGTGTAGCTTTTCATTTCTTAAAGCATTTCCACCCCTAAAACATATCTATCTGAATGGTGTGGCTAGGAAAGCCCTCATTTCCCATAGAAGGTGACATTCAGTTGTGACAGTGGTGGGTGATAATGAGTGATCTATGCTTTGGAGAAAACCAGCATGCTACCTTCTATATTTAGATGCTCTCTACTTTTTCATCTGACTTTCAGTAGAGGCATATGTCTTAAGCTTTAGTGGCATGTACAACAAGCGACTCATATTTCTGGTTTTAAAGTCAAATTACATTCCTAGCATAAGGAAATAGAACACTGCTGATAAATCACATCTTAATGATAAGCCCTTAAAAGTAGAATAAGTTATACTTTCACCAACAGAAAAGAGCTCAACAGTTTACCTGAGCACAGGAATAATGACTTTAATGGAAACTGCAATCACAATGGCTAGAAGATTGACTAGACCTAGAAATAATTATGTATTTTGACTGAAATTGTTTTGATAACACTGTGAGTTATTTGAAAAGCACTCTTTGAAAATAAACTGCAATTTGGAAATACAGTGTATGTTAACATGGAAAGACTTACCTGGGGTTTGTAATGTAAATGTAACATTGTGGTCTGTGTATTGTTTCTCTGGGAATTTTAAGTTATTGTAAACTATGAACTGTGGCCCTTTTTCTGTCACATGGATTTTATTGATTGAGTAGACTAAGAGGATGCTTGAGTGGGTTCTATAATGACACAGAGGACACTACATGCATGGGTGGCTAGTTACATTAATTGCTTAGCTGGATCAGTAGATGTAGAGGTTATTGGTGTAATTGGTGAGGTAAAGGTTGCAGGGATGGATGGTTAAATAGTGACTTGGACTGTAGGTCTTTGTAAAGATGAACAGGCAAATAAAATGTTAAATGTTAGTGTTAAGTGATTGTGCATGAATGGTTGGGATTTGATTGAATAAATGGGAGGATAGATGGATTGATGCATAGATACTGTATACCAGTGGGCCGATTTGTTTTATATCAGCATTTACTATTTAATACTGCTGTTGTACAGAAATCATCATCTATCATTAATCATTTAATGTTCTGCGTGTCTTTTTCAACATCTGATATTGCATGTTTCAGCACTGTTTACAGTGATCACAGAATTTATTATTTACTCATCTCTCATTTTACCAGTGGGGAAAACGTTGCGGTAACGGAGTTACACTGCCACTACATTTATTATTGCCATTCGACAAGTTCTGAACTGATATTTAAAATCAATAACTCATAGAAGAAGTTCTTATGTCTTTATATGAATTTTCAATAGAGTCAAAAAGTGCCAGGTAACACACACACTCGCATCCCAGGCGCACAAGTTCTGCACATTCCCCCTTGCTTCAAATCTTTGGCCTTTTCCTTGTACTCTCATTCAATGTGCCCATCATATGCCATTATGAAGCATCTACAACCATCATTATGCTGCTTGTATTCTGCCATTTGTCAGAGAGAGAAACTCTTTTATCCCCAGGTAGAGTCCTCTAGCTGATTTATGGTTCTATGTAAAAGTGCACTCATTGCCTTGTCGCCGTTATTTTACTGTTATGGTTTTGTGTTGAGTGTGTCTGCGTTTGCGTAGCACAATTAACCAAGCTGCTTTGAGTGAAACTATCTACCCTTCGACCACGCAGTTGAGTCTAGCGAATTCCTTTGTCATGCCCTTGCGGTGTGTGTAAATGAGGAGGTCGCTGGCGGGTAGTGTGACGTATGCGTCTGAATGATTGATTGCGTTGCATTGAAAAAATAACTTTTAAAATTTAAAATTTTTACATCAATCACATGCATTCATGCGTTAACATTGACAGCACTAGTTATAAGGAAATTAAGTTTCATACATCATGGTAACAGTTACAAATGTAACTATTATTAAAACAGGATAAAATTTTAGATTTTTCCCCTCAGTCATCATATATTCATTAGTAATAGTATTCATTAGCATAATGAAACACAAACAATAAAATGTCCAATTTTAGCTTCCAGACATACCAGATAACCAATAACTCTATTTCAAGGCTAGCATAAGTTAGCATAAATTACCAATATTCAGTTCACTTCCAGGCAAGTGAATTATGCAAAGCTGTAGTCTTCTTTTGTGGCTTCACTTGTTATTCCGCTACAGATTTTGGTAACGGAGTTACAGATTTTAACCTGACACCATTTCCAGTTGTTTGCATAAAATTTGTCGCCAACACTGTATACATAAGAGTGATATGAGCCTGTCATTCGCATGACATTACACATATTATGAACATTAATAACACTTTTTTAATGTTTATGACTGTTGTCATTAAGTGTCATTCAGTTTTCATACTGTAAAATTGACACTGTGTGGGGTGTAGACATTACGAAAACTTAAATTTGTATGGCTGAATGTACATTTCTTTGCCAGTCAGGCCTGCAGTGTACATGGCATTTGCTTTTACAAAAATGCCAAAATGTTTCCATAAAGATGATTCATTGGTTTAATGTTTCATAAGCCTACACTAGACAAACAGGAAACAATAAAGTTACAAAACTACACCTGAGTTTTTAGCCCTTCTGAGTTTGCATGTATGTGTTGGAAAAAGGCCGGCATTCTCATTTAAGTGGACTTGTTTGGTATAGTGACCTTCAGCAAACAGCATGTGTTTCTTACATAGCTTAATGTTTGTAAACTTAAATTGGTTGATTTCTAAAAAAAAATTAGATATCAGCCAAACTTGAACTCCTAATAACTCAAACAATTAAATACCTAAGCAAATGGAGACATTGCACCAAGGGACATTTTTGGGCTGGGCATTATCCAGTGTGCACTATTGCCTGAATAGCTTAGCTTGGGTGCTAATTAATGAGCCAGCTTTAGCTCATGAACTTAATGAAATCAACTAAGTAGCATATGGCCTCCATGGGAAAACCCATACCTTTAACTTTGATAAATGATGCCTTGGGATGAGTTGTGTATTAGCATTTAATTTTCCAGGGTGCAGGCTGTATTGATGACACAGATCAAACACGCACTTAGCTTGGCTTGAAGGGGGTCCCGCTTAAAAGTGAGACCCAGAGAGTGGTAGAGCAGACCCATCCCTCAGCCTTGACTCTAACCTTTGGGAGATTAAAGACTTGGCTTTGTTAGTGTTGGTGGGTGGATGCAGTTCATGAAAAGTTCATGAAAATGACCAGGCAAGACAAATTACATCATTACAGATCCAGAGACATACCCTTTTGCTATATGGAGAAATGGAATGTTTGGATCTGTGCATGTATGCTGAACAGTTATGTGTTGTTATAGGCATTCCATCAAGTTATTATTGTACTGTATGTTGCTGAGATTTAGCCTATTGTATATTATTGCTTGACTGATGACAAAATGCTGTCTGCCTATATTAGGTGTTAATGGAGCTAATGACACAGAGATTAGCTCGGTCGTTAATCACAGTGGTGCGACAGTGGAAAAACCATGCTATCCCTCCAGCCTGTCGAATTTCATAGAATTTTGATGAATGAATGTTAGTGTAATTTAGACTATAATGATCTGTTTGTTCGCCCTAATTCATTTCAAATAGTAAAAGTCATGTTCACTCATGTTTCTCTCGTCTTAAACAAATGCCTGCAATTGTATTTTTGCCAGATACGAATGTGTACAATATCTCTCATTATAGTTGGTCCTGATCGATGGCTTCAATAACCCTGGCTTTCCACATTTCTAGCCAACAAAATGAATCTTTGCTCGGTGAAAAGTTAGATTGTCTTGTCTCCCAGCTGAATGCATTATGTGCTCGTAATTGATCAGATATCCTTGTTAATATGTCTGGAAGCAGGTAGCCCCTCTCTATGAGGAGCAGTTTCCTCTTGAGTGCTGGTATTGCTTTTACCACTGCTTATCGATTGGACTTTACAATTGGGGTATCAGTCACCAGAGGAATGTGGTTATTTTATATACACACTATTAGCATCAGGCTTTGATTGTCATGTCAAAGACATTTTTTGATTAATCTGTTGTGAGAGCATCTATGTGCAGCTTATGTGAGTATGTGGACACTTGTGATGCCCTGAAAGACCAGCATATAATGCAGTATCCACTGCTGATTAGATTGCTTTATCAAATGATATCTATCTTAGCTTGAAGCATGATGTTGATATGTACAAGCATATTTTTACAATATGTCCTTACATTAAAATTAATTTTGTGTCATCTTATAAAGAAGAACCATCTTTCTTGGAACATTTGTTTAACGAATCAGCTATGAGGTGTAGAAGAGCAGTACCACAAATAGCTGCACAAACAGTGAGAAAGTGAGCTTCTTAAAACTCAACAGAACACTGGGATTCCCAGTGCATTGGCATGCCGTTGCTTCAGCACAAACCTAACCATAATGTTAGTGAGCTGTGTGTTTGAGCTGTGTGTCAGGCAAAGGGAACATATGGGCCATGTTGGCGTTTTTGTGTCTGACATTTTCAAACATGCCTGACGAACGCTGAGATTTAATGTCTGAAAGATTCGTAAACCAGCACTCATTCCTCCCCTCTAGTCCCCCCTGGGTCACATATTTTATTTATGCACTCTATAAAAATAAAGGTTTACTCAGCTGGCTGGAGGTAAGCAACATATTCTCAAGACTGGCCCATATGCTTCCACTAATGGATACGGTGAAAATGGAAAAGGTCTTGGCAATTCCCCTCTGTCTTCCTTAGCAAGTCTGGGATCATTGCCTCATCGCTGGCCTTTGGTTCAGCTATATGGCTCCTAATGACCTGAGAGAGAGAGAACACACTCTGATACATGCCCATAGCCAGAGCCTGTTGGATTCACTTTTGTGTAGGTTATTGTGAGTTGGACAATCGCTGTTTGAAAGCACAGCTAAGTTTGGAGATGCCATGTCTCCATCTGCTATATCTGTGTTAGTTTGTCAAAAACATTCATTTCCAATATTTCTGTCTTTCTGTCTATTTCTATGTTTTTATTCTATGTGTTTATTTGTGTGTATTAATAATTTCTATTCAGGATAATTCTGCTCGAAACAAAATACAACTTTGTAACTATTCAAGGAGGCAAATAAATTAATATCCATCAATATGTCTTGTCAGTTTCACTCCAGTTATTGCTTTACTTTAATGCTATACAGTACTTTATCAATAATGATTCGCTTTGTGTTTGAATTTTTACCTCTAATTCCCACTTCAGCAGGCTCTTGTGTGGAGCAGGGTACTGCAGTGTGGATATGTATCCTTGCCTATTAGCTGCAAGGTGTTGCCCATCATTTTGACTGCTGTGAGTGTTTTTCTGGACCCTAGTGAAATGTGCAACAGCGGAATTGATTGACAGCTGACTTCATGCTCTGTAACTACGGCAACTGACAAGGTCATGTCTGAGCAGATTATGCTTAAATGGGACAACACTTGGAAATATCCCTCTTCATTCCATTTTTCTGCTTTTCACTGGCCTCATCTTTTGGTGTAGACTGCCTCTCCTTCTCAGACTCAGCTTCTTCGTTTACAATTTTAAATAAATCTTTTGAGAGTTAGCAACATAGGTTAATATGCAAATAAACCTGAAAGTGCTGAAATGAAATCTTATGTCGTATGCTGCTATGAAAAAATATATATTTTTGCATTCATAAAGGTTAATATTTTGACAAGCATTACTCTTTGTAATAGATTTTGCTCAATCTAAATCCACATAGCAATCAGAAGAGATTTAATAATACTAAATGCAATATGAATAAATGGCATCCTTTTTGGACACACACACGCAGATACAGGTTTGCAAATTCAGGACTCTGCTGGTTGAGAATGCTAAGCTGGCATTAACACACTGCAGTGCTTCCATTCCAGTTGTCAGCGGCGCATCAATCACTGGGGTAAAGTCAAAGGAGGTATGTACGTCCCTGTCTAATTGATGGCTCTGTTGGCGAGTCGAAAGGCGTTAAATTGCTGACGTCTCCATGATGGAATGTCAGCTGTCATTCCAGAAGCAAGGCCTGCATCTCATCCCTACATGAACAGCGGCAAGTAGGAGCATAGAAAAAGAAATTGGGTGAAAGGGGGTTGGGGAGAGAGAGGAGATGAGAGAGAGCATGAAAAGATGAAGTAGGAAAGTGAGATGGGAACAAGTTTGAGTGAGGATAGTGGAGAAGTGGTTCTCTCTGCCTTGATCAGGGGTCAAAGATTAAATACAGGCCCCTTTATGGCCATCAAGAGCACTGCCCAGCTCTCCCACAGGAGATAATGGGGTTTCTCTGGCACACTGAAGATGAATGTGTACATTTTTGCTGCTCTCTAATATTACTCCTTTTCCAACCTGGCAACTATTCCAGTCTGAAGGCAATGGGGAATCCTATGAGTTTCCTTTACACCAAACCACAGAGCAGAAACATTCTGAATGTTACATAATGGCAGATAACTCTTAAGTGTAATTTTGTTTTCTCTCCCTTCTCTTTGTTGAATATTTGTTTGCCAGAAATATGTTTTCCATCGTGAGGCTTTTCATTATTGCAAGGCTTTTTCCCCATGGTTTCACAAATGAAACTTTAAACCATTGCGCTGACTAAAATGGCTCCTCAGTGGCTGTCTTCATTGGTGATTGAGCTGTGTGGTTTGATGGCTGCTGCAGACATATTTTAACACTGAAATGTTTTACACAAGCATGGGGAGGGTAAAAATAGTTTTTTTTTTTTTTAACCTATTTGGCTGTTTGACTATGATGGTGCTACTGGTAAAAACAATAGTAAAATCAGATGTTATACTAAAACAGGAGCCTACTAGTTTTATGAATTTGCTTCCACCAAGTCATCAACCTTAATGATCTTTTTTAGGAGCAGCAGTGAACCTGTGTGCTCTCACTGTGTCCTTTGAGAATACTCTTTACTATGTAGTAACAGAGGTGAAAGCCTTACGGCACCGCCTGCAGAAACATAAATCCTACAGCCTGTATTTGTCATGGTGTGGTGGGCCACACTGTAACAATCACAGCCTTAACGGTGCTATGTTTCCTTTTTTGTTTTCTTTGAAACATTAAAATTTCACTTAGAAATGTGAAGAAGCAGTTTTGACTTTATGTGGAGATATTCACTGAGGTTAATATGCAAACCAAGT
The DNA here is from genome assembly GCA_015244755.2 of Tenualosa ilisha. Taxonomy (NCBI): domain Eukaryota; kingdom Metazoa; phylum Chordata; class Actinopteri; order Clupeiformes; family Clupeidae; genus Tenualosa; species Tenualosa ilisha. The sequence goes on from PYXC01000407.1 coordinate 4,007,432, forward strand.
AGTGCTGGACCAGCTCTCTGCTGTAATGAATAGGCCTCTAAAGTCAGTGTAGTAGTGCCATGTGCTTGCATTCAGGACACTTTGATGAAATCCACAGAACTTAAAAAAATAAACTTTAAAAATGCTTCATGTTATGTAAGCAAACTGAAATGGACCTTTTTATTTAAATATCAAGGTGAAAACAATGTTCTCTGATATACTTTTTGCATTTATCCTAGTGCAATTCTTGGCTTTTTGGTTGTCATACTTGTGTCCAAATCTTATTAGATTCTAGAGAGATGTTTAAAATAACTCTGTAAAGGGTTGATTAAAAGATTTTGACTTTTAGAATATTTTTTGTATGATCTTTTCAGTCTTAGTCTAATCCATGTGATTAGAAGAGTATCGTAGAACACACTGTATTGCTTTAGCAGGGCTTAAAGGAAGATTGAGCTATAGTGTACACCTGTACCAAATAACTATTGTATGGCATAAAACAATACATCTAGCCAGTTTCCCATTAGATATGATATTGCCAGCTTTAGATTGTCTCCTTCAGCTCATTATAGTTTTGACAGATTTCCTGTCAAGAACAAGAACTTTGGGCACATAGTGCATGTCTGTTTAGTCCTGTCTTGTGAATACAGGTGGTGTTTGTTTGAAATATGCAAAGCAGCACATGTGCATGCATAAAGAAATATAGTCCTGGCATTTGTAGGCATATGTGTGCTTAACTGTATTGTATGTGTGCTTCCGTGTGTGCAGGTGAGGACATGGCCTACAGGAAGGTGCGCGCAGGTCATGGAGGCTCATTGCGCTCGCGGGACTTAGAGAGCGAAGAGCTGCAGGCAGCAACTCTGGAGCTGGAGTGGGACATGGAGAAGGAGCTGGAGGAGCCTGGTCTGGACCGCTTCCAGCTGGAGTGTGTCGAGCGACAGCCCGTGGGCAGCTCTGTCGGAGGAGGAGGGGGGACCGACCTGGACCTGGAGCCCATCCAGCCCTCCACCTCCCCGCATGGACGATTCCAGCGCCTCCAGGAGGAGCCCAGTTACGGGTCCCGCTTCACCTGGGCCGCATCCAAAGCACAGAGGAGGACGCAGAACTGGAGCTGGGCAGTCAAGTACATCTTAGTTGTAGCAGGGGTGTTCATTCTGGGGCTGGTGATTGGACGATACACGCACAACACAGGGGATCAGACATCAGGTGTCCCATCAGATGCAGATGTACTGGAAAGAGTGTTGAGGGGCATCACAGTTGAGGATCTGCAGGTATTGACAAGGTAATTCTGGTTCTGTATAACATTTATCATGATAGCATTAATAACACTAACTCATTTTCCCACAAGTACTGCAGAAATCCCTTTTAGAAAATTATAAAGGGTACATTGGTGTACATACAGACATAAATTAACCAAGGTATACACACTGAAGTGAAAAATTGGACTTGATAAAGATAGCAGAACATTGCATTTGTAAGCCATAGGCTTGATAACTATGATGATATACAACAAGAGAAGAGACACCGTCATCGGATGAAGAGCCTCATATCAATTACACATTTCATCAGCAGAGCCTGACTGCTAATTGTACATTTGAGCACCACTAAAACCCTTTCTTCTGCAAGAGTGTTACTAGGTCATGAACTATACAGATGCCATAAACTCTGTGTAGAATGTACAGATACAGGTATGTAAAAATAGTGTTTTACACAAAGCAGAATCAGTCAGACCAACCTTTTGTCTTTTGTTGTGAGGAACACAACATGCATGATGGAAGAGAGTTGAGGACCCCATTCACACTTTCAACACCATGGAGCACTTTACTCTGCCTCAAGTCAGACCCAGTAGTTACATATAACATGGTAGCATATATATGTAGGCTGTAATTCTGTACTTTTGTTCAGGTATTTGCATAGAGCAGAGATCTTCAACATTTTAGAGACCCTTGCTGACACCATGGAGGGATTCTATTCTTATATAGCCTGTTATATATCTGTTTGAAATACTCCAGTTGTTGGCTGCTCTCAAACATTTAGTTTGATGTTTTCTATATTCAGCCAGTGTGCTTTCATAGACCTCATTAATCTCTTTTTGACTATGTGAGAAAAGCATCATTAGCTAATGACACTTGAATGGATTTCACTCCCAGTCCCGCACATACATAGCTAGTAAGAATGCATCCTCCCGTCCGGTGACAGTTTTAGTATTTTTTAAATTTCCTTCTCTCTCTCTTTTTTTGTAATCCTGTCCTTTTCTAACCTGACAAGCCAGACTACAAAATCAAAATGTTGTCTGTACTTGACTGGTAGACCGGGCTCAATCCTAAGAGTGGAATAACTTACTTTTTTCTGCTCAACTTTCAAAAAAAAAACCCAGTCTAACTCTTCCAAAGTCAAGCCAAATCCAATTCAAACAACCGTTGTTCCTTGGCCACAGCCATCTTAGTTGTTTGGCACCATCACAGCACTGTAATCATCATGCTCACTGCCCAACAACTCTCTACAAAGATAGAGCGTTGCGACTGGTCCTACTAAGCCTCAGTAGAAGACCGACTGAGGTCCTATGGAACATGGCTAGATGTACCTGATAAGCAAATCTATTTTGCTATTTGCAAGCTTTTTTTTAGTTATACGTTAGACTCTTTGATTCTGTCTCAGGGTCTCTCTTCCTACATTTGTGTTTTGTCCTGATTTAACCATTGTACCATCTTAGACCTTTTTGCATACAGCTAAACTAACCATGACGTCCAAGCTATTCTTGTCAATTTTCATCACACATGCGCAGTGCACACCTTGTGTGCATAAGTAAACCACTAGCATTAATTTCACCACCCCTAGCAGAGGCCAGAGCATGTGAAAATAAACTTCTGTAACTATGTGCACCATATTTTCATTAAGGTCCATATTAAGGTCCATATTAAGGTCCACATAGTTTGGACTATTTCCAAAATAAATGTTTACGTGCACAGCAGAGTGTTGAACCACAAATATATTCACATGTTAGTTGACACATTCCAAATAAATCTTTTAAATTCCTAAATAAAATTGCAGAAATGGTCTCATCTCAACACCAGAAGTGGATTATTTTTTATCTGTTGTCACATTTTCCAACTAACATATTTACATGACCAAATATTCTGGTTAATACAGGCACATGGTAGGGGGTTGTTTTTGACTTGTAGTAATCAGAATGACATCTTTCAGGTAATTTGTATGACATATGTGCAGTTGAAGTACTCCCTTGAATGTAAAAATTTGGTCATTTTCAACACAGAGATACAGTTAGGATGAGGAAAGTCACAGTGCAAGAAAAAAAAAGAAATCTGCACAAGACACAGTGCACAGTAACATGCATAGGTCTGCATAGTTAGATGCTCCTGTTGAGACAGATGTGGCCTTTGCTGGGACAGCCTCCCAGGGACCTGCTCACCGCTAACAAAGACAGTCCTGGAGCCAAGCACACAGCCCATCCTACAGGTGACAGACAGCCTTGCTGTCTGCAAGCCCAGCTGTGGAGTTGGCTGACAGGCAAGGGGGAGGCTCCCAAGCAGGTCTTAATGTGAAATTAAATGTCGACAGAATCTCAACTGGGGTGACACTGCTTTATTTTGAAGCAGGGATCATGGATTGCTTGTATATTTGTGTCAGTAAGATAATTGAGTTCTCAGGCTCAAGTGACACAATGCCGACTTTGCGAGCAATCCTTGTGGTTTCCACCATGTTTATTATTTATTTAGTCACATTTATTTTTCAAGCCCCATTGCCAGCAGCCAACCGCAGTCGCATCTCTGCAAGGGGAGAGAGGCAGGCAAGCACGCTGATGGGTGGGAGGCTGTAACACAGACGAGTCAAAATATTGTGATGGTGTTTCCATCCTGTGCACACTCTTTCTCCCTCTCTGCCTCTCACTGTATTATCTGCTTGGCTTTCAGGAGAGGAGTACATGTTTACAAAGATAATTGCATTATTTACTTTATGGCCACAAAGCCTGCAATCTCTTAGGGAGAAATTATGCTCTAGTGGGATTGAGGATACTGTGGCAGCAAGGAGCGGATTAACCAAAGAAAATGGTGATTGTAAATGAAACACTGGTCCCCCATGAAACAAAATGAAAATGAAAGCCATATTCAGTAAGCAAAATTTCCACCAGCGAGCCAGCCAGTCAGGCCGCCAGGCGCCTCAAATGAAGCGTTAAAGGCTCTTTTGAAAGGCCCAGCGTAATTGGTTCAATACAAATGCTAATAACGTCATTAACAACAAATGTAGCTCACAGATCCAAGCCCTCTCTCTCCTCCCTTTCATCATCTTATGATCATCTCAATCCTGAATTTTGGGAGTTTGTCAGGATGAGCTTGCCAGATAGCCTTGTTTGTTTTTAAAGTATCTAGAACACTGAAATTGGGTAAACAAGGTCTTGGTAGGCATAGGAAGACTTCCAGCTTTGTATGGAACCAGTGTTGTTGTGGGAAATGGCTAATAAGCTCACAATACGGTGGGAAAGTATACAGTATATCACCATCTGTTTATTCCCTTTCTCTTTGTTTTAGCCCTGAATAAACTTATGTCAGAATACTGAAATTTCCGTAGCTTGTATTCATGATTATTTCTTTTTTCTTTTTTTTCCTCTTCCATTTACACTTCAAAGAAGGTGTGGATAGAAGAACAGTTCCAGTGAAATGGGATTAACCCAAAATCCCTGGAAGAAGTGCATTTCCCACTGTTCGGTCCTCTCTAATGTTATTCTTTATCTCCCCGAGACACTGGCTCTTAATTACCCCTCGTAATTGATACTGTCAAATGCACGACATTCACCCCTCGACGGCCTTTTTTAAATAAATGTTTGCAAGGTTGAAGAGGGGTGTACACCTGAGCATAAGCCTAGGAGGGACCTCCCTCCATGCAAAGAAAAGAAAGACCCAGTACTTGTAAAAAGGAGAAATTTGAATTTTTGAATCTCATACTGACTGATCATCCTATTTGAACTCTTTTGCAGTTTGTACTGTATACTGTAGATTGCAAGTACTTAGCACAGTCTTTGAAATCAGTTGTGGATTCTGAGTGTGTGCCGTTTCCACATGATGGTGAAAGAGCATCAGCTGAGACTCTTACAGGCACTAGTGGATGCTGTGCAGACATTGTCGACGTTGGGCTGCTGCCAAATTGAATTTATATAGACAATCTTCCATTAATCATCAACTCAGTCCGTATTAACCTCACTAGTGGGGTGCCAATCAGAGACGCAACAGGAGATGCAGTCGTCCTAAACGCAGCAATTATAAATGAGTCTTGTGAAGGGTATGTGTCCTAATAAAGCTGTAATTTTGCAATTTTAAGCTCAATTTATTGCAGGCGTTTTAGTGTTTTGAACACTCTGAATGTTTTCTCAAAATGTAATACATAAAATGGGGCTTGTTAAAAAGATTGAAAGGGCAGTTGAGTAATGAATGTCAACATCATATCTGTTCAAGGATAAAATCCTGAATTTGTTCAATGCTCAAGGATTCAAGGATAGAAATACTAGGTATCAGAAATGTATGTTATAATATATATAACCTATGCCAAGGCCTTATTCATAAATTAATTTTATGTAGCTTCTTGAGAATGTTTGCACTTAAAGCATCATCAGTCTAATTAGATTCAGTTCACATTCGAAAGAAATGGATGCTGCAATTTAGAAATTTGACCTAACTTTTCTACTTTTTTCAATGTCTGACCATCAGAGAATTTGTCTTGGTGTTTAATATCCTGCTAGCAAACCCTCATCTTCTCTTTTACTCTACACTGCACCATGAGAGGAAAAAGCCCTCACATTCTTAAGAATCTGGGGACTTCACCCTATACTGAACTAGTATAACATACAATTCTTCCATTTATGCAGACAAGAAGTATGTGTTTCATAACCGGCATGACATTGATTGAATGCTTTTGTATAAGTAGAACAGCCACAGTGTCATGGGAATATTGTGTCACACTTTGAGAAATGCTGGAGTCAACGCCTTTCTTGGGCTGATCATCATGGGAATAGAGTAATAACCCAACTGGGTGTCTACAAGACCCATTCCCACGATACTATAATGGTATTATATGATGGTGATTGTATTGCTAGATGTGCGAGAGAGAGAGACAGAAAGAGAGAGAGAGTACTTGTGGTTGTGTTGGTGAGTGAAGTATACATTTCAGCCTTGAGTTGTAGAGAACATTTTCCCAGCTTCTTGGCAACGGATTACATTGTGGTAGTGTTCTGTACCATTGTGCTGATGCTGCACTGGGGCCGCACTCTCAAGGCTAAGAGGCCCATCATTAGGCTATGCACGCAGCGATCAATAACGGCAGAATGAAATTGATATTCCTGAGGGTGGGGGATCAATATTAATAACCATGTGTTACAATGGGCCTTCTAATAAGTGAGACTGTATCCGGAGCCCAGTGTCACCTCGGAGGAGTCATGATGACACTCTCTCTTTGTCTCCCCACTCTTGACGAGGTCCTAAACTCAAACAGACAGATGGATTATGGCTCATTGCCGTAGTTACTCTTTTTTTTCTCCCAGCCCGCCAGCAGTTTCCCCTCTTTTGCAGTGAAACAAATAACAGTGAAAAAGATGATGAACATGTCTTTATATGAAAGCACACGCTTACTGACATAAAGTGATGAATGTGAACTTGACTGATTGTCATAGCCATGGATGTACTGAAGGGAGTTTCGGCCCACTCCCAACATATACTGTATGAGCGTTGATCTTTTGGTTTCTAGTTAAGTTGTGGGTAGAGATCTGCATTGTATCTCTCTCTTCACAGTAAATCAAGAGGACAGTTATGTCTCTAATGCTGCATAGGTAACTGACTCGATCATGTCCCCTCCTTGTTTATTGAATTAGCTACACTAGTCAACACCAAATGGGGATTATGGGGATTTAAGGATTAAATGAATAAGTAAATATCCTCATTGAGCATGAACCTCTGACCAGTCATTCCATGTGACCTGACTCTGTATGAAGCTGTCGTTGTTATAAAAAAGATATATGTTCTGTGTTTAATTACCACTGGCCAAATTGCTGGCCATTTCATCAATACCCTCATAATAACCTACCACTGTGGTGAGTGTCTATTCTTGGAAACTGACCTTTAAAAAAAATCTTAATCTCTTACATTCTGTGGGTTCTCCTCTGTGTTCTTGGTTGCCGTGGTGATGAGGAGGCACTGTCATATGCTGTTAGTGCCAGCACACCTACTTCATGCCAAAACTTTTTTTTCCCATGTGCTAAGTCCAAAGCAATTAAAAAAACTCATTGGAGAAGAGGTCAGTCTGAGTCAGGAGTCAAGGCCCCTATCAGGCAGTGCGTAGGTCACTGCGTCGGGCCTGTGACATTTCAAACAAACAGTGATTAAGCATGGGATTATCAAAGTGACTCTGCTGAGGTCGTTTTCATTATCAGGCAGCGCCGGTGACGCAGTGGCAGTGGCTCCAGGGTGCGTCCTGCAAAGAGGAGAACCTGTCATATTTCACACAGCCCACCTCTGGGCGTGTGACGTGTGACTCCACCCTGGGCCACACACACACTCTTGCCACCAGAGTGCAAGCTGGTGATTGTCAGACATTATGGTGTCTTTACATTTTGTCCATATGAACCATGTATCCATAGTTCACGTTTCCATTAAGACATTATTTTTTATTTATTTATTTTTTCTTTCTTGGAGCTGGCCTGTGGATTGTCCTGAGACTATGGTACTTAAGTATGTTTAGGGAGTATTTTTACTTTACCTGAGTTGTTAAAAATCTGGGAACTTTTACTACATTTCCTGAGTTAATTGCATACTTTTGCTCCACTACATTTTCAACCGGCAGCAGACTTACGAGTATGAGATGAAATTGAATTTGGTGGTCAACTGAGTGATACAACAACATTTTGGGGAAGCCAACAAGTGCAAACATCAATCAACCATCAATCATCAATCTCACAGTTTTTCATTCTGACTGTGTGTGTGCATGTGATTTTTTTTTTCAGGCTTTTTTTTTTTTACATTTTCTGAAGCCTGTTGTAAGCTACATGTTTTAAACAGACTTTTGACCTTCTTGTACTCTTTTATTACTTAAGTACATTTAATTATAGATTAGTTATCATACTTAAGTACAGTAAATATGTACTAAATATATACTTTTAGATTTTAATTTGAGTAGCATTGAACTTCTACCAGTATATTTTTTGGTGGGATATCTGTACTTTTACTCTAGTTGGACTTTTGGTTACTTTACAACATTGATGAAAAATGCTATACAAATGCTTAATAATTGTACGTCTGCTGATATCCTAGATAGGTCTGCACAAGAGCAAATTCAGAGTGTGCAATTTTCAGTGAAATGTTCCTTTGGCATGGATGCACAAAGCAATTTTATCATGCCATTGCATTAGCTAGCGCCTAATTAACTGTCAGTTCACAGTGAAGCTTTAGCTCTGAAGGTGTGTAATCTACCATTTTATCTCCAGATATCCACCTGTCTTTGCGGTGTGCATCTGTAATTTCATAATGACCAGGAGAGATGTGAGATGTCATAATTTCCACAATACAGTAAATGCTGTTGTGACAGAAGTACGTTACAGTACTCTTTGCTGTCATTGATTTTTATTCTTACATGCAGGCTTAATTCCTCCCGAGCTCCTTTCACAAAGACTGATAGCCTTGCCTTTGATTTAACATGTGTAGGGCAAGGTTCTCAGCGCTCTCCTTCAATGATTATATTATTACAACTCGACAGGCATGCACAGTCAAGATTGATGAGTATCTTTGTCTTTGGTATTATGCATCAAGCACGAAATCATGCTCATTAGCATGCCGGAGATAACGATGTCATATTTTAATGGACTTTAATATCTTGCAAAGTTTATCAAATTTCATCAATAATTCAATTGATGGCATGCCTAATATGAGGCGTCATTTCAATTTGTTTATCCAAGAGGAGCACAGATGCCACCATAACGCACCACGCCTTCTCTGCATGTTAATTTTAGCCATTCGCCTATTGAGGGCCCACACAAGTCGCCGAGCCTTTGAGTGAAACAGGAACCTGTATCTCATCTCTATTTGCTTGTGCACTGAAACGACTCTTACACAGACCACCCCACCCTTCTCTTTCTCTTCAGTGGCTGTCCTTTTAAAGTGCAACTGGAAATTCAGCTGTAAGAATCCCATCAGTTTCACCACAGGGATCCTGGCTGTGCGGCAGCCCCGTAGGTTCAATAGCATAGGTGCTGGGAACCTCTGTCCCCTCCAGGCTGACGCTGGGTGGGAATAATTAAGCTGCAGCAGTGGGCCTCTGCTCATCTGTCCTCCGTGACATGGTGTGCAGACTTCCCGCTCCAGCTTGCAGCGTCGCACACCCTACCCCCACCACCAGCAGCTTTCAAACACTACGAGACAGACAGACGTCAGGAAAAGGTCACGTCTGACGGATGTCAAGCAGCTTGGTGGAAATGATGGTCTTCGGCAGGTGGTGAAGAAAGGAAGATTGACACAGTTGCTAAAACGCCTGAATGTATGTGTGCCTCTGACTTGTTCTTAGTATTTCCCCCCTTTCTTTTGTTATTTTGTGAGACACATCCAGGATAGTTTGACTGTAATAGCTTCAGAAATATTGTCTTCATTTGCCTCAGAGCAACTTTCACACATTTGCATTTTATTCTGTCAACCAGGTTTAAGTGTTCCTGAATGTAATTTGATGTTCATACTTAACCATACTGTCCCTCCCTTCGTTAATGTTTTTTTATTTTTAATGATGCAACAGTGGTTGCAAGATGGCTTGTTTGGTGACTGCTAGTCTTGAGCCTGGTCCTCATGGGATGGCAGGTAGGGCTCTCTGAGGCTGGTTCTAATTGCCCTCAGAGCGGTGACCTGCTGTTAGCTTGGCTCTGGGGGGGATAATTGGGAGGCTTGGGGCTATGATCGCATTGGGAGGAGCTCATTAGGTCCACAATGGCGCTGTGATTACGCTCGCTGGGATTAACGTCTGCCTCGGGGCCAGAGGGTCAGCCACCACTGGCCAAACGGTCCCTACGCGCCACTCCCACCTCTCACTCCAGAGTTGAAGAGTTCACATTTAATCTTAATAAGGTGGGCACACTGCGACGCCAGAGACCTCTCGTATGTATTATTGAAGCGCAGAGGCACTTTGATGTTTTTATATGCAATTTCTTTGGGTCCCACTGCAGCGATACCACCGAGAGGGCTGCAAATGCCAGCAGTAGATTGGAGAGAGATGCAGGGGCCAGTGCACTGCCGAGACAACTCCGGTGTTTAACAGATTGTGTATACATTTTTCACTATCCCTTCAATGTCAGATGCTTCAGTAGCTTGTCACATTTGCTATCGCCGGACCACTGAGCCCGTTGGCATGCTTTTTGGGTGCGCATATCTGTGTTTGTATATGTATGATCTTGTTCTCTTTTTTATAGGCTCACCACTTCTCTTTATACTTTTTCTGAGACTGATATTTGAGATTTTGAAAAGCTTTGCACAGATTTTTTTTTCACCTCCAGAAAAGATATCTTGATTACAGTTATTTCCTATAGCAATCACATCCTTTGTACATTCAAAAAGGATGTCATTTAGACCTATATGTTCATCAGACGAGCATCAATAGCCAACATAACATCTCTGTGATTTTCAGCACTTGCAGTGTCGTATAGCCTTTGTCTCTCTCGCTTCCATTTAGTCTGCACATCCATTAGGGAGGCCCAGCTGAGTGCAAGCCTGGAAAAGCAGTGGCATGGACATTGCACCAGTGTCTGTGCCACTGTGTTTTATGAGTCTGAGTCTGTCTGTCAAGTCTCTCTGTCCTCCTGTGCATTTGGGTGTGGGTGGGAAGCTTTATGCTTGACTTGATTGGATAAAATCTTTGGAAAAAAATTTTTTAGTTCCCTTTCTGCATGCTTAAAATATCTTCAATTGCTTTCACTGTTGCATCACGTTTGCCAGGTTTCTGCTTGTTGTGTGGAGGAAGAATAGCTCATTAGGTCCTCAAGTATTTGTTTTACTGAAATAAAAGACACAGGTATGTGGCAAACACTGATGAGTGTCTCATGGCAGGGTGGCTTCCCTAATCATCGCTGTCTCCTTCCTCCTCACATTGTCAGACACAGGCAATTAGCCATCACAGAAAGATTCTAATTTATTGTGTTCACTGTGTATGGCAAATCGCACATGACACACCCACTGTGCATGTTGTGGTTTTCTGATGCTATTGGCAGTGACACTAGAATTAGTCTCTATATGATGGATTTAAGGCAGTGTGATAGCCTCATGAGAATCTTAAGTAGTACACATTGTTACAGCAAAAATGTGTACATTGTTTAGACTTTTCTCATGATAGTTAGATAGATAGATAGATAGATAGATAGATAGGTTGATTAGGTTATTTTGTGCAGTGGTACAAAATGCTGGCTCTTAAAATGGCAAACAAATAGTACAATGCTTCAGATGATGATGATGATGATGATGATGATTTATTATTATTATTATTATTATTATTATTGTTATTATTATTATGTACTGTTTCTGCAGCACTAGAGGGCACTGTGTTGGATGCAAACATGAAACACATTGCAATCTATGGCACTATGAAAGATAATATCAGTGAAGATAGCGATCATCACAGTGCAAATATTTGTTCTGTTTTGTTGTTTCTGTGTTCTACTGTTGACAAATCCTTGAGTCATATAAGAGTCCTAAAATGACTCAATCCTTGGTTTGTTGTTCCAGAGAAAGAATAGTGTAAATTGGCTCTTTGTGAGACTTATCAGAGTGACAGCCTCCCTCTCTTGGAGAGATTCTTGTTTCACCTCAGTGTCTCACCCACACAAAAACACAAACAATCTATGTGTAACTTGTCAGTCTTTGAGACTTAATGAAAGATGCATAAAGCCGATATGTTTGTGTTTGGTTTAACAGCCTACTATTGTAGTAACTGCAGACCCCATAAAAAAAATTCAGATCCTGTGAACTAAGATTTATATAAATTTCTTAGTGTTGTCAATGTTAACGTGTTAACACATGTGATTAATGTAAAAATTGTAATAAGTTAGTTTTTTAATGCAAATTAATTATGCAGATGCATGTCAAAAATAATTTGAAGCTGTTTTAAATTCAGTAGAAGGATTTCCTAAATGTACTATGCCTATCTTTCAATAATGTTTTAAATTCAGTGCTTCGTTAGCAGGGAGTACTTAGGCAATTATGAGAAGTTTGCTTGTTAACAGAACATAAACTCACTGCCCAGAAACCTTCTAAATAGTTCTGATATATATTTTTTGTAACAACAACGAGGTTGTTGAAATATGCAGTGTCTTTTAACAGTAATGTTAAAAAAATGAAAGCATGACAAAGGAATTCGCTAGACTCGACTGCACGATCGAAGGGTGGATAGTTCCACTCAAAGCGATTTAGTGAATAGTGCTACATGAATGCAGATACACTCTATGCAGAACCATAAAGGCCAAACCACAGTTGTGCACCTGGGATGCGACTGTGTGTGTGGAGGGGGGGGGGTTGTTAAAAAATCATGTGGTTGGTCACCCCTGGGCACCCCTGTCATAGACAGCCTATGGCAACTGCACTCTTTCATGTTGGATGTGTAGGAGACCGAGGAGTGTCACTTTCCTGAAGCCTGCGCTAACCAGGGGCATGTGTGACATTCAGTCTTCACAAAAAAAGGAGAATTGAAATCTTTAAATGTGTGATTAATTGTGATTAATCATGATTATCCTAAATTTTAACTTAATTGTGATTAATCATGATTAACTTACATTGTGATTAATGAGATTACTTTTTTTAATCGATTGACAGCACTAAAATTTCTGTACCATTTCACTGATTCTGTACATGAAGTATGTTATATTCATTTACTCATTGTGAATTTGAATAGGAAGCAATGCTGAATTGTGGTGTTGGAATAGACTTTCCTTTAGTAGTGGGACAACATTTGTAGTGTGGTGCTCCTCACAAGTGGCTGCTGTCTAATGAGAACCTTGCTGAAGTGTTGTGGTGGATTAATCAGCGTCATCATTGAGAATAGGTAATTAAAGCCCAGGGTTACTTTAGCTTTGTTTTGTCTAGCCTTTATGTCTTAAACCTCTCATCTCACTGTGTGCGAGTGCGTGTGTGTGTGTGTGTGTGTGTATGAAGGAGACAGAGAGAGGGTGATGACAAGAGATTGATAAAAGTAAGAGCCAACTACTGAGATTTTTGTTGAAGGATTTTAGGCTCAGGCTTTGGCAAAACTTATTGTGTTCCATTTGTCTTGTAAGTGGGGACTGGGGCTTATGTGTATTTATGTATAAGAAGTGTGCATGTATGGCTGTGCGTACATGTACCATAGCGGCTCACCAGTCAGCTTACTTGACCATTTAACAATCTGATTTAGGCAATACTTAAACATTCCTGAAACATGCCCAAATCATGACACTAAAGAGAAGGATATGATTGATTCAATAAAAGCATGATAGAATAATGTTATCATGGTCTTGGCTATATTAAAGTGGATCAAATTTTTTCAGGCAGTGTAGATGCTGCTGTCCTTTCTTACATACAGCTTCACATTCTCTGAAAATTTAATTTAGAGACAGTAATTGTCCCTAGGTATTTATAGAATTCTGCCTGCTCCACTATTTGACCTTTCATGGTAGTGGCCTCATATCATGGAGTTTTACCAAGATAAATATACTTTTAATATATTAATATACTTTTGTTTGGAAGTGTTCAGTTGGAGATGGGACTCTTCACATCATTGGACAAAGTCCTCAGTTATTGGTCTACGGCCTCTCTCATTCGTATGTAGCAGGCATATGTGGTGTATGATACAGCATCTCCTCAAGCTTCAGGGAGCAGCATGAGCAGCAGCTTTATGTGACCTTGCTGCCCTGCCTGCTGCTCCCCTTACGCCCACCTACACAACACAGACACACACACACACACACAGAAAACTCTTTCATCCACCTGAGACAAAGAAGTTGGAGAGCGGAAGCTGGAGTGGGGCTCATATTGGCAGTCCCTATTGTGTCCTCATTTCTCCTCCACTCACTGGTCATTTATAGATGAGTTCCATCCAGCACGCCACTGCTCTGCTCTGCTCCGCTCAGCTTACCTCTCCAGAATGAAGGCTTTAGCTCCACTGAGATCAGGGAACATGTGTTTCCTCCAGAGAGCCTCTCTTCTGCCAGCCTTTTCCGAGGTAATGGAAGAGAGAAGAGGGTATAATGCCACACCCCGTGTGTATATGAGTTGTGGGTGGACCGTTAAAGAATTCGTTTGCATGTCTCTGAAGAGCATGTCATATGCCTGCAACACAGGAGGGATTTGCTAAAAAAAATAAATAAGAATCAGCCATGATTTATATCAAGTGCTACGACCAAAAAAAAAAAGTGCATCACAATTTGACATTCTGTGTTGCATGGAGAGAGGATTGTGTGGATTTGGATTTGACAGTGCTGCTGATGAATTGCTCTGTTTTGAGTTTGGCCTGAGCCCAGCACTTATTTTTAAGTTTTAAAAAGGCAAAGGGAGAACGGATCAAGAGAGGAGTTCAAAGGAGGCGGGACACTTTTCAAACTGGCAGCTCTTCTTATAGCGTGACTTTGGGAGTCTCAGCAACTGATTGGATCAGTCTGCTCGGCAGAAGCCTCTGATTGGATGACTTGGACCTGTTCCATTTTAATTTGAAGCAGCCATAAATTAATAATTTAGAGAATCAGATATAAAGATATCAATACTAAATATATCACTGCAGGATTAACAATGTCATTATGTAAAGCTTCAAAATGTTCCTATTTCTTTTATCTTTACACATTTGAAGATGTGACTTCACACAAGATTATTCAAAGTGCCTGCATTCTTTTTGCAGAGATGAGGAACATGTTGAAAAGATTACCTGTCTTGATGCCCCAGATAGATTTTTTTTGTGTGTGTGTGTGTGTGTATTGCAATTACTATCAATCTCTGATGCCCTGGAGGCAAGCTTAATTCAAGAATACTACCAAGGGAACACTCAACATGGGGGCTCTTAGCTTTTGTTCCAGGGAAAGATGTGACTTGTTACCAGCCAAATTCTGCCAGAGAAGTTCACTGCCATTTAGACACATGCAGCTTTATTCATGAAACTGAAAAATCATGCATTTTTCAACCAGTTATATTTTGTGATTTGTGGTCAGAATTCATGTTCTGCTGCCATATTCTAACTACCCCAAAGCACACTAGCTGCTAACCAGTCCAAAACTATGGTTTTGGGAAATGCTGCCCTGATCTGTTTATATGAATTTACACACTGAGTTTTTCAGGTTTCCTTTCCATGGGTAAACCCACACCACACCTCGAGACTATGAAAAGCTCTAGAGTCGAGTTCATGTATGTAACCCGTGTGAAGACTTGTTGAGTTCCTAGTGGGTTTGTTTGATCCTTGCTATATGCTTTTCAGGTCAGAAGTGAAAGTCTAACTACTTTTTCAATCTCAACATGATTTATTCATGCCTCTGCTCATCATAAAGCCAACATTTATATATGGCTGGGTATTTATGAAAGTGGATATATTCTCCTCCTTATAAAAAAAATAGTTCTGTTCACATAGTGCTCTAAAAGAGCCGGGGAAGGCTGTCAAAACATGTCACATAAATAGATGACCGTCATATCACAATGCTAAAACTCTGTTTTCCCTATCCACATGTAGTGACTGAGGCCAGAGTTTTAATTAACAATTATCAATGATAAAGTTACCTATTATGACATGTTTTCACATTTTTCTTACATCATTCTTATGTTTTATTTCTTTCATCTCACCAAAATCATGTCAGGGAAAACTTTTCATATCGAGAGTCATGAGTGGTTTTTTTTAAGCTAAGCAATTTCCTGGACTATATGGCGATTACAAACAGATTAGCCTATAAATATGCCTATAATTTTATTCTATGAAAGTTTTGTCATTGATCCATTTGAAGAATGTAGTCAGTACGTCAACCCAGTGCCTGGAATTGTGCAGATGTCTGGTTGCCCAACTCACAGATGTTCTTTGACCAGCTTTAAATCTACGTGAATTCAAAACTGGATTACTTGGGAATAGCTAATGTTGTGGATAAACACAGAAGTGTTCCAGTTGCAGAACAATTTCATTGTCCTCTTCAAGGGACAAAGCAGGTCAGGTGAAGATAAATCAGTGTTCTGTTTTTAATCCCTACTGTGTATCTGGACGACAAATTTTGAGTTAGGTTGGGTTCGAGTTCTGTGTGTGTGTGTGTGTGTCCATTTAATTTCAACCTTGCTATGATCATTTACATATAGGCAGCAGACTTGCGCAGCTGTCTGTGTCTGCACCTGGGCATTACCAAGTATCACCCCCACACACACACTTTCATACACATACACCCATACACACATCACTGCGGGGCGAACAGCTGTGTGTAGAGTCTGCAAGCCGATGAAGAAAGGCAGAGCTTCCCTTTCCATCGATTGCAGGGTATCAGAGTCCTGTCTGCTGGCTGCAGACCCCATGTCCTGTTTTTTTTTTGGGTGGAGGTGTAGCAAGGAGAAAAGAGAGAGAAAGTCAGGCTGATATTAGTATCTCACTTCAAGGCACAGTTAAAAAAAATCTACCAAAACAGGTTTTCCAGCAAGGTTTTAGAAGAGTGACAACACAGTGTGAGGGCATGTGTTGTGAGGTGATAAGAGTGACCAGACCCGTTCACTGGGGCATACATTCTCCATTCTCATTCCTCCCTTCACCTTTGCCGTTAATCTCTTTCACCATTCCATGTTTACACTGTGCATGCTGTAGCCGCCTGCATTCTGCTGGGTTTGAAGTGCTAATGGTTTAGCCGAAGCGTTAATCCCTTTTTTTGCATCCCACATTGATCCCTTAATGCGTCTCACCATTGTACGCGCACACAACAGCATCTCAGCATGTGCTGCGTCTCATTTACTGTCTGGTGGAGGAGAGAGGGCTGTAATACCATAAGAGAGAGCAGGAGAGGGATGACGAAAGAAAGAGAATAACACTGTTGGTAAGCAAGGGCAGGATGGAAAGGAAAAGGGGAGACAGAGGAATCTTTGTGTTGAAGGAGAGAGGGGGGTTTACAGTATGGACTTTAGCACATGGCAAGGGAGGGTGATAGAAAAAGACTGAAGGGGAGAGAGAGAGAGAGAGAGAGATTTGAATTAGAGAGGACTTAGAGCTCCATTGCCGTAATACAGGAGAGGGAGGGAGGTTGAGAGAGAAAGAGCAAGGGACAGGATAATACTCAGTATGCAGAGCACAAGCCTCGTCTCCTAGCACTGCTCTGAATGAGAAGAGGTCGTGGCTGGGGGTTGGGGGTTGTTTGTGGCTGTCAGGAGCTCAGATGCATCGGCTGGCTAAGGCCGTGTGTTTACCGGCAGCTCCCTGGGGCCATGCACACTGGGCTCTGGCTCCCCAGCTATCAATCACAGAGGCAGGCCAAGCACCATCTCCGTGCATCACACCAGAGACCTGCAGAAGCTCCTGAAGTGTCTCAGCCCCATTTCAGCAATGTGCATACAGCAGCTCATGGCACAAAACCGCCTGTACTCCAGCCTATATGCATGTTCATGTTCAATAAGGGGTGCTCCAACTACTGTACTTTAATTTTATCATGATACTGTAATGATACTGATACTGTATTTTGTCTTCATATTACTTTGATAACTTCCTTATGTCTTTAATATGTGACAGAGGGTGGCCTAGGTGTGGCATGTGTGTAGGTGTGCTAGGTGTGCTATGAGTGTAGGTTTCAAAGAAGATCACATTATCTGTCAAACAGGAAGCACCATTCCCAGACAAAATGAATGTTAAAATGCAACTAGCCAAACTGCATTGTCCCCAAAGAAACCTACACCTATTAAGTGACCAATTGATTACGGATTCTAATTAAAGTCTTAAAGTTTTAGTTGGTAGCTTGTGGTATTGATCACACTGTGCTCATCTTACACAGGTCGGTGCTAAGTGCTCAGCTTAGAGGGGTGGAGGTTCTGTGGAGTAGGTGTAATGTAAGTCAGATCAGGAGGGGCTAATAAGTCATGACAGTAAATTATGGGTATAGGTTGAGTATGTGGAGGGTGTTCAGTCAGAGGTGGATTGCTGCTGTGTTATTATTGTACTCTGGTTTACTTGCAGTTGATTTACTTGAAATGTTTTTAATATATTGTTTTCTTGAAAATTGATTCATTTACTGAGCAGTGAGCAGTGCACTGAGCAGTCTTGGGTTTCTTCAGATACAGAAAACACTGATTGAGAGTTAAACTATCTTCAGAGACAACTGTGACAGAGTCACAGTGACTATATTGTTGAGAACATATTCCTAACATAAGTAATTCCAGACCCTGGCTTGTTTGACAAATGGCTTATCATGTATTTCAATCATTCTGCAAAAAATGCCTGGTGGGTGCACTGACCCAGAGCAAGTTTCTGCTCATTCCTGCAGTGCTCTACATATGTAATCTTAAAGAGCTCAACTTCCCTCCCTAGATTTGCACGGTGGTGGGTAATTGCATTTTTAAAAGGTTCTCTGAGTCTGTCTAATTTAAATGATGTGGCTCACATCAGCTTTCTTCTATTTCTCCCTGCCAGCTGGCAATAGTTAAATCTACAAGAATGAAAGTTAAATGGCAAAGCCTACCATAAAGCCACCTACATCTTTGTGTTCCCACCTGTCTGCTCTCTCCACTCTCTCTATCATGAAATAGGATTGCCTGCAGATTTGAACTAAGGTTATGGGATTTTCTTTCACCACTTCCAAAAGTGTAAAGTTATTGTTGCACTTCACATTTCACTGTTACATCCTGTTATATATGTACAGTATAACTTAGGGCATCTATCCGTCTATCAGTTGGTGTTTTGATGTCAGGGGGAAAAAACAACAGCTCAGATAGTTGGTAAACAAAAGCTTAAAGGTTTATGTGCCAAATAAGCCATAGCCCTCAACAATTTGGAGCCAATAGCTAGACAACTACAGGTACCAAGGGTGAGTGTCAGAGAGTAGTGTTACGCCGTCAGCCGTGGCAGATGATTAAAAGAAAAACAGTGTCCAGGCAGGGAGCTAAGGCTTGGCTAAAGGACACAAGTTTCTGTAATCCCGGGATCAGAGACCCTAATGCATGACCTCTACACTACAGCTTGTCTGGATGCCAGTTTGCGGGATAGTGTTTCGGGCAGTGGAGAGGAGGGCGCGTTAGGGCAGCCAGAGCCAGTTTGATACGTGTGTGCGGTGTCTCTTTGACAAACTGACAAGGCTCTCAAAGGGGGCTGCCAAGACTGGGAGAGGTTATTAAGAGAGTTTGGGAATGTGCAGCGAGTGGCAGAGCAGCAGAACCTTGCTGGCACTTCCGCAGCCACCTGTGACCTGGTGAGATTCCAGCAAGTGTGGCATAGGAAACTCAGTATTCATGTTGGGATATCTCTCTACAAGCAATCCCCTCCGTCCTTTGAAGTTATATTGGATGGAAAAAAGCAGAGCAAACACAGATTTTCAGAGTAATTTTTGAGCACTGAGCACTGCAGAAACTAGAGTAACTACACTGCAAGTGGAAACACTGCAAGCAGCAACTTTTTCATGTAACATTGCTTTGGTGTCAAAGGCAATGAGCAAGTTGGCATTTGTTTTCTTTGAGCTAACGGCTCCCTTTGAATATGACGTACTCATTCATCTGCTGAGCCTGCTCACTCTCATTTGCTCACATATATTGCATACATACATCTGTTTGTGTGTGTGATGTGTTTTTTCTCTGTGACCAAGTGTTTATGAGAGCTTATCTCCTGCTGAGAAAGAGGTAGATGTCTCCCTTATCACTTTCATCTGTCTGTTCTTTCCCTTTCTGTATTCGCTCGATGTCTTTATTCACCAAGATACTCTAGATGAATGAAAATAGTGTGTACCTTCTCATGATGACATGATGGTTTTTCCTCCTTTGTGTTTGACAGCAGCCCTGTGAGAAAAGCCTTTTAGAGAGTGGTGGATATGTTGCTAAGAGCCTCCTCCCTTTGCACATATAGATTTTCTTGAGAGCCTATGTTCAGATTCTGATGTGGCAGAATGCTAGCTGTTGCTGTAACAGGAGGCTGTCATGGTAAGACTTTTCACAATTGAGAGAATAGTATAAGTATGATGTTTGGGTAAATATTCCTCTTCAGCGCTCCATTGATGGGTTGATGGTTGATGTTACTGTAAGATCACAGATTCTAGCATTATGTGTAATTATGTTGTCTCTCTGGTAACTATAGCACCATAATGGGGAATGGTTAACTTTGCTTAACTGTGGTGTCATTGTAGGCTAAATCCAATTCGCTTGTCAGGAGACATATAATTTAAGGAGGGAACTCAGTTTTTGTTTCTGCACCACTCTTGTCTCCTGTACTTTTACTTGCATCTTCTTCAGTCAGGTGTCGTTTTCAGTGAGAATGGGTAGATTCTCTCAGCAAGTGGATGTGATCATAGACATGGTTAACATCACTTCAAATTACAGATGCAAGATACCTCTCTCGCCATCCTTCCCTCCCAGTGCCAATCCCCTCCCTGTCAGACACCATGCATGGCCTTCTAATGCGGATTGGGGGGAAAGAATCCAGCTTTTATCTTATTTCTCAGCAGTTCAGAGAGAGTTCACCTGCTTAAGCTTTTTTTCCTCCCCTTTTTTTGTTTCTCCCAGACTGCCTGTTTGACGTCAGTGCCTGCCTTATGTACCCTCTACCTTGTTTCTTGCTCTTTTGAGCACATTTACTTCCACTCATCCTCCTATCTCTATCTAACTCACTATCTGCATGACTTACTAGTATCTTCCTCTGATCTCCGAGGTTGCCACTGCTCCCGGCTATGATGAGCTGAGTTACTCCTCCTGCGATATTTTCTAAGTACAAAAAAGAAAAGGGAGAGATCTACTTACTTAAGAACTCTTTGAAGATGGTGCCTACAACACTATTTTTTTGTTTGTTTTACTAAAGAATTCTTAAAAGAATAATATTGAAATGTGTTGTCATGTGGATTGTACTATACTCCATCATGTAAACATATTTGACAGATTGAATGAGTTATAATAAATAGAGTAATAAATAAGCTCAAATTTTATGATGGCATGTTTGCATAATGAACTATGAACTAGGCTACTATTGCTATATATGATTGTAACAAACCATTATCTTCTTCAAAACCTGGCATTTCATCACTGTTTTTTTGCAGTGAATTATAGAAAGCATGGTTCGTACCTTCACAGTCTTGGTGATATTGTGTGTCCACATACTGGGCAGTCAACTGTGAAGAGCGACAAGGTCAGTTGCTGTTATTTTTTCCACCCAGTGGATGCAAGGCTCCACAGATATCTACCATCTCTGCCATTGTTAGCCCTCAGACAGAGAGGCCTCTTTGGGGACGCAGAGCAGAGTGAAAGGGGTAGGCTATCCTCTAAAGAACAGGAGTTGGTGCTGCCAGTATTATCTATCCATAATAGTATTCTTCCACAGGTCAATAGGCAGCCAGACAGCTGCTTCTATCAAGTGCTAGGGCCTCCCCTCATGCCATATCCATAGAACGCATCCATGGTAGAAAAGGAAACCCTACCTGTCAATCACACACACTCAACTGCATTTAATTATGGCCACAAAATGTCAATAAAAAAGACCAGGGTCCTGAGATGATCTCTTGCCCTACTCATTGTGCTATTATACAGTACTAGTGTTACCATGCATTGCCCATTTGACCCACAGTATGCGATGCTGATATAGGCACAGTGTCAACATATGCCATCAATAGCATACTGCGCCAGCACACTGGCAGACTGTGTGTTTTCAATTTGCACACTTGGTACACCTGGTACAGAACAACTCTAGGGGGCACCAGAATCATAAGGTTATTATTTTGTAGGGCAAAACGAAATTAGGTAATTTTGCATACACTACACTACAACATTGGGCTTGCAGTATTAAAAGAAAATAATGTGCCATTGGAGGTAAGTTATGTAGAAGAATGTATAATCAGGTCTTCTCATTAGTGTTTTTTAATGCCTTCCTGGCCAAGACCATGCTGATTTCCATCCATTTCTCTCACACAGCTATCTATCACTATGGTATCTATATTTCTATATTAGTCCCTGTAACAGATGGTAGCAAGCTCGTTTACTGCCATTTTGGTGTCCCCAAGGCTTAACTTGGTACCAGGTAGCATAAGTGTTGTGTGTGTTAGTGTGAGAGAGAGCGTAAGTGAAAGAGATGGAGCAGATATGCATATCTGTGAATCTGCAATTTACTGCCAGTGTGTAGGTGTGTGTCTGTGTATGGCTATATATGAGTCATATATGTGTGCCTTTGCTTGTGTGTGAGAGATTCTCAGCCCATTTCTCAAGGAGGAGACATCAATCAGCCAGCCAAGCTGTTGAGAGTGGCACCCTGCAGCGCTCAACAACGACCTGAGTCCTGTGAATCACCCTGACTTTGAGAGCCCCTGTGCATAATGACGAGGTTCTACCTAACCCCCCCCCACTCTCCCCTCGGTGCACTAGGATAAGTCCGTGGAAGGGAGAGAGCCCTGACGAGAGTCCCCTTGTCCCCTCTGGGCCCCTCCACACTGTACCCCACAGTGCCTGACAGTTTGGTGATGAAATCTCCCTGACTCAACACATCATGAAGCACAGCACGTTTAGGAGTGTCTTCTAGTGAAATGGGGGGTGGTGCGGTACTGTATGGTGCAATGGTGCTGCAAATCGTTTTATACAATGTTAGGCAATGAGGGAAGCTGCTGTGTTGGTATTCCATTTTTGTATTCCACCTTTTATGCTTTTAAAAGGGTATGCTCTTTTGGGGGTCATTTATTTGTGAACTAATTAATTGACTGTCTGATCCAATACGATTGCTTTATCTCTTTTCATCCAGAAGAAAAAAGGCAATTCAATTACAGTGCTACATTTCATTTTTCAAAAGGAACACAACTCCACAAGGAGGCCCTGACTTTCTGCCAACAAAGTTATCAAGAACAAAGAGCTCCCACATCATCTATGGAAAATTCATTCCAGTGCTTTCCTTAGATGTTTGCTCAGCTTAGCAAGACAAGGATGAGCTGTGTACCAGTGAATAAAAATCAAATTGTCAACAATTCCTTACCTTGACCTATTCAAACATATATTTAATCTTAAAGCCTCAGAACATAGACATAAATGAAAAATGGAATTAAACTTGCTCTGTATAAGTGTTTGTCTTCTCTATGTTTACGGAGCAGTCTCAGTTGATTAAGGTCACATTTCCTGAGATAGAGGAAGAATCAGGCTGGTTGGCCATGCGTGGCATTACTTTAATTGGATTACGGAGGCACCCATGCATAGCCAAGGGGGATGCTCCTGAGAACTCGATGCATGTGCTCCGATTCTGATGTGACTTCTGGTGCACAGGCGCACATCACACACTTGTAATGTCTCAGCAAATAGGCTAATCAAGTGGAGAAATTCTCTGATTCTCTGTAAGTAATGAGAGAAGTTTGATATGAGCCCCAGAACCTTTAAGTAAGCTGCAGTATGCATGTTATTTGTTGAGGATATATATAGGATATTATAAACTTGCCAAATATATTGTGATGGGTAGCATTTTGGTCCCAGACTTTGGCAGAAGCATGAAGTTTGGTGTATTATAGTCAGCAGACCACACAAAGGCTTCATGGAAAAAGCATGTTAACTCCAAAGTCAACAGTCGCCTAATTAGCCTAAGGATGATTAGTCCCTTACAAATCCATTAGAGCTTTGCAGAGTGGGTCTTAGATTAATTTTGTCGTGGGCATTTCAAAGGATATGGATAGGCCTTTTGTGGAAATCAGGCACCTTTTGATTGCTGCTGTGGTATATATCTGGATTGGGTTGTAATGTTCTCATATAATATATAACATACAGCTAACATTAGGTAAATGTTGTAGAATCAGCCAATCAGCACAATGTAAACAAAAGATGTCTGGCAAGAGAAAAAAAAAGTGAGCTCAAACCAGATGTAATGTTAGAGACAATCAACACAGAGACACATACTTGGAAGGGCACTGCAGTGTGTGATAACTGCTGTGGGTGAACATGTCAGATTTTGGTGCACAAACAAACTATAGCCCAAGCATGATATGTTGTCTACTGGAGTTGAGGAAGCTTTGAACAAATGTGTGTGCTGGTCGTTTACATTAGATTTCTTTAGCCCACGTCCCTTTTCATGCAGCAGGAAGATTACAAAAATAAATTAATTAAAAAAAAAAAAAAATATATATATATATATATATATATATATAGCTTTCCAGCGACAATTTGGAATAAAAGTGAATCAAAGAGATATTTTGTGCCAAGGCATCTCCTAAAATTAGCAAAAGTGAAAACATGTCAGACCTGTATAACACCCCCTCAAAAAGATCCTCACCTTGGAAGCAAGCGAATAATAAAAATGTTACTGGCTTACTGGATATTTACTGGCTCAGGATATTTCGGCACATTTTAGGAAGTACAGAACATTTCATTTTTAGTTTAAATAAGTCAGATCTGTCCCCTCCAGCATCCATGTAGGCAATGAACTTTTGAATTGTATGAAATATCAGTGAGAGACATTTTCAAATTGGCTCTGTATCCCTCACTGGTAGTTGAAAATGTAGTGTAGAAGACCTACAAACCAGCCCTTGACATTCATAAAATACCAAAACCATACCAATACCGTAATAGGTACCAAACCAAGCTGTGTGACATCACAGACAGGCTTAATGCAAAATATGCCCAGTTTAAGTGGCTAGTTCTAAGTTCAAGGTTTAAATATGAAGGAAGGCACAACCGTGTTTCATGTCCATGACAACAAATTAATACAAAGAGAACTCTGCTGGCAGGCAACTCTCTCAAATCAACATTTAATTTCAGTTGTTAATTTTCTATTCATCCTTGGCTATTCTCTTTGTAGGATGAAGCTTGTCTTAAATATATATATATCCACAAATAGTTAATGCTACAGAATTTGTTTCAGTAATTGTAATTACTGATGTTTGAAAATTAGGTTACAAATGCATAAATAGAACCATGGATGATGTTTTATTCAGTAGGTTTTTGGGAGATTACAGTATATACATGTATACATAAATACTTGCAGTTGTAGCAATACACTTTGCATTAAGGGGGGAAAAATACAATGGATAACCACTTTACACCAGAAGATTTCCTTAATCCTTTTGAAAGAAGGTAAAAGCATTGTTTGTAGACACCCTTGAGCTCTCTAGGAAAATTGGTAGAAAAGGTAGACTGGTCACAAATTGCTCAGAAAACTCTTTTTTTACATTGACCCATAAGGTCTTTTGCCTCACCCTCACAAATTTCTAGCTTTGCATCCTAGTTCATGGTCATGTAAAGAATCTGCTGCTACAGGTTATAGCTTTGCAACCTGAAGTCTCTGCATGCTCCAGAAGTCTGGAATTCCCCAGCATTCTTTGTGCTCAAGACTGCTGACCCCCCACTTTCCCATGTGGCATTTTATCTGTGAAAAAGATTTTCTGCAAACTGGACAGATCACCTAACCACATGGAACATATGCTGGACCTCTTCTCCAGAGACCTTGGCATTAGTTGTGTAATCAATCAGTGTAACGGTATCTCATGCATCTTTCAGTGTTACTAGAGCTAAGGCTGTAGAAAAACAGTTATATTCCTTACGAAGCATCAGAAATACTGATAACAAATAATACGAAGGGTAGATACGACAGCTGAAATATGCGAATTTTAATAAACAGACAATTAGTGAGGTACGCAAAGTATTTTCTGATGACATTTAACAGACACTTCTGTCTATTACATGAACTTGGCAAGTTCAAGAATCTAACCCAATTTTCAGTTAGTGTCATTACCGCTGCTCTGCATACCTTCATATAAATATTGTAGGTGCATGTTATTCAGTTTTCACTTCTACAGAATGAGGCTATATGTATGTCTGTAAGCCTACAGTATTTTGTACAGTTTTCAAATGAAAAAGCAGGGTGAATAGATTAACTGTAGAAAGAGTTATGAGGAATGCTTGACAACCTAAAAAAAATGACTAGATACATCTTAAACAAATTTCCTATATACATGTAACCTTCCATACTTCCTTAGGTGTTGACAAGTGACACATGCTCTTTCTCCATCTCTGTCTTTGAACAGGAATTTTAGCTCATGGTCAGAACAAAGTGAGTTGGTGAGAGTGTCACTTCTTCAGCAGAAGTGGAGAGACTTGGGCCTGAAGGACATCCACCTGTCCAATTACACTGTCCTCCTCAGCAACCCAGGGCACTCCCCAAGTTCCATAATTGACAAGACAACCAGTCAGTGTTTTCTGCCCAATGGAGAAGGGTGTGATTCCACAAGTCCTCCTCCAGCAACAGACCCAAACCCTGCTTTTGCTGCCTACTCCGCAGTGGGGAGTCTAGAGGTACAGTGCTTCAACCCACTCCCAACACACACACATGCAAAAAACATACAAACCACAAGTCTAGACAATTGCTGTGTTTTCTTCAATCAGGGTTGTAAGGGATTCTCAGTATTTATTTCAGGCTGTGTCCTCTACTGTGAAGGTTAATGTAAACCATTATGCAAGGCAGCCTCTGTTTCACAGGACTATGCAATATTCTCAAACAATTTTTAGAGGTTATGCGTCCAGTCTCTAGAGAGGACTGCGAGTGTCGAAAGAAGATGCATCGCTATTTCCCCCTTCAAGTTAGACCAGCAACCTAAAGTGATAGCGGAAGTGAGAGAGCAAGTGAGAGAGAGAGAGAGGGAGCAAAAACTTGCTTCACTCAGAATGTGTAGTTGCCTAGAGTTAGTCCTTTGAAGTCTGTCCCCTAGAAGAAGGGTCAAAGTCATCCATCACTGAGTTGTTTTCATGTGCTTCTCTGTTTGCGCCTTTGAATTAAACACTATTTGCAATATCTCAAAATCAGTTACTGGCCAGAAAAAGAGAGTTAGAGGGAAAACAAGCAAACATGGCTATCTTGATGGATGGAATGCTGGCGAAGTCCATTTCAATGTGCTGTCTGCAGGACACATTAGATCCCCTTCCCAAGGCATGGTGGCACCAGAGTCAGTAAGCAATTCACTCCACTGTACTCATCATCCAAAGTGGATCTTATCAGTTTGTTAAAAATTTTATCACATGTCGTGGGAAAATTGAGACACTTGTGACATGGCCAGACATGAATTTTATATTAACACCCAATCAGAAATGCAATGAAGCTCCTATGTTTTGGATGAGAAAGACCTTGAGCAGATTTGTGAACATGAATAATTTTTATTTATGTAAGGAAAGGCATCACTGTTCATTTAAGTAATTTTTCTTTATTTTCATATAATTTAAACCTAAATGAATACAATTTTATGAGGGACCTTAATAGGCATCCTGTCTTATTTAAATAAAAAAAATCAAATGCTTTCCAAATGATGTACAAATGAATTTTCCCTAGTGTGACAGCTAATTGAATCTCATCAAACGGGCAACAAATTAAAAAGTTAAAACTACTGCGTTCTAAATGAGTCTGAAATTGACAGCATTGCTTAGAATTAAATTGTCGAGACATTAACTATGGACTTCATTTTCATTAGAAGTAATTGCAGGGCTTTTATGTAGCAAAAGAGCACAACATACAATTTTGTTCCCAAATGAATCTCATCGTCACTGAATGTGTAATTCTGAGAATAAAGATGGTCTCCAACTTAACCTAGTCTAGATAGGTTTTCAAGCAGAGTAGGCAACACATGGTGATGAGAATGCAGGAGGCAGACAGTGTATTCATCAGCCACTACCACAATACGCTGTTCCAACAGGACACCCACACAGGATTGCACATGTGAAAATGCACAACTGGTAATTGTGCCATGTAAGCTGTTTTACTTACTTAAAGTTATCACTTAGCAAACGTAGCAGATTCAATACTATGTTTATGTTAGTATGACCTCAGGGACCCAGGTGTGAATCCGGCCTGTGGTCATTTCTCAAACCTACCCCTCTTCTCTCTCCTGCTCACCTTCTGTTTATCTCAACTGTCCTGTTTAAATAAAGCCAAAACCTCAAAATATACAGTATATATGGAGTCTCAGCAGTTTTAACACAATTTTGGTGCTGCTGGACCAAGAGGATTAATTTTTAATCAGAAATTAGTATGCAGAACAGTTCTGTTCTGTCTGTTGCCACTTATTCTTTTCTGAATTTTTTACAGCAAAACAAAAATAATATGTTTCTGTCTTCCATGGCTCATTAGATTTAGATTAGTCTTTAGATCTTTTGATGAAGCATTCTTCACTCTGACATCTTTCTACTTGCATAACAAAGACTAGCCTACATTTTCCGGTGCACAGTCAATTAAATTAGACAAGATTTTTTTCTCTTTTTTCTCTTCCTGCGCTGGAAGACAGTGGCATTTCATAGCAAATTGACCCACTTAAATCCATTGAGTGTACCTGTCAATTAAAAGTGGCATGTAGTGCCATGTAGTGCCAGATATCTCCAGGTCCACCAGTGATCCTTATGTGCAAAGCTAGAATTTACTACCTTAGCCATTAATCTAAGATTTTCATCACTTTTTTTCTACTTGAATGCAGTTTATTTTGATTATTTTATTACAGCTGCACAATTATGCTGCGTAATTGTCTCCTTTAATTTCCCAAACTGTTCAGCAATCTTGTATTTGCATTGCTCTTCCACTGTTAACTCACCTTGTGCATGTTTTTTTTCTTTAATTAAACAGAATATAATTAAACAAGGTTAATGAATTCCCTGTTCCCAAGGTTATTTCAGTTCCACTTAATGTGAGGTAATCATTCCCTTGCTGTGTAATATTCTCACACGTGGAGTCCAAGACCTGCTTGATCTTCCGAAGCCTGCACAAGTCCACAAGGGCTTAGTCCGTCTGACAGCTATGCTTTCTGGATATTTCTCTTCCCTCCACAGGGTAGCTAGAGTAATCAGTCACCTTTCCTTGGCCTCCCAGTGTCAGCCACCATTGTGAGACTTCTATGATATTGCTCATGACGTCAGATTAAGTTGAGTCAGATGAATTGGCTCAACCTATTCACAAGCCTAGCCAACATGACATTGTCATGTGAGTTCTATTTGGACTTTCAGTTTTTGCATGATAGTAATACAGTGCTTATACAGTGCAATATTTTGTTTAGACTGCTCCTTGAAACACAGCCAGCTGAACACTGTATTTACATTTAGATAGATAAACATCATTGATGTACATATAAAAGAAATCATATAAATCTGCAGTGAAATGCCCTGGATCATGGATCATGTTCTGCTTTCAGAATCACAAATTAGTATTTAGCTTGAATTATTGCCATTGCACTGTGCATCTAATTGCTAGCTTAGTTAGAAATGCACTACTTTAGAACATCTTCATTCACCTTGACTTATCACAGGGTACTTACCAAGCCTTATGTTTTCTTCCACTTTAAATTATTTTATCTCACTCTGGTTAGCGATACATATTCAAATAGAGACAGTTTATTTTTTGTGAGTTACACTTTCAACAACGAACAATTAGCATGAACATGTCTTTATTCTAAGGATCAAATACCGTCAGCAGGCCATTGGAGAATATTAAAAAGTGAGAATTTGGATCGCATTGAAATGTAATGTTACTAATCTGTCTTCTTCCTTTGATTTGAGGCTAATCTAATTTCCCACAGACAGATACATTTTTACTTAGCCATTGTTTCTGTGCAGTCACCCCTCAGAGATGTGCATGCCTATT
Source organism: Tenualosa ilisha (assembly GCA_015244755.2). Classification (NCBI taxonomy): domain Eukaryota; kingdom Metazoa; phylum Chordata; class Actinopteri; order Clupeiformes; family Clupeidae; genus Tenualosa; species Tenualosa ilisha. The sequence continues at coordinate 4,037,153 of PYXC01000407.1, forward strand.
CATCAGCTGCACACTCGTGTGGTAGGAAGTGGTCCAGCCAGCAGCCTCCTCCTGACTGTTATTGTGTTAACTCCCACATAATGGCACTTAAACACACGGGCCCATGCCAGAGCAGGCCCCTGACAGCCGCAGTCGAAATGAAAAGCTACATTGTGGAGGAATAAATATGTTGAGTAATTTAGTGATCCAATGTGGAGCGGAGGGGACAGGCTGCCAGCCTGGTCCTCCCATTTCATGGCAACCCTGCACTGATTAGCGTCCTGTGGCACAGCAACCTTCTTGCATAGGGTTGCTTCTTGCACGTGCCTTTCACTGTTCCTAGATTCATACAATTGCATTAAATTAATTACCAGACCAATACTGAAATATCAGTTGTATGTGTGTGTATATGTCTTATATTTGTTTGTGTGTGTTGGTGTGTGTGTGTATGTGGTATGTATGTGGTATGTAAACATGACAGTTTGTCATATGTCATAAACCCTTTGGAATGCCACGGTCTCTGTCCCTCTTTTGGCTACTTGTCTGTCATCCCCAAATGCTACATTTTGAATGAGTTGGTATTTAATTTGCTTCCCTAAACAACGTTTGATTGTAAACACCTGTTTGTATAGTGCCTCAATCAGAGAAAAAATCATTTATTTCAACAGCAGAGAAAAAACAGTAAATGATTTTGCTGAATGACAGAATGCATTCTGAAAAGCAAAGGACTATGCCGCAAAATCTCATTCCTCTCACAGGCAGTGAAAAGGGAGAAGAAAAAACCTCAAAGAGCTAATCCTATCGTTTTCCAATTTTGTCTCTGTTCGAGGGAGTTTAACAGAGCACTTTTATGATGCGAGCACTGACAATGGTGATAAATCTACAATTCCCCTGCTCACTGGATGCAAACGAGATGGGCTCTCCTCACACTGCCATCACATTTCATTTGCCCCCAGGTCTTATGAAAAATGAATTGGAGCCCAGGTACAATACTGCAACTGATTTCCTGCTGTGTATCAGGGCCTTTAAATAGCCTTCTGCTCTCCTCTGAACTTGCAATGACTTTTTGGTAACTTTCGTATCAGTGCCCATGGACACTTGAACATGTGTGCCTCTCAATTATTAGACCATTGTCTTGTCTTTCTCAAAACTGATAAAATGGAAATTAGTAGTACTAAGTAAAGTTAATTATTTAAAAGGACAGGAAGGAAGGATGGCTGTGGTTTTAAGTATTTTCTGTTCTGTGGATTTTTCAGGCAGAAGTGGTGGATGTTCAGTATGGCAGCATAAAGGACCTGACCCAGGCCAAGGCCTTAATGAATCTCACCAGCAAAATAGCAATAATGAAGCTTGGTCAAGCACCCTTAATCTATAAGGTAAGGCATGTTTCTTTTAGTAGGTATTTCCTAAATAGATAAATACAATAAATAAAAAACTGGAGCAACCCCAGCCCCAGTGTCTCAGTCTTCATCATATAGGTCAGTCGGAAGAGACCTCTTCCAAAAAGATTCGAAATACTTTATTCATCATGATGTAAGGGCATCTGAAGCTCCATGGTGTTATGGACATATATGACATGCATAACTTAATGGACATATATCACATACATGCAGTTTTATTTTGAAAATGTTCTTGAATGATTTAACAATGATTCAAGAATGATTTTTAAGTTTTTTTTGGATTGGTTACTATACTATTTTGTTTGATCATAGAAGTGACGTACCACCACTTTACATAACAATTTGCTTTGTATTTAGAAAGGTGCATAAAAATGATTGTTTACTGAATGAATGAATAAATAAATTTTGGGCTGTCAAACAATTCATATTTTTAATCACAATGTAGTTAATCGTGATTAATCACACTTGTTTAAACATCTGTACTCATACATTGCTATGGAAAATGTTAGCTCTGAGCATCACAGGTGACTATCTACAGCATAGCAGGTTAATTTGTTGAATATAGGCTTGCATGGTCATTTCGATTCTAACAAGGATCATCTTCTCTGTGATTACAGAATATGATGCATGAATATTTGGAATTTGGATTTAGATTTTTGGCATAGACTTGTCTTGTAAATGTATATTCATTTATGAAGATAGGTGCAAAATGCATATTCATAGAAATAACAGACTATATAAGCTATACTTGTATTTCTAAGAGGAAAGGGAAAGTACGTTGACTCCTAACAGTTCAGTCAACTGAAGCAGTAGGCTATTTGGAAATTGCTAGGCCACGTACAATCTGCAGATGGAGGTAAGAAATGCGCGCATTCACCGTCGTAGCCCATCAGCCATCAACCACGGGACTCCATATTACCTGGAAAAGTGAAAGTAAACTCGCACGGCATCGTATGTACATTACCTAATGTTGCGGGTTTGTTTGACAAGTTGTAGAGCGATATTTTACCACAAGATTAATTTTATAACTAGCTTTATTTTGCGTGCTAGTTACCTAGTTACTATGAAAATCTGTGTTGTTCTTTACCAAGATGAGCCCAGTTGTTTGAACACCCAGCATTAATGGTGACTATTTTTTTCTTGATCATGGTGAAGTGAGATTGTGTTGAGACAGATTGCGGTAACTTTCACATCCCTAATATATATTTTTAACAGTGAATGAGTTTTGATGATTTACCTGAATCTGATATGGTGCTTACCATGAAAGTGATTACCATAAAATGAACTCTAAAGGGAACTCTTCACAACACTGTTAGGCAATTTGCTTATGTGCCGATGATCAGAAATGACTCCCACTTGACATTTTGGTATTGTTGTAAGACTAATGAGATTGAACTCCTTGATGTCGAGGAAGCTGAACCAACAGTAATTAGGTGATTAAGCGTAAAGATGACATATTTGAAATAGTGGGACGTTTCCCTCATTTGGATTGAACTTCCTTTGGGTTATAGGCTATTACTCGAATAAACATCTTGTTGCTAAACTAATTTGATATTGAAAGTCATAATTATTTTCATTATGCTCAAATTCTCGCACCTTTATTTTTCTGTCTATAAAATGTAAAAAAAAAAAAGTAAGGCAGTCAAATTGATAAATGTGGACCAAATATAACTACTTAGGCAGTGAAATCCACAATTATCTTTGCTGAGTGTTATCCCTGCCTCATTCTGGCGGACTCCTCTCACGCTCCCCTCCTGAGTGGACTACAACCAACACTTCGGGAGGCCCATGTCAGGACCGACTCCCCATCACAGAGGACCGTCCTGGACGCTGATGCTAGGCCCGACTCCCCTTCCTTGAGGCTTTGTGATTGACCCCCCCTCACAATGGCGCTGTCAAATGGACCCTTACTGTTACCCCCATGACCCATCTCACTCCTTTAAGTTTGTCACTATGTCTGGCCGCTGCTACATTGTCCAGCCATAATTCCTGATAACCACCTATAGACTGACTACCATGTAATGTAAAAGAGGGATTATACTCTATTATGAACTATTATGAACCTTAGCTAAAACCATAGGCAACTTATAGTCTGTCATGGTTACTACTGATTGTAATTTTTCTGTATGACCCCTGGCAGCTGGGTTAGCCCCTTGAGTCGTGGATCTGCCCAAGGTTTCTTCCTAGATTAACTGAACATAAGGGAGTTTTTCCTTGCCCTTGTTGCTCTTGGGTGCTCCTTCTGTGAAGCGCCACGAGACAATACTATTGTAAAAGGCGCTGTATAAATAAAACTGAATTGAATTGAATTGAAGGTGACTAGCAGTGTAGTGCAATTAACACCACAAAAAGGTTTAGAGTAGTATAGAGATGGTTATTTAGAATGTGCACACTTATCTTTAATTTTTTTTTTTTTTTTCGATAATGAATGGGTTAGGTCGTCACATTTATGTTGTGGGGAAATATCTTTGGTGTCTATTGGCTAAAGCATTTATTAAACTTTAATCTATCTCTCTGTCCCCATGACTCGCCTAGATGCCATTCTTTTCCAGCATGTAATTATGCCAATTATGTAGACAGAGTTATTATTAATCAGACTAAAGGTTACAGTCATAGCTTATGATTCATTTCAAAACAAACTTGCGGTTGTCCTATTCATTACACTAGACACAGTCATTGATGTTCTTTGCCCCCTCTCTTTGTGACTGACTTGTGATAGAGCCCCAAATCAAAGGTTGACTTATGATCACTGTGATTATTGGACATTTGATGACGGCAGCTCATGGTATGGTAATGGCTCAGAATATTAACACAAATGCTGGTCTATTTTAGAGCTTAGATTGGGCTTAAAAAATCCTGTAACTGTAATTATTAGTGTAATTAGGAGTCCACACCTGATTTAAACCCAACATGTGTCATGCTACACAAAAGGCTCAAAAAACAATCGAGGCATTATACTCTAGGCGTACTTGTACAGGGTTCATGGGGCCCTGTTAAGAGCTTCTTGGACTGTTTTCAGCCCAACTACAGTTACCTTCCATTTTTGGAGACTGCAGAGAACAGTTTAAAATACCCTGTATATGTATGGCATGGCACCTTTAAATAAGTGTGCCATTATAACAGACATTTTCAACTATAATTCCAAGACAAGGCAAGTCTTCTTCATTAAGTGTTAAGGTCCCCATCTTTCATACACTCGGTGAACACACGTTTTCACTGTCACCAGCTAACTTGTACTTGCTCCATACCTCTGACTTTCATCCGCACTGGGCCAATGCTAACCTCTCCTGATATTGCTTTTTTTTTTTCTTCTTCACATCATCAAGCTCCATTTTGCTTGTTAGGGCTATCTGATAAACACAGCCCAGCAAGTCAGGTGTGATGCAGGTGAATGGAGGAACTCAAGTGTGCACATGGTACAGTGTTCCATAATTGTAACATTATAACTTCTGACTTCCTTATGTATGAATCACAGTAGGATTTGTTACTTTAGGAAAAACCACATGCATAGTCTTTTACATAGTGCAATTACTATCAACAACATACAATTGCAGTCATGCAATTTGTAAATACTGCGCAATAGGTCTAATAATTCAATGTGCATAATACTGCAATATTTAGTTTAGTTTGAAGAACTATAAAACAGATTGAAAATGCACTCCATGTTTAATTAATAGGCTTAATTTAATTAATCAAATTAATAGGCTTACATTCAACTTCTGAGAGACTGATACACGGAAATATGCAATGCTCAATAACAGCCTACTTCATATGCAAAGTAGCGCTGCAATTCCATTTATTAATAACTATAACTATTCCAATAAAGAAAATTAAAATAAAATAAGTAGTAAACTGCATTTCATATGCATGATGGAAAAAAAGGACAGGCCTAGATTAGTTGAGCGTCGTTTTATTGTCAGTGTTGGAGATGGACTCATTCTGGCCAAATTAAGCTTTATTCATTAGTTCATGAAGTACTTAGTACTTCATTCATGATGTATGAACTTAGTCTTTCAGCATGCTACTTAAACTGATAACTGATCATGCAGAACTTGAATGAATTAAATAATAATTGACAATATCGGACTTAAACAGAGATTGTAGGCTATGTTGTCTTTTATGCAGCTACAGCTATGGATGGAGTAGAGGACATGGAGATCCACAGCAATTGAACAGTGTGTGGAAATTCACGAAAATAGCTGGGAATATTTGTGCACAGAAAAATTAGCCGAATGAAACCTCATCTGTTGAATACTGCGGACAACATTTCTGATTATCACACGATAGTTTTTTGGTAATAACTTGGTAAAATGTGATAACTCATATTTACTCATGTTACTGGATAATAACAACATAATTACTGAATAATTTCCATGTTATTTATAAATAATGAAACACTATTTGTTGGGGTAAACGGGTCTTTATTTTTGATATGATGTGAATTTTTAATATATCACATGTACCGGTTTAAATAGTCTGAACTGATGCAATGTCGGAATTGATGGAAATGAAACACTTTCACTCCTGCACCATTCAACATGTATGTAACAGAGCAAAGGAGTGGTGAAAATGTACAGAGAAAGTTCTAAAGCTGTGGCCCGCCCCATGAACATTTGCTGCCACATAATGCAGGCTAACGTTACCATTAGATCAATTTCTATTTCATTGATAGATGAAAACCAACTTGATTGAGCTGGGCATGCTGAATGTAACCCTTCATGCGGCCAGCTTCTCTTTGTCAAGTTCTTCCCCTCTGTCGCTCTCTCACAAAATGGACCCTCCCTCTGCACGCAAATAATAGAACTCGCTAAATAGCAATTAAAATCTAAAACTAAGTTATTTGCAATCAGCCTGTTTCAGATACCAAAGCTAAGATTAGAATTCCACCGTTATGGCAGGTCCAACATTTTAGCTGCTTTGTCATAATTGACTGTTCATGCATGGAAAATGAATATGCAAGCACTAGGCTAGTTTGTGTCAACCCTGACCATGTAGAAGGAAAATATTTTCCAAGACTCAAAAAAAGCTTTCACCTCAGGGAGAAAAGGTGTAGCATAAACAATCCAACCAGGAGATCTATGAGGCTACTTTCTTTTCAATTTATTTTCCATAGGAAGGTTAGCAATATATTTTACACATATTTCGTACCCTTGAAAACTGTACTTCACTTTGTTGGGCCATGCAAACTTGTAGGCTATTAAATACTTCCAACACATTGATGTAAACACATGTGGAGACCGCATACTAGACCACTGCTACTCTCCCTTCCATGATGCATTCAAGCCCCTCCTCCGCCTACCGTCTTGCAAATCGGATCACTCCGCCATCCTACTCCTGCCAGTTTGTAGGCTGAAACTGAAGCAAAGCGCTCTCACTGTCAAGACGATTTGCTGTTGATCAGAGGAACAGCATATTATAAGAGCATGCTGATTGGGAGGTCTGATATAGATGAGTACACAGAGGCAGTGACTAGATTCATACAGAAGTGTGTGGAAGAGGTTCTTCCAAAAAAAAAATATGGGAATATTCTAATAAAAAAAAAGAAAAACAGCACTGTAAAAGTTGTTCTCAGGGCCTGCGATTCTGCGTTTGAATCCCAAAACAAGGAGCTGGAAAAAATGCCAGATTTGACCAGCGTAAAACAATGAAAGCAGGCTATAGGCACAAGACTGAGGTTAGGGGGCACTAACTAGACATGATGTCAGATCTTAAAGAAAAGAAATGCAACATCCAAGTCTCTCATTTTTCACTCCCATATGAGCTAAACCGCTTCTGTCCCCGCTTTGAGGTTACCACTGACCCCCTCCCTTACTGACCTCTCTGTTGATCCAAGCCTAATTATCAGAGGCTGATGTGTGGAAATCCATCAGGCAAGTCAACATCCGCAACGCATCAGGGCCTGATGGCATACCAGGTTGTGTGTTCAGAGCAGTTTGCTGGTGTGTTTATGGACACATTCAACCCCTCTCTGTCCATGTGTGTTGTGCCAAGCAGCTTCAAGTCATCCACCATTGTTACAGTGCAGAAAAAAAGCAAAATTACCACCTTGAATGACTGGCGTCCTGTGGCAGTCACTCCCATTGTGAGTGAAGGTTTTGAGAAGCTTGTGAAGAACATCATTTGTAGCATGATTCTACCTACTCTGGACCCTCATCAATTCACCTACAAACATAACAGATCAACTGGCGATGCCATCACCACCACACTGTATTCCTCCCTGACACATCTGGAGAAGAAGGACACTTATGTAAGGATGCTGTTTATAGACTGTAGTTCTGCATTTAACACCATTGGCCCCAGTAGACTTGACAGCAAGCTCAGGAGTCTTGGTCTACACACCAGTCTATGCAGCTGGATTCTGGACTCTCTGTCAGGGCGACACTAGGTGATGAAAATGGGCTCCATCATTTCATCCTACTTGACATCACCTGTGTTGGGCAAAGAGGATGGGTTGGGTTGTGTCCTGAGCCCTTTCCTTTACTCCCTGTATACTCACAACTTGTAATACTCACCACTGTAATTGGTCTGATTACCAACAATGATGAAACGGCCTAGAGAAGAGAAGTCAACATCTTAACGCAGTGATGTCAGGAGGACAACTTGTCTCTCAATGTGACCAAAAAGCTAACTGTAAACTTTAGGAGGAAAGGAAACCAATTTGACCCCATTACTATCAAGGGTGCTACTGTGGAAAGGGTCAACAACTTAAAGTTCTTTGGTGTTAACATCACAGAAGACCTGACCTAGGATGGTCACACTGACCAGATTGTTAAAAAAAGCGTCTCTTCCACCTCAGACGGCTAAGGAAGTTTGGTGTTTGATCCAAGATCCTGAAGGCCTTTTACAGAGGTACTATAGAGATCATTCTGACTGGAGACATCAATGCATGGTTTGGAAACTGCTCCTCAACCAAGTGAAAAGCACTACAATGAGTTGTGCATACAGCCCAAAGCATCTGTGCATGTGATCTGCCCTCCATCCAGGACTCATTGAGGTTTTTTAGATGACAAATTGAGCCACTGTGATATCTGTTATTTATCCCTTGCTAGGCAAAATGTCAAGCTGGTGAAAAGAAGCATATGTTATCAACCGTTGTTTCAATAGTTTATATTGTTATCATTTCATCGTTGTCATCATGTCAAACCTTGATGAAAATGAATATTATGAAAGGGAAATATTGTAGCATTCAATAACCTGTCACAATATTACTTTGATATTTAATGGACAGACTGAGGGATTAGCTTACAACCAGCACAGTAGGATACAATTTTGGGATAACCCTAAAATCACAATTTTTCCCTAATAAAAAGTTTAAATTATCCACATAGGATCACTGTGTTTATTCTCTTTCAATTTTAGGGAAACGCTGCATAATGTTGGTGCTCAGGCTTGTGCTGTGTGTATGTGTAGTGATAAGCTACATTAGTAGCGTTGAGCTAATGCTCATTCCTGTCATCTATGCAACTTGCCAAGCAGACTGTTCACAACGAGTGTAATAACTATCTTAAAGTTCATCACTGACAAGTGCTGCATGGCACAAAATGACTATGGGTCTTTAAGTTCCATATTTTACTTGGTTAACAAGGTTAACAAAGGTTTGCAAAGTTGTCATACAGTTAATTTAGGATAGTTTTTCTTATAACATTTGCGGCTAACGCTAACATTAGCTGTCAAACGAATCATTTTCCTCACTACAGTGTGATACAAGCACACCTCCAGCTTGACATAGACTGCTAATATCCACTATGTTTGTATAACATGTATATATAACCACAGAGAATCCATATAGATTAATTGGGCTCAATGAAGCTGTTAGCTCATAATTCCTATTCATTCTTTAATGACTATGCTAGCACTTCTGCCTATCAGCTGCCTACCAAGCCTACCAATGAGCATTATGACACAGGTAGGTGAAATACCTCAATATAACAGGCGATGCATCAGAAAAGCCAAAAGAATCAGAGTGGACCACAGCCATCCTGTTTCAGCTGCTACCATCTGGCACGCGATATCGAAGTCTAAAGGCTAGGACCACAGAACAGTTTTTTCCACCAAGGTGTAAGCCTTATGAACATGGAAACAAAGACAGCCTATGCCTATGCCTGTCAGTCTTTGCTCTACAACGCTTTTTTCCCCTCCTCTCTCTCTCTCTCTCTCTCAATCACACACACACACACACACACTTAACATACTATTTAACTATAGGCTGTTCGTAGCCAATATGCAGTAAATCTTCTCTCAGTTAGCAGAAAATTTGTTTAACACCCAATCATTTATGAAAAAAGATACTGTCAAACACTGTAAAACCGATGTAATTCTGAAAAACACTATGATATAGAGCATTGGTCATACCGCCCAGCTCTAGTATTAAGTCAATAACAAAATAAGGATTTCCTAAGGAATTACTTTGTGTCGTGGTGAGATGGTGATGGGAATATGATAAGGCCATGACAAGCCAAACACAAATCATTTCCTAGAATTGTAGATCATAGAATGGCCCTGGGTGGGCAGCTAAGCTAGTTTGCTTATGGCAATTTGCTTTAACCCCCTGCTAAAACACTCTACTAAACTTCAATGAAACATGTACAAGTTGACCTACATTAAATCATCAGCAAAACAAAGTTTGTGCACATTTTGCTGTGCACACCCATAATCAGTTGTCAATGGTATTATTGAACCAGACATGTGGTAATGACTAGACTAGAACAGAAATTGGTATTCAGGCTGCAGACATTACATGAGTCAGAAATTCAGTGATTAAATGGCTGATAAATGGACTGAAATTGTGAAGAATATAACAAAAGCTGTCAGGGTAGAGTTTTATTTCTAATTTAGGCTGCTTGTTTATAGATTGGGGGTTTAGGCTTGTGGATTTAAGAAAAGTTAGCTACGCTAATTAGCATTATCTTAGCATCATCTTGTGAACTAGGTTTTTACTTTAGTATTATTGTAAAAATGGTATGCTTATATTTGGTTTATGATGGTCTTATCATGTTTCCATCACAATAAATGGATCCAATTTAAGATCCAATGTTGATGCATTGTTATTTTAGGAGTAGCTATTACGCTGTAATAAATTTAAACAGGCCAAAATGTATTTTACTGTCCTGATTCTGTGTAATTTATATGAAAGTACTTAGTAACTACTGGATAATTTCTGGAAATTGATACAGTGAATTAATTGTAATTACTTTAATTACATTACTTTATTTTAAGCATTACCATGAAATATCACCAATTAACAACAAGTAATTTATTGTTACTACCATTTCGTTATTACCTTATTACCATGACAATTAGTGGGTTATTGATTATAAATAACATAAAATTAGTCTGTAATTATTCAGTTATTTTCAGAAACATGAGTTGTTATGAGTTGTTACCATCATTTTATCAACTTATTACCGCAATACTACCCTCTTATTACTGATCTGTAAAGTAAAGTGTTGCCACATAGGTAATAGTAGGCCCATATGATCGCTTTTCTGGCCCTACAGGGCCTGAGAAAAGTGGCAGGAAATCTTTGCGGAGTTGGGCTTGGGCTCAGGCAGAGAACTCTTGTGTATTTGCTTGGTTCCTCAAAGGACATTACTGGTCAGTATGAAAGGTTTTTTTAAAGTTTTTTTAAAGAAGGTCTTCCCATGAATATAAATCCATCACAATTACTACACAAGATTTTCTTTTTATATCTGTCCAGAAAAGGTGGACTGAAGGAGATGGGGCCAATAGAAGGAGTCATTCTGTACTTTTCCTCCCTCCGTCCATGTAGCAAGCATGAAAGGCATTTCAAAGTCACAGCTGATCTGTACATTATTCATACCTGTAATGCAGCAAGGATTTTATAGCTTCTTGTTTAAGCGAGTTTCAAATATGCAGTCCAAATATACTTCACTCAGCTAGGGCTTCCCTCTCAACACGGCCCTGCTGCATTTGCCATTATGTCTTAATGCTGGGGGGCATGACAGGAGTGACTACACAGTACCGTTATTAACATGGCTTAAAGGCTGGCTTATGGGGCTGACCTCAAATCAAATCACAATTAATTGAATATTCTTTTACCTTGATTGCAAAAGATGAACACATATTTAATCGTCTCTTTTCTTGGCCCTATAGTTTACTGACTAGGTTTGTACGGCAAATATGCTAAACTTTTAAATTTAACTTTTAAGTGAAAGTTCCTAAAGAAAGTGTTTATCCTACCTCTGGTTGAAAGTAGCATACAAAAGAGAAAGTAAAAATTGTCATTGATAAGATTGCATCAGTTAATGGTTCTGAGTGTCTATTTTTATTATATTTCAATTAATGGCCCAGCCCCAGTTGGCTTAGCTAATCATTGCATGTTCAAACAATCTGTGACTGCACGTTCTTCATGCTGACAGACTTGCTCATTTGTTTTAGTTTGTAATCAGCAGGTTATGACTGGTCACAACAGTTCAAGAATAATCATGATCCTCCCTTTTAAATGTGACTTACTGTGGCTGTAAAACAGTCTTCCGATTAATATTGTGTCCAACCTTAGCTGCGTTCCCTATGGGAAAAAAAAAAAAAAGATAAATTAATAATGACTCGACTAATAGTCTAACATGCTTACCACACTCTAGTGTAGGACATAGCTATTGTTTGCAGTGTCTGCTTTCTTTTGTAATGAAACACATTTATGGTAGACATGTTCCACTGTTCACCACAGTAGTCTTTAGTCATGAAAGGGTGATGGATGCAGGCATGCAAATAATGAGGCCAAATTAGATGCTGGCTATATTTAATAGTGTTCTGAGCCTCCCCAAGAGCTTCATTAGATAACAACGAAAAAGACATGCTATTCTCTCTTCATTATTAGAACAAAGAGTGTAGACCTTTTTTTCAAGTAGGAAAAACTATTTACCCTTTCAACTTCTGCACAGTCAGAGACTAGGGGTGCACAGAGTAGCATTTTGTGACTGGCTTTAGTAGTCATAAAGTAGTTTTTCCCTATTAGCTGATCCCTAATTGTCCCTTTACTATTATTATTAAATTTCTAGATACCCAGACCTGTCAGACATTACTGTCCACCAAGGTTTGTCATTGATGCTCTCTTCCTAGCAATTAAATCCAATTCAGTTTACTGGTACTGAAAGTGCAGTTTATGACCATGTGGGCCCAGATTCGACGTCTGCCCTTATAGACTCACAGACGTAAATGCGTGTTCATGGCAAGTTTGTGAGGGTTTGAGCGTGTCCTGCTGTCCAAATCTAAAGTGTGTGAGGGCTCGGTTTCACCCTTTCTGAGCCCTTTCCTATTTTAACTTTGATAAAGGGAATTACCCACAGTTCATAGCATTGTGAAACATTGGAGAAGCGTGGAACTGTCAAAAACGCACCTATAAACGATTGACATAAGCAGAAATGGAGGCGTGTTTGCAATGTGACTTTAGTACTGTTAATTGAACGATTTGTCACAGGTGCTGGTCCAGTCATGCAAACAGCAAGGTTTACACTCACAGCTTTGCAAACTCATTTACTTAACAGAGTGACTTAGTTATGTCTGTGAGGGCCTAGGTCTTAAGGTCTCTTAGGTCTCTTAGGAGGACACTGAATCTCAGCCATAGTCGCAGAACAGATGATTTGGAAGCACATTTTCTCTCATATATTAATCATCATATTCAACTTATTTGTGACTTCTTTTTCCTTTTCTTTTTCTTTCTTTTTGCTCTTGACTCGCATCTAAATTTTGATCAGTTACCTTATCTAGTTTTAAAGGCAGTGAATGTCTAGGCAGTATATGTACCAACTATCTGGATCCACCCCACCATCTGTCAAATGGAAGAATCCAGCTTCAGAACTGATACAGCTGACACATTTCCTTCACAGGGTACAACCTGATTTCAAAACATGCAAGACATATTTCTTTGAAAACAATGCAAAGATGAGATACCAGTTGTTGAAGTAGAGTTTTATTGTTTTGGGGGAATATTTCAATTTTCTGTCAACATGTCTCAGAGATGTTGGGACTGGGACAATAAAAGACTGTATAAGTTGAGTAATGTTAAAAACAACACAAGGGGCATAATTTTAAAGCTAATTCGATTAACTGAAAATATGGTTTAATGCATAAAATACCTTTACAGAGAAGCTGAGTGAGGATGTGGAGATACTTATTACTTATTTATTACATAACATTGAGTTATCAAGATCTTTATGGCGCTGCATGAAAAAGGTGTGATTTTGTAATGAAACTCATTCAGTGTGTTCAGGAAATATCCTTTTTCTAGGAACATGCTTTGACACTCCAAGGATGGTTTTTAATATTGCATGAAAACAATGCCTTAGTGCATTCTATACAAAGACACTGTGTATGTCCATCATAGAGCAGTTTGGATGCTAAAATAGTCAGCTTGCAGTTCAAATCTGTTATATTTTGTACATAGTGAAAAGGAAAATGTGAACAAGACGCTGTAATCATCTACTCGACTAAAATTATACCCTTGTTTATACACAAATATTGTGAAATGTATTTTTCATGTATTTTTTTCAATTTTGATCTTAAATTAGAGCTTGGCAATCCCCATATGAGAAAACCTATAAAGACTTGTTCCACTTAGGTTTTCACCTTGTTTAGTAAAAAAGACAAGCGCTTAATTAGATCTTGCAGCGTATGCATCTTGGATTTCTCCATTTTGAGGCATTATGGGGCATTTTTGAGCCTGGCATACAGCAGATTTGAATTCAACACCCTTCAAATGTTGTATGCCAAAAATGAACATGATTTGCCTTCGAGATTATTTTCAGAAATCCTGCCTAGTATAATACATCCACACCTGAGCTCAGGAATTTAGCATTAAATATCTGTTCAATCCATAGCCCTGTTGTTGTAGGTCACTGAGTACTGGCGCTGGAAAAAGAACGGAAAAATTTGGTACACCATAGACTGAACAGCAAACCAGCAGCTAAAGTTAACTGAATAAGGCATAGGGAAATGAAAATGAAAGTGCGTTTTTGTGCCCCATTCAGTTAGTGGTAGCTGTTCACTATTGGTGATAGTGGTTCACTATTTGGTGTACGTTGTATAAAATTATCTTGTTCTTTTTCTTATCGACAGTGGCCTAGAACAACAGGACTATGAACTGATCCACAATGGCTTTCTCCTTTCAGGATCATGCAGTTAATAAAGAAATCGCTGTCTTTCAGTGTCAGTGTAGAAGTGCTGTGCCAAAGGAGTACTACTGTGATTGACAGCACAGTATTGACCAGAGACTCCTGTTTAAATTCTATCAATTTGTTGTTGCTCAAGGCATCATTTGTTTGGGAAGAGGTATTGATTTTTTTTTAAACATGTGCTCCGTTACAGTCTGTATGCATCACCTTTTACCTTTGCTTTCAGTCACTGAATTGTTAGTAAAGTAACTCAAGTAATGGAAAGTGTACCACCAACTGCAGTATCGATGATACTAAGTCAGATGGGCAGAACATGGAATTCATGACACTGAATGAATCATGACAGATACATATTTCTCATTACACTCTTACAGTGCTACTCTGCATGTATGTTTTATATGCAGTATTACAGATACTCAAACATAAAGACATTAAAATTTTCCATGCACTGTATGTTATGAATGATTCATACATCTTTCTGGTCTGTATGCCCTGAATACTTTTCTTTTTCTTGACATGGTTTTGAGATCTAATGCAGACCAACCAACCATACCAACAACTCAACAGACAACACTAGTTTGGAACAATACTGAGTAAAATTCATACATTAGTAAAGTATTATAATTTTTTTATTTTTTATTTTTTTTTTTGAATAGCGATACAGACATGTATGTGATACAGACATACGTAGATGTCTAGATAAACAGATAGATGATAAATAGATGGATAGATAGGCTTCCGCAGGCAGGAAGACTTTTATCTTTCAGAGAAAATAGAGACCCTGTGTGCACAGATAGAGGTACCATTGGTTCATGGGGCCTGTAGAGAGTTCCTTATCAGTGCTGGCTGCTGTAAGACATTGTGCTAAAAGAGATGACAAGAAGCTGGCATTGAGGGAAGGATTCAGTTGTGATCCTGCAGCTCACTCTCAGAACAAAGTGCTTTCATCCCCCTTGCCTAGCATTACCTTCCAGTGGAGATTAGATAGAGCAGAAGTGGAAATCTTAAAGCCACCAGTGTCAGTGCCACTAAATGTGTTCTTGTGTAGGTGTGCATGTTCATGGCATTTGCACAGACTCACAACATTCTTCTAAGTAATATGTATTTGCATTATTGCAAATGTATGCAAAAGTTATTGCAATATTGCAAAACCTGTTGCAAAATATAAAATGTTTCCATAGGACATGGATAACAAATACTATACTTTGTATTATTACTTTGTATTTATACTTAGAATGTACAACAACAAGCACAGCATGTAACAGTTTTAGGGCAGAAATGATTACTCGAATAACTCAAATAATTCGATTACAACATATTTTTGAAGAAAATTCTTTGCCTCAAGACTTCGTTAAATTCCTGCCAACAAAGTTCATCCTGTTAAAAAGTCTCTGCTATATCATCACTCGTGTTTCATAACCTACTGCTAAACTCGGGATTATTGAAGCGTATTCAAAAATATAAAGCTGCACGGTTTTTACTGTGTATGGCTGTCAGGCACAGACAAGACAGGGACTGATTTAAACAAAGGGATTTTATTTAAACAAACAAAACAGAACGCAACGAAAGTCACGTCCGCTACTATAGCGGAGGAAACGGAAAACTATAACGCTCAGAAGAAACAGGGAGATACTAACACTCAGAAGAACAAGATAACGAACTCAAAAGCACAGTCATGTATAACGGTGAGACACAGGGAACAACTATACCGACTGGGGAGTCCAGGCTCGCGGGGTGAGTGACAAGGGTTCGCGGGAGACGGAGAAAGCACGACAGACACGGAGTAAATCCAGGAAGGTAATGACGAGGCCAGACATCAGGGAAACAGGGGAGGAGGCTTAAATGGAGTGGAGACCAGGTGACACCAATTAGAACTCAGGTGAGGGTGATCGTGCACAAGGAAGTGAATGCGAACGGGGAGAGGGATTGAGAGTCTGTGAGGTAGAGTGAGGTAGGCCTACCTGGCCTACCATTAAATGCTTTTGTACAGAAAGCATCCACACGTTAACTGCAGTTCACCAAGTGGATCTTCAAAGTAGCATAAAAGTTGATGCTAGCCAATTTACCATTGCTAACTAATATTAACACTAGCCCTACTTAGAATTAAAGACCTGTATTTGTGATATTTGCAGCTACAGTAATGACTAAGTATTATGTTAAGTATTAATTGAGCAAATGTAGATAGATAGATACACAGATAGATAGATAGATAGATTTGCTTTATTGATCCCAAGCTGGGAAACTCACTAAATGTACCAAAATCTCATGTCATCTGTTCCTCATCTCTCCCTCTAACTCCCGCGCGCATGCACATACAAATGTACTCGCTCTCTCTTTCCGTCTCTCTCTCCATCTTGCACATTTGCATTTATTCTTTATTCTCAGATGATTTGTTGCAGGAGAGACAACCCTCTTTCCTTTTTAAAGATGAAACTGAGGCCAAATGCCCTTTATTTGTAAAGAGTGTTGGATTTGGAGTAAAGACCTTTTTTGACCAGTAATTATAGCCAATTGCTTGGTCATTTTAAGAAGCCTTTCTTGTTGCCTAACACACTGTTAAAATTCGCTGTTTAAAAAACAAAAAAGTATGTTTTATCCAATTACTCAATTAATCAATGAAAAAATCAACAGAATACTCTATTCCAAAAATATTTGATAGTTGCAGCCCTAATTTTCTTTGATAAAATTAATAATTTCAAATGTTCGAATTGCCCACTGACTGTGTGATCTTATTTGTTGTTCTACAACAATTAGGTCCAATTAAACTACTTATCAATTTCTGATTGGATGAGATGCATTCTATGTGTCACTGGGAGGTGACACAGATAGTAATTACTCCACATTTGAACGAAGTAAATGTTCCATTCATTTAAAGAGTGAACAGCAATTTTTAAAAGATATAAGAGAAAACATTTTAATTGAGTTGTGTGAATATGCAGCTTCATGTGTGTCATACAAGCAAGCAAGCAGGGTTAACATAATGTATGCAGACAAAGCATCATATACTCAATAGTCAGATTGTGTTACTTGGTAACCGGGGATACCGAGGCAAAGCTTGGAACTATTCTGGGGGGCAGAGTATGAATGAACAAATTAAAAACTAAATGGTAGAAAACAAAGAATTCAGTGTCTTGAATACTTTTTAGTTAGAGGTAGAATTGTTGTATGAAAGTAATAGAACACTCAGGCTTGTGGGGCTCGTGGGGAGCAGATTTACCCAGGGCTGTGGTTACCTGATATATCTGCTAACAACGCCACTCTCACTCGTGTTATATTGCTTAATTATAAGAACAACAGAAGTACAACTACAATTAAGAAATTAACAAGGGTCAGCAAGTTTATTTCCAAGAATTCTCATTGTTTTCCTGTTATGTCTTAATCAGTTTCATGAAGCATAGTGGCAAAAGCTCCAATTAATAATTATAACAGTTCAACAGCATTAGTGAGACATCTTAAAATAGAAATGGGTCCAGACTTGTGCTCTCAATACATGGTTTAAAAAACTGAACAATTTCTCTGTAGAAGGACGGTTGAGCTTGCCCTTCATATTTGTAGGACTTCAAAATAGGATGCTGTCTTACCGCAAATATTTGGAGATAGATTTTGAATTACTGTATCATTTTGAGAAAGCAAAGAAGTTGTGATACAGGGTGAAGCAAGAGCAAGAGACTGTGTGTGTAAAAAGAAGTGGTGTGTGAGGGGAGCCTGTTCTTTGAATAGTTTATTTTATAGGAACGATTGTTATGATGTGAGGTTTAAGGTTTGGAGCTTTCTGAGTGCTTTAATTAGGTTTGGAGTAAAACACTGTTGCTGGAATATTCTGATGAGTACTCAGATAATATGAATATGGGTGTAAGGGAGGAACAACAGGCCTGTGCCTTGTCTCCAAATGCGTGTTCTGTCTTTCTGGTGCCTAAGTGAGATTATAGTGAGATAGGGATTTTAACTAATCTGACTCCAGTTTAGAAAATACCCACTAGGTGGAAGTTAACAGTTAACCATTATCAGTGGCACACCTCCTAAGAAATAGGTTCTGTCCAACAGAACGGGTCTGGTTAAATAGTTCAGTGATAGTAGATACAGGCATAAAAGCCACCCTACAAAACTACATGACATGGAAACAGCCTGGCCCCTGGGTTGAAATATTCAGCCCAGAGTTCAGAAATTTCTCCCAGACTATCTCCCAAAGCTCAGAAACATCACACATAAATTATCTTTAGCATTTCTTCACTTTGATCTTTGTACCTCTTGTACTGAGACCATTCAAATGATACCAAACATGAACATGTTTGGTATCATTTCCTATATGCAAGATACATTTCTCTTCGCTTCAGAAGCTTCGCTAAGCAGAAGGTGTCAATGGTCCAACACAGGGCGACAAAGGGAGTTAGTCTAGGGTTGTCAATGTGGCCAGGCCCAAACATGGGGGTACAGACTTAACTCAGTCTACCAAAAGGTACATTAAATACATTCAGGCTCCTTCCTGTCAGTTGTAAGATTCTGTTGTTCCAGGTCAGCAGGCTTAGATGGGTGTGGTGGTGCCCATTGGGACAATTGGGGCATCCCATAGAATAGCCTTACGTGGGGCAATGTAAGTATGGTCACAAAAAATGTGCTATGCTGTTAACTCATAAAAAACCAACCCCTAATCCAGTCTTTAACCACAAATTGTTGCCACCAAAGTGTCAAAGTTGTTTGGTCAGAAATTGAGCATCTATGGATAGTCAACAGTAATTGTTACAACATCTGAAAGGAAGAAAGGGTTAGACTTTCTTTTCAATGGTACGTATTCTATGTGTTCAGTATAGTTCATACACACAGCTAGTACACATAGTGATGAATGTTTGTGGGAATGGTGTTGGTAGAAAGGCTATATAGCAGTCTCTACCAGTGAGTAAATGTCAAGTGTTGTATGCCTAGTTGTGCGCCCTGATTTTGCAGTGAAGGACAGGGTGTTAGTGGCTGTTGGCATTTAGCAAGAGAGGCCGTGATCCATGGCATTATTGTCTAGGGTTTACAGCAGATACAAAAATACCCCCAAGGTGTTGATTGCTATCTGTGAAGAACTCCCACATTGGATTTAATACCATTTTGATCCCCCGATTTCTCTCCCTTTACAACATCACTTATCTCTATCCCCTCGAAAGGTCATTTGTCTCTTCTCTATGTAAGTCTGGCCATAAGGATCTGTCATCGTTACAACTCCCTTAATGCCACTTTGCTACCTGTGCTCCCTGTCTGTGTTGTGGTACATTTGGACCCATCTCCAAAGCATTCCAATTTTGTATGTGACTTTGGCACTGGCTTTTCTCTATGCCGTTTCTCCATTTTTTTTGAGAGTGCAGTTGTTTGTTTTACAGATGTTGCTGAATGAAAGGCAAACATGGCCTAATAAAAAGTGACTCAGTGTATATAAATGGCTGTCGTGATGCAAAGTGGGTCAGCAACATCAGCCCTGGCTGGTGAAAAACACCCTGCAGCTTATCTTACACTTCACCCTAGTGAATATCTGAGATGGTAGAGGACGGGTTGTGTCCAAAACACTGTCACAGACTCTCACTGCAGAACAAATGATAGTTTATATTACAGTTTAGAGAGGCCAGATGGAAGAACACATCTCGCCATGAACAAATGTTGAGTTAACATGGAGATGAACATTCATCCTCTTAGAGTCCTCTTAGAGCTACCACATAACGGTGAGATATACCTGTTTCTGTGTGTCCCAGTAGTCACATGATACCTCATGTTCCCCACAGTTTTGTAACATATCCTTTAGTTGTTAGTCATAAATGTTGTTGCACTTTGTTATACTTATTACAATTGTAGTATTTTAATGATGAGCCTTTTGTAAAATATGTATATATGTATATGTATATTAAATAACAATACATAAGTGAATGTCCATAAGCAAAATAATATGTAAATAAAAATAAACAACAGACCTAAAACTATATTTAACTCTGCCCATTCCTCACTTTCCTCATGTGTTCAAGTAGTTGCTTAGGGATTTTTCCTCTCTTCACCTGAGGCTAGGACCTAAGGCACTGACTGTGCGCTGTGTATGGAGAGCAGCCTGTCGAGAGGCTGGTAGAGACATTCGAGGCTGATCCAGGGCTCGCTGCGGTGGGGGGGTGGGGACTGGGGCTAGCACAGCTGTCAGTCTGCTGTTATCTAGGCTGGCGGGCTTTGGGGCGTCTGTCACACATATCTAGTGAGCTCTCAAAAAGAGACGTATGTCTTCCAGTCATTCTCTCACACACACACACACACACACACACACAGACAAATGCTTTCCCCCCATTGGCTAAGCTGAGCCTGGGGTAGCCTTCAATCACTCTCACACGCCTTGCTCACTCCCCTGACAGACATGTTTGACCCTGCATGCCCTGCTAACACCTTTTTTGAATCTTCAGTCCAGTCCTGGTGTATTTTGTCCACAATATTGGTGCTGAAATGAATGTTATGCTAACCTCTGTCACTCAAATTGCACATCCTGATGCAAATCTCCAAGATCCCCTAGGGCAAAAATGCTGATAAAACAGTATGTTCGCCTTTCAAATAATAATCTCCTTTTAAAGTGAAAAATGTCTGCTGATATGTTTAAGTGCATCTCTTTGGTGTGAGGCCACACCAGTATGTAGCCTGTCGTGATTTCTGCATATCATCATAATTGCTCTGAGATGTGTAGTCATGAGATGAGGGTGTGGTTGGTGATTTTATTCTTTATTTTTGTGTGCTCTTTTAAATAATTGATCAGGCCTTGTCTGGACTTGCATTTCAGCTTGCTCTCTTGGAAAAGATGGGTTTTGGGGGGGTGCTGCTTTATGTGGAGCCATGCGATGTTCCCAGCGAGGACGATATCTGGCATGAGGCCTTTGGTGTCACTCTGAATCCAGGAGGAGACCCCTCAACCCCAGGATACCCAAGCATCAGTAAGTAAACTATAAAGATAGTGGTGGTGATTGTGGAATAAGAGTTTTTTTATTCACTGTAGAACACTTTTTCTACATTCTGATCTTAGTCGGGGTGATTATGATGAGGAAGAGGAGGACGATGACTATGACAGTGACAATGATGTTCCTGAATACTTTCATTGCCCTGCTGTCCTCAATGCATCTTACATTTCTTCTTTTCCCCCCAATACATTTTCTTCTTTTTCATTTAACGTTTGTACTTCTCTGCATTTCTCATTCCTCCAACAGCTTCTCAGACACTTATGATATCTCTTTATTTGATTGCTATTCCTGTGGTGTTTCATGTTAGACGTGAATGAGCAATAGTTAGTCCACAAGGCCTCAAGCTTGGCTGATCAAGCCTACATGAGCAGGGGCTGGGTGGGGCCCAGCTTCAGCATGAGAGTTTCAAGAAAAGGAGAGCAGCTCGAGAGCGGCTTTGTTTGTTTGAGCTTGATGCGCCCCTGGGAGCCCGCACTAAAATTCATATCCTGCACCGCCGCTATGAAGTCAAGTGCTGGAACTGAGGAATTATAATTGCATTTCACAGCTTAATTATGGAAATTCAGGTTTTCCTCCTTGAAAAGTTGTGTCAGCACTAATACAGTGAACATCAGTATTCCACTGACTCAGTGTCAAACATTCAACATTCTGCGAGGGTTACTGTTCAGCCACCTTGTTGTCTTTTTATTGTCAGGACAAAGTTGCACCACTAATTATCCAGACAGACCCATAAAGAATTTTGATATAACAGCATTAGTTATGGATGGTAATTAGACATGCAGTCGTTTTGTGCAGTGGTTGTTAAGGGTTTATATTATCAGATCTGTTTTTTTAGCAATTAAACATCACTGTTCACACATTAGGCTAATCACACAAATCACATTATGATTTATTATGATATTTTAAAACTGTGATTCGCTAACTGTCCATGGTAAACACCAGACTATTTCTTGTCTCTTGAATCTATCCAACCAAAGAGTGTCTGCGACCCTGAAGCTGTGTGAGAGAGTGAGAGGGTGTTGGTGCGCATGGTGCTGAAACCTACACCATAGCCCATCAAAAATATGATGACAGTGGAGTTACAAACATGCAAAATGCTATGTTGTCCATCACTTACCCTCGTTACCCATGGAACTGCACAGGCAGGTGCCACAGTTTGAAGGGGTGTAAGTTTGCTGGCTGTGCAAGCTTCATCCAAGTGTGGCTGGCCACTCTATCCTCACCATATGCAGCGCCCAGACTGGCCTCGGAAACATGGCACCACTGTAATACCTGAGGATTGTTGCAGGCAACAGTCAGGACACAGAGGACTGAGAACAGATGTCCTAACAGATGTTGCATGCCGCCTCACTCTATCACCAACACAGCAGTGTTGCTGGTGCCTCTTGGAGTGTGAGTGTGAGGGGGTGCGCGTGGGGGGTCAAGGGGACACTGAATTATTTAGAAGTGGTATTTACTCCAGTGTTACTGAATGTGTGTGTGTGTCAATAAGACACACAGGAGGTCTAGAAGTTTGTGTAAGATTTTACCACACCCTCAGTTCCTTAGAGAGGTACAAATTTTGGTAGTTGACTTACAAATGCATTTTCTGTATGAGTTTGTGAAGTAGTCTTGTGGAAAAGGGCTGCTTCTAGCCCTAGCATTTATGTTAAGCAGTTTTTTGTGTTTTGGTCCATGGCTTTCCAATTCCATCTATTTGCTTTGTTGTAATATATCCCCCATTGTGAATGCGGTGAAGTTGAAGATGTTTGCCAAAATACTGCTACAGGACCGAGTAGATATTAGCCAGATGTGTGTCTCTGGAGACAGCAGCTGTCTGATACAGCACCCCACTCCCCATGTGGTTTGCTATGCCCCATGTTTACCAGTGAAACAGACTGCCACAGAATTACAAGACCCCATCATGACCTTTCCTCATACATTTTCATGTTTTGCAGTCCTCTGTTTGTCTAATTTCATTGAATAAGTGCAAATTTAGTGCATATGTTATAAAAACATATGGGATGAGAATCTTATAGAATATAATTTATAGATTTATACATGGTAGGTTATCTTAGCATGGGCATTTCAGCAGTTGGTTTACACTTTTGTCATTACTGTTTCCACCAAGTGACAATAGTGAATAAAATGATTCATAGCTGAACTTTATCTCACAGAAGAAGTGTGAGTTAATTGCAGGGACAGTATATGATATGGCATAATATAACATTAAAAATCGTACATATTTAGTGGAGTAATCCAAAGGATTTTGAGCTTAGCTCTTAAATGCAGCCCAAAAAAGAAAGATAAATGTAAATGTAAAGGGCTAAGATGTTGGTTCCATGTACAACTGTGGGTCGTCTCATAGTGTCTGGGCTGTGGTATTGTAGCATTTTGTGTCTTGTTTGTTTCTTGTGAAATTTCCCACCACTATTTTACAGATTAGCTGAGAACAGCTCCGGGTATTGAGTAGAAGTCTTTTGCATTAGGCTATAATGCAGATTTCTCTATTAGCTGACTGCTGTACCTCAGAGGGAGGGGATATTTTTGATTTCATAATCGTATTAACCTTCTAAAGTGAAAGCCGCTCTCCTATGCCTTCCGACACAAACAAGAAGAGTAGAAATTGTTTGCAACAATTTTTACATGTTAATTTCCTCTTGCTGACAGGTGGATCTATTCACATGGAAAGAATGGCATCCCTTGGGTTATTTAGAAACCTTGTTGAAGTTTAAAAAAGCCTTTGAATAGAAATGTCTTCATTTGCATATCGATTTAAACGTGGTGCAGACACAGCAGTGGAACCCATGTTGGAGACTTTAATGAACAAGTGCAGCCAATTTTTAAATTCCTATTATTGAGGAGGTGGTGGTCCTTCCAGGTCCATGCAGAATCAGTCACAGTGATCACGGTATTTTGCATATCTTTTCTCCTTGCAACATCTTATCCAGGTCTCTAGGCTCTCTTTTTTAATGTCTGCTGAAACTCCTACCAATAAGCCTATAAAGCTGTTCTAAGTCCCAAGTGCATTAATATATACATTTAAGGCTCAGGCAAACTTTCTAGTCCATTAAGGGAAACTTATTATTGGTGTCAAGGTCAGCCTGGGGATCTTATAAATCCGGGAGGATGCAAGCTTTTTTCTGTGGTGGAGTTGGAAGCTCTCATTATGCCTAATTGCCTTTTTAATGAAACAATACGTAGAAAAAAATGTTGTGTCCGTGCTGTGCTTTTGCATGTCTTCGAGTTGCATAATGCATTGAGGTTAAAGTAGTTAAATGTTCTCTGTTTAATTTATTAATGTTTCTCAGAAGTATAAATGAGTTACTTTACAAATGGAATTCCTTGTGTGATCAGACACCCATGGTTGTGTCAGTGGTGGTATACTAAATCGGCTTTGTTACTTTTGGGTTTTTGTGGTGGGGTGTGTGTGTGTGTGTGTGTGTGTGTGTGTGGGGGGGGGGGGGGGGGGGGGGGGTTAAAAGATATGTTATTTAAGATAACATATTAATTGTAAAAAAAATGATCTAGTGCAAAATAGCTGCAGTATAACCCATGAAGTTGTGCAGGCCCTCTTCAGCTTTATGAAAATGACTATGACCATAAACTTTTGGGGGAATCAACTCCGTTACAAACAATATGCCTATGCCTATGCTTATGCCCTAAATACTCTATACATTTTAGTAGCCAGATGCTATTGGACAGCACTGACACATCCATAGGCTATGTGAGATTGTTAACTGTACAAACACAAAACAAGAAGCAATGTAGGCTATAGTTTACTACAGGAAATGAATAGGCCCCTGCATAACTGTACTGCACTCAAACATCAGCTGATGTTTCTAATAGCTCGATCAAAATGTGTGATTTATGAAAAAAGAAAGAAACTACTACTACTACTGGACTCCAAGGTTGAGGGAACATTAGATGCTGAGGGATTATTCTCATCCGAATGTTCTGCATTGTTCACAAGAGAAGGAAAATTGCATAATGCGCAAGGCAGTCACTTACATGCCTACCCATAATACAAAGACAGCTACTCCTATTCAAACCTTCTCAAATGTCATTCTTTAAATTACAGTCTGACAGAGAGATTTCTGCCTGTTCCAGTTGGTTCTGGCCTTTATTTTGTCTGTAATCTACTAGCCTCAGTTGACTACAATAATAAATCCACCTGTGATTTCTGTGAGATATGAGCAAATTGTCATAGGCTGTTTATGAAATTGATAGGCCTTCTCCAGTTTTGCCTCGCATACGAAAGTGTGGAGTTACACGTGTGCTACACTTGCTTGATATAACACATCACAAGCCTGGTGCAAGTCTTTCCCCCATTCTTGTTCCATCTACAGCTGTTTGCGTTCACGTTTGTTTTGTATAGACTACGTTCATGTACAGTCATGACCATGGCTTGGCCTGGCATTCTTGCCTGTTTCTCCTACTTTGATTTTCAGTAGCATGATGCATATTGAACCTGGCTCATATCAGGTTGATAATTCACAACCTTGTGTAAATACAAGTCAGCTAATTTTATGATATTGAATAAAATGGACAGATACATTTTTACATTGAAATGTCCCACTGTAGTTCCTCCGTTTATCCGCACTGTCTGCGCTGTAATACCTCCCAAATGTCTGAAGATTGCATGCATTTTTAAATTGGTTCGCGACAACAATTGCTTGGCTATTGCTTCTTTTTGTGTTTCACTAGAAAATATTGTATTCAACATTGCAAGTGGGTGCTCAGTCAGTAGTATTATGCAAATATTGCTGTCTTGCTCATTGAGTAAGCTTGTGTAGTATAGTATACACTGAAGTATACCACTACACACCCAGCCCATTGCCATTATTTCCTTAGTTTCATTAATTAAGGTCAGTAACATCATGATTTGCTCCATCCACATTGATCAGTCTTAAAATTGCACAGGTAAAACAGCATGTTTTGAAAGTACAGAGAAGAGGACTTTTTTACAGAGCTCCTTTCAGGAAGAATCTATTTCGCTACACCTGTGTTCACATCTCTTTTTACAACTTTAATGAGTGGAAAAGTGTCAGTCACCCTACAAGGACAGGGTTATGGTACTGTCTGCAGAAGGTCATGAATGTTGTAGTGTTGGCAGGAATGTACTGTGAAGATGCAAGTTTTTTTTTTTTTTTTTTTCCTTTTTTTTTATATCTGCACCCACTCATAAAAGACATTTAGGAAGCCAGTCCACAATTCCCCAGAAATTGTACTAAAGAATCACCCAAAGCCCACTCATCTTGATAGATTGCCACATATAATCAACTTGATCTACTGGTCTAAGACGTACACAGTGGTGTTTACTGTGTTGTGAACAGTGGTGTGAACACTATAGCAGACCAATGATCACTTATATTGTGTTTAAGCCTTCAGCTAACCACATAGACACACCTATACAGGTAGACATGTAAGTGTAAAAAATAGATAACTGTAACACACAAAGAGAGAGAGAGACTAAGAGAGATATTTACTGTGACACTCACGGCTGTTGTTATTTACCTGTTTCCAGTCCCTCTCATGTTAAGCTGTTGTCTGCCCTCTCCAAGAGCCCTGCAGGCCCCCTGCCCCCCGCATTTCCTGTGAGACATGGCCACAGTTTAGCCACAGCAAGTGGGGAATAATTTTACCAGACTAGAATTTACTGTTGCAACTAGCCCTAAGCCCCTCTGGTCTTAAATCCATTTCTGTTTGCATCTGCAGTGCTGGAGATTATGGCCTAGCAGTGACTGTAGGAAATTACTCCCATACCTAGAGACTGAAGAGTGAATGCATGGAGATGTCTGTCACCACGGCAAAATTCCGTCAGTTTCCTCTTTTCAGAAAAAATTGGGGAAACAATTGAACTGAATGAAATTTTTTTTTTTTTTTTAAACGTTGCTTGATGGTTTTTATGCCCGTCATTCACAAAAGTACACACAAATACACAAACTAGTAGGCTAATCTTAAATGGAAGTATAGAGTTTAGATTCTCTGTCTGAGCCCAAACTGAACTTCAAAATTTCCCACCGCTTTTTTAGGCTCGGGTTGGACTCATGATCACATATCCCATGGAGTAGACCTACTTTTTTAAATATATTATTATATATTATAGCCTATGTATCAAAGTAAAGTAGCACAACAAATTAGCCTGTACAGTATTTACACATAAGAAATTTGAACAAGTTTGTTACAATTGTGCAGACTGTGCACACATAAGCCCCTCCACTTGTCAGCATCAAATTTGACCTGCTGCGCTCTGTGCTAAAGCAAAATAGAGCTTGATAGTATGATGGAACAGCAGTGGTATGGGGCAACTTCACATTGCCTGTTGGCGGTGAAAAACATGTATGTTGCTTTATTTGAAAGGCTAGGGATTATTCAAGATTTTTAGGGATTATTGAAACTTGGACAAAAGAAACATTCTGTTTTTTCATCAAATGCAATGAGGATGAACAGGCAGAATTTCTGTCAAACATATGGTATTATAACCTCCATATTTGCCAAAAATCTTCTGATCATGTCTCTTGCTCTCTCTCTCTCTTGTGGAGTGACATGCAAAAACTAAATTAATAATTGTCTCAGCAAGAAGGAATGAATGAAAAACAAATGGTAACTATCTAAACAACGCAACTTCCTAAATTGGTTTGTCCAGGGTGGAAAACTCATCTGTATTTGATAGAGGACAGGTTGATGGAGACAAAATATTAGCTCAGAGTCTTGTGTGACAATTTGGAAACATCAGTCACAAGAGCACTTAATCAGGCAATTTTTTAATGTTGGGTTTAAATCTGCCTCGTAATAAAAGTTTATGGGTCGGCTATCTTTTAGTTAATGTCTGAACGGCGAAACAAAGGGAATCTCTTGGAAAGTGAGCAGGCTTGTCTGCGTGAGCGCAGTGCAGATACACTTTGGCTTTACCGCTAATGTGAGCAATATTAACAGCTAACTTATGGTAATGATAAGCTGTTGGGTTTATTTAATAAAGAATAACGTTAGGCCATCAGATGTTTGTGATAGGCTATTTTGTATAAACGGGGATGGCAAACTTTCTGCTGTGAACTTTCAGCTATGAGGTCATCACGATCGCAGATATTTTTAATGGGTATGATCTTAAGTGAAACGTGTAGCCTATTTAAAGACGTCATCTTTGAGTCTGACACATTAAAATAAAATATTATGCGTCAGTGCATGCTGTGTGCAAGAGATTTGAGAAAGATGTGAAAATACAATCTTGAACTGGCTCCTCTCAGCAAACATGCAGATGTTAGACGTTGGACATAGAGGCATTCAGCTGCCTAGATTTTACGTGAATGGTGTAGGCAGCAAACTAATCGATGTTAGATAGGCCTAGTAAAGCTCAAAAGTGCAACTTGGTTGGTTTTAAATGAATATGAATGAGCATGTTTTCATGCTGCATCACGCATTTGATGCTCTATTGCACTATCTAGGGATTTATTAAAACCATTATTATTCTCCAGCAATCACAATTTTAAGACAGCCAATCGAGACTGCTGTGGAGAACAATCCAATTTATATATTGTAACTAGTGAATTCAATTCTGCAGTTGCAGTTATGTCAGTTATCTCTCTTGATTTCATATGTTGAAGTGTTTTGGCCATATGGAATGAATTCTTCCATGAGTGCCATGACAAAACTTTAAGTCTCCCTCAGAGACAAGTGCAGTGACAAGCCAAGCAGCCAGTGAGGGTAATCCCTGTTACCGATGTCCCTCAGCTCGGTTGCAGCCAAATCAACATGTTGATTGCACTGCCACAAACTAGATGGCAGATGTCTTCTTATATCGGCTGCGCTTCCCAAACCTCTCACATTTGGCACAAAGACACTCAAAAATGGCTCTGACACTGTCAGACGTCCAACGTCTGGGCTGTGTGCACTTCACTTACCTTTTGAGGTGCTTTATCTTCCAATTATTTTATCATCTGCAAAGTCTTGTTCCCTATGTAATCATATGAAGCACACATTGTCCACCTTCTAGAACATACGCTGAGTTCTGTGGTAAAAGCAGGCAAATTGCTGAATATTACCAGAAGACACCCAGTGTCATCCCCTAGTAGGCCAAAGACTGAAAGTAGTGTTTTCAGTGTTTTGCATATCTTTTAGGTAGTTGACCTATTAGTGGGCAACACATTCCCACCTATTTCCATCTTTAGTTACTCATATAGATCCCACATAATAACCCACCCCGCTTCATACTATTAGATTTGATGCCTGTAATACTTATGTCTGTGTCTTATCTGATTTTTTGTTCTGGACATTTTTCTGTCACACAAGCTTTGAATGAAGTTCAGAAGTTCTCTGAATGTGGCAGCCTTTAGTTTCTGAGTATATAATAGCTGCACTGTTCAGAAGATTGGCTCTGTCCCTGCTTTGGTCCTGTGGGCTTCCATTGCCCACTAATTAATCACCCTAATGGTACACTTATATTGATTTTCTTCTTGGAGTCAGCTATTATTTATTGCAAGCAAAACAATAAAACCATGACATTTAAGTCCAGGTCCCAGGTATCACGTAAATGCACTTATATTGATGACGTGGTCACTGGAGAAATAACTTTGTGTACCAGTAGGCCTACTTGACATCCTTTTGATAAATCTGTAAGAATTTGTGAGGTTCATAGTGTGTTTAAGCAGTGCTATAGCATTAAAGCTGAATAAGAGTAACAACACATGATAATACTGCATATCATCAATGTACTCAAAAAAGTAAGGTGCCTCAAAACAGAGTTAGATAGTCAGTTTCAGTTACCGGGGCTGAAAATCTATCTGACTTCTGGGTCATTTTAATGAAGGCAGCCACATGGTCTGTGGGTTTAGTGTCATCCCAATTGGTGACTCTATGGGCAGAAAGTGTCATTAAGTGATCGTTAAAAAGCAATTATCATTAAGAAACAGAATTTTCAAGTCCCCTGGTCTAGTGATTCTGGAGGACTTGTATATCAAACACAATAAAGGTCAATTAAGAAAACAGTTTTTGAACTGTTGAAATACTAGTACTAGATTATCCCTGCAAGTCACTTATATTTCCTTTGCATATTATGACTGATTGCAGAACTAATAAATATTGCCTTTTTTACACATAACAGTAAGAAAAATGGTCGAGCAATGACAAAAAATTGTAAAAACAGCTATATTTTCCATAAAACACAGTACACATACACATACAACAAGTAGGTCATCATTAAATATTTATTAATATATGACTGGATGAGTCATATTAGCAAGAAAAGCAGCAAAGCAAAAAAAACTGAAATGATTTTGTCCAATGACAATATGTTCATATATGCAAATCTTTTGTCTGAAACAAGTTTTAAAGTGTAAGCTACAGATTAAAACGTACCCTGAGGATTTTTTTAAATTCTGATGGTTAAATGGCATTTTTATTCATTTACTCACCCTAAGACCGAGAGATGAGATCTGCATATCGTAAAACACTATACAACTCTTATGCTCATTTAGAAAGTTGCTACACGGGTGCATACTGGAAGTCTTTTTTTTCTTTAGTTAGAGCCATGATCAAAATCTGCCATAAATGTTTGTCTTTCAGAACCAGGATAACATAAAGCAGATCCCAGAGAAAGATATTTTCTTTCACTTAAATTTGGTCAATATTTGGAGCATAATTTAACAGCCTTATTGATTCACAAGTAAGCTAAACCATGTACCATGACATCCTCACAGGGACTTTTTACAGCTAGTAGTCTCTCCACATTTGCATTGAATTGACTGATGTGAACATTTCATTTATTTGAAGTGAGAGAGCAGTGATTTTCATGACATCACATTTGACAAGTTTTAACTGAGTAGTGGAATATGCAGCTTAGTATATGACATACAGGCAAAAAAGCAGCCTATATATATTATTCTGTGCACAAGCACATGGCCTCCTTACATGAACTTTATGTCAAAAAATCTTCTCTCTTAACCTTCACACCAAAAGATTAGTATTTTTTTCCTGCTAAATCCATCTCAGACATGGCTGCATTCCTCAGATTGATCATTCATTATTATTTTTTTAATTTATATAAATAAGTTTGACTTGACTGTTCTGGTGAGTTTATGTTTATTTAGGTCTTTATAACTAGAAGTGAAAAAGGATTTTATTAATTCAACATCCTGGAATGGCAGTATGTCATGGCTAACATTAGTGATGTAGAATATGTATATTTCTAGCTAAAATGGCATCCTAACATTTTGCCTTGAGCAAGTGTCTGGCAACAAAACATCATCATTCTTATCATTAGAGTTATTCTTTATGCAAGCACACACACACACACACACACACACACACACACACACAGACACACACACACCTGTCCTTGCAAAGAACTTGGATTCACATGCACACAAGCTTTACAAGAATATGTTGCAATATGTTGTGAACAGGGAGAACATTAAGAGTGTCACTAAACTATTGCACATATCTACTTGCACATATCTACCGGCACATGACAATGATTCTTATAGTGTTATTGATCTTGATGTTATGGTTGAATCATTGAAAGGCTTTGGTCAGTCTTTTGTTAAAGCTAACATCTAAGTAAACACATAAACCATCAATTGTGTTTCTGGTAAGAAGGCAACTAATGAAAGTGAAAAGATGATAAAATTGTCCTCTGGTACAGGAACACCACTGACGTGTGGTGAGTTGTATTGATAAATATGGAAATGAGCATGAAGGTTGGGAAAGGACGACTGTTTGACCCTGAGAAATGTTCACATGGAAAATATGCAAGTGGCTACAATCTGATTCAAGTGCCAAAGCAAAGTGTATCACATAACATGCACATAAAATATTTCATTTACACCCCACTACTAAAATAGATGTGGCACACGGTTCACATATATCTCAATGAATGCAACACCCTGCAGTGTAATGGATAATACAAAAGGCAATGCAGTTATTTCCACAGAGAGTAATGGTTATCAGAGAAGCGTAGATTGGAGTGAGCATAACCTAATATGCAGCCATTTTTCCCCAGCCTCAGTCCCTGAGCAAATATTGCTGCTCTGAAAATGGCACCTGTTTTCCACAACCCAATCATGAATCCTGGTCCCATTTAAAACTGCTGTAGACACAACAGTCTGCATGCACTATACAGTTTGGTTGGCATGGGCCAGCTGTTCCCATTAAGATTCTATTTTGTCTCACATCAACAATGGTAACAGGACATTGCTCCCCTAAATTACTGTTTGCTAAGATTGAAGAGGAGAGAAATGAAGCCTCTGAGAGAATGGAGCCTCTGTAATAATTAATACAGTGCCTTTCAGCCATGTGAGTGCTTCTCCAGAGGATACAAGTACATTTTATTGTTTGTTTGTTTTCTCTCAGCATTTTTGGAAAGTGCTGTGCAGGCATTATGTCAAGTTTTGCTCTTTTTTGAAGAATTATGATGGGATATTAAATTTGGGCTTGTACGTAGCATTTTGTTTTTCTCTTACAGGAAAAAAAAAAGCAACAAAATAAAAAAGCAGTTCTTGATTTTGTAATGTTTAGTCAATACCTTACATTGCCATATTTTATTTCTTTGATTGTGGTATGGTGTTGCTGGCTATATTCATCATGGTGTATTAACAGCATCAAGATGCTAAGGTGTTGGATGTAGAATTGTAAAAACCTCAGAATTGTAATATGTGTGATTTTCTGGTGACTTCAAAATACAGCCTACAATCTTTGTTCTGCAAAACAAAAAAAATGAAATGCACAGTTTATACCTTTACCTTTGATCATTGCTCCCTGATAAACTGCAATGTTTTCCAACGTCTTTAACCAGAGCGCTCTAAAGCATGCCTCTCAGTCCATGCTGAGGGCACAAATGACTTTGTTCCAGTTTTGTTTTTCAGTGTCACCATCAGTTAGCGTTAGCAGCAGTTTCAATATTTGGTCAACGTTGTAGCAAATTCTTTTGTTTTCATGCCTACCAATAGCACTCAGCAAAGTCAAACAACAGGACTATTGATTCACACTAAACATGGGC
This sequence comes from Tenualosa ilisha, assembly GCA_015244755.2. Lineage (NCBI taxonomy): Eukaryota > Metazoa > Chordata > Actinopteri > Clupeiformes > Clupeidae > Tenualosa > Tenualosa ilisha. The sequence goes on from PYXC01000407.1 coordinate 4,070,589, forward strand.
CTATACAACTATTTATTTTTTATTTTAGCTTTGTATATTTTACACGTGCTATACAGTTCATTAAATAATTTTATGAATGCACTGGTGAATTGGTGCTATCTTACTTCATGTTTTTTCCAGTGATAAATATATGAATATATTGTCAGTTTGTAATGATGAAAGTCACACTTTGCAATGATTTTTGTGTCAGTGTATCAGTAGACATTACTGACCACTCGGTGAGTTTCATTACCATTACCATTACCATACATTACCAGAAAACAGGCTGAGAACATAATCAAAGACCCCACGCACCCTGCACACACTCTCTTGGTGCTACAGATCCCTGTTCACAAAAACACACAAGAACAGCTTCTTTCCCACTGCCATCATTCTGCTGAACTGTAGATAACCTGGGTCATCACCACCTTGGCCATTCGGACACTCAGTACAGACTTCATAATTTCATGCATTTTGCACATCACTTTGCACTACCACTCTTGCACTATGCCTTTGTATATTTTAGTATTTGTATATTATGTTGATATGTGCCTATATGTATGTTGTTGTCTTTAATGTACAGTATGTGTCTATAGTACTTTTTCCTATTGAATGTATGCTACTACATGTCTATTTGTTGTATGTATAGAGAGTCAACATCTACCGAAGTTAAATTCTTTGTATATGTAAGTATACTTGGCCAGTAAGACTGATTCTGATTAGAAGTGAACAGAGCAAAATAAAGTTAAAGTGATGTCCAAAAACTGTTCTAGTTAGCACATAGGTATGTTGCCATATACAGTACCAGTCAAAGATTTGGACACACCCTCTAATTCTATGTCTTTTTTTTTTGTTTGTTTGTTTTAATAGATTAATGTGAAAGTCTTCCAAACTATGAAGAAATATATATAATTTTTTTAGTAAACAAAAAACTGTTAAACAAATCAGAATATGATTTATATTTTAGATTGTTCAACAAAGCCTCGTTTTGCTTTAATCACACCTTTGCACACTCTTGGTTATTCTCTCAGTCAGCTTCATGACAGAGCCACCTGGAATTGTTTTCCAAGTCTTGAAGGAGTCCCCACTGGTGCTGAGTATTTGTTGACTGCTTTGTCTTCCCTCTGTGGTCCAACTCATCTCAATCCATCTCAACTGAGTTTAGGTCATAGTGATTCTCAAGACCATCTGACATAGCACTCTATTGTTCTTTTTCTTGGTCAAATAGCAGTTACATAGCCTGGAGGTGTGAGGCCATTCTCCTGTTGTTGAAAAACAAATGATGGTCCCATTAAGTGCGAGCCAGTTGAGATGGCATTTTCATGCATAATGCTGTGGTTGCCATGCTGGGTAAGTTTGCCTCAGATTTTGACTAAATCATTAGCAGTGTCACCAGCAAAGTATCTCCATATCATCACACCTCCTCCAATATGCTTCAGATGTGAGATAAGAAAGTAGCCTAGTAGTCTCAAGTTCTTGTTAAGATTTCGAGGGCTGTCTGGGGATGAAAGAGTTTCTCTTTAACATTATTCGCAGAATACAAGCAGCATAATGACAGTTGTTGATGCTTCAGAAAATGGCATTAAAAGAGCTGACAGACATGTTGAATGAGAGAAGGGCCTACAAGGAAAAGACTTGAAGCAAGGAGAGGTGTGCAGAATTTGCGTGCCAGAGATTCAAGTGTAGCGGGGGGATGATTAAAGGTTGTGTGGTTGATCTTTTCAACCCCGTAATTTCAAAAGTAGCGCACAAGCTGAAAAAGGTTGGGCACCCTTGTCATAGACAACCTGTAGTAGCTACACTCTTTCACGCTGGATGTGAAGGAAATCGAGGAGCGACACATTGCTGAAGCCTGCACTAACCAGGGGCATATGTGACATTCTTTCTTCACAAAAAAATGAAGATTAAAATTGTGATTAATTGTGACTAATCAAGATTAACTTAATTTTTGTATTGTTTGAATGGATTGACAGCACTAATATGTATAAATCTCATGGCAATAAAGAGGTAAAACAGACATAAGAGTTTAATTCGCATCTCAGCTGCTATTTAAGAACACACTAGTTCCTTGTGTGAAGCTAGAGACAACTCTAGTTAGGCTTGTGTTAAAGACTAGCCTTCAGCTTGTCTGTGCTCAGTTTCAGTAGTCCAAATGGAGCCGATATGCTGTGTGGCACTGAGTTGGTAGTCTCCATTACAGTGAAGTAATGAAAGGCTTATCTGGGGGTCTGTTGGTTGTATTGATCCGAACAGTGCTTGCCTCAGTTGAACACCCTTAGAGTACAAGTTCTGCTGGCTGAGAGAATTCCCTGTCTCACATCTGCTGGGCTGAGCCATCACACCATTGCACTTTTGCCCTCTGTTTGCCTTACTTGGTCCCCCTATTTGTCTCCTTTTCGCCATTGCACTCCTATTTTCCACCTCTCCCTTTTCTTCATTAGAAATCTGCAAAATGAGTGCAATTCTCCAGAAGAAGCAACAGAAATTAAATAAAAATGACAAGCATCAAGATGAGCATATATTTATCCTAGCTTGTGTTAACTGGCATGGTAGGCTTCATGGACATGTAAATCAAGCTTTAAACAACTAATTCAATGCTTTTCAAGATTTTTAACACATGAAAGAACTTGTGTGAAGAGGTCAGCACTGTAGTGCATCAAAGGGCAAAAAATGCATAATTTAAATGAAGGAGCATGACATTGTGTTTGCAGAAATTAATTGCCATGCCTTAGCAGTTAATTGTACAAAATTTTGCTGCATTAATTGGATTATAAAACCTCTTTGGTCTCCATAAAATGATACAAACCATCCACTCATTTTTGGATACTTTTTATCTCACCATTAAAAGAGAAAATCTCGTAAATCACATAAAATTGTATACAAATTGGCCTTGTATATTTTTAATGGATATTGCAGTGTGCAGATACAGAAGCGTATCTCATCTCTTTTCCCTGAAGTTAATGTCTGGCAGTACTCAAGTAAGGTGTGTGACCAGGCTTGTTTCAGCTGCTAATCAGAAAAGTAGACCAGTCAGGTCTGGTTAAGGTGGAAGTTCTTAGTTAAGGTCCATGTTATGTGCTCTGGAAATATGACTGATATGCTAATGGTATATGATTGTTGAGGAGGACGTTCTCTACTAAATATGTCTATGAAAGCAGCAATTGTCTCCCAAGAAAATGTTTTAATGGAGCAGTATGAATGTTCAACTTAGTATGTGACACAAAGGCAAGCAATCTTCACAAATTCTGTGTACAAGCATATTATAACTAGCCTGACAAGCCAAATCATAACATCAAAATGTATAGTCTGGCCACGACCGATAGACTGGGCTTAGTCCTAGGTGTGGAATCAGCGATTGTCTTTCAAACTGGATCACGCTACGACCAATCAGAGCAATGTTCACAAAACAGCAAATACATCCTTCTTTGAAGCAAATGACTTGAGTGGCTTTTTCTGCTCGACTTTTAAAGAAATGCCTAAGTCTAACTCTTCCAGTGTCGATGCCAAAGCCAATTCAAACGACTGCTTTTCCTTGGCCACTTAGTTTATTTGCACTGTCACAGCATTGTTGTTAACGTGCTAAGCCCACCCAACAACTCTCTACAAAGATAGAGCGTTGTGATTGGTCTTACAAAGCCCTGAAAAGACCAATGGTAGATCTGGTAAGGCCTCAATGGTACGTGGCTACCCTGCTAGGGTATGTTTCGATCTGTAGGCTATATTATAACCTCTCTTACTAAACTTCTCTACAAATAATGTTGTGTTTGGCAATGGAAAACACAAAGACAAAGATTGGGACATCTTTAAGGGCAGAGAACAAAAATGAAAAATAAACAGAAGAAAACACAGTTTCAAGTCTTTAAATTATTTGTACAGCATTTATTTTCATTGCCTTCTTTTTTAATTAATATCTTTTTATGGGTAACTTTTATCATTTTTATTAAATACTGTACAGTCCATGATTACACTGGTCACTGTAACCTATTTTTATCTACTGGTCTGACATCCAGGTTAAGAATGTTTGTCATTGTAAACTAGGTAGCCTCGTGGTCCAAAATTTATAAGGAGAAGATACAAAAATTATAAGGAGTGACAAAAATATTTTATTATAACCAAATCCCCAAAATAACCATGTAAAAAATATTTACAAAAACACTAAGAATGACAAAAAAGTTTCCAAAAAAACCCCAGATAGGACAGACATCAAACAAACAAACAAACAAACAGTCTGAAAAAAAATAAAAATGACAAAATGACTTGCGGTGAGTCACGCAACTGACTCTAAGAAAACAGCACTTAGGAAACCTGACGACTCTCAGCAGCCACGAGTATCACACACATTGGTGAACAAACAAGAGCCTCCCTCACATCCCAGCACCGGGACTTAAATAACAGGTGAGGTCTCGTGACTCAGTTAACCGGCTCAATTAGTTAATTAGGTCAATAATGATCAGGGTACTCTTACCACACCTGCGGAACATGAGGTGCACCCGCCTCCTTTTGTGCGACATGTGCAACACAATGCAAATCATGACCATAAGAAAAAGAACAGACAAAGAACCGACCATAACAGAACTCATGTGCACTATTACTGTTACTGTTATCAAGCTACTGTTATCAAGCTAAAGAGATTGTTGAGACAGAAAAATGAAACAAAACTAACTGTTTTTACCAAATTATTTAAATTAATAGTGCAGTGCGACAGTAAAAAGTCACATCATCACAGTCATTTCTGGAGTGTGAGGGAAGTGCCAAAAAGGCCAGTGTTTTTTGATCGCTATGTTTTGTCTCCTGTCGATGAGCATACTGAAAGAAATCCCTAGCAACTTGCACAAGTTGCATGGCAATAAAGTACTGAATCTTGAATGTTATTTGGTAGTAGAACTGTTGTATAAAAGTGATATATAATTGGGATGGAAACCAATAAACTATGGCTGGGAGTGCCAGTGGTAATCACAGGCATATATCGGTTACCGACCCCATTTTCACTCACTATTGTTTAAACATCCTCCACAACACTCATGGACTGATTCTAAGATAGATAGAACAATTGCACACACACACACACACACACACACACACACACACACACACACACGTACACAAACACCTATGGTGGATTAGAAAGACATCACTTGACTGGAGCATGCGCTGCACGTCTGCAACACAGCAGATGGAGAGTAAAGATACTGTACTTATATTTCACTAGCCACATGAATCATGGCTGTTAAGGATATATCAGCTGCTGTGGAAGTCCTCCTACTTTTCTGAGGTAATAAAGGAGAGTGCTGGGAGGACAGGGCCTAGACCATATTACCTTTGTGAGGACACCGCAACAAAGTGATAAGCATTCGACTTATCGTGCTCTGACTTCTGAGAGAATGTGAGAGTGAGCAGCAAATTCTTAGCTCTCAGGTTTTCCGTTCTCTTTTTTTGTCCACAGGCAAGTGTGTCTTAGTACTTTTTTGGGAGGGGGGTGGGAGGGAGAGGCGTGTATGAATTTTTAGCAGAACATAGATAAAAGCTATTTGCTGGGGAAGTTGTTTATGTTTCCCAAGTTTGGGGGGAAATAAAAGTGGCGTAGGCAGAGCGATTAGTGATTCAGAAGGAGTGGAGTGTCTCAGGATGTTTCCCTGAAGATTTCTGCACTTTAGCAAAGCACTCCACCAACCCGCTGTCAGAGACACACACACAACCACAGATACAAACAGACTCCTGTATCACACACATGCACACCGAGATACAAACACACTCACAACTCCTTTTTTCATGAGAGTTTGCTTTATACCCTGACATACCTTGTGCTGTTATGGCTATTGTTTTATTGTTACTGCTTTAGGATTGCAAAGGGAACTGGTTATTGTAACCTTAAAATGGTGAGTAACAGGCTACCATTGCAGTGTGCAAGAGATAGAGCCATATGGGGTGGTGCTCTTTTACTGGGTGTCTGTAAACTGCTTCACAGCCTGAAGACAATCACAGTGCTCCTCCATAATTCATGAAAATACCTTATTTCAGTTGCATATAAGCACCTTAAAAAGCACATTTCTTACCGTCCTCCACTCTTTCGTTAGCTTCCCTCTCTCTTTATCCTCTTTTACTTAAAAAGTGTTATTGCCTACTTTGTTGATCTTTAAACTTAAATTGTTTGGTACGTAACTTCTGAGAGGAGTCCCTTGTCCATGAGTGGTTTAATTTCTGATATGACCATGAATCCAAACGTGTTATTTATGTATTAAAAAAAAGAGCATCATAATAATTCTAAAATATTGTCCAACAACATTATATGTTAGTCGAGCCATATGCAGTTGTCTAAAGTTCTGGCTGAACAGCGTAGTGGCAGCCAGACATAATGTTAAAGGGCGTGTTGCAAGTTAAATTTGTCAGCGTATTTAAACATAACATTGTTCAGAAATATTCATAGAAACAGTAATGAATATTTTTATTTAATTTATGAGACCAAATGGCAAAAAAATCAGTGCTCATTTTAGCCAGTGCTCATCAACGTTCTATTGAACATTGTAGAGGTGGCATACGTCACGAAAGGTAAACATCTCAGTCTGTCACTAGCTGTCCCATTGCTGTTAGGGGTAGAAATATGTACTTACAAAATAGGACACTTCTTAATGCAAATTGGTGCAGGCCTGTACGAACGGTCTTAACCATAATGCACAGACAATGTGGGCTTTCGATGGTAGACTAGATGGTAGATAGTTCTCTGTTTGAAAATGCTAGTTAATGTCAGGGTTTTCATTGTAATAGCATATATAAATCAGGATAAGTCAACAGGGATACTTTTGTTCAGGTAAACACAGGTATTCTCAGTACTGATACAAAAATAGCCAACCCTAGGGCATGAGTGTAAACTGTGGGGGGGGAAGCAAAAAAGAAAAGTAAGAGAACTGTTGCTGTCTTTCATGAGCCATTTCTTAACAAAAACTACCATTGGTAGCTTGCAAATATAATCAGTGCTAAAGTCCAAACGTGGCAGTAGTCAGGAGCTTGTGATTGTTGCTCATGTATGACTGTACCCATCACACCAGAGGTACTCCGCTGGTGGAAAATTGAACCCCTAAATAAATTTGTTCCTGAAGCAGGATCAGGCTCACCCTTTTCCCTCTTTTAATGAGGCTGGATCAATGGAGCATTTCGGCTCTCTAAATCCCCATTGGTTCAGTGGAAACCATTACTTCCAACTTAAAACCTGCCAGCCTATTAGCAGGGAGCCGGTGAGCCGCAATCAGGAAGCAGAGGCTGGAAGCTTGATATAAGAGGAGACACCCCTGACTGCGCGTGCTGGCCCTCTTACCACCACACTCTTTCTTACTGATTGTTGTTTCTCTCTCTCGCTTGAGCTCATGCTCTCTCTCTCTTTCTTTCTTTCTCTCTCTTTCTCTCCTTGCCACCATTATTCTCTCATTTTCCTCTCACTGTCTGTTTTTTCCCTACTCACTCCTTTCCTCCCACTTCTCCGATGTTCTCATTCTCGCAACTGATTTCTGTGGATTATAGGTACACCACTCAACCTAGCACACTCATTTAATTTTTTAGAAAACTGAATGTGCTCTGTGAATTTGACTCCACGGCCACAAACACACACACACTTGAACTAACACAGAAGAGTGTCACTTTAATTCCAGTATGCTGGAAGCCATGTTTGTGCGACAGGAAAAATAAAGTGATTGCTATGTTGTATTAGCTGTATTTGTTGATTTCATCCATTTGCTCACTGAAGTGCTCCTGAACTGATTGGTCGAGTTGCAAAACAGAGAGGCACAACAGGCTAGTGCTACTTAACTGTGCTGGCTTGCTTGTTGTATTGCAGTTGTTAAATATATATTATTATCCTGTATTTTCCAACAGTGGGAAGCTACCGAGTGGAGAGGCCATATCTAACTTCGCTGCTGGTTCAGCCGATCTCTGCTGGTCTGGCCAAAGAGATCATGGGTGCACCCATTATGGGTGAGGGACATCCCTGTACCCCGCTGGCAATGCAGTCTGCCTCAGGTAAATTTATTTTTCTCTGCAGCATACATGGGTTGTATCCCGCCCAACACACACACACACACACACACACACAAATACACACATACTGCACACTATCTCTACATCCCATCACCTCAGCATGACTATAACCTCAAGTTAGGTGTTGGTGTCCAGCTCCTCTTTTGATGGCCAGGAGCTCTGAAGTCCTGCTGTGTTCAAACGGGGCTGACACCTCCTCCCTGCTCCTCTCTGCCAGAACAGCCCTCAGCTTGTTCTGGCCCAAAGTGGGAGAAAAAACACTTCCTCTCTATCAGAGGGAGGGCCTCTCTACATTTGTGTGTCTGTGATGTAGAGTGGCGATTTTATTTAGGCTATAAAACACATTTAAATACAACATAAATGACCAACTCATATTCTACCTGGTTTGGAATTATATTGTAATTACTTGTAATTACTTATAAAAGTAAAATACGTTTTTGCACAATGTATAATACTGCATAGACACAGTGTCAAGCTCCCACTGCCAGTCCCCTCTGGAGTGACACCCAACCCCACCCCCCATGAGAACCCCAGACAGCACTCCCTCTACTGTGAATAAAGGGATAGGCTTGCAATGGCTAAATGAGAGTGTATGATTACCTTGATTATGGAGGTGTAGCAGGGAGAGTAGAGCAAGGCTAAAAGTAGGTTATTATATCCACAGTGGATTGCAGTGGGCACTCCACATCATCTGTGGGCTGCTCTCATCATGGCCGTATACGTCTGAGTCCATTACATGTGTCAGTCAGCACAGCTCGTGGGGATCCTCTGGGGACTTAATTGAATCCATGAGTGGATGGTCGGTCAGGCGCGTACTAGCACAGCTCCCTGTAGTGATGGCTATGGAGAGGTCAGATTTAACAAGTAGCATGGTCACTGCTACTGCAAAAAAAATAAAAGATATGTGTGTCATCAGCTCTATAAAACTGACAAATTCGAGAGGTGCTCATTGGTGCATAATTAGATTTAAATAGCAATGCTTGTGTAAAAGGCCATCATTCAAGTGGATTGTTTTTTTCTTATTTAGTGATAAGGGCGTAATGTGCAGTGGTGGTCTGTTATGTGTGATCTTCATTATTGCCTGTTACTGTAGTGACCTATATTGTATGCTGCCCTTATCACAAATTTCTGTAACCTGGCAGGCAATTTATTACCAGAGTAAGACCTTACGACTGCACAATGATGTTGTGAATGTTTGTGGGATCTATTTCTTCTTAATGTACTCCCATAAGGAGTCTTGGTTTCTCTCTGATATAAGGTCTGTCCTGGCTTCCTTGCTCTCCAGAGCAGACATGAAAACATGGATCCATACATTGATGTCGAATTTGAATTTAGACTTTTTTTTTTAATTCAGTCTGGTATTATTAATTGGACACATAATGATAATTGTTAGATCATAATAGTACTGAACTTTTGTGCTTATTTTTGTACTGTATCTGATACAGTTTTAGCACACTGTAACTCTTGCACAGGTAATGCTGAGTAGAGAGCATTATGGATGAGGTTTGTGAGATTCCTTGCTTGGTAATAAAAGTAGACCATTGTTCTACACTTTTGTTTCATACAGAGGGTCTGGACATTCCGTAGTGAGATTCGATTGCTAGCTTGAGGTGTTTAAGTTTAAAAAGATTGGATCAGCCCCTGTCTGATAGCTTGCCTTGACTGATAGAGTTCTAGCTCTGCATTCACAGCGTCTCCCTCTGTTTGCTGATTGGAGAGGTTAAAATGCCTCCTGAGACAACATGCTCATTGGGATCAAATCCAGACTAGCACTGTAGGGAGATGATAATCAAGCAGAAGTGCTAGAAAAGCATGACCAGGCTATGAGATTCCATGATGTCTGGAAGAATAGGTGTTTGTTTAAGGGTGATATTTGTGTGTGTTAGTGTGTGTGTCTGTGTGTGTGTGTGTGTGTGTGTGTGTATGTGTGTGTGTGTGTGTGTGTGAAAGCACCAAGACCTACACTGTAGCTCGACAAGGCCCTCTTCTGGTGTTGTGCTTAAGCAGGCATCTGCTTCAAGCTTTTTAATGGGGGTATTAAGCTCTAATTCCTGCTATTGACTGAAAATCCCCTCTTATCTGTGCATCGTCACCCAGGAGACCAGCAAGATTGCTGCAGTGCCGTTGTCTCGCCTTGATAGACAGTGCAGGATTTGGGCTCAAGCGACAAAGTGAGGGAAAATGGGCTTTGAGTCAAATCCCCTTGCCAAAGTTCCCCAAAAGAAGTTAAAGACGGACGCTGTCAGGGTGATTATGAGGCAAGCGACTGCTGTTTGGCAATGCAGTGCTACTTCAGTGGAAAAATGCCAACGCTTCAGTGGGAGCTTGTGAAGGTCCAAGTGATCAGGTCATGGACTCACACATTAACAGTATCTGTCTGAATGCATTTATGTGTTTTGTGTGTGATACAGAGAATGCATTATGCCTAATGTGTGTATTAGTGTGTCCTCAGGTGATGCTGGTAAATTCAATATTGATTCAGATTGAATGTTTCAGCAGGGAACTTTGGAGTAGAGAATGCTGGTATTGGTCATTCACTAGAATAATGTTTCATTTTTTTTAGTGTATCATATATTTCTGTCATAAACTTGTCTTGGTGAACCCTGGGGGATCTGTTGAGGTCAGCTCTATAACCTTTCAGTCTCGCCCCTTGTCTCTCACTGTGCTTGGATCAGCAAACATGTAATGCCCCGTAACTCCTGAGCACTGACTAGAACTGCCTCCTCCTGACCCTGATGCACAACAATCAATGTGATCAAAATATCAGGAGGCTCAACCAGAACTCAAGTAGCATCGATTGCAGACTGGAGGGGAAGAGGCCCAATTGTCTCTGTCTTCCCCTGGCCCCCTTAGCCTCCCCCCATTACCCCCTCATCCCCACCATCGCCACCTGCCCAGCCAAACCCACCGAGCCGTGAGCTGCAGTGTTCCATTAGCTCGATCAAATCTGGATGGCGAGTAATCTGTGCTCTATCGATTGGGGTTGAAGCACTGACCACTCCAGAGGTTTCAAATCATTTGTTTCTATCTGTTCTCATTCTTTCTCTCCATCTTTCTTTCTTTTTTTTTCTTTTGCCTTTTTTCGTATCCACTTTGAATTAAGGGTCCCTGTAATGCACCGTTATTCTCTAATTTCCAATTCCCACTGTTGAATTGAGACAAGGTGCTGAGGTGCAGAGGCGGCCTGCATGTTACCTGTGTGGACAGAGACACTAGTAAATGTGGTCCAGCCAGCTCCGAGCCAATCTGGCCGCCCACCCGCCCACATTGGTGTGGCAGATAATGTATTGTTCACGCCTTTGTCAGGAGGGGCTCTGAGCCCCACGACATACCACATGAAATGATCTCTCATTCATTGCGCTGTGTATTTATCCCACCATAGCCACTTTCATCTCATCTTAGACTGCGAAAGAGAAAAAAAGAGAGAATTCAATACCAAAGAGCAGGGGGCCAGACGAATTCCGATTTTCTGTGAGGCACTGCCACTCTTCTGTACAAGCGCTGTTGGGTCCCCACAGGCCTCGGCTGAATGCTTTAAGTATAATAAATTGTCCGCGGAGTTACTGCGTTGGAGCAGAACACTATGTGAAATAGCTTTATAGAAACACTCGAGCTTCTTTAATTACAATGCTATTGATTGCTGTGCCCAGGTAGACCAGTCGGTATCAGTTTCATTCTCTGTGCTTTCCCCATCGCTTGATTAAGGTTGTGGTTTAAAAAAAAAAAAAAAAGCAGATATTGCTTCTATCTTAAGTTTGATTTGGAGAAAATGCATTTAATTAAGTGCCAGTTGTTTCTGATAGATGTATCAAAAAGGTTGCTACAAACACAAGCGAGTCTATGCTGTTTACCTCTGTTATACATGGCAAATTACATGGTTCCCTCTTTTTAAATTGCTTTTGAATTGAGTGGATCAGCTTGAAAGTAATGTTTTTACAGGTAACATTTTTTTCAGTGACTGTAATGTGATGGGGATTCTCAGTATGGTCTAAAAATTGTAACAGACCATATAATGGCTTTGGTGGTGTGGTAATCTTGTTCACATGTTACATAACATCCTTGTTTGAATTGAATTAAGAAATCCAACATGGACAATGCAAGTAAAAAGTTTATTTGAAGTCACTAAGCCAAAGAGTAGATTTACATATTTATTCTAATAAGGTTTTTCTTTGTTGGCCTAAAAAAATGAAGTAGTACTGAAGGAGCAGGGGCGCCGCCAGGGGGGAAAAGTTAGGATGATTCCAAGGGCCTGGCACTGATAGGGGGCCCTAGAGAACATTTTAATATTATAATCAATATTTGGGAAGCCCAAAATAATTTTCTGTCATAGGGCCCAAAATTTCTAGCAGTGTCGCTGTGAAGGAGTACTCATGAAGTACTCCCTCAGGGCTGACTGAAAATAAAATTTTGACATAGTCAAACGCTGGTTGTTTTAGCTACACATTAAAACAAAAACTTCAATCAGTAAACAGACATTTGCCTGAAGCAATGTGTCCTATGTTTTTTTTATATATTTCTTATTTGCAGCTGTGAGTGTTGTGATTCTGTATCTAAGAAGAATGAACTTTGTTGACCTCAAAAAAACACTGCACAGCCCAATCATGCTGACAGAGCTTGAGTAAATTTTGAGTAAAATAGTTCCCACTAAAGTAAGGCTGGCACCTTGCAATCCAGAAGACTAAAGAATTCATAACAGGCAGAGTTGTCTGAACTTTCTGCATGCGAAAGGAGATATGACAGCAGTGATGAAATGTCTCACTTTGCACAGTATATCACGGACCCTTTACATGTGTATTGCTGTGTATCTGCTGTCTGAGTTGCTGCAGAGAGGGCAAGTGTAAGTGTATTTTCTGTAATATCACATGAGCAGCGAAGCTTTTAAAAACCACTGCAGAGCTGTATGTACATCCTTTGCTCTTTATCCAAAGTCATTTGTGCTTTTGTCAAAAGTGATGAATGAGATCCGGAGCCCTACAAGATGGCCACTGAATTTTTATACGAAATTAAATTACTTGGTGGGAAAAAAGCTCTATATCATTGAACCGTGGTTACAGGGTCCCCCTATTTGTGTCCATGAGGCTTACATCTCCAGTGGCAACTTCTTCATCTTTATTTCCCTGTGATATTTGCACCGCGGCAAGCTAATAAAAAAGTCAGTGTCTGCATGCTACACCCCAAGGCCAGAACATCTGCCCGCTACCCGGCAGCTCTCTTAAAAAGGAATTTTCAATTCTGCCTTAGCCTTAAACCTGGAGAGACCGTACATCCTCTTCACTGACGCTCTGTTTGAACAGGGGAATCACACCCTCCATGTGCTGTGTCGCAGGAGTGGGGACTGGATGACTAGGGATGAGATGGAGAGAGACAGTGAGAGAGAGCACAAGTACACTGGAGTGGTTGGGGATGGTGCAATTCCTTTGGGATACGGGGTTTACTTTCATCCACTGTGGTATTGATGATGAATATTGATTGCAGTATGCATGATTAATATTCACATTCTCTGACCCCCAATAATTACCAACACTCAGAGAGAAAGAAAGAAAACGTCTTTGTGTGTGAGTGTGTGTGTGTGTGTGTGTGTCGAGAGAGCGAGAGAGTGAGAGTGGGGATTGATTGGCATGCATAGTGTGAGTGTTTCTATTCTCATCAAGTGCATCCAGTGTGTCTGTTCTTCTCCTCTGCCCATCTTATCTGTGGGGAAAGTCACGGCTGTTTGGTCTTTTAATCTGCCCCCCTCATTTCCAATAAACCCTCCTCAACTCCTGTGCCTGTTGCGGAGGGAGTTGTTGCTCAGCAGTTGTTCTTATGTGTGCATTACTTTGGTAGAGATGGAGGGGGCTTTGTTGAGTAGGGCCAATAGAAGCACACAGGCAGAGGAGACTGACTGGAATGTCATTTCATTTTCATTTAATTCTTGTAATTTAAAAACAAAATGTCTTGCAGTAAATATTTGAGAATAAGTATGAGATAATGCAGGACTACATTTCACTGGTTATGCCAGACAAATTCCTGTGTAATAACAGGAAAACCAAGACCATCCTAAAAGTCTGATGTCTCATTGTAATTTAGAAGTGATTATTTGCCAGTGCTCTGAGTTAAGCATTGGTATTCTAATATCATCTCCTCTGTGAAGCAACTTGAAATCTGCTTTTGAGTGGAGAAGTGGCATCAGTGTCAATTGGAAGCTCTTGAGGAAGACCACAGATTTGTATCGATCGCTGTGTTCAGCCTGTCCAGTGGCAGAGCTGGGCTGAGGCAGGCCATCTGTTTACCTCTTAGGGCACCTCTTGACCAGAACACTCTACTAAGACTGAACAACCATGGAGCCCCCACGCAGCAAGAGCCACTGCTATGATGCTTTAGTCCAGGGATGCATGGCATCACGATTGTGTCTCTTGTTACATGTCATACTAAATGCAAATCGGCAGTGCTGTTCTATATCACTTAGAATCAAGTCCCCATCTGCTGCTGTGGCTAAGGATTCATCTGTTAGTTATATTAATTACAAATAGTAATGCCATTTTACTTGCTAAACTGACACTGAGGATGTTGCTGTCTACTGATAGTCAAATCAAATAAATGGTAAACTCTCCCTGTCAGAGTTTAGTTGTTTTGCATGCAAATGGCTTTCACAGTTGCATAATTCAGCAGATAAAGTGTCTCATGCATTCAACACCTGGTCTCAGGTCATGTGAAAGAACACTGAAGAAACCTAATGCTATTTGAAATGTTGACTAGTTTCTGTGAAATGTTGAAATGTTGCCTCGTTCCTGACTAGTGTGGAGTTTTTAGACTAGTACTTTGCAAATTGTCCTCTTTCCCTTTTCTGCCCTAATCTTGTTGTTTATGTTCTATAGTGTCCACCAGGATGTCTTTTGTGATGGTGGTGTGTTGATTGACATTCACACTCAATCCTAAGTAGTTGCACTTCTGAGTGTTCATGAAGCTAAATTATACTTACATAGGAAGAATCTCTTAAAGATAAATGCTTGTTTTGTTTTGAATGCAATAGAGCCATTGTCACTTACAATATTTGTTCTTTGAATTATTTGAACATGATTTATTCCATTCTCTGCAAAACACCAAGGACATATTTCCTAAGTACGTTTTGATAGATTCTTATGCCTGCTGTCCTTTATGAAAAATGAAAAGCTTTTGTTATACGTTAGAGTACTGCATTCAATCTGTCTCATGCATTCAAACGTTGTCTTACAGCCAAAAGAATAATCACATTAAATATTGGGACAAAAGCATCATACCGGACAATTCACAATGTCATTGGCTACCTAAAAGGAAGAAATAATCCAGGTAGGAAACTATTCACATGCCATTTTTACATGACTAAGCAGGGCAGAAGGCTTAGTCAGTCAAAGTACTGCCCCAATGATATTGGGCTTTATTCAAAAATACTCAAATGGTATGACTGACCTTAATGCGCTTTAAGGTGGTTTTGTGTGCTGGCTAATGATACCTTTGCCTGTATGAAAGGACATTCTTGACATTCTGAACAAGACTCAACAACAGTTTTTATGTGAATACCGTTGTTTTACAAAGGTGTCTGATTAATTAGGCATTGACGGATTATAGTTTACTCTGCCATGATTGCCTTCATTAGGAAAAAGGAGCCTACAGTTGGAAAAGTTAGCAGTAAGCTTCACTCTCAGCATCCTCTGTGCATTTGTGCAGTTACAACACTTGTAGATTTTTGACGGTGAGACGATGTCAAACGAAACCAAAACTGAATGAAACCGAAATCATGTTTATTACTTTATCAGTCAGCATACCTCTATGAAAATGATAAGCGCTGGTTCCTGTTTTTTGGCTTTCAATTAAATCCACATGTATTGGTTAGTATTTACAACGTTGTTCATGAACTTCATAGGTAAAAAATTACATTTGAATGCCTCAGTAATGAAGACTATTTGGGTTACATGTGATTTTTGTAAATATGAAAATATTAACAACAATTACAAGATCAAATTAGCATTACTGTATGCCATTATTTTTACAATTTACTGGTCAAAATATGTAAATCACTAAAATATGTGAGCCAGTGACAAGTCAAAATGTGTGAATGTGCTGGTGGATGTGATGTTAGTGTATGTGCGAGAGTGGAATGATGGAAATGGTTCACCAGAACTTGTTTTGGAATAGAAATGCAATAGTAGTTCAGTTTAGTTCAAATGGCCAAAGAGATCCCGTCTTTCACTAACGACAAACTGTCCTTTTAAAACAATGTTGGTTCACTACTGCGCAAACGCAGGGCAGTTAGCCGCTGCAAATGGGCTTTTAATTACCGGCCAGCTCTGGCCTCTTGTGGATGATTTAATCAATGTCCCTGATGCAGTGGTGGTCCTTAATCTTTCCTCCTTCTTCTCCTCCTCCTCCACACCTCTTGCCAGAATGTCTACCTGTTTAAACACTCTTAAAATTACCCCACAGATTTACCGCCTGCTATTAGTCTGCCATAATTTGCTGCTAAACTTATTCTATGGACCACAAATCTTTTGAGGGAACTTTTCCCTCCTTACTGCTTTACCAGATGTTAGGTTTTAATACTTGATGTCCACGCATTGGACATGTGACCTACAACCCAAATCCTGTCCAAATAGTCATAGATAGGGAGGATTTAAGTTTTCATTTTATAAAAATGACTGATGGTGTCGCTGAGTTTTAAGACCAGAAGAACATTTTATACTGTCATTTTTACAGATATTTAAGAAATGTCTTCCCATGAATTGACAGCTGACAGCACACTGCACGTGTGCTTTTCTTGTATGTCTGACACTGTTCTTTTTGTCCTGCACAGATCGATATGTTCTGGTGGGCAGTCGTCATGGCAGCTGGCATGAAGGTGCTTCAGAGGACTGGAGTAGTGGTGCCGCCATCATGACTCAGCTCATTTCCTCCATGATGTCTCAGGCCCGCCTGGGCTGGCAGCCAGACCGTACTATCATCTTCGCCTCCTGGGGGGGATCAGCCTTGGGTAGCATTGGATCATTCGAGTGGGGGGAGGTAAAGTCAGAAAAGTCCAATCCCCACCTCTGATCTGAGTTTGTGCCTCTTGACTTGGTGGCCTTTGCATAATGCCGCAGTGGGATTGTTCATTTAGAATATCCAGAGGCATTTACAAGTACCAAAGGGAAACAGCACTGTTGTATGTGTTCTTACCTGCTGGTGAGCCAATGAGTTTAATGAGGGGTCACAAGTGTTTATTCACCTTGCATTGTTTACATTGCCAGACAAAAAAGGCATTTATTTGACAACATAGCCAACAGGCTATGAGAATTTAGAACAGACAGATGGAAGGGCAATAGCCCTCTCTCAGTGTTAATTGCTCTGAAAAGCATGGGAGGAAGTGCAATCAAAAGTATCATAATTAACTTGTTGAGAAAGTCATTCAGCACTTTCTCAAATAGTCTCAAAATGTGCAGTGTGTGACAGGAATGTCACATCTCATTCTGTCAGCCGTGAAGTATATATAGACCTTTGAAAGAGTTGTTCAATGCAGAATCATTTGTTTAGCTACATTTTGTTGATGCTAAAAACAGCCAGGATGTAGAGCATCATTAAATGAAATATTGACAAAGGCTTTATACTGTTTCACTGTCTTGAACCATTTTTCATACACCACCCGCGATTATAAATACAACTAGGGATGGGGATCATGAACTGATGTTATATTGATACCGACTCATGTCATGTTGGTAACGACGTATCATTAAGCTCCTCTACAAACGGTGCTGCTATTAGTATTTTATGTTGTGTCATTCTACTGCGTCTGCAATATCAAGCCATTTCACTTGTTGTGTGGAAGAGGAGTGATCTGCTTCATGACAAAATCTATGATGTGCCTCTGAATGTCTGAATCTGATTTTGAAAGCCGCAAAGCTGGGGACACTGCAGGCAGCAACTAAAAGAAGGGAGAGAGCACAGCGTGTGAAGCACTGTAAAGTTTTGACTGCTTCATATATGCATCTTCAAAGCTCAGAATGCACCGCTGCCTCAACTACAAATGCAATGATTCCCACTGCAGTGTATCACCACTTAATAGCTTGTTGCAGGCTAATGTTAGCGTTAGATAAATTCCTAATTCATTGATGGATGAAAAAAAAAGATAATTAAAAATAAGACTAGGTTACCGTATGAGCATTCACGTAACCTTCCACCCCCCTGCACCCCCTCAGTGGACACACACTCCTCTGCATGCACAGGAAAATAAAAACAATCATGCCAGGATTGTTGTCATTAATAAAACAGAATGACTGCCTGTAGCTATTTAACTTGGTTAGCATCAGATCAAGCTGCCTAAATTTGTAGCTCTCCAACCCAGTCTAGTGAACCTGTAACGTACAGTGTAAGTTTACTCTCAGTTTTACCTGAGCAAAGCGGTGTCCCGTGTTTGGCAAATACTAAAGTGAATGTGATGTGCAGATTTCTTTACCTTCTTTGTCGACTGTGGTAGCCTATTTTTTTCCAGATATTCCAGCGTTAGCCTACTTCACTTGATTGAACTGATTGATTCTTAATTTAGAATAATTTTCCTTGTGATTTCACGATTATACTGTAGGCTGTAGACAGTGTGCGTATTTAGTGGCCTATATTTATCACGTTCTCAGTCTTGACTAGAGCGTACCGATAAGAGTATTGATAAGAACCAGGATTGATAAGCAGCACTGGTATTGGTATTGGTATTGGTGCCGATAAAATCCCAATGATACCCATCCCTATTACAGCCATGATGAGAAGGACACTGGTGAAGAAAAAAAATGAAGATGACAATGATTATAATGATGTCATTATTGATGACAGTAATGATGAAAATGGTAATGATGTTATTGTTGGGGGATGATGATGCAATTTGCTTAATTCTGTTGCAACAACAGGAGAACCGTGTGGTGTTGGAGACTAGTGCTGTGGCTTACATTAGTCTTCACAGTCCAGTCAGACTCGGGAGGTCATCTTGTTCCACAGCCTCACCCTCACTCTTTCAACTGGCCGCTGACGTCCACAAGGTACCTAATCCTTATATGTGTATAAATTAAAACATTAAATTTATAAAAATGTCATGTCTGTCATACTTATGAATACTTTTCTTATGTTTCCGAGGCTACCAGACAACATAAATGATGACATATTTGACCAGCAAAAGCATGTATTGCAAGTGTATTGCTTCATTCTGTTCTCTTAAAATGGATGGACATAAGCATTTTACCTCATCAGGAGCTGATTTAGATTAGCTCAGAATCCTGTTGGATTTTCACTTTCCATCTTTACTGAATTTCAACATTTGTGTAATGGCATGAGGTGACAAGGAAGTGGTGAGGAGCTTAACCTATTAAAATTGTCAATGAGTCCCCTAGTCGTGGAGCTCTATATGACAGGAGGATTTTGCAGGTCAGAGAGGGTCATCAGTTGGTGGTAATGACAGGAGAACCCATTATTTTCTCTGAAACAATATTTCTGTTCATTAGCCTAAATGCCAGTCCACCTGTGACATTTCAGAGTAATAAAGGAAGTCTTGACCCGTTCAGAGTGCACAGTTGGAACAGCTCCATAGCAGGAATGCAGTTGGAGAAATGGCACACTCACACACACAATCAGTCCCATTTCCCTTGACCTTCAGCCTGGTCTTAACATGGCAATTTATTGAATCTCCGAAGTCTTGGCAATCTTTTCCCCGAACCTTGCAAGTCCCACTAGGCCGTAGTCATGTGGAAGGTCTTATGTAGAATCATCTTTATGAATAACAGAGAATATGCCCAACGAGGAATATGAGGGCAGGACTACATAAATGGTAGTTCCCAAACTTTTGGACTCCCTTCCATGGCCACAACATGGATGATAATCATAACAGTTCCGATAACATAACAATTTCCAAGCAGTGTAACTTGGTGCACAACACATTACCCCCCACCATAAGGTTAACATTTCCATAATAATTATGTCATGGCAATTTCCTTTTAATAGGTCATAAAAATATTACTATAAAAAAAAGGAAAGGAAAAAAAAATATTCACGTATGTCTTCCAAATGTCTGTGGCCATGTGGAGCAGGGAGAAAAAGAAAGAGAAAATTGCAGTACACATACTAGTGGACATAGTATACTTATCTTCAGGGGTGAAAATAGTTTCATATTCTTACCGGTACTATTGAATAGGTAGAAGTGAGTGCATAGCAAATAAGAAAAAAATCTTTTATCATACATAATAATACAAGTTATACTGTTTTTATAGGCCAGTTTTAGAGCCTTTTGTCTCAACCATTCCTGCTACATGCTTTCTTTGAACACCAATTGCCTTTCAACACTCCAGAATATAAGCCTATCGGTTAAGCCTATAGGTTAACATCTGATAACCCAAGGAGTTTGTATTATTTAGAAGTCTACTAAGATGTTAACAAATATCAATCTATCTATCAATGCACTAACCTAAATGTTGCTTTTCATTTTCAATGAAAGTTAAAGTTTTAGTTTCTGGTGTCATGCATTGGAGACTGTAGAAATCTCCTGTGATTTATGAATTGGATGAATTGATATGGCTAATTTTATAGGTGCTTTATCCCAACGAAGCATTTTGTTCTCGTGCTTAAACGCTTATTCTAATAGGCTATATGGTTTGCCATATGTAACGAGGTGGTGAACTGTTGATGTGTGTCCACGGAGAGCTGCAGAATGTAAATATTATTAAATCTGATGTAAATTCAAAGTACATTTTCTTTGGGACAATTCATTAAAGCAACTAGTGACTAACACCTTTATAAAGTTTCGATCAAGCTGTTTAACATGATATGCGGATTTATCGGTATGTTGAAAACCCTGCAAGCAATTTAGCAGAGAAAAATGTGAATTTCCATGCACTAGCCTGAATCGGCATTTGATGTGCTGAACATTTTGGCTTCAGCCACCTTAGCGACCTAGTGACGTCTATACAGGACCATATTGGACAAAAGCGTAGACAAAAAATAGGGAGAGAAAAGGTATTTAGGCATGGGAGTCTTAAAGTGGTCTCACGTTCAATACGCCCAGATGGCAGTTCTGACTTTTATTGGCAGTACCACTATCTTAATCTTTTAGTGGTGCGGAGTACCAGACCACACCAGCTTGCTTTTACCCCAATTATCTTTCATTGTCCCTTTCAGTCACCACGGGTTTTCGGAGCCATTTTGTCAAGCACTTCTGTCAAAACAGTTTGGGTTGTAATGGTGAACCAGCCTTTTATACTGGTCTTCATATGTTCATAGGTAACATGCTCTCAGTAATAAGTCAATGTATTTTTCTCTGGTTGGCCTTTCATTTTAGGCATCTGTAATTTGTCATTGTTTTCCTTTCTAACACAGCAATCTAAAAGGGTTTTTTCACCAGTGCAATTGTTTCTGATTTTCACACTCTGGAGGGCCTCTGCATTCTGTGCTGTCTATAATTCATCCCCATCATTTTGTGCTCATTTGCAAGTTTCTAATGATGTACGGTAATGGTATGTGGCCTAACTTTCCCCTCTTCTCCCAAGCTACAAGACACAAGATGCCCTTATTAGTATGATAATTGAATGAATTCCCATCCAATCAAAGATACAGGGCTCTGTTTGTGTCTGACTTTGGTAATTGCTTTAGAGTAATCAGGTGCTGCAATTCCGGATGTAAGGTAAGGGTCTCTCTCTCTCTCGCTCTCTCTCTCTCACTCACTCTCTCTCACTCTGTGTGTGTGTGTGTGTGTGTGTATCTGTGTGTGTGTGCGTGTGGGTATTGCATATTGATCGCCATTATCTTGCATCTGTGTCAAGCAAGCTCAACTTGCCTAAACGAGAGGTGACAATTTCAGCTTATTTACTCACCCTCAGTCTCTATAAACTTACATATTACTGTGTTAATGTTTATTCTCTCTTGCAATAATTACTTTGTGCAGCTATCTGCAAAGCAAACAGACATCTCCCAGATATGTCTGTTGTGTCCATAAGTACAGGCAAGAGACAGCAAAGACAATATTTAGCTAAAAGTTGAAAAAAAAAGAATATACGTATCTATAATCAAATGTCACCCTGTTGCTGAGCGGAGAATGAGATTGTTAATTGTCATGAGGAGTGGAAAATAACCCTCAGGGCTTTTCCTCTTCCTGCTGCCAGAGCAGCTGATGTCTCTTGATTGTACATGTAGCTCCCGCAGACTGGCTGGACGCTTCCAATGCCACTATTTATCTTCTCGGGCTGCACTTTGAGAGGCAGCAGGTAGGCTAAACTGTCTCTAGATTTTGAGACATTTTTAAAGATGCAATAAATCACGGCAGTGCAATGCGGGTAATATTTTCCACTTATCTTAGTTTGCAGCTGTCTTCAAAGTAGAGATGCCACTGTGTTGATGTGTTTCGAATGGGTGCTTTGGAACCAATTATAATAAAACAGACCCTTCTTTGGGGATTACAGGGCCTAGCATACAAAATAAATTGAGAGACTTTTCATCGTTTAATTGGGTATTGTTGCACCAGTGTGTGTGTGTGAGTGAGTGTTTTGAGTCTATTTTAAACCCTGGATTTCGTAGGATTGGTCTTTTCGAGGATGAAAGGAGTACAGTGTCATCCTCATCCATCTAGGTATTTTTTGTCTGCCCAAAAAGGCTCATCATGCATTTCAAGCATATGTAACCCTCCTGAGTTTTGTTATATAGAGAAAGGTGCTGCTTGTTGTTCGATTTACCCCATACAGTGAACGTCCCAGATTAGCTTGGACTTGGCATGTTTCGTTTTGCTGCGATTCACAGTAGAGCATGGGGATGTGTGGAAGAAGTCCCTCAAGAGAAGGTAAAATATGTCAGTAAGCCCAGAGCTTTCTCCATTGTTCAAGATGCTGACTCTCCTTACAAACATCCTGCTTCTAACAGGCATCCCTTGCTAGTTCCATCTCTGATAAGGTGGACTAAAACCTGTTAAGCTTTGGTAATCCACTTTAACCCCACATCTATTACCACTAAGCAAGAGATTCTTCCCCTGAATTGATTTTAATGCACAGTGATGATGCTGTGCTATCAGATAAAAAAGAAATCTGGGTCACATTGATATACGTCCTGTTGTGAACTCTGGCATTAAGTGCATTTTGCCCATCCTTTTTAACCCCATGCCCATCAAGTATGATTCATCAGGCCTCATTTCAGAGACATATTTGTAGTCACAAACGACTCTTTTGCCAGGATCTAGAGAATAGATCACAGTGTCATTAATAATTGCAATTACAATGGACAGCAGAATATATTATTTATAATTCATAAATGTCACCTGAAATATGCATACCGCTACATATATGGCTGTATGTATCTTTTATGACTAAATGGCACAGAGCGAGCACTACTCCCCTGAGATGGAGATGCACCAAACACTCAGGGTGGATATCACCATTTGGTCCGCATATCCCTCTTATAGCTCTGCCTGTGAGAGGACCTGTGAAACTGACCTATATAAGAATTGACATTCCAACTTGATTATATTCAGATGCTAAATCCATTTAGAGGGGAAAAGTGGATCCTGTAATCCTCTCAGAAATGATCAAATCAGAAATGATTAAAAAATGCATACAAGATGGTACACAAGCAAATTTCAGGCTGTGGAGATTAGATTGGAAGTCACTCACACATACAGTATTGGATTGGAGGATTTTTTTTTACTTCTCTGATGTTGTGTTGACCTCACCAAGACATTTTTAATGTTTACACCAGACTTTTCATCATGGCTTGTTGACAACCTAATCATCTGTTTAGAGTAAATATTACGTGCTGCACGGAGAAATCCCAAGAAAATTGCACTTATTTCTCCTGTAATTCAGCAATATTTTTGTATTCTTGTGGTAGTTGTGTCAGTCAGGTTTTTCATAGTACATGTTTATGTGCTTTTGTGCCTTTATACCACTGCTTCATCAAACTTCCTATTGTGATGCACAATTTAGAACATGCATTATTTTCAGATAACCGCACACCTCTGAAGTAGTTCCACTTTTCTGACCATATTACACTTCTATATCAATTCGCCCAACTGGATGTGAAGTTTAAATGAACTGTCACATTAACACAGGGTTACAATTTAGCGGCCTGACCGACATTCGCAGCACAGCAACACTGTAATTTGTGACCAAGATGGATTTTAAGTCTGCTACACTGCATTTGGGAGTATGGAAAACAGTGATTTTACAAAAGCCAAGACAGGATAGAATCTTTAGATGCGGCACTTGACAACAAACTAACAACCTGCTTGGTTAGATACATATTTTTTCACAGTAAAGACAATGAGAGCAGAAACGTAGCAGTGACGGGACTTGTCAGGTTTATTGTCTGTTCGATGCAGTAATTCACTGAACGTAGCGCCAGATTTTATGTATTTGCACAAAGGTTCACCCCATCGTGCACCATTCAAGCAGAATGTATGCATGCATTTTGGGGATCAGAAGAGGGAAAAAACTTGCACAGCAGTTGGCACTTGTCATAACAACTTATGGATAAAAGATAGTTTTAATTATTATTTTAGGAGAGGGATAATGAAGGAGATAACAAGAATCAGTTGGTGGTAACCGAAGCACACATCCCACTGAAATGGGAAAAGAAGGCTGAAGGAAAATTTTGTATGATTTTAGGCTTAGCTGAGAACCATGCAAATTCAACTAAAAGATGCTTTATACCATTACGAGCCCTCTGATCCAATGTAAAAAAAAAAAAGTTTATAATTTTTGCAAAGAGAGAAATGCAACCTATATCATAAGATGTGTTCCTGCAGGATTCCGGCATATTTCTCAGCTTTTAGCTCACTCAGGAATCACTTCATTTACCCAATAAAGGAGAAATCCAATGTGAATCAATAAATGGCCTTGTTGTTTGAGGTCACTGAGTGTTGTGTGTTTAGGCCATTTTGTATGAAATTTTCTGTTTCTTTTTACTACCAACTGCACTCGCCCTCCACCCACCCACGCGTTTCGAGGCCATCTAATGTGCTACATATATTTTCCTGCTTTTACGGCCTTTTTCGCTTTTTCGCCAATCACATTCCTGCTTTTTACCTTTTGGTAATAATTAACTGAGAGAAGAGACAGATTATAGTTATTTCCTCTCTCACAATATCCCAACTGTGGGAGCCAGTGACTGGCACCTGGACCCAGCGTGCTTATATGGAAACCACTGAGATCATAGAAGCCCATGCTGACCTTAGTGCTACATGTTAGTGTCAGTGGGTTTTGTGCTTCAGATCCACTAATTGCAAAGGACTTCACTGAAAGTGAAAGTAGAGACGGTTGAGCTGTGCCATGTAATGGTACCAAATACAATTGAGAAGATGTATTTTCTGATGGTTATTTTGCCATTTTTGACAAGTAGCTGTATAAGGCTAGAACCTCACTGTTGTATCTGGTGCAGCCAGTGTCATATCAGTTCCAGATCATCGTGGAACCTAATTGTTGCAACACAGGAGACGCAAACTTTAGTAACATATCCAATGCAGTCTCCCTAGTCAATGTGGGAAAATAAGTCCTGACAGGGCAAACAGGACCACTATACGAACAATACATTATGTCTTACTATTTCTTTCTTTCTTTATTTATTTATTTCTTTATTTATTTATTCATTCATTTTATTTTGTTTACAACTTACCAGCTTTCTGACATTGGTAGCATCCACCACTTTATGCACAGTCCTATGGTAATTAAGGCTAGTCACATGTTTTTTCAGCTCTGTTAGTGCCACCTGGAAATAGTGTGTTCAACCTTCAAGTGACACATCATGCTACCTGACCAGAATGCCTCAACAGTGTGGAGGCACATTGTTGAGAGAAAAAGCATTGATTACCCTTGAATTAATGACTCCTTTACCTTTGTAAACCAGGCACTCAGGCTGTTTGGATCTGTTGCCTCACAGTTTACCTGTGTGTGTGTGTGTGTGTGTGTGTGTGTGTGTGTGTTGTGTAACTCCTCTCCACCCCAGCCAGTCATTTGGCACTGAAAAGCAGGGAATGCATTGTGGTGATATTGTAGGAGCAATCATCTGGTACCCCAATTCCACGTGGGTGAGGTGGTAATTATGAAGCGAGCGTGCATGCACGTGTGTGCACAATTGTCTACGGCAGCTTTAGTTGATACCAGCCTTGTTGGGTTTGGTATCTGGAAGCTCAGCTCACTCACCAGGCATTTACCAACCAACAGACTCTACTGGTGGCCAAGGTTTGGAGGCACTCCATCCACCCACTCAAGCTGCATGTTGACGCTCATGCTGTCATCATGCAGAGCTTTCAGTGTGCGCTTTGCTCTACAGGTGTTATTAGACTGGGAGAGTATTCCATTTCCAGGGGAAAAGAATGTCTTTTTATTGAGGTGAGAAGAGCTTCCAGCAGGGAAGTTTGTTGCTTCTTTGAAAAGCACAAACCATGGGTGTGTGTTTATCTTTTTACATCTGTGATTAAAGTTCACACAAAGGACAAGAACATTAGTTTATTATTTGTTAATTCACTAAAGTTGACATACGCTCTACAATTTGCGTAATTGTACAGTGTATGAAATAAAATATTGTCAGATGTCCATCAAAGCTGATGCAAAGCACAGAGATCTACTCTAGGACACCCAACAATGAGTCCTTACCTGTGAGGTCAGCCCTGTTTCATTTCAGTGGGAAGTGTCCACATATGACAGTCTACATCTCTGTACCAATTTGTCTTAGCCTCAGAAACATTCATTTACTTGGCTTGTCGGTTTTTCTCATACTGGTAATGTAGCAGTATTCTGAGGCCATGGCAATTGAATACCTGCCCTGAATATGAAACCTTTTTCTCTCTGTGCTTTTATCAGTTGTCTTTATATGAGATTGCAGTGAGTGGTGTAAAGTGACTGATTACACTCACCACATTGTGTCCAAACACAGTATGGTACAGTACAGTGCAGTAGTAGAGCAATCTGGCTAACATCCTTTTTCATCCTATACAGTATTATTGTATTGTTTTTCTTAGTATTAATGTGAGTAGATTCACTTTGTGATAAAGTAGTGTTTGCTTTTAGTAATGAAGCTGTAAGAGCGAAGCTGCTTGGTAGTACCTACACATGACTGCGTTTTACTGCTGCCCTATGGGGTTTTGGAGCCTTGCAGTGATGACCTAGGTGGGGCCTCTTCTGAATCTTGCCACTTTTTGAGTAGGAGGTGGGGAGCAGATACTCAAGTATCTCTAAGTGTATCGGCGGCACTGTGCGGCACCCATGCATGTTTTATCGCCTCGGTCGGCTATCAATTTGTTCACAATCAATAAACCTTCACCGGCCGACAGGCTCCCAGATGACGAATTAGATGCTCACCTCCCACGGCTTCTTCATTTACACGCTGAGCTTGTTTACAGTGTGCATGTATGTGTGTGTGTGTGTGTGTGTGTGTGAGCACAATACTCTCACTCTGTCTTTTCCTCCGTCCCCTAAGATTTCTCCCAGGATCTGGGCACTTCTGTAATCACAAGCAAGGAAGGACTTAAAAACATCATAGCCTTGACGCACTATTCTCTTGTCACATGTTGCAGTTGAGTAGTATGTTTATGTGTATATGTGTTATTTGCACACATTACTACCTTCAAGGTTTGCCTTCAGGTCATTCTGTCACCCAGTGCTGTGGTGTCAGAGAGAATGACCTCTCATTTGCTTATGAAAGCACTGTGAATTAATACAGTAACTGTTTAATTGTGGTGAGTTGATTAAATGATATTCAACGCAAAATTACTTGACATGGTGTCCCAGTGTCACATTTACACTGCGCTAAATTAATGACAAGGAGGAGTCCAGTGTCAAGCTGAGTCATGATACTGCTCAAGCTGAGTCTTAATACTGTAATGCCTTAATTTTTTTTTACTTATATAAGGTTAATAATTTATTGCATGTTATGTATTAGTGTGTGTGTGTGTGTGTTGGTTTTTCTAAGCGACCGTGACGACATAAGTTGACGTCACCACGGTTGATCCGAATCAGAAGCTGAAAAATAAATAAACCAAGAAAACATGAGTGTGGAAAATGGCAGAGAAACCGAGTGAGAAGAAGATTGTGCAGTGGTCAGAGGAGATGACAAAGCATTTGCTTACGATTTGGACGTCAACTGATTTCCAGCAGAAGCCAGACAGTAGCACTACAAAAAGTAAACCATATTCTGAACTGGCCAAGGAATTTGCAAGGGCTGGGTTCCATCGCACAACAGAACAAATCCCCAACATACTAAAAAAGTAAAGAAAAACTATTGAGACACTAAAAAGGAGTTAAAGACATACCAGGCAAGACTGATTTTTTTTCATCTCCGCAGCTTCCCCTATAGTCGGCAATTTTTTTAATTAATAGCAACAACCTAGGGTTAAATTAAAGTCAGTTTACTTACAAATCAAAGAATAGAAACCAGCGATGATCATTTTCGTACGTTACGTTGACTGACAAGCCGGTAATAATTGCAATTTTGATTTCATTCACTTTCAGTTTCGTTTCCTCTGACCCGGTATTTCAGATCCTGCAAGTGTAGTAACCGCAGAACCTACGCTAGAGACGGTCGAGAGAGCCTTCATTCAGCTGATAAGTTAACCTAAAAACGTTGCCTGGTGTGCCTTTAAATAAATGTGGCAATGGATGTGGAGATTTTTTTGGGGTGGCGAAGCAGCACCCTGTGTTCGATGACACATAATGGACTCGCATAATCGTATGAACATGGGCCATTCACAGACAAGCATTTCTGTTCCCAGTGCAACTAGTGTGGGAACCAGCTCTGACACCTGGATGACCAGCCTGAAAATAGCTACAGCAATTTGTTGTTGACTTTGAAATAATTCGGAAAGTCCTCAATATTTCTCCGCCTTCCTTTTTCCATGCCTAACTCTTTTTAGAGGAAATAAAACTATACTTTAGAATTGTTTCCCAAATGATTACTTTTTAACAGTGGTAGATAACATTAGAAGAGGGCATGTAATCCTAATCCTAATCCCCTGTCACACAAGCCAAATCTCTTTTTACACCAGTCAGACAAGTTCCTGATGCCACTGCCCAGTTTCCGACCCTTGCTCACCGTACGTGCAAAAATAGTGACAACAACACAACTGTGAAGCATGCCTCTGATCATCAAGGACAAGTCTGCACACAAATACTCCACTTACTTAAGATACTTTGTGCAACAATTTATTCTGTGGGTTGTAAAAAATTATTTTAATTATTTGTGCTCACACGAACATTGACATGCAGAGTGTGTGGACCATTAGCACATTCGTGGTGTCCTACACACCTGTAAGAGGCCTGTGCCTTACTCTCTGTGTGTTTCACAGAGGCACTGCTGGCATGCCGCAGAGTGCTCTAATCTCAGTGATTGCTGCATCATAACCTTGGCATTCTCTCCGATCCCAAAGAGGCTTGTGTAGGCTGGAATGACGTCCAGCCTCATGCAGACATATGAGCTCACTCAACTGAACAATATTAACCTGCTTTACTGCCCTGTTATTACCAACATCAGGTCAGCCCAGCAAAAGCTTTATATTGAGTGGAAGGAAGTGGGAGCATTGTGGGAGAATGAGAAATGACTTGTCTGATTATAATAAAGGAGCCCAGGACCAGACAGCTCTCACAATTTACAAGGCCCTCGCACGCCACTAACAGGCTACTGTGGAGCTATTCCCACTGTGCATAAGTGTACCTTTCTTTATTCACAGCCTCCCACTCCTCAGCCCTATTTATTTCTTTTATTATATTCCAGGTCTTATTAATACATCCCTATATTTTTACATGGGCTGCTCCAGGCTCTTGTCTCTGGAAATGTAATTTTTTAAGTCACCTTCTAAATTATTTCCTCAGCGCAATGTCGTCTTGGCCTGCTATGCTTTGAGAATGGGACAGTACTTTGGTTCTGCGACTCGCCATTTCTTGAAGGATTCACTGAAACCTTTTTTATTTCATCAGAAACTGTGAATTCTGACTATTCTCTTCCATTCAGTCTGTTTTCTTTTTATAGGACATTCCCAAATAAAATAATGTATTGGGCTACATTTGCTTTTTTTCATATGACGACAATGGTCATAGAGTCATTTTCCTTTTGTATGAATGCACATAATATATGAAAACACTCTTGAGTGTTTTATTTTGCTAGGCTGTCAGTCAGTCAATGAAAAAGTAAAGGAAAAAGAAAAGAAAAAAAATGTAACATGTGTATATTTTATTTATGGCTTTATCGATTCCATCTAGATGGGTTTTTTCTGACATTTTGCGACATTAATCCAGTTTGGAAGGCTGGCTGAAGAACATTGGATGTGTCAGTCTTAAGGGACCTGACAGTGTCACCCACTGCAGATCTCATTTATTCTCTTGGAGAGTTGGACGGCAACTCACATGTACACCCACACATATTCCCACTCTTAAACACACACTGCCACACATGCTACATTGAGTTTCACATAAGCTGAGCAAGTGCATGCGCCTACACACTGCCACACACACACACAAACAGACACATGCACAGCCACACACAATCTCTGCCATTTGCTCTCCTGCATGTTTCTATCAGAGAGTTTCAGTGTGAATTAGAGCTCTGACCATTACCCACTGGGTAGTTTTTGATCAATTTTTCTAACACCATTTACCTCAAGAGTTGTAGGCCAACCTTACAGTCTCCTTTCAGTGAGATTCAAAAGGGTGGCCGTTAGCTACTGGTGGTATGCATTCTTCAGTGTTTTGGGGCACCATCAGGCTTTTTTGAGGCATTGCTGTGTGGGTAACACTATGTAGGTGATTGCCAACAGCTGGGTTGGCATCTGTCCAGAATCCTTTCAGTCCATGGAACTACTTAAGCACAAATACATACACAGTGATTTCACCATCTTGTTATCATAGCAGACAAAGGAATTAAATATTGATCCTCCTGGTGGAGAACAGCATCACTGTGCAGAATTACAGTCTCTCTCTTTTTCTCTCTCTCTCTCTCTCTCACACACACAGATACATACGCACACTCACACACATTTTCGCACATTCGCTCCCTGCCTCCCTAGATGCTTCTTCTATCACCAATTCCTGGAGGACCAGGTGTCTAATTTTGAATTTAATGCTCAATGGCCACAAAGGCTCTGGTGTTAGAGAAGGGATAAGGGACAGACACCCGTGCACACACACACACATAGTACACACACACATTAGTGAATCTAAATGCACAGTGTACAGAACGGAGGCCCCATGGCACTAATTGGGAATGATGGAGGGCCTGGGAGTGGAAGGTATATTCTGGTATTTGAAGACAGATTCAGACCTCAAGCATGACAATTGTTTTCCACAGATTTGAGTTGGATGTTCCAAAGCTCTTATAGTGAGACAATTCATATGTATATCAATTTCTGCAAGATCCAAAAAGCTTGCTTTTCTTCAGCCTTACAAACACCTGTTTAAACTCCATGAATTGTAATTGTGTTTGTCTAATTATGAAGATGTGTACTTCACTCTCTATAATGTGTAGTTTTATATGGATTATTGTATGCTTGCTGGCTTTTCATGAAGTCTAGGACTGTTTTAAAAACAGTTTTGCTTGTAGCCTTTCTGTTGCTGATTTGGAGGTGATTAGCTGTCTTCCTTGGGTACTTTTCCAACTGCATGTGATTTTATTTATTTCATTTCTATACATGTTGTTCCATCCCAGTAGGGAATGATTGATTTCCTCACTGTGGGTAAATGCCATGGGCTACAGGCTCTACCGCTGATTTCTCATTTGATGAAAATCAACAAAACATCATGTGAGTTTTACCAAGTGGAAGCGAGGCTGCAGTGGCCTGAAAAAGATGCAGCGTTCGCAAAGACAGCAAACTGTGCTTCTCAAAGCAATCAGTGATGGCGTTTCATGTGGTCATGGCTCCTCTGCATATATTTATCAGTAGTGTAAGATGGGTAGATGCTGTGTTTATTGGTTGACTATATTGTCAAATATAGTTACTAATCAGGTGCATGAATGGTGCATGATTTGATTGATTTTTTTTTTTCATGTTTTCACTATAAGACGTCATAATTATGCATTCACTTCTCCCTTCTCTTCATTAATCATTGATCTACAAATATTCAGAGAGCAACTATTTATGTATAGATAAAATCATAGAGAAGAATCTACCATTTTCTTCACCTTTTCCAGGTTCTAAAACAGTATTCTACTATGTCCAGCTTAATGTATAAGTGTATAAATACAAATATTGCTGTGCGGCTAAAATAAAAATTATGCGCTATGTGTCTAGCAGTGTATAGAATGTGTAAGATTTTTGTATGTTCACATGTTACTTCAAAAACTGACACATACAGAAACACCTCCTATTGTCAACATCAATACTGACTTCATGTCTGACATACAGTATGACTGTGTGTTTTCCATTCCAGAGACACTTGAGCTGCATTCAGAACAGTTGCTGCCCTCCGAACATCAGCTCGGTGCAAATCCCTGGAGATGTGAACTTCTTTGCCAACCATCTTGCCATTCCCACTGTGCAGTTTACATCCACAGCAGCCAGGACACCAGAGGTACAGCATGTTCCACAGACACCCACCCCAGTAGGCCGCAGGCACCAAGTATCTGCCTTAGTTGCTTGTGTAGTCTGGTCTCTCCACTGATTATACTGCTCCCTGAGAGAAAGTGCCACTAGCACAAGGACTATTGTAATGATAGAAAATGAGAATTGTCCGGAGGTGAACAGTTGCAGAAAATATGAAAATCTGCTAACTCTTCTAAATATACACCCCGTGGATTTATTATGTGTCATATGCCTCCTCTTGTCTAAGATGAGCTTTGAATAATGTGCATGTGGATAAGTCTAAGAGCCATTGCCTACCCCTTTCAAGGCTTCAAGAGAGGAGATCTTTTAACAGTTAAGAGTTCATTCTCCTGGATTTTACTATATTTCTGTGGTAGTAACGCACATATATTTCGGCATGAACACTCATACTTACATAAACGCACATACTTACACCTTAGCTTTTACTAAGCTCAAATGTCATTGATGGCCAATGAGGATGTACCCTATGCATGACTTAAAGGTAATTTAAGACCTCAGCAAATGAGTTAACTTGGTTACAAACACAAACATAGTTTAGTCTGCAGAATGCTGGTGTGTAGCTATGTGAGTGTTCCATCTATACATGGATTCCCTTAAAACACCTTTTCTGTGAAACACCTAATGATTTTATGTCAGGCAGGCTGTCTCCACAGGCACGTCCTCACCATCTCTCCTGTGTAGACCTGTCTATTCCCAGTGGGAAATTACTTGTTTGTTCCACTGCAGAACAATGAGCTCCATGGTCGAAACGTGATTGGCTCAATGACTCAATTGCCACATTTTTTAATGTTCATTTTGATGGTTCAAATGAGAAATCTGGCAACAAATGTCTGAAATGCAGAAAACTTCCTTTGCTGAAGTTTGAAGGTGCATAATGCATAAATATATATGTGTGTGTGTGTGTGTGTGTGTGTGTGTGTGTGTGTGTGTGTGTGTGTGTGTGTGTGTGTGTGTGTGTGTGTATATAAGCATTACCTTTTGATCACACAGCTGTTCACAGTTGTTCTTCTTAGGAGTGTGTCCATGTTTTCATAATACAGATGGTGACAGCAAATTTCCTTGTGGCAACTTTCCCACAATGTGCTTAGGAAGTGCAAATGAATGGAATGGAAAGCGGCTATTGAAATGAGCCCCAAATATAGCATGAGGTTGTATGGTTTGCCCCTCATCAAAATGATGCGCCAGTGCATACCTTCACTGAGAACTGAGTGGTCCGGATATTATATTTCAAAGCCTGACCCCTTATTAAGTGGTAATAGCAAGCATGCACATCTGGTTGAGGACTAGACCATGGGACATATGAAAAGACGATATTCTACCAGCTGATCAGCTTAGCTCTGCCCTCTTAAGACCCGTTTGCTCAGTCTGTGGCTAACTAGCCCTGTGTACAGAATAACAACCTTTGAGATGCATCTTTACTTAGAATTATGAAGGCCTTTATTTCCCTTTATTTTCAAGCATGAGGACACCTTAAGAGCCATTACTCCACGCACAGTACAGTTAGTACATTTCGAAATTGCTCTCTGAAGACATTCTTTGGCATCTTCCCAAAATACTCTCTTCCTTTGTGCTTGTATACATTTTTAAGGCATTTAATTGGTTTTATTTCTTGTTTTGTTTGAGCAAACCACCAGCCTTTGTTGTTCCTGTCAATGTGATGGTCACGTGATGAAATACAATTCTCATTCTGAAATTTGCGCCCGTTTATTGTGTGTATTTTCATGCTGACAAACTCAGATTTTACCCATGTGGCAAGCAGTCTTTGACCGTCTTGATGGGTTCGTTTCTACATTTCCCCTGCATGGCTCCATTAAGCATCTCCTCCATCTAGGCTTGAGGCTTGTAACTCAAAGCACTCACTGCTTTTCCAACCTTTCCATAGTCATTTTTATAAAGCAGGCATGTTTTTCTATAACTGAGGTTAGTGCTGGTCTCAACAAGGCTGACCTCTTACCTCTCAGCTAGATACTAAGGCTTCATAAAGTGTCCTCGCCCACACCTGTAATTTATCTGAGAATATCCCCTCTTTCCATTACTTGATCTCAACTGAATGCTGTGGCCATACTGTGTCCTGAAAGATAGGTGCAGTTCTATCGCCATAGTATTCTATGTATATACATATAGTAGAAGAGTAAGTGTTTATGTAGGAGTACTAAAAGTTATGTGTGATAATCCATACCAGTTTATAACTAATGTAGAGCTAATCATTTCAGTTGGAATGACTGCCTACCATTAACATGCTTATCATTGCTTTCACAAATGATACCAATTTGACTTAATCCTTTGACTTAATCCAGTGTTTTCCCCCAGATGGGAACATACTGTCCTTCTCATAGCTAATTCCTTTACCCAGATTTGCCTTGGCTTACTGGCTGTGTCCTCCTGAGTCCTGCATTAAACCAGATACGGTATTTTATTGTGGCTCTCCCAAATATTCAAATTGTTGCCACTATTGTGTTGACTGAGCCTCATTTGACTGTCCAGAGTATACCAGTAAATTTAAGACACCTCTCATTAAGATGAAGTAACATTGTTCAGACATTCAGTTTAACTGTCCATGAGCCAATAGGTGGAGTGACACTGCCAGTATTGGAATATGGTCCCTGAAGCTGACATTAATCACATAACCCAGGGGCAGAAACAGTTTATTGTTCCCCCGTGCAACGTTGCTGTCGCGCTATCGCAACAGTGGAGGCATTTCTGTGTGAGGCATAGCCAGCTCTTTAAATGGCCACTGAGCAGACAAAACCCTGCCGTGCTCCCCGCCCATCCCAAATGATCTCCAATGGGGTGGAAGTAAAGAGGGGGCACTTTGGCCGGGCAAACACGGTTTAATTATGTGGAAAGGATGGATGGAGCATGGATGACAGGTACACTGCATCTGGGGGACCGATGCAATGCACGTGCAACACGGGCTGCGGCACGATGATGAACTAAAGACAGAGTCTTAACAAGGTCACAGCCATCCATCAGCTGAAGGGAAGCATATGCAAAGAGAGGGAGGAAAAGGGGGGAGAGTGTGTAGAGAGAGAGAGAAGGAAAGAGAGGGAGTGAGAACAAGGGGATAGAGAGGAAAGAGATTACAACGTCTGTCTGTGTGTGCGTGTGTGTGAGAGAGTGTGCGAAAGAGAGAAACAGAAATGTGTGTGTGGTTGTGAGTGTATGTGTGAAAGAGAGAAAAAGAAATTCAGCATATAGAAGAAGAGTAGAAAAAGGACAGAATAGAGAGAGAGAGAGAGAGAGAGAGATCAGAGTGTGTAAAGGGAAAATCTCCAGAACATGAAGACTAAGGTTTCTGATGATTTGTTAGTTCTTTTCATTACAAAGTCATTTAGGTGATTGCCGGGAGTCCCGAAGGATATAGAAGCCGTGCCTTTGAAGCTGTCCTAAGAGAGGCTAGATGAATGACAGGGGGAATCATGTTTTGAGGGTGATGGAAGAAAATGATTTAAAGGCAAAAAGGAAGATATTTCGTTTATTTTCTTTCTGTGCGTGGAGTAGCTTTGAGGCAGGCCCTTGTTGACTTTTCATTAGCAGCCAACACAAGAAAGAGCAATCCCCCCACTGACAAATGTCCTGTCTGGAATAGCAGGACACATGCTTAACAGCTGTGCTGAACACTGCACATCCTCTGGAGAATATCCCCCATCACATCCTTGCCCCAAAAGGCACATCCTCACTACGTTACTTTACATTACTTTAAATAAGGAAACTGCTGCTTTGAATGATTTTACCATGTGCATGAGAAGACATGCAGATGTCGAGTAAATTTTGCACATGTATTTTGACCTTGCTGATGTAGAGATATGGTGGAAACCATCTGTGAAAGGCTCTAGGGCATCATCGCACCTCAGCTCCGTTCAGATTCATGCATCTCCCTGTTTCCTGAGCACTTAATGTTCCAGTTCCAGTATTTTACGCTTTGTGCTGTTTTTCATACCATTTGGTCAGTGGTCAATGTTCTCAACATGTTGTGACCTTGGCCTGTCATCTGCTTACAAGTTTTGATTTGTCAGAACACTGAATATTTCTGAAAGCATATAACATTTCACAATTCCCATAGAAAAAAAGAAATAAAGCATCATCTTTGATGCTTTCTGGAGACTTCTCATATCAGCTGTTTTCTTTCTTCATCACCTTTTGGAATAAATGCTCATCTGTCTTTGCAATGGTGGATGTTGTTTGATGTCACGCAGATCTGTTGGCTGTTTGTAAGATCTCGCCCTGAGGTTGAGTGCCTTGTATTTGATATGCTCTTTATCTCCCAAAACATTACGTGAACACACACACACATAAACACACACACACACACACACACACACAAATAAACACACACACTTCCTGCCTTTATCCCAGATCCGTTTGTTTTGTTCCATTTTACCTCCCTAGCGCAACCCTGTAATGGAGTTTGTTAAAATCACTTTGCGCTCAGCTTGATCTTATTTACTATCACACGCACCATCAGCCTGGCTGTTGGACGAGAATCAACTTCAGGAGAGATGGGATGCTGACCCAGAGATTTTGGTGCAGATGTGAGAGCGCTTCCGGAAAACCCACATGTCCCTCCTCCTCCCGTGCTCTTTGTGGAGCAGCAACAGAGACAGTGCAGAAGTAGGTGGGGGGATGGGGGAGAGAAAAAAACTTTAAAAATAAACACAGCGGCCACGTCAACTTTTTTTT
Organism: Tenualosa ilisha; assembly: GCA_015244755.2. Lineage (NCBI taxonomy): Eukaryota > Metazoa > Chordata > Actinopteri > Clupeiformes > Clupeidae > Tenualosa > Tenualosa ilisha. The sequence goes on from PYXC01000407.1 coordinate 4,107,799, forward strand.
TTTTTTTTTTTTATTCCCCTCCCTGTTCTCTCCTTCCCCAGAAGGTTTCACCTCCTCCGTGCTCGTTTGTTCATCTGTCTCATCCTGCACACATGCCTGGCTAAGCATTTGCTGTGCAATACTGGTGTGCCCCAAACTGTGAAAGTAACCTTTTCCCTGGCATTCAACACATCAGACCGAATTAGAGCACGGAATTGTGGGACTGTTTGGGAGTCAGCTCCTTGGGCCAGATCTGTGCAGCAGCATCCACCTCCTAGGCTGTTTCTCTTGAACACCCGAGAGCTTGAGAGGAGCCTTGTGATTCGACGCCTTTGGATTTAAAATGACAAACTTGCTGGAGGGCTTGCATGAATGTATACGAGTGGGTGGATGGGTTAATGTTTGTGTGTGTGGGTGTGTATGCTGTATGTGTGTGGGTGTGTATGCTATATGTGTTTGTGTGTGTGTACGTGCACATGTGTGCTGAGGTCATTGAGTTGGTTTACAGAATGTGTGTATGTGTACATGACAAAGCAGTTTGTGTGTGTGTGTGTGTGTGTGTGTGTGTGTGTATGTGTGTTACACAGAAAGCCTAAGTTTTGTGTCATAGCCTGGAGCATGTGCTCTGATTTGTACATCAGTGTCAGTTTGTCTCATAACCCACCCCACTCACTTCAAACAGCTTTGCTTTTATAGAACATAGAGACAGTAGAAGGTGGTCCATCTCTATCTTTACCATCAGCTGTTACCTAACTAAAAAAATAATAATAATAATCTTGCATGTGGATTTTGCATTCAAATACTGATACTGTATTCATCAGTCCAGAATTCTAGAATTACATATATAAAACCAATAACCTGGCCGAAAGCCATACAGCATAGTCAGACAATGCATTAGACAGGATAAGTATTTTATTTTTGTAAATGCGCATGCTTAATGATTTAATGATTAGAATTGATGCACATTATTTTTTATTCACCATTGTCTTTGCTGTCAAATCTTTCCTTTTGTAGAGCATTTTTTTATTCCATTAGTGTAGTCAAGCACAGGTTTTAGGGTAGTGTTTTGGGCTGCATGAGGCTTATAGGAAAACTTGCTTGTGTCTGCATTTTCCCTGACACCATATCTCTGCCTTAATGCAGTGTGACGGCTCAGGAAAGGGCTGCCCAGCTTTGCTGCAAACTCTCCCTCACCAGCTGGTCAGCGCAGCCCCCACTAACAACCCCTGTTCCCTTGTTTGGACCTCAGAATTGATTACCAGTCGACATGTGCCCGAATGTGCTAACACCTGTCACCCCTTATATATTAGCCATTCCACCTCGACCATTTCTCAGTCTTGCTCTCTCTTCACGGCTCTCTCTCTACCTCTTTCTCTCTCTCTCTCTCTCTCTCTCTTTTTTGGCACTTATGCAAATGCCATTCGGCCCTTAAAAAACGTCTCTCGTCTCAGTCGAGTGCTGTGCAGGCAGCCCACTCAGGTCTCTCCGTCTTGCCCAAGGTGCTGCTTTAGTAGCCTGTGCACGACTAATCTAATTAGTGGTATGAAGTTGCTGCAGCTGGATCAAGGAGATAGGGCCAAGCCCAGTGTCTGGCCATCAGATGTGTCTGTCCACCACCACTGAACATGATCCAATTGACAGTTGAGTCAGGCCCACCCCAACAACCTACGGTCCACCATCTGGCTTTACCAGATGGGAATGACCTGCCTCTGGACATTTTTAAGAGCAGGTAGCCAGGTGCTGTGACTTTATGTTGAACGTGATTGCGCTCACTGAGCTGGCTTTATATAGGTTGGTAAAAACCAGTGAGGATTGTTTATTGGGCGGCACAGCATGCAACCTAGTAAATCCATTTTATGTTACCCTGTTGGTGGTAACATCCAGAATCTGTTAAAAGTAAACCTTCCCCTCAGTAACCTACATGTACATAGATGTTATTTCAACTCTTTTAGTCTACTCACCCTTTCTTCACAGAATGTGTCAGATATGTTTAATTTTCAATTCAATTAATGAACATCAAAGGAATAAGAGAAATAAGCCCTTTAGATTGCAATTCAGAATGTATTATTTAATCAAAGAACAATGAAATGCAGAATATTTTTGAAAAATAAGGGTAGCCTTGTGTTGACCTTTTCAGCGCTTTCCATTGTGTCAAAACAGCTTTGACATAATGTATAAGTGTATGCCTCAAAGCACACATACAATACACATGACACATTTTGTAACGTAAAAATGTACTTAAACACGTCTGCCTATAGAAAATAACAAAAAATTTTATTTTTCCTCGCGTGTGCTTCATGTCCTCAGTACATGATAAGGTCGAGCATATCTTGAAGGTTCTTCATGCAAAATGAATTCATTTTGCTGTTAAAATGACTTTTACATCTAAAAATACATTTCCTTCATTTTCCTTGGACCTAGAATAGGACTGTGTTCATAGATAGGAATAGTTCTCCAGTGGGAAAATGAACACACAAGGGAAATTGAATGAGACATTAACCTCTAAAGGATGTTAAAGGAAAATTTCCTTGTTTGTCTTTGTCAAACACAGTTGACAGTACATTCAGAACAGCTTTCTTCATGTCATTGGGGTTTTTTTTATATTTTAAATACATATATCACATTACATTCTGTAAGTGGGACTTGCGAATTTAACTTCAGTCAGTTGGTTAGTGTCCCATTTTTTAATGTCTGAAAATCCTCACTCTGGTGGACACTGCCAAGACCTCAGGGTTATGTTACTCATCATAAAACAACCTCAAGAATATGAAACTAAGACTGAGCGAATGTCTAAATGCAGTATTTTTACACAATGGTATTCTATTTAAAGGACATTTTGCCACTGGACTATAAGGGCTATATACATATACATATATGCAATGTATAGAAAGCTCTATCTCACCCATGCGTTGTTCTACAGAGCATGGATGCACATCCTATTGCCTGACAAGTTTCATTACTGATCTATGCCGCATGATACATGGAAATATTTGTTCTTTTCTGCTGTGGCATGAGCCCATCTAATCGAGCTGGTCTATTTTGTCATATCACAGAGCACCTCATCAGAGCCAAGTCAGACAAATATGGCATCTGCTCGGTGGAGCTGCGAGTCATGTGTCCAAGCTCCTCATCAGTCTCCTGGCTTTTAACCTGAGCATCTGGGCTAGAGCAGGAGGCTACAGGCAGGGTACTAATCGGCCTTGCACGTTTGCCTTTTATTTGCAGTCACCCAAGGGAGCGCCATCCCAACTGATGTATCCACTATATGGGTTATGTATTCTCAGCAAAAGGATGCTGTGGTTGCCTGCTTTATCTCTGAGTATCTCACTTTATATGGCAAACGCATGTTTTTACTGCGTGTCCCAGCCACACACTTGCGATCCACATTGCTGTCACGCCAGCTTATGAAATCAGCCCTGCCATAAAATTGGATGTGATTAGATTCTACATTTTGAGCACAAGCTGAACTCCTGTCTCATTTTACTGTCACACTGATGGACCCCATACAAGAGGGGCTGAGGGCTGTGAGACACAGAAACATACACATTGACTGATTTGTAAGGATAGCCCCCCCTTGGAAACTCATCGTATTTTGGAACAGACACACTTCAGCCAGCTGGGATCTCCCCGTGGGGTGCTCAGTAGGACCCCCACTTCCCTGCAGGTGATGAAATGAGAACAACACTGTAGTTTCTATTGATCCTGGGATCTCCTGCCCCCCTCCCCTGAACACCACTCGTGGCTCGTTCTACACGTAAACCAATCCTTAGCTTCCCAGGGAATGATAAGATAGCCAGGGCCATGAAAGAGAGTGGAGGCACCTGAAAGCAATCATTAACGCCTCCATTATCTCCTCCCAGTCTCTCTGTGGTAAAGGGCCATTACCCAGGGTTTACAGGCCCGTCACTACCAGCTGCCAGCTTACCATCGCAGCAGTAGACCTCAACAGAGTTCAGAATAATCCATATTTCTGGCACTGTGCTATGTATTTGTATGGTGCATTGTATTAAAACAAATATTGACATTATGCATAGAAAATAAAGGCATGTTGTCCTGGGCTCTGTAAACTGAATTGAAGTATATTTCAAAAGGCAGGTAGCTGCCATGCCCTTACGGAGGCTTTATTTCAGTGGCATTCCCTTTAAGATTTCACCAAACAGTAGTACTTGTCTGTTTTTCCCCATTCCTCTTAACAACTCTATCAAGATCCTTGCCAACACATGCATTTTTTATTAATCATAAATTAAGGTTATGCTTCTCCAATTCACCTTCCTTAGCTGTTACGGATCAGTGAGATCCATTTGCTTGTGAACTGTTTAGCAGTAAAGGGAGTATTTTGGTGCTGCGTTTTCTTACCCATAAATGTGGTTTATTTTCTCATGTCACAGAATTCTGAGCTTTTTAATTAGCAATTTATTTTGGGTCTGGCACACAGAATCATGCCATTAGTTTTATCCTCTCTGCTTTTAAAATGTTGTGCAAGACAGAGACTTCCTGATATTACCCAATATAGTAGTTTGGAACTGTTGTATTTCATTGCTTTGTTGCAGGTGTCTATTTGAAATGGGGCCACTTTGTAAGTGGTGAACATTAGATCTTTATAGGAGACAATTTTGTGTTGTTTTTAACTAGAAAGTGCCATTGGCTACTCGTTACTTTGCATAAATACAAGAGGCATGGTGGTGGTGTGCAAACAAATGAGCCCTTCCCAAATGCAAAACAGTTAGGATATTTACTGTAACCTCTGGAGAGAGTGAAGTAAATTATGTAGGCTTGAATTAAATTTTACTTGAGAACCTTTTCATGTTTCTGATACTCTCCTTCTCTCCACCCCACCTTCTCCATCCCTCACGTTCTCCTCTCCTTTCCCTTGGTTATGGAATCTTATTTAACTTGAACTCGCAGTATTAAGTTTCCCTTTGAAGCCCCTGGTTGATTACATTAGTGATAGCTGCATGAAACGGCAGCTGATCCCACTCCCTCCCTTACTGATGAGCCATACTTTTAGTGTCTTTGATTATCCCTTGCTGCCGTTAACACCACTTGAATATTCATGTGCGTGTTGCCAACAATAGACCATTAGTTCTGGTTGCAGTGATATAACGCTGTACTAAACAGCTCTCAACGTTTGTGCTTGTCCTAAGACTGAAAGCCTAGGTGTTTTGGAGAGGGTGATCTATAGCTTCATGCTGATTACCCTGTTCAAAGCATCATTTTCTAGCTTACATAAACAGTGTGTGTCCCACTTGCTCTGACAGAGAGACTGTGATTCCTCTCACGTGCTCCCGCTGGCGTGTAGGCAGGCAGACAGGAGTGCTTCGTTTCCAGGGCACAGAGGCCCCCTTCTGGCTGTGAGCCTCAGCCTCGTCTCCCTCCTTTGTGTGTGTGTGTGTGTGTGTGTCATTTGCTTTTCTTTCTGTAAAACTTGAGAAGGGGAGGAGGGTTGTTAAGCAGGGATAAAGCAGAGACACAGCAGGAGAAGCATCAGCATGATGTCTGACACACGAATACACACAGATGCGCGCACACACACACATGCATATACACACATGCATACACACAGATGCACACACACACACACAAACACAAACCACACTCTAAATCTGAATCAAACACAGGTGAAGACATGCACAGATAATCTCAGACAGGATCTGAACACACACACACACACACACACAGACATACAGATCTGACATCTGTCTGTACTGGAAGACTCTTATTGCACCCCCCTGCTGCAGGTGCTCCCCTTACTCATGAGTGTTACAACTTCTTTCCTCTGTAGCCATCTTAATCACCACCTCTACCACTACCATTACAGGATCTGTGCCTATCTAAAAGCAATTTCTGTAGTTCCTGTTCCTCATGTTTAAACCCTTTTGCAACAGTTGTGTGATTTATTCATACAGCTTTAGCCCCGCTTGACTGTGTGGCATGAGGCACATAAGGCAGAGATAGCATAGGTCTGTAGCATAGGACTGTCTTTCTCTCAAAATGGAAACAGAGAGCATCCACAGAAGCTATAATTTTCAGATGGCTACAAACAGCCCTCTTCTAACTGGTTCCATGCAATTGCTCTATTATGATTTTCTGAAAAGCCCTTTGGTCATTGATATCTAGATCTAGTCTCCTTCCTAGTCACTAATGGATAGGGATGATCCATTCAGACTCCAGCCTTTGATACCAAGTTAAATGGACACTCTTTGTAGGGGGTTGTGCACAGATCAGAAAAATAGGCTTTTCAGGATGACTTTCGGTGAATGACACAAGGAGTAAGTTGCAAGTTACAGAAAACCGCCCAGACTCCTTTTTTCCTTTTCTAATGCTCCAAATTGTGATACCATGCGTGCCAACTGATGTGACATGGGTCACTACAAAGCAGCCTCTACAGAGTAATAGCTCTCCATGGCTCATTTTGCTCAAAAAACATCAAGGATCAAAGTTTGTGGTTTGCCAGAGATGAAAAGTAACCCTCCAGTCCCACAGTGGGTCTAATGTCTTTAATGTTGTGGTGTGTGGTGCTGTCTTTGTCGTGTCCCGCAACATTGCCACCACAAAGCAACATTTGGGGGGGGAGGAGCTGCTTTCCTCTCAGCAGCTCGCCACACTTGTCTGTTGGACATGCTTAGATGTCAAAATAATGTGAGCTTGGCTCCTTAGTCTTTTCCTCTGTTTCTTGTCTCTCTTTCTCTTCTCTCCTCCTCCTCCTCCTCCTCCTTGCTTTCTGTATGACTGTTATGTCTATCTATCTCTCTCGCCATTAGCCATGCGACATGCCTGTGGTTTAGGCTTAGTGTATTGGCTAGGGCACTTAGAGGTGTGTGGTTGTTTCTGTGATTACTTTCTACAGTGTTTGTGCACATGTGTTTATTTTTATATTTGCTTGTGTCTGTTCACATGCACACCTTGTCATCTTAGCGGCACTTTGTACATCCAGAGTGTGCAACATCAGGCCTATAGGTGGGCTTGATGGGGAGAGGTGTATGTGCTGGGGGAAGGAGGTGACTATAGCTCCCAGCATAGCCAGTGACTCACCACAGAGGTGACTCATGCACCTCTGCAATTTGCAGGTTTGTCTTTAGGAAGGCTTTAGTTGTTGTTACTATTTTAGTGCTTCTTCTTTCATGTTTGTGTGTGTGTGTGTGTGTGTGTGTGTGTGTGTACGCATGTGCGCTGGGGGTTGGGATGGTGGGTGGGTAGCAGAGCAATTCCTGACTTCCCTTTGGTGTCGAAAGCAATTTAGCTTCACTGCTAACAGGGGAGATTTCTGAGTGTGTCCATCACTTGGAAAGCAGCGAGGTCATTTGCGAGTTGGGAGATTTCGACTGCTTTCTGATTGTTATGGCCCTCAGACAGTTTTAGTGATATCATAATTATCATCGTAATTAGTCAGATGCAAACAGCCTGTGGAGATGTACCTAAGTCATAAATTGTTGGATGGGAAGCCTCTTAAATGTTGGCAGTTGTAACACAAATGACAATTGCCTTTCTGTCTCTGTGAAACTTGGATAAAAAACTATTTACTGTAGATATTGCATTTTATTCTTTTAACATGCCTTTGACAAGGAGTACAGTTGATTTACAGATACACATACAATATATTCTTGCGGCATGAGAGGTAGCATCATACTAAAAGAAGGATCTAACCACATTATTTTTATTTCTTTTATTTCCGTTCGTAGACAAGTTTTCTCTCCGAGGCTTTCTTCCCCTCAAAGCCATCCAGTGACAAGGCCCCAGATCCCTCCTTCAGACTCCATGAGGCAGTGGCTAAGGTAAGCTGCTCTGTGTTTTGGATGGTGCAGAGACATCCAGCTCTCTTCCTTTAGCAGTTCGAAAACGGTTTGCCATGCAAATAAGATTTGTGTAGCCAATCTAATAGAGAGGCTTAATTGGTGGCACCTCACTGACAGGAGATTGTGGTCAACACTGTGCTATTTGTTCTGAGCTTTGTAGCCTATCAAAGTACTTCTGCTGCATGCATTGATATACATTGTGTATGCTTCTTTCACAAAGACGGCTTGTGTCATATTGACATAAAGCAGATCTTAGATTAGTATACCTGTCTTTGGAATTGTGTTCTGCTCAGCGTCTCTCATTTATCACTGGAAATGTGCGCGGGTTTGGATTTGATGTGTCAAGATGATGTTTGGTTTAGCCTTCAGTTCACTGTTACGAGCAATTTATGAGGCTTTTTGTTTCTCTATTATCACTTATCTTTCTTTTGACACTTAAAAAAAATAAAGTTGCCAACAATGGAAAGTTCCTGACAGTATAAACGTGTACTGAAGGAATTTGATGTGATGCATGACCATCTGTAACCCAGAGTTGCTGCTTGTCCAATCAATGTAAATCAAGCCCACAGAATTACAGAAAAGTAGTGTAGCCATTTGCTGCTTGTTGCTGACTTGGACACAAAGTTTTGCCATCACACATCTGCCTCTCCTCCTCTCTGTCTATATACACACATATGCACACACACACACACACACACACACACACACACACACACACACACACATAAATACACACACACACACACACACAAACATACACAATCACTGTCTCCTGCTCTCTCAAGCACAGGCGTGCATTCACCCCAAACAGACAGCTCTGTCTCTCAGTCTCTGCCACTCGTCCATCCCCCCCACCTCCCAACTCCCGGCACAGTCCACAGGCTGTCAGGGCTCTTTCTGAGGTGCTGGCAGAATGCTTATGTGGCTCGCCGCTCTCTTATCCAACACTCCCAACCCACCCCACCCCACCCCACTCCACATCTCCGGCTCCTTTGCCCTCGGCCGCACGTCCGCACTAGAAGGCAGGGGAAGGCACTGTCCGCAGTCACCATGTGCCACTTCATTAAAAGCCAGCAGTCACTCCTCTCGTCTCCAGCAGACACTGATTGCTTGGTGGAGGACTCCAACTTGACAGCTCATTTTTCAGCCTACCTGCTCTTTGTCTCTTTGGGAAGGGCAGGTTGCATGTTTTGGGGCAGGAACAAGGAAGACACCTCCCTCCCTATGCCCCCAATATTACCCTCCGCCCCACTTCATGCTCGCGCACACACACACACACACACACAGACATGAAGACACGCATAGATGGTAATAAAATAGGAAAAGAGTGAAAACATAAGTGCTCATAAATATTTTTCCCCTTCTTCTTGCTGAAGCTGATGAAGGCCTCTGTAAGTACGTGGCAGAAAGAAATATGAATGTCGTTACAGCTTCTCATCTCTGCCAAGGAGATAATGTTCAGTGCCACAAATTATTTGAGCTGAGTGGAAGCTGTCTGGCAATGCGACAAAGAAACACAGAACAATGGCATATCCCTTTAAAAGAAGAAGATAAAGAAAATGAGTAGGATGTCGCCATGGCTCTTTCTTGGCCATTTACATATTCAAACGGTGCCTTGCAAGCTCAGTTAACTATGCTGGGAATCGGTCAGAGTGTGCCAAAGTTTGAGGAAAAACAGCCACAGGGTTGATTTAGAATTCACAGAAGAGAATTGGAAGTGTCAAAATATCACATTTCTCAACACAATGGGCAGAGGGGAGAAAAACTTTACTGAATAACAAAGAGAGGAAAAAAAGTCTCTGTCTTTTCCTGGATGCCATCTGTCTCTCTCTCTCTCTTTCGATCTTCCTTCTTTCTTTCTATCTCACTCTGTCTGTCTCTGCCTAGCTAACTCTCATGCACACATACAAATACACACATACATTCAAACACTGCCTAATTCACAAGGGCAGAGAATAACAACTATAAACACTGACAGATCGACAGACTCAAATATACAAGGTGAAAGAGAAGGATGAGAGAGGTCAACTAGACAGAGAATCAATGCATGCATATTCGTCTCCATGCACACATACGTATATGCATGCTGTGGGGATGTACCAGAAATAATTCTGCAAAGCAGTAGTGTCTTATCAAGGGATCCATCCTGATCTCCTGGGACTCCTCATCCAGAGAAGCATCTGGTGGAGGTGGAGAACAAGAGAAAAGAGGGAAGAAAACTCACTCTGCAATTGTTTGAAACCATACATTCACATTGCACTATGAAGAATGGCTCAGCATTTCACCTAATAAAAAAATCTCTTTAGATTGTTATGGAAAATTCCATCAAGAAAACACTGAACCACTGAATTATTTCTTACCCAGGGCGGATGGGAGTATGTAAAGCTTGCATGCTCACAGACATAGTAAACTACTGTTACAGGTTAGGATATTGTCTTAGGCGTCGGCTTAAGGCTAGTGTTGTTTTTGGCGGCCTGTCCTGATTTTAGTTTTAGTCTAGTCTATGTGTCAAGCTGTCATTTAAGTTTTTATTAGTCTTAGTCATGTACATACTCTTTTTAATCTAGTCAAGTTTAGTCAGAATTATCCATGACTATTTTAGTTGTATTCAATAAAAATTGATGACATGTCATGACTGATGAAAATTGTATTTTAGTCTGTTTTGTAGTAATACAATTTTATTTAACCCAGTCAATATATTAGATGTGCCTAGTAGGCTACTATAGCCTAGACGAAACCAAAATTTTCTTTTAGTCAAACCCATTTCATAGTTCAAACAAGGTTATCTTATTATTGTTATTGTTACCTTATAGCAGTGGTTCTCAATTCCACACTCTTTCATAATGAAACATTTAACCCTATGGGTCCTACTGAAATACTGTACTGAATGCAAATTTTTGCATGTGCCCTGTCTATATGATAAAAACTTTTGATATTGAAAGGAGACAATGCAGACATTTAATGCAATTTCAAGATTGGATTACGTGGCCATCGCTAATCATAGAGAGAATAAGATACATTCTCCTGTTTATTTTAATATATACAGCATGCCATATTTGAGTGAAGAGGTCATGAGATATTTCACTGAGATTAATGGGTATGAGATGGATGCAGAGCCATAATAATAGCCTATTATTTTCTTGTAAATTCAAAGCTAATTTTCTTGTGGCCCAATTATCACAGCAACCAGTGAATTACACTATTGGAAAGCTCAGGTCATGCAATTTCACATGATATGTGCATGGTATCTTTGTGACGAAAACATCTGCGTGTAATCTGACTTTTTCTCCCAAAGACAAACCCCAGTTGGCCAGCCATCTCCTAACCCACCACAGACAGCTGTATCATTGATATCAATGATAGAAAAAGTATTCTGAAACAGTTCGAGCTGTATCTTGTATCTGAATAATGCCGGGAGTTGGGATTGTGACGCCTGCGTATTTTGTAAACCACATGTGGTCTTGTTTTTATTCATCAACAATATTACATTATATATTTGATTATAGTTATCATTACATCAACAGCATTCACGTTGCTCTTTTCTGTAACATGACAAAGGTTAGTTGACAAAGTTAACACTACGTATGGCATGACATGAAAGCATAGGATGATTTTACAGTCGCATAGGTGTATATGTAATACTGGTGCCTGTATTTATATGCAGAATCCCAAGTAGTGTGTTTAGCTGTTGTTTCTTGTAGCCACTGCTCCATGCTGTTTCGCACCCCAGGTGAGGGTTCAATCATGGACACTTAGCACATAATTTTAGAGTGACGTGAGCACTGAACGTCAGTAATATGGAATAGTGGAAATGTGTATCTTAGTACACAGGTATAGCGCTGACCCGGGGGAGCAGGCCCAATAGAGGCTGATGGGGAATTAATTGATTCAGCTGCCAAGATATCGTCTGTGCGTACCCTGTGATGCTCTGGCGTTCCCCAGGAACAATGAAATTCCCAGGCTGCTCCCTGGGAAGCGAGGCCAGCTCGGGCCTTGAAAGGCTTAGGCTCTCCTTTTCACCACTAGTCCCCCTGGGACGGCAGCCGCGCTCTGCTCTGTCTTTGTGTTTGCCGAGGGGGGCCGGGGGATTTTCACCTCGCTTCGGGTCCCTGTGCTCATTTTTCACCTGGGTTTTGGCTGCAGCAGGGGGAAAAGGTGACAGGCAGGCTCTCTGTGTTGCTAATTTTTAAAGTATGAGGCCAGTTGGCTTCCCTTGAGTTGGCATGGCGGGCTGGCATCGATCATATGGGGCCCCCAAACTCACACACACTCAATCACCTGCATCCACCCAGTCCCCTTGCAGCATACATTATAGAAAAACACACACACACACCAAGGGAGTGGTTCACTAACTCAATGCTGTGGTTCTGCGCAGGCTCGGGGGAACATTCTAGAACTCTTGTTGAAATTCCCAGTTGTTCCATGTGCCTGTTCGCCAATTAATGTCATGGATGCTGTGGGAAAACAATTTAATTCCCATATCACCTTGTTAGTTGTTTTAGTCATTATTTGTGTGGTTGTGTTTGTAAAGCATATGGTTTGTTTCAACTTAGCAGTTCTACGGCAGAGTTCTACGGCACAGGTCTGTTTTCTTTTTTCAGGGGTGTGATGGATTCAATCTACTCAAGAACTGATAGGGTTTTTTATTATTTCAGATTTTGTGCTGTGGTAATATCAGACTGTTTCAAAACAATTTCTTTTTAGTGATTTAAATTTCCTGCTGCTCCCTTATTGTTTTAATCTGTTCTTTTAGATGTCCCAGTATGACAGTGATATTGGTGAGTTCCGTAGAAAATATCACTGCTTCTGGGATCTTATTTCTCAAATGAAAGCCTTAGTGACAGTTGAGACTATCAGAAAATAGATCACTGCTTGTGAACGCAAAGTGAAAGAGACTAGATGCCATGAATCCTTACTATCAAATCAGATTAGATTGATGGCGATAGAGGCTGACTGTGAGGCAGGGAAGAGTACTGGACCATGCAAGATCCCAGAGGACCGTCACTGCCATCTAAATGTCTCATGAGGACAGCTCCCAATAGTATCACACATTTTGTATCCAGCTGCCTCTCATTTGTCGTGGTTTGCCAGTATTTAGCTTGTACATATGTACTTTAATGAAGTTAGTCCAGAGTGCATTGTGTGTGGCCAACACTGATAACAGGAGGCGAAGCCGACTCATCATCCCCCCTGTTGTACATCCTGTGAAGGAGTTAGTGTGAAATAATGGGGCAGCAGCTGAGATGGAACAGCCCCAATATGATGATGGAGCGAGTGGCCATGTGTTAAGAACCCATTAACCTGCTGAGGAAGCAGGGAGAGTGGAAACCAAACAGTAGAGATAGATGGGTGGTGGAAAGGGATGGTTGGGTAGTCTAAGGGAGTTTCTGAGGAACAGGGGATGAAAGTAGGAAATGAGAGTGAGGAAGGAAAAGAGTGTGATAGTGCATAGAAGAGAAGGAGGAAATGATGAAGTGAAGGAGGAGAGTTGGAAAGATCACGTAGGGATGGAGTTGTGTCCAATATCCCAAACTATAGCCCCTCACTCTGTCTCTGCAGACCTGGAAGGGAGAGCTGAATGCACACCACAGACAAGAGAAGCCATCACTATGTTAGAAGGGAATTGGAAAGGAAGTAAAATAAGCTTTTTTTTTTTTTTGCAGCAGGACATTTGTAGAGGGTAGGACTGATAGATAGGGATTGTTGTACATCCCAGAGTAGGCCTGGACATACAGAGTGACAAGTCAGAAGTGAGTGTAACTCCACAGAGATTGACAAAGTAAGTGTCATGCAGCGAGACTGACAGAACATCACTGAATCGCTGTGACTGACTGAAATCTGTGCTTTACTGGATAGCACTGGGCAAACTTTGGCAACTGTCCCATAGTGCACATTTTGTTGGTGGTGGACAGTGTAATTGTAGAATGCAGAGACAACGTTTGTTGTCTTGTAGTTTGGTCGATGTAATGCTGCCATTTATACAGCTTTGACAAATGTAAAGAGCAATTCAAACACAGAGAACAAACTTCACCGCTGACTGCTTTACCAGCTGCCGTCACACTCCAGATGTGCTGTATATATAACACAATCTAAAGGCTTTTGCATTCCTCAAGACATCTGAATGTGGTCATTGTGTGCCTCTCTGGCAATTCCATTGTTCATCACAAAGTTAATTATAGAAAAACTGTAGAGCCGATGAAAATAGGTGCTTCATTTGCACAATGAATGAGATTCACATGAGTGCCTTGCTTGGTGAAACTCGATGTGTAGCAAAAAAAATGCCATTTGGTTAACTTTCATTAACTGCGAAAGTGCTGTAATTTCTCAATAAAATATTGAATCAGTTAATATGCCATTGTAGCTGGGATGGAAGGACATGCCACATGAAAGTCTTTGGAATCAAGTTAATTGAACAGGCGCACTCAGGGTCCATCTACGTTTGAAACAGAAGCATGGAATAATTATTTGAGAAATGGAATTGGCTGTTCATGTAATGTCCAGAAGCGCACTTCATTGTTCAGCATACCTACGGGAACGGCTATAGCTCTTTCCTTTCTCCATGCTGCACCTTCTACTGGAACTCTCCAAAAGAACAGAGGTGGGGGTGGGTAAGCCCTGCCATGTGAAAACCCAGAGGACCCACTTTGGTGCAGCTCACGTCCAACCCAGGACAGGGGTGATGCAATCAGACAGGACACAATGGCATCTTGATTTGCCACCTTTAGACAGTGGGATGGTGTGACAAGAGCCCTGCTCATCACGGCTTAGCATTTGGACGCAGATGTGTTCTTTTTCCAGTGAGAGACTGTGGGTGGGTGCATGTGTGTGTGTGTGTGTGTGTGTGTGTGTGTGTGTTTGTGTGGATGATGTGACAGTGGAAGTGAGTCCATGGAAGTGATGGAACACCAAGCTTGTCCAATTAAAGGAGCGTCACACATTCCAACTTGCAATACAGTATGAGTAGAGGCAGAGCCATTTAAGAAACTGTAATATTAAAGGCTAAACACAGCAGCCAACAATGTTTGATTACTTGTGCAGCAGCTAAGCATTTTGAAATGAAGCCTGTTTGGTGTAGAGTTATAGTTAAAGAAAGACACAGGAAGAAAACTAAAGGGGATGGTGGCACAATGCTGTGTACATACTTGGTAAGCTAATAAAATGTAGAATGTCAAGTCAGAAGGAATACAACTTTTTTACATTTATGTGACCTCACCTCATTTCTCTTTGCTCATGGCTCTGTCTGTCTGTTTAATCTTCACCTACCTCCCATGTGTACCTAGTCCAGCTGGGGCTCAACTGCCAGACTTGTTCAGTGAAGGATGAACTTCACCACGCCATACTTCATTAATCTCTCTCTGTTTCTTTTTTTTCTTTAATATAAACTGACAATTAATATGTGTCAGAGTTGTTCTGTCAGGCTTGCTTCACTAATTGTCATTTATTGGTTTCTTTGTTGGGTCTGTGAAGTGTAACTCTCTGAGATGTTCATTAGACTGCAAAGAGCATCATAAAAGCTTCACTTGTGAATTTCACACTTGACTGTGTTCAGTTTTTCTTCATAACAAGAACTTAAAGAAACTAGTGACCTGGAATGAATCTGTAAAATGCTCATGTTGCCCAGATTGCTTCTGTTAATACACAGCATATAGTAACAATCATTTGTGGCAAGTTATGTCCATTTTTACTCAGCTTTGAACCTAATAAAAGTTTGAAAGGCCCATAGACGTATTTTGTGTGACAGTGCACTAAAATGCTACATTTTCAAAAAAATGCAGATGTATTTCATGACATCTAATTAATTTAAATGAGTTGTTTTTCCCCCCCGAGTCTTTAAATGTGCTGCTTACACAAGTTTCAGATGCTTGCATCTGCTTCCCCCCTCACTTGAAAAAGTGGCCATAGTGCCAAGACTGAATGAACAACCGACCCAGATAACACACAGTGCTTTCTCCCACCTCTTCTGTTCTCTCATTTGTCCCCTTCGCAAGGCACAAACTGTCAAATTTCCCGCAGCCTCATTATCTCTTTAAAGCAGCATGACTCCTGACTGCTGATCTCTACCCCTGCGAACAGACTCACCCACTAACCTCTCACGCTATTCTCTCATGCTGGCTTTTTTCCTCGGAATGGTGCCATGGAAGTTTATTGTGCCTTAATATACAACATGACGAGGTGTCAGGAAGTAATTTTCCCTGACACCCCGGGATTTAACTCTCGTTGCCAATGGCACATCTTGGAGACGGGTTCTCATATCACCTGAGCAAGACAACTGGCGTCTGGGTGTATGAGAGCTGACATGGACAATGGTTGACGTGCATTGTAATGGGTTGGAAACGTAATTTGTCCGGAGATCCATGCCTGTCCAGCCGTCTGCCTGCACCGCCCCAAGCGCAGCGAGGACGCACAGCTCATCCATCACTCGCCTGTGATTAAAAATCCTCGTTGCACTTTTGAGGCTTGTCTCCTCGGCAGCCTGAAAAATTGAAAACTTGGAAATTAAGACAGGATGACATGTGGGAACTCACCCAGCACTTTTGAGAACAACCCCTCAACCACTCGGCCCCCTCCCCGACCTCTCATTTTTTTTGGAGCGGTCTTTTGTCTTTTGACTGTTCATATTCTATTCCACTATCTTCTGTCATCTTAAAAGAATAATGGGAGAATTTGATGATTTTATATACTGCTAAGTGGAAGTGTCACATTTCAGATTCAAGATAATATTTCAATTCATTGAGGACACTTATACAACTGCTAACTTATAGTAAAGCAGTTCCATTACTAAGAGACTTTTAAGGCAGACTGATTTCACAGGTTCAGAGTAGAACCAGTCCTGCATATGATGGGGACTCCAGTCCACATATTGCTCACAGGTTCCACTGACGATGAGCAATAAAAGAAAAGTCTAGGCACTCTCATCTGGGCAGCCATTTTAATCACATCTGCTTTTATTGTGGTCCAGAGCCTCTCTTAGACAAATTAAATCTATTGAGATTTAAAGATACTACTGATGCGGGAAAAAAAAAAAAAAAACTCTGTTGGTCCTGCATTTTTCAGTGTTAACCTGGAATTATATATTGCCAAATGTTAATGGTCTGTCAATCTAATCAATCTATTTATCCATCCACTTATCCATCTATCATTCTAGAAACTGTTATGGTACTGCTCGAAAATACTATCATTAGCAGGAGCCAGAGCTATGAAACAACTCACCCTGATACAGCTTGAGGTCTTCTGCAGTTGTCAGAATATTGAGCACATTACCTGTGACAGGCAAGCCCAGCTCACTAGCTCATTGCTGTTTACCACAATAATGCTATATTAAGAACACCTTTCTGACCCTTTCTGCATTTTCAGAGTAGGTGATTCCTAAACAACTCAGGTTTTATTTTGTAAGAAGCTGTGTTTTATTTATTTAATATCTGAAAGCTGGAAGGGTTTTTGACATGAATAATTTGTGTGTATGAGAAATCAGGGTCTTCAAATGTCTCTTACTTTTCCCCCTGTGTGAAGCCTTGTTCTGCCTTTTTGTGTTTTTACTTCATCCCCTTCCAGAGGCTTGGATTAGTTACTTTAGTAATGGACCCTGCAGCATTTTCCCGCTTTTTTTCTTCTTGTTGAAGTCCCACTAAAGCCAATTAGGAGGGTCTGATATCCATCTATAATTAGGCAAATAGCACTTAAAATTAAATTGTTAGGGGATTCATGTGGACCTAAATTGTGGTTGTGGGATATCTTACTCTGTGGAGGAAAGCATTTCTCCAGACCGGACTTCTATAATGTTTTCCAGCTGCAGGGCAGCAAGTGTCTCCAGAAATTCATCACTGATTAATGAATTTTACCTAGCATGGAAAATGCCTGAAATTATATCCACTTGCACTATTCCATAGGCCACACTCGCTGTTTGTAATGGTTGAACTGAAAGAACTTTATATTTTTATGCGGAAGCATACCTGACACTTTGTCAAATTGCAGAACAAAGGATTCTACACTGTTAATTTTAAAGCAAATCAGTTTGTTGATCATCAGACAACATAGGTCCAGTCAAACTATTCTGATAACACATAAAAAATGAATCAACAACATGCATAACCTTTAACAGTCATTAGTTCAACAAAAGCAAACATTGAATCATAGAACTGCAATTAGGACTGATCAGTGACTGACTGGGCATTATAGATACAGTCTATGTTGGTTGAGAATAAATCAGGTTATTTAAAACTTTTCATGATACTAAATGTAATAATAAATGGTGTTCTGACTGGCCTGCCTCCACGGCATACTAAGTTTAATGCATAGTAAATGTATGTCTCACTGGTGCATTCATACTTAAGTCACACTTGCACTGAAATATTCTCCAGTGGTTAATTACGCACACCCTTCCAACCACCTTTCCCTTCTCTTACTGTCTGTAACTACCATTGCAGGTAATGGGGAATGTAGGTGAGTAAGAACCTCTACACTTGGCTGGGTGTTAAGTCAGGAGGTGAGGAGTGGATTGCTTCATCCATCACAGTTGTGCACCATAGGCTTCTCTAGGGGGAGTCTAGCCCATTGTGCTAACCTTAGGCCAGGAAAAAAGAAGGAAAATAGGACGGAGAGGCAATCAGGCAGACATGATTGGCAGCAGTCGGCAAGGGGGCCATTTTATTGTGTTTTTAGGAAATTACATATGGGGTTGGGGCCTGTTGTTCCCTAGGGACCTGTCAACAATGTTTATTAAACAGCTCTGTCATCTCTCTCTTTCCCTCTGTGTGTGTGTGTGTGTGTGTGTGTGTGTGTGTGTGTGTGTCTATGTACTTCCATAATGGTCCTCTCATCACAAATGACAGTCTTGGTGGTGAACAGAACATGCTTATGCACATCTCACACAACCAGGCTCCTCAAATGTTCCTTCCTTTAGTGCTTTTAAATGTCATGCTTATTACTACCACCAGCTGATATATTAGCACTGTGATGTCTGTCTCTTCCACATACAAAATGCCCAAGTGCATCTCTCGTTCCCTCTCTTTTTCTCTCTGTCTCTCTCCCTTTTATCATTTTTTCTTTCGTTCTCTCCCCAACTCCCCTACCTATGCTTCCCCCTCCCTCATGTTTTTCCTTTTGGGTTTATGTGCATTAGCCATGCTAGGTGTTTTGGGCATAGCGCTTACTGACAGTGACTCTTACAGGCATGAGTGATGCCCTTCATCTGCTAACCACACACTTTGAGTTTGCTGCTGGACCATATGGTTTTTGGAGCCACAAAGTGCATTTGATCCCTTTTAATACCAGCCCTCTTTCTGAAGTGAGTGAAGGGGAAAAGGAGCTGGATTACTGTGCTGGCATTCCACCAGCCCCTGTGTTCTTGCTCTTTTAAGACTGTCCTTCACAGGTTTTAGCAGATGCTTCCAGTCTGTCTATTCCCACAGACTATTTTTTCTTATTCTTTTTTTTGTATTTTTTTCTTCACTTCCAGTCCAGTTCTGTCACCAACAACAGCTCTCCTCTTTTCAGTGCCTTGTTTGATGTTGGCTAATGATGCTGCTTCCTTTTACGCTTTCACGTTCAAACACCCAACACAAAGGACACGCCACACTAATTGGGGCAGTCGTTGAATTCTGCAGTTGAAAACAAAATATCAGAGTAATAATAAACAGTGATCAGTCCTTTTCGGTCTATATGCTGAAAGTAGGTGGGGTCACAAAATAAAACTAAGTGTGCTTAAGACCCAATAGAGTTCCCACTCACTGTGAGATATTTCCTCTAGTAGTAATTGATTTGAAAAGTATAAACTGAGTGCTGAGTGTAGGCAGTCAAATAGCATGACTAATATGAACTTAACAGGAAGCAACTGAGGAGAACCGAGATATGTGCTGGACACACAATTTAGGCAGTACATTTTCTTTAAAGTTACTTTAATGGGCATGGCGGCATCTCCATCAGCCTCTTCAGTGGCACAGAAAAGTGGACTACTTTGATGTTGGCTTCTGCCATCATATGGTAATTTTGTTGCTGCCTAGCCATTTTTGCCACTAGTACAACAATTACCTCAATGTTGCCATTTTTTCCCAGCGACAGTACTCACAGACCCCTAACAATGGTGCTTTAGGTTAAAACATGCCACAGTTCTCCTTTAATTTGAATAACAAGATTTTATGGATGCCCAGACAGATATGATTAATGTGGTATATTTCAGCTTAACAGCCACTACTGCACCTCTCTCCTCCCTACTGAAGCAGTGTGTTAATGTCTGCAATTGTTCTTAGTTCAGTCCGAGTCACTTTGATTTCTGTTTACAGAGCCGTTACAGTTTTGTTTTTGTTTTTTATTTGTTTTTGTGCACAGACACTGTATATATATGTGTATATAAGTGTACTCATTAAGCCCACCAAAATCTAAGTTTAGATGTTTTTCATCGATATTTACATGGTTTGCGGGGAAGATAACTTGTCAAACTGCAAGATTAATCTCTCATTTGAAAATGTATGCATTATTTTTTATAGATTTTGAGAGACATAATAAAGATATTTTACAAAATATGTAAAAAATCTGGCATGGGCTTAATTGGTCCCGTGGCACCATTTAAGCCCATGGATGTTCCAGTCATATATATTTTTATAAAAATTATTGTTTTACAAGAGTAAAACACAGCAATGCATCAATTCCGCAACATGTATAATAGGTAACAAAATTGAAAACTTTTCAACTAGATCTACGTCTGCTCAGGTGAAGTCCTAACCTTCTTCTTGATGGGACCTCCAGGAACTGTGAAAAAGCATGGACACAGTTGCCTCTAGACTGAATCATAACCTCTTCACAGTTGACCTTTTTTTGTTTCTGTTATTGTTTTATCTCCTTTTCTTTCTTTCTTTCTTTCTTTCTTTCTTTCTTTTGCTTTCTTTCCTTCTTAATTTGTTTATTTCTTCATTCATTTCATCATACAAAATTTGCAGGCCTACCTTCTGTTAACATGCACACACATAAATGGTACTTTAATTGAGGAGGATCTGTTCGGATTCAGTCTACATTAAGTTCATGTTTAGATTGTCAGCAGGGTATTTTTCCTTGCAAACAAAATACACAGCTTAATGTTCAAATTCAGTGTTCAAATTAATATGACTTTGCACACAATTATGAATATGAAATTATTATCAAAGTGGACTTATTTTGGCTGTTGTTTGTGGCACAGTGCCATTTAAGCCCAAATTCTCCAAAGGGATCAAAGATATGTTCATGTGTATATATTAATGTCATATCAATTACAAATCATTCATTATACACACCTGAAATGTTTCATTTTTTGTCAGTGTATCACTCAACAAGGCTTGTGGTTTGACCAACAGATTAACTCTTATTGTACTACCACATAAACATCATCTTTCCAAATGTAAAAAATAGCTTAAAAATGTATTATGTATTATGTATTAAGTATTATGTCTTAATATACAAATATCAAATCATTTACCTCTCATTTTCATAATAAAAATTGAAAGCTAAAAATAAAATACTTTTTGAGGTTTGAGGGGTGCCAAAACACCAAAGTTTTGGGCAAACTTTTTGAGAGTTACCTTTACACTATATGCAAAGATGTCAGGCTAACTTGGCCTAAAATTGGCTTATGCAATTAATTTGAAATTAAAAACACATGGAGTTAATAACGCTTAAGATTTGAGTGGAACAAATTTTTTTTTTTTTTGGTAAAATTTGACTTCCAAGTTGAAAGTGGACTCAAATGGTACATGGGCTTAATGGGTACACTTACCCTATGTATAGATTATGTTTATGGTTATTGTCCCAAATGATTGATTGTTTTTTAAATTCTTTTTAGATTAATCGATTAGTTCCACAACTAATTTAGTATTTACACAGCTAACATGGAACATCACAAAATTAATAATTTTGGCCCGTGGTTCTCCTATAGGTATTTTAAGATTGTTTTCCTGTAAACTTTGTGTGTAAATGTAGAGAATGTTACCTGCTAGCACACTCACAAACATTCCTTAATGGTTTAAGTACCAAAAATTCAAACGTTACATCATAGTTGCACTGTGCTCTTCACATAACGTTCCGACTGGGTTAATGTTTTGGTACCCCTATTGAAACCATGTAGTAACCAAACAATGAATCAAATTAAGTACAAAGTAAAGATATGTGTCTTTAAACGTCTTTTCAAAATCTCTGTGCTGTCAGAAGAATGTATGTCTGTCCAGTTCATTCCACCACTTGGCTTATAGTACTAATTTGATTAACGTAATAACTGCAGTAGCAACAATAGTAATGTTGTGCACAATTAGCCCAATTCTAAAAATTTGTATTATTAAATAGTATATATTAAAATATCTTTTTAAGGGTGTACAGAAATCAAATCTAACTGACCTAGTTCCACTTCGGACAAAACATTTAAGGATGTATCAGTAATGAATGGATAATTTCGATATTTATGAGTTATGTTGTGATCCCAAGATCATATATTGCTCTATGTCTGCATAGATTGTACATGAATTACTAGTTTCTTTTGTTCAGACAGTTCTGTGTAGTCTGCTTTTCTAAATGACTGGTCCACTTTCTCTTTCTGTAATTGTTGTATTATAGAGTGTGAGCTGCACCATTTGAATCTTGTGGATGTTCAGTCATAATCTGAGCTGCAGTCATGGCGCTATGGATGACTCTTCCAAAAAATGTCACCTCCACTGTCTTTACTCAGTCGTGCTTTTAAACAATGATTTCTATTCATTAATTAGTTCATTTGTGTGTTTGCTTTCAGTAATTATTTGGACTGTGAATGATCAGCCCTTTCCATGTGTAGCCAGGCTTGTAATTCACTTTAAACCACATATGTTTGATCTCAAATGCCCGCATCAGTGAACAATGTGTTCATACATCTGATCAGTGAATTTGGGAGCATAACACTTGGGTAAGGCTGTAGATCAAACACCTACACTGTCTGCACATATGCACATTCAATAGGAATGTAATAACGTGGCAAAACGGGTCTGTTTTGTGATCAAAACTCTTGCTTGTTGTTTTGAATGAAACTTTGAAGAGGGGTGGGAGGTAGACTTAATTAGTCCCTGCCATCACCAGATGCTTGTCATTAAATCATATCACATGTTCCTCCAGTAAAACTTGCTCTGATCATTTTTCTTTCTTTTTTGTTGTCTTTTTTGCTTACAATGCCTAAATCTCTTTTCAAAAAACTGATGTTGTAATTTAGTTACCCAATATATTCTGGTGTTCTGCATGTGGTAAGCTGTTCAGTTTTGCAGAATATATATAATAGACTCCTCAAGCCTGCCAGGGGATTGGTGCTCCGGCCCATATCCACAGAACACAGTACTTTTGATTTCATCAGCAGTAATACAACAATAGTGTCGCTCTGCAGAACCTCGCCCAGGAGCATTAGACTTCAGTTGAGCTGGGCTTTTCAAGTCTGTGCCCTTTTTCTGAGGATTCAAAAGAAAAAAGATTAAAGGCGCCTTTTAATCATATAAACACATTTCCTTTTTAAGACAGTGCAGGTCACATGAACACCATTTCAACAGCCTTGCTAATATCTCTTCACTCCGATGTAGAAGGTCACACATTAAACAAGTGATCACATCAGAAAGCGTCTGTCCAGATGAACAGAGATGGCAAATATTGTGTCTTCTCATGTGTGTGTGTGTGTGTGTGTGTGTGTTTGTGTGTTCCTGCTGCCATCTGGCTTCATAATGAATGGAAGCAGAAGGCTAGGAGATGTGGTATCAATCTTCCAGACATATTGCTCACATAAAGACAGGCGACAATGGTCACCAAAGCGATAACTAATTAACCACTCCAATGTAAGATCATGCATCAGCTCTGGTATCTTGTATATTCACTCAGAGTCTTGTTTTTCCTAGAGAAGTTGACATCAGTGACTTGTTCCTTTTTTATTTTATCAACTTGCATAAAAGTCTCTCCGTCTTATTTTTCATCTACAGTATGTAAGTGGAAGGCGTCTGTAGGGAAATTTGTTTGTATAGAATATAAAAGTATTTCTTTTGGTCTGTTTTCATTGTCAGCTACTATGGCAACAATTGTCAAGTAGATCAACATAAATACAGATGATTTACAGATTTTCAGAGTTCTTTCCTTGTGTGTTTGTGCTTTTTTTTCTCAGAGGACAGACTGAAAACCTTTAGATTCCACTTTGAAAGCATTTTCAGTTTATCTTCTGTAAGATTTGTGCGTCAACGTTGTCCGTAGTGTTGTGCTTCTCTGAATGAGTTCATTAAAGCACATTCATTAATGATGCCCACAAAGGCCAAATCTGGTCATACCACTTATATGATATATATAAATGTGATATGAATTCACATTTTTGCAGACGAATGATCTTGTAGATGTAATATTGTAGAAGTTAAAGACTGTCCTATGGTAGGACCCTGAAGGTCAGTAAGATGGCTAGATTGTAATGACTCCTATATGCTCAATTAAATCTCTACAATTCAATAACCAGTGAGATTATGTTCGGTGAACTCAAGTAAACCTCTTAGCAAAAAGTATATATATATATATAATTGTTATTATTGTTATTATTTATTTATTTCCCTGCTTTTTTTTTGACAACAGGACACATGCAGTTTGGTAAGCACTGGATAAATCATTCACTTCAATATAACAAAACCTTTATGGTACAATATGCTGGTCTCAACCCTGCATCAACTCAGCCCACAAAACCGTAATATGTGGTGTAGTGCCACCTAGCACAAAACATAAGTGCAAAATGCCCTCACTGACCAGCATTTTGTGATGAGATGTTCAGAATTGCACATTTGATGTGTAGGATCACTACAACGAGCTAGATGCAGTTTTGAGCCAGTCTCTCAGAGAGCACTGTACTGACAAGCTTCTGTAGCCTATGTGGTTGGTGTGCATTAAATAATAGTCCATTAAATAATTTGGCAACACGCAAACACATGGGTAGGCCTGTGGTATGCCTAAAATGCTACAACAACACGTTTGTTATCTGCCACCCTTGTATGCATTTTGTTTGGACTGTCTTTGCACTTTCTATGAGCAAGCACCACAGGTCCAGATTTATGTCATCACAAAGTCACCAAGGATATCAATGACCAACCAACCAAGGACCTACCTGCACATGTATTTTGTAACTGGGCTATCGGTGTCCTGTAAAACGTGCTTTGTACAGGCACTGCACTAGTTTATGAAATTCTTTACCTCTCACTCACGGTCAAGCATAATTTATTTTGTTTGGAGAAAACATTGGACTGAGCAATGGTCATGTAATATACTGCTGTCAGTTCATCTAGTTTCATCTTCAAATCCTGACCCACAGGATGTAGCACAGATTTTCATGATCATTGCCGTGTTGACTTGATCCTGCTCAGAGGTGGTGTTAGCAGTGACCTCTGAAATGGGATAATGCAACAAGCAAATCGCCTCAGCATGCTCTAGCAAGACTCACACTCAGCCAGATTCTCTCTCTCTGTCTCTCTCACTCACTCTCTTTTTCTGTAGAGATTTAGTATTTGCCACAACACTACTCCAACTCAGCTAAGCCTTTCCAAGGGGGCCCTCTGCTGTTGATGCACTCTCAGGTCCTCTTGCCTTCTCTCCTCTTTCCTCTTGGCCCTCTGGTCTAATGTACACAAATATATTCTCCTGCAAAACCCCCCAGGTGCTTTTCTGTGTCCTGGAAAGGAAAGCAGGCAAGATTTAAAACCTGTGTGCTCAGACTGACACTTTCTCAGGGGCCGGTAAGAAATCTCACTCTGCACTGCGGGGGAGAGCGTTCAGGCCACAGGACTGTAGAGGACAGAGAGAAATGATATCCTTGGTAGCAGCCAACACAATTTAAAAGGATGCATTGGCCAGGCATCAACTGTGATGGGGGTGAATTAATTGTGAGGCATATGGGAGACAGTACTGGCATATGTTAAGCTATGATAAAAGAAGCAACATAAAGGCAAGACCATTTTTGGAGCTCTAACCATTATGCCATCTTATAAAAATCTAGGGAATAAACAAGTGCAATTTCAAGTGCAATTTTGTATTCAGATAAATACAGTCAGCACAGCAGAGAGCCAAGCTTGTTAGTATAACCAAATATTTAGCCCGTCATATCAATATCAAAACAAATATATAGTGTTATTTGCTTAACTTATTATGGAAATGACCTGCTAACGCTTTCAAAATAACAAACACACCTCAATGATTTCCTTATTTGTAAATATGACAGATTTCTTTACACATTGTTATACTACATAATCACAGCAGTGACATGGCATTGAGACTGTGTTTGTGTTAATTGTAAAAGGTAGGCCACTATCAAGGCACTGGCTGCCTTTTCATGTTTCACATTTTGTGTTTTTCTCTTTCTCCATTCCCACATCACACGATGCTTTCTCCAGCACCTCCACTCTGCAGAGCAGCCCCAGAAATAAGACCATAAATAAGAAATCAGTGGCCTTCTCTGTCCTGGTGCATTACTCGGACATGATGTATGCTTCCTGCAGTATTATTACTCACTCTGCTCAAATCAATGCTCTAATCTTTCCCCCCCATGATTGATAGGCCACCAAACCCAGCATACACTGTAAGGCGATTTAATAAATAGCAGAAAAGCTCCATAAAAATTCTCGCCCAGACTGTTAAAACATCGAAGGCTTCGCAGATGACACAGTGGCTGAAGGGTCATTCGGGAAAGACCACCCTTAGGCAGTGTATCCTTTAGAGTGAAAATAAAGTTAAATAAATGGCTTCCGCTTGAATTCAGTTTGAAAATGCCTAGCTCACTGTAAAGTACAATTTGACAAATGCTTAAGCCAATGAATTTTAGCAGAGCATAGTCATCTAACCCCCACATGTTCTCTCTTGCTCGCACATACACACACACACACACTCACACAGATGCATTCCCGCCACCATAGCAAACACTTTCTCCCTGATCTCCATCTCCCACCCAGGGGTTATATTAGTTGCTGGTTATGGATGTCAGAGCTGCCATTTAGGGTTCTGTGTTTAGACGGATAGGATTCCTCTGAGGCCAGACTAAGCGGAGAGTGTTTGGATCACCGCCCTTGGGTCAGCACAGCGTGAACCCTTGACTGGCTCGGTGGGGAGTGCCTCTCACAACCAGGTGACCGATAAGTCTCCTGTTTAGAGGCTGGAAACTGTCAGGTATAAGATGATACTAAAGTCTGACTCGTCAGAGTTGCACCACTGATCCCAGGTTAGCACATAATTCCTGAGACAGAGAGCTAATTCTATATACCCATGAGAATAAAAAAAGTAACATTAGTCAACCTGTGAGCTTCTTGTGAAATTTAAGCCAGTGCAGTCATTGTTTTCCTTTATCTTGTTCCCTTTCGTTTCATTGGTCTCTCTCTGCAGATTTCATGAGTCCTATCTGTATCTGTATGAGCTCCAGAATCTGCACTGAGAGGGATTAGTTTAGCTTAGCCTATCAAATAACCTCTTATGGGAATATATTATGCAGTCACAAATGAATGATTGCTTCACAGCCTGCAGTGATAAGTGTCATTCTTATTAAGTGCAGCAACTATATCAGATTCTCTGTTGAACAGGGGTGATTGCCATTCTGCTTTTATTTCCATAGCCTAAGCCTTTAGGTCACTCACCAGACATGTTTTGGTGTTTTTTTTTAATCTCTCACTCTCTCTTTCTCTGGAAACCTTTACCCTGTGTGGTTTAGTTGATGACAACTTAATCTGATCTCTGTGTATCTGCTGATGGTCCTTGACTCAAATATGGCACAACAGGGTATGAGGAGCCAATCAATAAACTACTGCTCATCCAGCAGGCAGATATGATGGCCTAAAAGAGATGGGACGTGAAATCCGGTCTGTCAAGGGGCTAGAGATACCGGAGTGCCATGTGTGATGCCAGAGTAACTGAGGGTTGACAATAGATGGTTCTCGTAATGTCTTTCAGTAGATGAACAAATAAAGATGTTCGCAGGTTTGCCCAAATTGAGCTGTTGGGTACTATAAGACCCTAATCAGTGGCCAAGAAAGGGAGAAATCAATGGGGGGGTACATACAGAGGACAAGAAGATGGAGCATAACACAGCTGGGAGTTTTCGGCTCGTCACATGACCCACCTCTAGAGAGGGAAGCTTACTGTGGGCCATCGGTCTGTAAGTGTGTTATGTGTGGATGAAGCACCATTTGGGTCTGTTGAATTGGACACTCTGAAGCCTTAAACCAATAGTTATGATCGTCCAAGGTGACCATACCTTTCTGTCTGATTTTTTTTTTCTATTTCGATCAGGGATGGATCTGACACTGCATTTTTCATCCCCTCCAATAAATACATGGCCTGGACAAATTGCGTAAAAGACGTAATTCACAGCTGCTCTTTTTTATTGATTTAGATGACAGCAGAGGCCATACTGCGTCTGAGCACTGACCCAGTCCTCCCTCTCTACCCTCTGGACATTGCCCTAGATGTGCAAAACAAGCTTAAAGGTAAGGTCACTGTCCAGTGATGGATTCATATTTTACTTTTAAACATGGGAAAGCATGCTTAGCTGAATAAAATCGTTATTTTTGTCGGGAGAATATTTTACAAGTCAAATTTAGCCTAAACCAGTGTTGGGTCTCATAGGTAAAGTGGACAAGTATCAAGGTCATCAATGTTTGTGTGTGTGTGTGTCTGTGTGTTGATTTGTTGGTTGGGATAGAATAGAGCCCTTGGACCAGATGAAAAGCATAGACTAGCCATATTTGTTCAGGGTTTTGCTCGGCTTATAATGTGTGTGGATGAACTGAAATCTCCACAATTACCATAAAGCTTAAATGTCTATGGCTGGTTGATGCCATACTTTGTGTCTTTCAGCACACCAGCAGACAGTCTGCATGGAGGAATAAGTAGTTGGTATGCCGTCCTCGCTTATTCTCCCTCCACCTGTTTTGTTCTCTCTACACCCGCACAGTTGATTTCAGGTGTTTTAGTGCAGAGGTTTGGTACTGTGTATCCTTCATCTGTTCATCAGTTGCCTGCACCCCATGATGTAGTAGTAATGTTGCTTTAGCAAGACAGCACGACTGCAGTCAGTGTAGGTTAGAATAGTATGACGTGGTCATAGGGGAGGATTAGGGCACTCAATACACTGTACAATTAGGCGTTAATACATCACTGACGAGGCAGGCAGAAGTTGACTAAATGCTCTGCACATCCCTGTGCGTGCGTACGAGCGTGTGTGTGTGTGCCTGTGTGCGTGCGTGTGTGCGTACGAGCGTGTGTGTGTGTGCCTGTGTGCGTGCGTGTGTGTGTGTGTGTCTATGCAGTGAAATAACTCACTTCTGCAGTCCAGCCAGGGGACTGACAGCCCCTCCTCCTCCCCATAAGAATGATTTAGTGGTAGATCATCTGTTTAGGTGGATGTATCGATCCCCCTCCGCTCCCCACTCCCTGCTCTTCCCCCCACCCCACCCACCACTCCCACCCCCACCCCCTCTTCCCAGCACTTGAGGCCCCTGGCAACACGACCTTGATTTCTGCATTTGTAAAATTCAAATCAGTGGCACCGGCATCTTCTCCCTTTGCCTCCACTGAAAGCGAGGGGGGATTATCAGCTTTGGACTCGATTGCCTTTCAATCCCAGCCGCCTTTAAAAAGGGCACCTCAGATAAAAGGAGACCAAAAAAAGAGAAAAGAAAAGAGAAAAAAAAGAAAGATAGGGCCAGGAAGAGAGCACGTTTGTCCTGTGACTTCACTAGGGGGAAAAAATCCCTGAGGGCCATAAAATAGCTTTCCCTGAGTTTCATTTCTAAATGCTTGGCTCCATTTAAAAAAAAAAAAAAAAACTTTGAACTGAGTCTGAGCTTTAGAAACAAGGAATTTATTAGGAAAGGCCTTCAGGTTAGCTTTACTGTCAGTTTTCATTCAGTGTAGATAGTGGCTTAACTAACACTCAGAGACTTGCACACAGTCACAAATGCTAAAAGACAACACACACACACGTAAGCACTGTTCATTTTTATCATCATTCTTACGTAATTTTTTTTTCAATCCCTTAATTATATGTTCACATAATGATAATGTGTTTAGAGCACTGAAGGATTGTAATGCTTCCACTATGTAACTGCCCCACAAAGGATATTATACATGTTTGTTGCAATGTGGGACACAGTGCAGAACAAGGAACGTGGGACATTTGTGTTTTCCTGACATCTCTATAAAATATAATTATTTTTCCAGGGTATTTGTCACAAAGTTTATAAACCACAGCACAGTATGTTTATAAATATATGTAGTATTGATTGTACCCATGTATTAACCACATTCATAGATTAAATGCTCACATGTTAACTGCAGGTTATGAAACATTGCTTATAATGTATTGGAATCAGATTGTGATTTAATAAGAAAAAAAAGAAAGTAAAAGTATTCGTTCATTCCATGTATTTAACCTTATAGCTGAAGAAGTTTTGCTAAATCCATATAAAAATCTTGGTTAAAAGTCAGAAGGCTACAGAATCAACCATAACATGTACAGTACAGAACAAACCAGGATGTGTGAAGCAATTTGTGGTTACTTGATATTGATCACATTCTTATGTGGTTCGGTCATGGTGGGGCTTGTAGGTGTGTTCTGTGGCCTATGCTGCTGTCCACCAACCACGTGCACCATAACTAAGAATGAGAAATGACCAGGGCTTCCTCTCTGCCCTGGACTGGACTAATGCACTGAGAGCGGGAGAGGCACAAACAGGTTGAATTAAATATAACATGCTTTTATCTCTGTGGTTAAAAATAAAGGCAAAGATGGAAGCTTTGTAAATAAATAATTCTGGGCGGCTGGGGCTTGATCTGGCATCTCTTGATGTCACCCATCAGTGTTTTGGGGCATAGAGGAGTAAATGGATTTTCACAGACACCACGTGCAGATGCACTATTCATGAGAAATGAAATGGATTGTCTGAGATCAAACAAGCTAGGCTAATTGAATCCTTCAAGATTCTTTGTTCACTTTGGTCTCGCTTTCTCCTCTTTTTTGTCAGTGTATAAAAGCAACGCCTTTGGATGCCCCTTGTCTCACATCTGTGATGGTTTTGAAGCTCTAGGAATGTTCTTCTAATAAAGGATTGCACATAGCCTTAATTTGGCGTCTGTAGGTGTGTGTGTAGAGCGTGTTCCACCCTGAGATTCTGTCATGTCTGTTTTCTAAAATTGTTTTTTTTTTTTCTATTCATGCTCTCCCTCCTGTGATCCTTGGTGTAACATTACATCAAAACGTTTCACTTTTTTTCTGAAGGTATCAGGGGCATGTGCGATATCGTAACTGACTGTCTTCATTTGTTTAATCGAAGTCTCAGCTGGGTTTGTGCCAACACAACTGTCCCCCTATTTCCGTCTGCGTCAGACTCTGTGATCGGTTACAGCAATCCTCCCACACGTTTCATAACTGCGCTGCTCCCATGGAGACTGGGGGAGGGAAAGGAGAGACTGAAGTTTGTGTAGGGCAGCAGCTTCTTTTCTATATTTATCCTGTCTTTCTCTCTCTCTCCTTCCTCAAAGTGAGTTGTCACAGCGAGAGCAAACTCTCCTGTGACTATAGTCCTGTGCCTTGCTGGGCCTCTGACATTTTTTTTCTGTAGTTGCTCTTATTCTTTCTCCCTCTCTTCTTTCTTTCTTTCCTTCATTTTTGCCCCCAGCACAGCTGTAGTCAAGGTTAATTATGCACACACATTACAGAGCTTTAAGTGTGGCATATCTTTGAAGGCTACTCTAAGGCTATTAATGTGAAATCTTATGTTCCTTCTGCTCTTCTTATGCATGCATGCAAATGCATTTGATGAATGCATAAATGCAGCAAATCATGATCCAAAAAGTAAAACTGTGCCAAAGCACCTAAATCAGCTTGTCGCATCTCTGTGGGATTCCATTGGTGCACTTGTGCAGCAGTGACAGGCACAGTTGCTATGTCCATTGTATCAAACTTATCAGCAAAGCTCAGCTAAGACAGAGGCTTTCAGAGCACAGAGGTGTATTATTTTGGTGAGGGAGGCTTGTTGAGAGGTAGGAAGAGTGTGTGTAATCCATCATCTTCATTGGCTGTTTTGATCTTATCGTAATGCTGTCCTTGGCCTTGTCCTAAAATTTCACACGCATTTGGAGCTTGGCTGGGCTTCTCAGCATTGTTTTTGCCCCAGCGTACATTAGCACTCCATCTCTCATGACTGCACAAGTGCCTCTAAGGGGGATCACACCAAAGCTCATTCAGATGATGACATACCAGAGAACAGTTAGGCAAACCTGGGTGGTTGAGCACTGCCTAGAATCAGACAAATGCAATCAGTCCTGATACATTATAAACGCACTTCATGTGTGCTATTGTTTAGTCATGTGTTTAGGAATGTGTAATGGTGCTAGATGTTTATCTCATTATCTGATGCAAAGCCAGGGTTGAAAAGGCACTTCTGCACAGAGGCGAATTAATATTCATCTGCCGTGCTGGGCTTGCATGGTTTTCTTTCTTTTTTGCATTGTGATATGTCTTTTATTCTTGTGCCATGTCTGAACTGCTTTCAAGCAGTTATCATACTGTGGTCTTAACATGAAATTTTAAATATGAAAGAATGAGATTTTGCTCTCATCATTGAAATATACCTCTAGTTGTATTTTGATTTAAAGAATGTATGAGAATATGTCCAAATGAGATATAATATAATGATTCTGGGCTCTCAAGTAGTGCATTTTATAACTTCAACAACAATTATTGTTTCTTAGTAGTTGCACAGAAGATTGCAGGGACTATTCTACAGATTTGTTCATGAAGGCAGTGAATTATAGTCCTGTTGAAAGCATTGCTGATGTATGTTATTTTAGAAGATGTCTTAGTATGTTAATTTGAACAAGTTGCAAGCATAAATGTTTATTCCTCATTCTATGTGCATGGCATTTGGCAGAGGCTTGTGTCAGAAGTAGCTTACAGTGCATTAACTGATAATACATTTGGCCATAGACTACTGCCTGTTTATACCCTGTAGGTTATCAGAATGAAATAATACTGGTACTCATAAAATGTATGCTGTGTATATGAGAGTGTGTGGCTGTATTCTAATCTAACAAATAAGCAATGTACAGAGAACTATTTTGGAAAATGATATGAATGAGTTGTTCAAATGAACACACTAAAACATCTTCTAAAATAACATACACCGGCAGCAGATTTTGATATGATTGGTAAGTGACATGCTCTATACTAGCTTAACAGTTGCATTGGTAGGCTCATATTTAGGTGTCCACTCTTGTCTTTAATAGGTAATGATCCAGGTTCATTTGGCTTGAATCAACAGTCAAGATTACTTTCTTCCTATTCTATATTAGGTTAGCTTCATAATGTTAAAACTATTTGTGCCATGTCTGGCCAGTTGTTTTGTCCTGCTCATGCATTCAAAGAATCCATGTGTCACCATGTGTCTCCTCAAGCCACTACTGATGTGGACAATGTCATGGCAACAAGAGGAATATACTAAAAGAAGCCAAATGCTTTGCTGAGTTAAAGCTCTTGGCTGAATAAAAGATTGAGCATTGAGCCTGTTGAACACTGTGCCTCTTAGTACTGCTGTGAAAGCAGAAAAACATCTGACTCAGGGGCGCATTGTGAAGTGTTTTTGTTGTACAAGTTTGTTAGTTTATTTATTTATCTGATTTTGTATTAGTTTATTTAATTTTTTATTTTGCCAAGAAAGCAATGACATAGGCATTGTCCCATATGAGTTGTAATTTTGTAATTTTCTCAAAGAGTCTAGTCGGGTTCTGGGGATGTTTTCTGTCTATCCTGGACTGTATTTTGCCTCACTGTATTTTCCATTATAGATTGTTTAAGATTGGGGCTTCAATAGTTTGCAAGATCTCTTTATTTATTCCTGCTCACCCCCTCTTCTTTATGCCACTCAGATGACCCTCTGCAGACAGCTGAGCTGCTGTTGGCCGCTGCCATCTTGAGAGACAACTCCACCTTCCTCCAGTCTGAGAGCATGCGACCGGCTAATGACCCCAAGGAGAGAGACCCCTCCCATGTGCGCATGCTGAACGATGTCCTGCAGGGCCTCGAGAGAAGCTTCCTCATCCCAGCCCCCCCAGCAGGCTTGTACAGGTAAACCCATAACACCATCACTGCCACTGGAACACCACCACCACCACCACCACCCACCCATCTCGTTCTGTCACTCAAATTATGGATGAGAGTCTCCCTTTTGAGCCATCCACACAAGCTGAGCTCCTCTCTGCAAAAATTTGACCCTCAATAATTCATGGGTTTGGACCTCTCTGGAAGGACTGCTTCAGTTCTCCTGCAATCCATTATGTATTTTATATTACGGCAAAGAGTTATCAGATAACAAAGGGAATGAAAAAGGTGATGGAGACAAGTGGGTAGACACTGTTTGATGTTGCTAGACGGAGAAAAAGAAATCAATTATTGAGAGGGCCAGGCGTGGAGTAAAACAGACTGAAAACTTTCACCGTGGAATGGAGGCGACTATGTAAAACATATGTCTTACAAATGAGTTGACATGCTGCCAAGGCACTACAAAAATGTCACAACGACAGCTGCTTCTGTGGCATGCCATAGAGTTGGGTTTAACTGTGTATGAATGGCAGCACCGTGCAGAATCTGCCTTTTGATTTAGTGGCCATATCCATTTTCATTGCAGACAGGGACAATCTGAATTGCTTTGGGAGAACACAAAACACCACCGTGCCACTCTCTCATGAGCTTTTAATACCATTCAGTCCTTTCCTGGAGACAGACAGCCCAAATTGATGTTTGCTTGCATTACACTTGCTGACATTACTCTCAATTGTCCATGCATGCTTGTATCAGCTTGTGGCATGAAACATAATGTGTCTTTTGAGATCAATTTACTCTATTCTTTTTTTCTGCCGTTAAAAGGCTACAGCAAATTCTGCAGCAGAGACGGAAATTTTCAAGTTCTTGTAAGGAAATGAATGATGACATTACTTCCCCGTAGTCTATTGTGGGTGACTATTCCAGGCAGCTGAGATAGACATGCCAATTTGCATTTCTGTCAAATGCACTCTCTTCAGACAAGCAGGCTGACAGGGGGCTGAAGGAGAGAACGGCTGGTTTTGAATATTTCATTTTGTAGAACTTTTTAGTTTTACTTTTTGTTTTACTTCTCAACCTTCTGCCATACATGCTTACTATGCCTTGATGTATTTTGTTATATAGTTGTTTTGAAAAATTACAGCATAAATGAGACGTACTGTACATTATAACAATGTGGGGCTATATTGTGCCACTTGTTTTTGATCAACTGACTATGGTCATTCAGATGAAAAGATAAATTGTTAATATTTTTATTTCTATCAAACCAGGCAAGTGCTCTGTCATACTAATAAATGTATCTATAAAGAAGAACCAAGAAACTTCAGCAGCGTTCTCTTAAATCAGTTTATTTTGTGTCTGAGAGCACTGAAGGCTCTAAATATTCGATTGCCTTCATCTGCTGTCCTTTGCAGTGATGTTGCAAAGTTATGTCTTGGGTGCTTGTCTAATTTGCAGCATGTTAAGTATTTCCAATAAGTTAAGCCTGACATTTTAATCATTTTGTCAGTGTTACAAGGAGAGCTCATTTAAAGTGACAATAGAAAAAAGAGCAACATGGAGATAAGCTGATGCAATACTGTTCTACAGGGGAACTTCTTGAACTTGAGAAAATCTCTCAAGCGTGGCACTAAAAGAGATTTTCAGCACAGATTTTCTTAAATAATAGCAATATCAGACTCATCTCAAAATGTGACCATACAGTTAACAACTTCATCACAACAGTGATAAAAGGATTAACACAAATCGTCATCTATGTTAAGAGTTTTTGGAATTATACAAAAGTGAAAATGAGCAGCATTGAGATTCTTTCCCCAATTATCTGTACCTTGCCACTTTCCCTGTGAATTAATTGCCTCTCAGAGACACTGGGGAGATATAGCTCTGTGTTTATTGTCATAATGTGAATGCATGTTAACTGGGCTAGACTGCAGTTATCATCAAAGTCAGAATTATGCTGTTCAGTCATCCTCAACTAACATTCCAGCTTAATGGCCTCACACATTCAGGAGACAAGTATTCACCCAAAAGCACACAGTGCATAAAACCTTTTTATGAAGCATTTTCCAAATAGTTTTTACTCATTATTGTTTTGATACTATTGCCATTTTTACCATTTGTCATTTCAAGCAGAGACTTCATACAAATTCAAGACAAAGAATTCAAATATTCTATCATACTTTCTGAGCTGTGCTTACACCTTTGGTTTTAAGACACTGATGTCAAACGTTATGAATAGTTGAAATACTTTGAAATGTCCATGAGATGTGTTTCTAAAGCCATAAGTTAATAATCAAACTGTGTTGGCCATAACCATGTCCTAACCAGTCTGTGGGGAGATGTGTGAGAGGACCTACTTGCTTGATTACTTGACCTCAGCTGTTGTGGTCAGCAAGGCCCGAGGGACTTGATTCATTGGTATTTATTCTTCCTTGAGACCTTAAATGTACTGTCATTGCATTCCACGGATGCCTTCAGTAATTTTCGCTCATTAGAGGGAGGAGCTGCCATTGCAGAGGCGACATGATTGTAATCAGATGGTAATCAACATTTTCTGGAGTGGCTTGATTAAATTAGCAGAAGGTGAATAGGAAAAGATTAAGTGCCGGGGCCTTGTAAAGCACAATCTCCATTTATCTCCCAGTGTTTCTTGAGCCACTGGGGAATTAGTCTCATTTCACTGACCTCCACATTCCTCCAGTTGTCTTGGTAAGTTTCTCACATTGCTCAAAGCAACTTGGACGTATCTCACAAAGTAAACACATTTGGAAGT
Source organism: Tenualosa ilisha (assembly GCA_015244755.2). Taxonomy (NCBI): domain Eukaryota; kingdom Metazoa; phylum Chordata; class Actinopteri; order Clupeiformes; family Clupeidae; genus Tenualosa; species Tenualosa ilisha. Next base: position 4,144,409 of record PYXC01000407.1, read on the forward strand.
GGAGGGTTGGAAGGCCTTTTTCATGGATACAGTTTTTGGTTGCGTATCCTGTTTAGACAGTGTCAAACTTTTAGCTTGGCCTCGTTTTTGCTTTGTCCAGTGTAACTTGTCAAATTACTTTAATGAGTACACAAACTACCGTGTTGTTTAAGATGCCAGTGACTCGTCTTCTCCTTGGAGCAAACGGAGCAAAGGGATAGAAGAGAGAGAATAAGGGAGGAAGGCAGGAAAGGAAATGAGAGGGAGGTGAAGAGAAAGTGGAGGTGTAAGGTGGGGGTGTAGGTTGGAGACAGCTGTGAGGTATTTGACCTGACGAGGACTTCCGGAGATAGATGGCATTGAAACGCACTCTGTAAAGTCTGCTGTGGCAGCTAAGACAAACGTCTTTATGCTGTCAACACATGACAGATGATGACTGACTGACACAAGGCATGACTCTTTTTTGAAAGGCTAAATCCAATTTGGAATGTTGTAGTGGAAGGCTCTCTCATGGTGAAAGATGTGGGGTTACTGAGCTCTCTAGCTATGGGATATTATGAGGACTGTTTTAAGCGATACAGTCACACACATACAGTGTGAGACTGAAAAGAAAAGCATTATAATACATGATCTTGTATGTGACATCAAATTCTGTATTTTGAGTAAACTTAATTAGTATTTTAATGTAATGATATCCATTGTTACAGAGAGAGTTGAAAGCTACAGATAATTTAGGAGAGAAAAAAATGTTTGACACAAAAATTCTTTCTGTTTTCCGTTTCTGGCTGTATTCAGTGTCAGATGATATCTTGGATTGTTTGTACTGAAACAAGTTTTTTTTTTAAGTCATGCATCACTACACTGTCTCAATTTTTCTCAAAAGAGAAAATTTTAACTGTACAATTGAACTGAAAACTTCAAAATTAAAAAAAATACAGTTCCAATTATTCCTTAAAGTGTTAGTTAAATGTATTTTATTTACCCAATTGAGGTGTCTAAGTTCTTTCACTCAAGCAATCTTGAGGCTGTTGTTTGAGCCATGGACTCAACATAAACACTCAAGGTCAAGGTGATGCTCTGAAACCCAAGTCAGGCTGTTTACAGATAAAGAATTGGCTCATTTGTTCTACTTAGGTTTGTGCAGCCAGTTAAAACCAAGGAAAATCAATGAATGACCTTAGAGCGTGAAGAATAAAAGCTCAAAAAGCTTTTTCACATTCACCTGCAATAGTGCAATTGGAGACAGCTTCAAACCTCAATCCTTTCAAGGAGCCTGTGCTTAGATTGTGTGCATGACACCTGGATCCCCTGCAATATTGATGACTCCAACTTTCTTCTTTCATCTCCCGTCCCCACAGGAATCTTCTGTATGGCCTGAACATGCAATCTCCCCGTTTCTCCATACTCAAGGATGCCCAAGAAGTGAGAAGGCAGCAGCCTATAAACCAGACGCTATCTCTTGTTTTCAATGCCATCAGGTTGGCTCAGAGGCTTGTCCAGAGTGGGCTTGAACTCTTTGAGAATGACCCAAATGCTTCCCACTGACACCAAAACTACGTGTTTTGCTGGTGTAGTGTAGTCCCCACTCTCAGCTGGCATGTGCAGTGGAGGGTGCACCAGCCAAGAAAAGACCCAAACAGAAGCACAACAAATGTTGATGTGATTGTTTTGCACTGATTGTCTTGATAACCAAAACTATCAAGGGCTTGGAAGAGGAGTTCCATTTTAGCAGTAATGATTTTTTTTGTGGGCACAGTATCCATAAAATGATTGTGGTTCATTTTTTGAGGTCTTTATCAATTATCTGTTATAGTCTGGAGTACTTCCAACCACAGCCTTGTTGCTGTTTGTTCTATGTCATATCAAATACTCTTGTTCTTCTTCCTACCACCAGCATTTGGTGAGCTTGAACAAAAGGGCTTTGTTTGGAAGTACTCCAGATTATCACTTTAAGACTGTGTGAAGGCAGCTGGTAACTATGACACTGTATGAGAAAAAAAAAACAGCAACCAAAGAGGTTAGTAGAAACACAGTGCAAACAGCACACTGGAAAACGTATAATTATTATTGTTATGAAAATGTACAGGATGTCTTATTATCCCAAACTTGCTTGCACAAACTCTTGCACAAACACTTGGGATGAACATTTTGAATCAAATGAGCCTGTATTATAAATACTAAGCCAGGCTGCCCTGATCAGTTTGAAGAAAAAAAGTAGTAGTTGTAGTTTACATTAATATGACAAACCTGAAAATAATTGAAATATTTAGTGCGATGCACAACTGTTTACAACAATGGTTTAATGCAGATGGTCAAATTCAGTTCTTGGTACGAGCAGAGAAAGCTTAGGTACAGGGTATAGCTTATATGCATGCACAGTGGGCCATGGCTTTGTGTTACTGATGAGATAAACCATGTGTGCTGTTTAGGGAAACAGTAACACCGCAGGCAGCTTAGCTTTTGCTCAAGACCACCAGCAGACCAAATATATGGCAGAAGGAATGCGCCTACAATATTCTTGTTGGAACAAGACTGCTTCTGCTTGGCTGCTCTGGTAGCACCTCTCTGGATAAATCCTGGATATATTTAGGCTAAGCAATAGACATTTTATCGCCAATATTTGGATAAAACAAAATGCATAACCTAATTACTTGTATCTTTTAGAAGTACATTGCTAAGAGTTTTAGACTGCCATGCACGTGCAGTTTAAAGCACAGATGCTGCAATGCTGATAAAACAGAAATACTTGTGCAGCTATAATATGAAGTTTAACACCAGGTGTGTGTGTGTGTGCACACAATTTGACAAAGTTGACAAGTATGAGTTAAGAAACTGAGTTTCACATGCATATTGCATGTGTCAATACTTTCTGCATTCATCAAACAATTCTTTTGAAGGCATAATCACAGCACCCAAACCAATATTTACTGACTGATCTTATATGTTTGTGTCTCTAACTGTGCAAGATGTAACATGCCTGCAATTTTGGTGCACTTTAAATTGAAATGTTTTTTGGATAGACAATTTCAGGTATTATGATTTGTAAATGAACAGGTTAGATTACTTGACTTAATGTTTAAAACTTACAAGAAAGCAGGACAATTTTGGGACACTTGAATCAGGGAATCAAATTAAACCAAGCTTTAAAGTTTTTAATGTGCCTTTCAGTGAAGAAGCATCTGTACAATACAAATTATGTCAATATTGACAGTATATTAAAATAAGGACACTTCCTTTGGCAGGAGTTTCAATGTAGTTTCAATGGCATGTACACAACCTACACAGGTGAGTTTTGACAAGACTCTCCTTTTTGACTATTCCTGATTGACCAGTACATGTTATGTTCAAGTTTTACACTTTCCATAAACGTGTACCATATTTGTAAGTTGCTGTTCAATAACCCACCATGATGGTAGTGAATAGGCTTAGAATGCAGCGAGGTGTGTAAAATATGCTTTAGATTTGCACTAAATCCAAACACGTCATTTTAAAATCAGGACAACATCTGCATGTTTAATGCCCCTTGCATCTACTGTAAATAATTTGAAAGATTTGTACTGTTTTGACAACAGCCCAACCATTCAGAGAGGTTTGACCTACAGTCACACATCTGTACTGTCTGTCTTCATGCTTATTTGTGTAAGGGGGAAGTTTTTAAACATGTAAACAGCAGGGAAAGGAGTTGGGGAGTGTGTCAGCTCTATTTAATGATATTTTACTGTAACAAGTTTCAACATCTATTCCAATTATGTTTCTTGTTCATTGTGTTATGATGTTATCATTGTAAGAGGGTGCTTTTATTTTTATTTATTTCTTTTATAACCACTGTGTCTGGCATCACCACAGGAAAGAAAAAAATATTTGTTTTGTCTCCCTCTCTCCTTTTTACAGAAAGTATCCTAACTATGATGAGACTCTTGTTACCTAACCTCTCAGTTGGGCATATTGCTACCTATTGTGAATATTAAAATGGCAATTATTCAGTGGCCTCTATTACTATGGTTAAAATAATGGTAGAAAATTATGTTCTTTTAAATAGATGTGAACTCTACTGTTATTTTGCCAATATTTGATTAATGTGAAATGTCATGTGACGTTTGTATTCAGGGCATAAAAGTTGAATTATGAAGGGGAGAAGGAGGTGGACCTCCTACAAAGAGAGCAATAAAAGTCATTGAGCGCAAAAATAATGTTGTTAGGCATGTACGAATGCAACACCTCTCACAACTGTCTCTCAATTACTTGTCTCTGCATGAAGTACTGTTACAGTTTTGTCTTTATCCTTCACATGCATGCATTTGTCTCAGTTGGTTTGGCTTGCTGAATGAGTTTGTCTCCTGAAGCAATAAAGTGATATCTTCACAAACTTTTCAAGATAACCCCTACTGTGACGCTGCTGCTGCTGCTGCTGAATGGAGATTTACTGCATGCATACAGGAAATACAGAAATTTCTTCCATTTGACAAATTGTGTGGTCACTGTGAGGTCAATAATTTGTTTAACCACAAAGCAAGCACACATAAACTATTAAATAGGTTCAGGGTGAGTTTCTAGCTTTAAGTAGGTTCAGAGTAACTATCTAGTTTTAAGAGACTATTTGCTAAATGATGTATGACGAGGTATAAGCAAATGAAGTCCACAGAGAATGGCAGTGTTTATGCCGGAAACCTTAGGGCTTGTATGTCACTCAATTATGCAACCAGTAATTAATAACCTTGGTAATTAATAATCTCATTATAAACTACCATCTTCTCTAGCCTGTGTTACTTTGGTATAGGCCATTTCATCGAATTTACATAAATTATCCCATCTGGTTTAAAGAAATATCAATACCTGTACTAATAGAATTAAAGATACATGTGACAATGTTTAATGTGCAAGCTATGACTATTTCCAGCACAAATACATAAGGTAAAAACCAGTTGGGCTCCGTGTGTGGTGAATACATGTTATGAGCATTAATTGGGGTGATGCATTTCTTTCTGTTGGTTACTGTAATGTATGTGGTCTTTTACAAAATGATTAGGCCAATTATTTTTGCAGAGATTCAGCAAGTCTTTCATTCATGGAGCAATAAACCCCCTAACACTCATAAACTTTTCATAACAATACCCCTGGGAAGAAATTAGATTAGAATTTTAATGGTAACTTGTAAAGATGTGTTTTATTAACTATATTATATTCACTCTGTGGGTCCAATAAAGAGGTTTTAAAAGAAATATCTTCATGGTTTGCTACGATTCCTACCATTTACTTGTAAAAATATTGAGCAAATTAGGTGGAAACAACTATGAAAACTTTGTTTATGACAGACATTTAAAAGTAGCTTATATAAGGTATGGTGCAGTGTAAAATATATTTAGACACCTACTTGGCGTCTTCATCCACTTGCACTGGTCGACAATGGTTTGAAGACATACTGTTCGACTTCAAAGCTTTGTCTAACTAGGTTTCATTCTTTTGGAAACAAATCGAGCAGCCGCGCACGCGCAGTACCGGCCGCTGGATGTGGAAGATGCTCTCACCTCAGGTGCACCGCTCGACTGACAGAGAAAAACAATGATGGCGACTGCTGCAGAGGAAATCAGCCAGAGCTGTCCCATCTCTGACAATGAAATCACGTCTGTGTCTTTCAAAATTGCCAGAAAAAATCAGGACAGACCCTGGAAGTTGAGGTTTATTTATCTACAATGCTGTGAGTATCAGAGATGCGGCGCACGATGTAACGCACCCCAGCATAAAACGTGTCTTGGTAGAGTGTGAATGTTGTCCCCTTTTCCAAGAAGGAAAGCAGACGCGCATTAGGAAAGATTTCACCTTAGATTGTTTAATCCTTTGGGTAGTTTCCTGTCAGTTGTCTGCGTGGATGTCTAAATGTAACCTATGTGATTCATATGAACTGTCTGATGACGTCATTCTGTAGAGCCCTGCCCCGGCAACTCTCCACCAACTGCACAGCGAAACCTTCTCAGCCTCAGTAGTCTAAATACCAACCATGGCCTGTTTTAAATCTGTGATGACGTTTAAGGTCATAGTGTAGTGTCACTGTATCATTATGGCTAACTAATGCTACAAAAAATAATAGCAAGTGTTAGAATTTAGACTACTGGAAATATGTTACAAGAACAAGATTAAGTCAATTTAAATCAAACTGACTGACTTGCAACATCAAGGCGATGGCATTAATAGGCACTAATAAGCACTGTTTGTTTGATTAAATGCATTAAAAACAAATAGTGGAAGTTGTGCATGGCTGCCTAACAACAACAACAACAGTAGGTTAATGGACCTAATCATTTTTAGGGCGAGCACAGGTTTTTGGTCTGGTGGTAGCATACTCTACTCTCCTCTTAAGTAGGCTACCCACATATCAAGAAGAATATTAAGAGAACTCATAGCTCATGGTTTTAACTTCAGGAGGGTATAACAATTAAAGTGGGTATTACAATTTTCAAGTTTTTTATGACTGAAGATGTGAGGAGGAGTCTTTCAGAATGCTACTACTTTTAAGATGAATAAAAAATCCACATAAAAGAATGCAGTAATCTCTTAACTGTTGTAGCCTTTTCATTTGAACACTATTTTTTCACAGAGAGAATTGTTTATTTATGATGGTGACGATATGAATTAATTGAACTTTGCTGTAGAATAGAGCATTTTATATTCTTCAAGCAAGTCTTTTCAGTTTGCATTTTTTTTTTGCATTGCAGTTTTTATGTTGGGACATCAATGCTAATTATTTTCATTGGAATGTGAATAATGTTGACCTTTGTCCAACTCATTTTGATGAAATGATATTGTGTTAGTCAAGAAAATTTGTGTCCTCAGTAATAACAGCTCCTAATCCTTAAATTGGAACTTGTTTTATTACATGAAGCTAGTTGGACTTTTAAAGCTTATGAAGCATCTCAGTTTGTGTACTTTTGTACTTTGAGGTTGCCTGCACACACAGCCACACAGCAGAGATGTGTGGGAATTTTGTATTTAATTTCCCTGCATTCTGGTGTTTCCGGTGTAGTCCTGCTGGAGGCAGACAATTTTAATGAAAATTCTGGATTCCGTGATGTGATTTTCAGGATTCTGGTGGATTTTGAGGTGGCCTGCTGGAAATGTGCAATAGCCTACCTAAATTCATTTAAATTCATAGCCTACACACTCTGACTTGCCAGGCCTTCAAAAGTAAGTATGTGCTGAGCATTCAGCTTATCACTGACAAAAGCACCAAGTTTTGGGCTTACCAGCCACCACTAGAAAACTATTGTAGATGACTGCCTATGTGTCTGTAGCCTACTTTGATTCATGGCTGAAAATATTTGATCAGGAGCCAAGCAGCTAATACCATCTGTATCGAAATTAAATGTTATGTTTCGAATAACAGTTGAAAAAATAAGTCAGTGAGGGACATTGATTCTTCATTGAAGGCTAAGTTCTAAGTTCAGCAAAAAATGTCAACAGCAAGACACAAATAAAATGCTTAAACAGTAAGCAGATGTACATGTGCTGCAAAAAAATGTTTTTTTAATAAAAATCATTAAGTTTGAACAGTATTTAAACTCCATCTCAGGCGAACGGGAAGAAGTGGAGATGCATGGCAAGGCATGGCAAGTTTATTTACATAGCGCATTTCATACACAGAGGCAGTTCAATGTGCTTTACAAACAAAAAGGCAAAGAACATTGAATAATATAAAATAAAATGACAGAATGATTAAGAAAAAAGAATACAAAATAGGTAAAAAAAAACAAAATGATGAATGATGAAATAAAAACATAATGAAATATGATGAAATAAAAACATGTTTTTAGAGAATTAAGCGGCTGTAGACTGCTAATGAACCACTTTTCCGTGGAAAAGAACAGAGCTCAAACCTAGGTCAGACCAAATCCACACGTGTTACAAACGTGTTTAACACCTAAACACAAAGACCAGCAATCTCCCTTTTCCAAGAGCTGATTCCGCATCAAACTTCATTGAGTCAGTAAAAAACAGTTGGCATAACAGCTAGGTCATCTGACAGTAAGTAGTGCAATTATGGGTTTTAATGTTAGACCAACTAAACAGAAAACAATCCCTGGAACAACTAAGCTTTGTGTTAGTTCCAGAGCAATCACATCAAGCTACTGTATGTCCCACTTTACCCGACAAACTGTGACACCCATCTCTTGTAAAACCACCTTTACCGCAGAAATAAGAGAGCTCAAACCCATGTCGGACCAAATCCACAGTGAGTGAAAGAAAATTAAATGAAAAAACTAAGTGATTGAAAATCAAACATAGATGATACAAATAGTACAAATGAAGTAATAACATTTAAGTTAAGTAATAAATGATATAGTTGATAAAAATAGTAGAAATAAAGTAATAAAATGAAGTAAAAGTTAAGTAATAAATGATTAAAGTTTAAATAAAGATGCAGCAGTTAACAGAAAGCAGACAGCTTGGGTCTTTAGTCTAGATTTGAAACTGCCAACAGTAGCCTTTTTGATGTCCTCAGGGAGTTAGTTCCATATCTGAACTGCATAGTAGCTAAAGGCAAAGCATCTTTTTTTGCTTCGATCTGAGAGACCTGCTCTCTCTGGGGTCTGGTGCCCACTCCATACTAAAAAGTAAAAAATGCCCCTTTAAAATGATGTCTTGTCGTGAGTTTTGCACATGGCATACCTCAATGTTTGTTGTTGCAGTCAGTGCAGTCAGTATCATTAACCTAATAATGCTATTGGGGTCTGGGGGAATGCTGCCTGTAAGAAAATTTTGAAAAATAACCCCTTAAATGATATCACATTTACAAAAAAGACAACCATCAACAGATGCTTTTGGTTTGGTTGACTTATTTGGTTAGACAAAGAGTATGCTTTGACTTTCTTGGTAGTGTATGTGGAGGCCACACATTTTGAGTTGTTGTGATAAAAAAACTCCCTAAAAGATATCCTGGGAAAAATAAGCCTACTTCAACAGCAACTTAGTCTGTTAGGCTACCTAACTTGCTGTGACAAAATGATTGGCTCATGTAAGTTACAGTGTGTACAGCGCAAACTGGTAAGTGGTTTCTGGGTTTTTGATGATTCAGAAATGGGCTGGAATGGCCTTGTAGCCAGATGGACATGCAGAGTAAATTTCAAATTCACTAATGGTGCATCTAGGTGTGAAAGCACTGCTAAACATTGTGTTGTGATTTGCATACTTAATAATCACATCATGTCTGGAAATGCTGTCAACAATTAATTAATCATCATGGCTTTAGGAATGATGGGGAAACCGCTCTCCAATGCAAAAGTTATTCAGAATCTAAATTAAAAGGCTTTGTCAAGATGACACTCTTCTGAGCTGAAAATTTGCCAGTGGAAGTGATACCAATGTCATTAAAGCACCATTATGGAGACTAAGCAACTTTGTCTCACATTGTAATCAATCTTCTTGTCGTTGTGTGCAGGAGTTGTTTTGAAGTCTCAAAGTAACTGAACAAAGTAATTCAACAGCTTGTATACAATATGTACATATTGAATTTATGGTAATCTTGTTGATTATTAAATGTAATTGTAAAGTATGTGAAAGTCTATCATTCATCATTATGAGTATATATCATATGACCCAATGACTTCTGGGATGCGGACAGAATCCAAGCATAAAACGGAATTTTCCTATAAACACTGAATTGCATGACATTTGCGATTTTTTGCATGTTGACATTTCAATCTAAGTTTTTAAAACAACTTTTTTCAGATTTCCAGCCTGAAACCCTATATGACAAGCCACCGACTTCTGAAAATCTGTCCAAATTGCTGCGCTTTAGCATGTAACCATCACGTACATTCACCATGTGAGATAAAATACTTGCTATGTGCAACATTTCTACAGGAGTAGCCTAGCCTACCTCCTGATAAGACATTGTTTCTCAATGCACTGGTAGAAAATGGAAAAAAAGTTCGATTAGGAACTGTTTGCTAATTTCGTGTCATAACACATACTGGCAGATGCATACAATTTGATGCAATAGGATTGCACAGCCTCATTGAGTGAGTGATCTGCACGAGAGAAAGGGAAACCACTGCCTATTGCTTTTGGTAAGTTAGAAATGCTGGTAACCTCTAAATGATGTTCAAAACATTGACATGGATTCCTGTAACTGTTCATGGAAACAGCATTGAGACATTTAAGAGCCACTGATGGGCATACCTACACTGAAAACCTTTTTGTGAAAACTCAGTCATTGAAAACATTGACTGCTTTCCTAATTACATTGTATGTAGGCCTACACTACAAAATTAGCCTATTCATGCTACTTATAATTTTAAATCTATATAGATTGATATATAGATTGATATATATCTGGCATATATCTGGCAAAAAATACCCCCCCCCCCCAAAAAAAAAAAAAAACAATTTAAGAAAAAATAAAATGGATTTCATAGGGCCCTAATATCATAAATGATGCAGGCCAGACTTGTATAGTTTTCATCTGTGGAGCAGTGGAAGATGTATCCAGCAGGATACTAAAAGTCATGTCAATATTAATGTGAAGAATGCTGCTGGTATTCATATTGACCATCATCACAGCTAGATATGCAGGGAAATTGTAATGTCTCTGATTAAGCATGGCTTTCCCATTGATTTTCACCTATCTTTAGAAGAGCTGCTGCGCAGAGATGCAGTAAGTTGCTATGGTGCTGTGGTACATTTGCTTCAATTGAGCATGTATTGATTTCAGGAGCCATTTCTGTGTTACTACATCATAATGTATGCAGTGCTTTTAATATAGTCTACTAGCAATAAAGAAAGCAGAGTAATTTAGTACATTTACACAGAGATCATAGAGATGGAAACACAGACCACATTGCCAACTATTGTAATTGTATATCTGAAGGATTCAGTAATGAAACTGCCTGTTGAAATGCTGCTTTATCTATAGTGGTTGCTATTTTTGTGCACCATGCCAGATAGGTTCTTAGTATTTCTGTGTAAGGCTGAGTGTGAGTTAGATGTCACGTCTCATTGATAAAATGAATCATTCATTCCTCCTATTATTTTTCACTATGGCATTAGCATTTTCACTCCCGGTTGCCTGTCCATGCATCCATAACTAATCCCATCCAATACATTTACAGCACAATTGAAAATCAAGTGATATCAGTGAGTGGGTTTTAGACAAACTTCTTCGGAACTTTGCAGTGTCGCCACTCATTCGTGACTGCCTCTTGCTCCTGGATAATCAGCAGCCCCGTATTCATATTCATCAAGCCAGTAAGGCATTAGGCTTGTAATTGGGTCAGCTGAGATGGTGCTGTTGCACCAAGCTCAGATTTCTGCCCTCAGTACCGCTAGATACACAGCCTGCTAAAGTCGTAATTGTTGCTAACTGTATGATGAATGTAAACATTGTCATTAAAGCAGCCAATTCTTGTGTATAGGCAGTCGGACAAAATACTCAGCATTCAGTATTGCCATCCATCTTCTGGTATTGGGTACACGTTTGATCTTATGTAATGATAACTGATGTGATAACTATTAGTTTTGGGCAATGATCTCAGATAACAGATATGGAAAGTTTTTGGAATGTAATTTTGTCTGGAATGGCAATACACTGCTGTAGAGATCATTTTAATTCAGTCCTTCAGTAATGCACAAAAGTGATGATTTTGTGTCTCATAATATGATATTATGGACCACTGTTCCTTCCTGAGCTTTATATTCTCAGCATTGTTCATTTCAGATATAAATGCCCTTGAAACATATGGCTTTGTAACTAGGGAGATTGAACAAGAAGCTGAGCTCAGCAGAGACTTGCTGCAAAGAAACACCTTCCAAATAGGCCTGTTCTGAAACTGTGTAGGCCTATTCTGAACTTAAATGATAGATTTATGGTGCTAAAAGTTTCAGCGCTTGATTTACGTTCAGAAATCAAGTCAGCATTTGCCCTTGTATCAGATATATACAAACAGATTTCTGAAAGCCACAGAATATTTCTCATTTAGTCATCTTTTTGATAGCTGACAACAGACAGTTTCAACTGATGCACTCATTACTGTTTGCCAACTTGTAACCCTAATTGTTGTTTGGATTGCAGATTTTTTATCTATTGCCACTATACTGGGGACTGGCATCTTGGGTAAGTTTGCTTTTTCGCCTTGTAAAGTTTTGGAGCTAATTGGTAGAGAAAGAAAGGCCTCAGAACTTCATGTAGAAAATTATAAAATTAAAAATGTTCTCTTTATCTTTCAAAGCACCCTAGTGAGGCATATGTTGTCATGTATGAAATACGCCCTTCTCGAATTTTTAAAATATGAGTGTGAATAATGACAATCTTCATAACTAGTCAAGTGTAAAGAGAAGTGGAGTTCTATGATTCTTTTTGAATATGTCTGTCAGAAATATGCTAATTGAAGTCAAATGATTTGCCTAAGCAGTCATTTTGCATAAGGGAATATTTATCTGGCTACACATAAAAATGTCACTTTCATGTACATGAACATTAGACAAAAATAAGTAAAGACAATCACCGAGCTATAGGAAAGGCTTTCAGCATGTCTATTGTGCCTTGCCAATGATTCCCCCAGTATGTGGTTTATGATCTGTGTAAGTTGAGACATATATTTATGAAAGATAGCAATTACATGGTGCATTGAATTTAACTGTTCTGTTTTCAATAAGATTTAATAGTTCTTAAAAAGACATTGCTCATCCCCCTTAAAACCTCTTGCCAAACCACTTTACTGCTTTTATCATGCCATAAAAAAGACATTACAAGCATCAATTAATTTTAGCCTTACATTTTTCTTGACTTCCAAATTAACACTCCTTGAATGAGCAGAGCAGTTCCTTCAAGTAGAGTTAAGAGTAGGTGATTGTCATCTACTGCAGCACAGGCTGATTCTTTAAGTTGTAGCTAAATGTCAAACCAATTGTGGTTCCTTAACCATAGGTCTACCAGTGACAATAGCACAAGCAGGATTGCTGCCATTCCTGGTGTCCTTCATCGTTGGCTTCTTTATGCAGGTGAGTGCTAATCAGTTTCTCATTTTGTATAGCATGCCTTTGACTTCATGGTTTCAAAACATATGAAATAGGTATTTTAACACAAAACGGTCCCTACTTTAGTCATGTAAACATTACAAATCAAGAATGGTTTCTCTGATAATTCTCTCTTGTATAACTAAACTGTAATATGTCAAACATTCATTGCTGTATGAAATAAAAGTCCTTTTGGTATTTGTCCTTGACGATATTCTTTATCCTGAGAAATTTCATGAAGATCAGTGAGACTTCTTTTGGCTGATTTAATTTGATGAACTCAGGTAATAATTATGGAATGTCATTGTGTGTGATTGGAAAGAAGAATTTTTGTACTTTCAGAAAGTAAAGCTGCTTTAGATGATTTGTTACTCACACATGCGTTTTTCTCTTCTCAACAGGCTTTGCTCATCTATCTGTTTGTTGACTTGCTGCAGCGATGCAGGGTTAGCCAGATGGAATCATTAAAGGTTTGCTACATGTATTCAGATATCATTTTGAATTTAACACCACCCATTGTCTGCAGGTCTGTAATGGGCTGTTGTTTTCCTCACAGACTGCGGAGACTGAGCGGATTTTAATGGAGGATGTCAGTCCGCAAGATTCTCCTGTGGTCTGCCCTGAAGAAGTGGAGGAAGTAGATGAGGGGGAGGAGGCAGGTAAGGTCTTCCCATCATCCATTCAGAGGGTAGTGTGCATTTGCTCAGAAATGTTTTCACAGATGGCATCTCATCAGCCTCCATTAAACAACAGGTCTTTTTGTTTTCTTCTGGTGAGCATTTTTGGATTTAAATGCTGTACATGAATGAAGAATGGCCTTGAATGCATTACTCTGCATCTCCAGTGAGATTACTAATTTTCCTGAACATAGACTTCTAAGTTTCTTTCCCAGCTCTGTTGAGAACTATGCCTTGTGATGTGGAGAGACTTTTGCTCCTCTCCTCATTCTTCCTGGAAAAAAACTGACTTTGCCAATATCAATGCCCAAGTGGTCACCAGCTGTTTCCTTACTCTGTTCTTATCTGGATAATGCTACAGGTAAAGGATTCCCAGTGATAGCTGGCAGGCAGCTTTTGACAGTGCATAGGGTAAACACTCTACTCCTTGGTAGGGTGCACTGAAAAGGTCATGACCTACTTTTAACATGAACTCTGCACACTTACAAATGAATATTTCAACAGCAAAAATGGCAAAAATTATCAGCTTATAAAAGAGCTGAAGAGTTCTGTGTTGTCAAATTCAAATTAAGCTTCACTTTAGTGATAAACAATGACACTATTTGCTAATATTGAGAATCCTTGGTATCATACACTGCATCAGTAACTTATTTAATGGCAAAATTAGTAACGTTTGGTTCATCCATGAGCATTGATTTAGATATGCCAAGAATCACTACTAAGCATTGATTGTACCCAGTTTTTATAAAATGGATGGATTTATTTTCTGGGCATGATTACTGTGTGTTGTATTGTTGTTGTTTTTCCTCAGCCTACACTCTACTGCAAGCTGGCCTGTAAATGTAAACGTTACTGTAGCTACTTTAAAAATGGAAAACATTTATATTTTTGTTTTATTAATGCACACTCGCTGTTCTCCCTACTGTTTTATTAGTTAGCAATCGAGATGGCACCACATGAAAACAGTTGGGTTTCGGACTGCCAAACAGATGGTGGCTGTATTGTGTTTTTTTTGTGCAGTGTACCACAGGGATGGTTAGCGGTGGGGATAAGAAGTGGGAGCAGCACTTGATTTCCATCGGTATCAGCACTAACTAAGCAGGGTCAGCCCTAGTCCTGTGGACAAGAGGCATTAAGTATTTTTGACAAGAGATGGAGGGAATAGCCCACTAATGAAGATGAATGTAGTGAAGGAAAAGGGAGCTGCCCTGTCGGGGTGGGGAATGTGAGGGAGAGGAGAAAGGAGAGGGTTGTTTATGAAAGCTGTGTGGAGCCTCTTTGTTTCTCTCCAATAGATAAAGCATTGGAATAAAGGCTTTAATATACCTTGGAGGTACAGTGGTGAACCACACTCTAGGTTTGGCAAACACCAAACATTATCATAAATGTGAAAAAGCTATTATTAAAAGTGCAGGGCAGTTTTGTTTGTGTGAAGCAGTGCTGGTTTCATTGCTGTAGTTAATATTGTGACTAGATGTTTTGATCCTGTTCATCTGTAACAGCTCTGAAAATAGTAATTAACCTTGTGTCTTCTCATCAATACAACCAATTTTGTTTGATTGGGGCATTTCTACCCTCTTATATAATCAGAGTGCCATGAGAATTAGATCTTTCATCGCCCGCCTTGTGTGAGAGAAAATTAGCAATTGTGATTAGTGATAGTATATTAATGTACCGGAGAGACCACTGCAAGTCATGAGACTGACATTTCTTAAGAAGTTATTTGCTTGTTCACTTGGTGTCCTTAACCACCCTGTAACTGCTGGCAAGCTTAATAATGAATTTCCTTACTAGATTGGTACTTACCCAAATGGGAACTGACCTACATGCACACAACAAAAGAAGGGAACAGCTGAAAGGAAACAAACCTCTACTGTTATAGTACTGAATTATAGTATAACACCCAGGGAACTGTCACTTAATCATATGGTTACTCTGCAAAACCAGAATGATTGTAAACACATTCTGTCTTTCTCTAAAATTAATTTCAGTATAATGGGTATTGTAGTCCAGATGGGGGAAGATTAGAAAAACCTAGCCCTAGTGGACCCAGCTTAAGTATGCAGGCTAGTGCTGAATGTCTGTGTTTAACAGGAGTCACTTAGTGCAGGTCATGCAGTAAATGAGCAGCACTAACATGAAGTGGTTTCATAACAAAAGTTGATGTAATTTTATGTACATATTTACCCCAGAATATTCACCTCAAAACAGATGAGATGTTTGTTATGGAACTTTATTTTTGTTTATAATGTATTTTTGCAAATCAGCACATTTAAATGGTGTAGAAAAATATCATTTTCAAATTGCATGGTGCTTAGCATATTCCCTGATTTGCCTAATGAAGAACTTCAAGCATGAGGGAGTTGGCAATCCATCCAGGAAAATAATTTCTGAAAGATAAGCATTTTTCGACAAGCATGTGTGACTGTACCAAATGAACAGTTTAGCACACACTTTCTTCGGATGGTTGGGGCTGACTCCATCATTTACCTTTTCAGAGAGCACTGTCTATGTTTAAGCAATTTGCTTGAATGAATGGATAACTGATTTTATGACTGGATAGGTGAATGCATCACTATTCCATACTGAATGAGATTGTTTTTAGTCGATTAAGGTGCTTTGTTTTTGGCTCTGGCATCTGAAGTGCAGGCAGTGTACTCGTTGTAATGGAAAATGTTGTTTCAATGTAAATGAAAAGACCATCCTCTATGATTTTTTGATTACCTTTTTCTCTGAGCTGTCATACGCTGTCAGGTGGTTATTGTTGAATTATACCCTGTACAAGGGGCAGAAAAAGATGGCAAAATGAAGGTGAAAAAGGAAAAATGTTATCTATGACAGCTCTGAGATCCTCTGGCTGAACCCCCTCTCCTGAAGTTTCTGCATTTAACGCATGATCAAGGTGCCTTTCATGCCAGCCAGCAAATTATGCCCATAAAATGCTTGAAATTGATCACCTATCACTGTTAATGCATTTTTAAATAAAACCTTAATGCTAAAGAATTGGTTTATTACTGTCACTTGTGTGTATGGTGCACTATTTTCTGTGGTTAGATACAGCTTAATTTATATGCCAGGTTGACAGTGTCATCAGATAGGGTTTTAGCAATGCCCTGATATTCTATGATTCAATTAGGCTTTCACGGTCAGCGTATACTGGCTGGCTTGTTGGGTTTTGATAAGAAGGCTATTAAAAAGATGGATTTCCCTGAGCAGAAAATGTGCAGCTGCTATCTGTTTTGTATTGTCTGCTAAAATGTGGATTCCAATAAGCAAGATATAGATATCCCATTCATCATGGAGAGACAGCACATATAACATCAAAAAATATATAAATATATATGTCTTTTTTTACCCAGAATAAACCATTTTATAGGGTGCAGCTCACCCAGGAGTGTCAAGCACACTGCATCCTTTTCAACAAATGACATGGTATCAGATTATATAGGCGGCCTGATTTATTTTATTTCATTCAGATAATAACTCTACATTTAATAACAATGGGTAGGGCAAAGCAGTTAAGCAGTCTACATAAAATTAATAACTTTAAGTTGGTACTTCCAGTTTAGGATTTTGAAATGTGTGTAAAAAAAAAAGAATGGTTTTAATATATCTGATGAATCAGTGAAAAAGCAAGCTGTATTTGCACAGGGGCAAGATCCCTTATATTCTGTGCTGTACCCAGTGCAAGACTCCATAGAACAAAGAAAAGAGAAAGGTGATGTAGCCTGTTAGATTTGGAAGTCTCTGTTCTAGTTGGATAAATTCTGTTTTATGCCTTTTCATATTTATTGGATGATCCTGACTACATTTGTATGAAATAACATAGCAACTAAAAGAGCGAACGTGTCTCTTATGTCACTAACAAACTACCTCCAAAGTTGTTAACCCCAGCTGTTTTTTGAAAACTCACCCCAGATGTCACGGTGTATGTATCTGGGGTATGAAAGCGTTGGAAATTTGTTTTGAACCCAGAGAAAAACTGCTCTCTGAAGTTCAGTCTTTGAATATATGGATGAGATGCTGTCAAAAATCAGCCATTGAGAGGCTAAAGATATCAACAATAGCACTGACAAAAACGTCAAGTTAATGGGTTGTTTATTTTGTTTTGCAAAGGAAAGTGTATCATGGAAATACTTGGTAATTCATGTGACAAGAACAAATGTCTCTGTGTGAGACTTTGATAACATTTCAAAGTGGTATTGTTTAGAGTACCTTTCTGTGAAACTGCACCTAATTTGTTCTGGGGATCATTACCCTTCATGTGTGGATTGGTTGTTCTGACAGGTAACACAGGTGCATACAGTGGAGGATACTGTACAGGGCTTCACATTTCTGGCTTGTCATTCTACGTGCTGTGCGCATTAGACCCTCTCAAACCATCTTGTCGTATGCTGTTCAGAAATATTTTTTCACACTTGGACATACCTGAGGTCGATTTACTCATTTACTTTACTTTACCCAGAAGTCCTAAAATATGTATGTACTCCTGGTTAGGATGCAACAAAGGCACACAGTCTGAAATGTTTAATACATGATAATATTATGTTATAATATCATATATGTTTGATTGGAATAACATATACTTAGTTTGTACAGTAAAGGAGAAAAGATTCAGCCACTGCTAAAACTAAAAAACATTTTCCTCAGTACTAGGTCTATATTTCTAAGCATCAGAGGCCTTATGACAAACGAAACAAAGCAAAGCAGAAACAATATCTACATACTCTTCTCAGTTGCCATGTGATTCAGACTTCTGTGTATCCCCTGCAAAGCTGTAGCTTTCAGGCTCAAGACGAGTGATTTATTTCTTTGGGATCATTTTGTCTGAAAAAGCTGCTAAATGACCAGCTCTCTCGCTGAGTGTATCCCACACTCTCCAGCATTTCTCACCTAATAGACCTGCACAGATATTACTGCACACCACAAAAGCCTGCTCTTTTGAACTCCTCCTCTTAGAAACACACCAACACAGTCTCCTAGGATGAATATCAAACTTTGCACAGTGTGTGTGTGCTTTAAAAAAAAAAAAAAAAACAGCCATTATGGTTTTGAGGTATGTTATTCCATTAAGGTTGCTAAAATTGAGTTTGATGCCCTAGCCTGTGATTGTTTACATTGAGTTGTAGATATGAAGTCGGCTAGATGTGTTTTTTCAGAGGGTTGCTTAGTGGGGCCCAGTGCCAGGGCCCTAGTGTTGGCCTCTGATGGATGCAGAGCTCCAGTGCCTGGGCAGCTGCCTGTCTAATTGTTATTTAATGGGAGGAAGCACCTCTGACCAGATTGGCAGAAGCGGTGAGGCTCGTTATTACACCTCCTCCGCTTTGGTGTTTTGGAGCTCATTAAGGGGAAGCTTATGGAAGGGTGTCATATACCTTTTTCTTTCTCATTCTCTCCGTCTGTTTACCTCCTTTTTTTAATCTCTCTACTTTTCCCACTGTCTTCACCCCACCTCTCCAGCTTTCTCTCTATCTCTCTCTCTTCCTCCCTCTCACTCTCACTGGTTTGTTCGTTTGTTCGCTGTGTCTGTTTGAGTGTGATCCTCAAAGAAGGGAGCTGTGACAGGTGTGGGGATCTAGCATCTCTCCATCCTAATTACTTGGCTGTCCCTCTTCTGAGCAGATGGGCCACCCTCAGAAATTAATGATTCTGCCGTCTTCTTTCAGCAACATATTCCCCTGTCATTCGTACACTCAAGGTGCAGTAGTCTTAACTCTGTATGCGCAAAAATTTAATTTGATTTCTCTGCCAATGTGTCATTACAGAGATTGCTGGCTGACTGACACAACTGATTTGGAGAGTTATTTGTCATTTTAATAGAAGGTACAAACTTGGATGCCATTAGAAATTAGGCTATTGCTTATGCGCTCTCTGTTCCTTTTAGTTTCAGATGAAGTGGAAAAGACATGCTGATTAGTCTAGTTTGGATTGCTATAACTAAATATTTCACTCAAGCCCGCCCCAAAGCTGATACCTCCATGCATCTGTCTTTATAATAAAGCCTGTCTGAGCTTAAGTAAATACATTCAGAATTCATTTAGAAGTTTGTTTTCCCATGCCCACACTAAACAGACTCCTTTTTTCTCATGCGTAATGCACAGGCTTCTCATGGCGTCTGTAACACAGGCGGAGTTCTCCTGGGTTCATCCACTTTAGTCGTATTTCTGCTTCCTTCATTCTCACACTCCTTTCTTCTCTCTCTCCTTTCTTCTGTCTCTCTCTCTCCCGCTTGCTCTGTCTTTCTTTTGTTCCATTTGCACTTCCTCAAATATATATGATGCAATTTCTTGTTCCTGAAGTCAATGTTTATGCCCAGAGCATTATCTGAGAAGGTGGAGCTCCCAATGAGAATTGGAGTAAACATTTTCAAGGAAAGAGGCATGCACATAACAGGCGATAAATAGCATGAGCTCTGGTTGCGGCCCTTGTGAGCAGCGCAGGGAGAGAAGATCTCTGATGGAACTGGGGGACAAACGTTGGCTTTTTTTAGGGAAGGAGGTTAGTTTTAGATGCCTGCATGGAGCAGGGCTCAGTTATGAGAGTCAGTCTTGGTCTGCCAGTACTTTCATTATCTCCATCTTTGCTTTTTCCTATCTGCTATGTGTTTGTCTCTCCGTATTCTTTTCTCTCCTTCGCTCTTTTTCCTCCACTCTCACACAGTTTTTCATCGCTCCCTTTCCCTCAGTACCATTCACTTTTTCCTTTTTCTGCCTTTACTTTTTCACTGGCGTTCCTTCCATGCAGCAGTCCGTTCTGATGGAGTCAAAGTGTGAGTTATCCCTGCTGTTCTGACATCCACCCAGGCCCTACACCTGTCTTCTCTCTGTCCATATTCATCTCTCTGTGTTCCTCCCATATCTTACATTCATCTCCCAGAGTTCTCTTTTCCTCCCCCCTAAACAGTCCCCCCCACCCCCTCCCAATTTATTATTTGCCACATAAAAGTCCCATAAAGCCCTGGGGCAAGGCAGCGGCGGCAGCAGCAGTGTGATCTCTTTCCGGCACGTGTGTGCGTACGTCAGTACGTCAGCTCTGTGAAGGTGTTGCAAGCGGGGGAGGGAAGGAGCGAGAGAGAGAGAGTGATGCGTTGGCGTGTGGCAGACCTCCACACTGCTGAGGAATAGCGCCCTTCATCCATTAGAGAGCTGAGGAGCTGACGGGCCTCTATCATCCTTCACGCCATTCATCCCCGCCGCTTATTGACTAAAATGTCCCTGTCACCGGGGAGAGGTGTTTGGGATGGGGGAGGGGGCTGGGAGCTGGAGGCCCGCGTGATGGAGGGGAGCAGTGATGGAGTTTGAGTGGCAATGGGGAAAAGCTCTGTGCGTGTGTGTGTGTGTGTGTGTGTGTGTGTGATAGAGTATGAACAAGCATGAGGAGGAAGTTACCCTTATCACCTGAGTTTCTGTATATCCAGACACAGTTTTAATATTTTAAAAGTTTTCAAAGCGCTATCCGCAAAACAAAGACAGTGTTTTTGATAGAAGGTTCACAACAGTTATAGCATCCAAATCCTAAAGGGAAGAGAATTTTGCTTCTCTTCAAGGTGGGATTTTTCCTCTTTGTTGTTGGTCGTGAAACTAAGATGATTTTTGTAATTGCCAGTAAATTGGGAAGGTTCTGTATGAGAGATGGTTACCGACTTGTTAGAATAGTTAGAATATTACAGTATCATCCTTCATTTGTTCTGTTTGCTCATTTGATTTACCTAGTTATTACAGACAAACTTAAATTGTTCTAAGTCAGCCTTTAGCCCGAAACATATTTACTGTATGTTACAGTAAGTGCCTATTAATTTTTCGGGTCACTTGAGTGAAATGATTTCTGTGTGTAAACAGAACCTGCCAGAGATTGTGACTGTAGCCATGTTGTGAAGGTGGTCTTCTGTCCACTGTGTTGCAGACACCGGCCTGCTGCACAGTGATGCCACAGCACAGGAGCTGCAGGAGAAACTGGAGCCCAATCTGCACGTCCTGGGCGTCCTTTTCCTCAGCAAAAACAAGAGCCGCGCCTTCAACTTTATCCTGCTTTTTCAGTTGTAAGTGGCTACTTGCAAAATACTTGTGTATTTTGGTGTTTGTTTAGTATTGAACTACAAATAATCCATGTGGACTCTAAAGTGAGGCTTAATTTACTTACTTTTTGGTCATACATAACAGTCCAAGAGCTCCTTAGACTGCCAACAAAAGAATGATTTCTTTGTCCTCCACAAAAGATTATTGATTTGCACCAATCGTAGCTGAAAACCATAATTCATCTTTCCAAAGCTGGGACTGGGTAAAGGTCTCATCTTTCTCAGGTCAGCACCACTCTGTTTGCCCTGGCACTCTTCCGGAGAAGTGTTCTCCTTGCGTCTCCTTTTTCTCCCTCTCATAAAGCGTTAGGTTAGGGCAACTTGCAGTCACTGCCACTTAGTGACTTTCCAAAACAAATGGAGTGTCAAGCCCTTTTAGCCCAGATGAATCATCTGCAGGTAGGCCGAGCGTTTTTCTCGCCAGGAGCCCATATGTTATCTCCTGCACCTCAGCGTGGTGAACAATGCGAAGGTCACATGGGTGGGCAGAGTTTCGCGACAAGAGGACTGCTCTAGGACTCAGGAGCCTAATCTAGTGCAGCCAGACTTCAGTGTAATGTTATCTGCCACCTGAATGCAAACTAGCATGACCAAATGTCTCAGCAGCACAATGCTGAAGTACACTTACTTAGCATTTAACTCTATACAAAAGAGCTCTCAAGGATCCTCTTTGCCTGTGTGTGTTTATTTAGCTTATAGTGTTATGCTAGAGTCCACTCAGTTTCCATTATTACTGTGTTCAGGTTAACTGACATTATTTCAGTATGCCACTCTGGTATATTTTATTTGCACCTGTAATGCAATCAAAAATACTTTTATTTATATCAAATGTACTAAATTTACCATTGTGCCATTAGCATTAAGAATAAAAAATATTTTGTGTATTATTAATATTTGAAGGAATAACAGATTTTTGTATCATGCTTGTGATGCAAAGTACCTTCTTGAATCAGAGCATGCATTCAGACATATCAGCAATATGGGCCAAGCCAATTACACACACTATGTCTTGCACTTTGATATTACCATCTAAAATCAGACCACCTCTTAATCTTAAACTTCAAAGAGACTGGGATTTCCGTCTGGCCCTCTCTTGCCTCAGTGATCATTTTCATGAGTGTGTGTTTGTTTCTTTTTTGTTTTGTTCTTTTTGGTGCTAGAAGCATCCCTAAGGTTTGCTCTATGTTGCCAAAGAGAACCTGTTTTGAGAAACAGTTTGTAAAATAGATATTGTTTGCTGCTTTACATTCACATTTATTAGATCTGGCTCTGACTTACATTATGGCCTAAATGACCACTGTAGAGGGAAAGGCATTTAGAGCCGTGCTTTCCCCAGAGATAAACCTATAAAAACTAGCTCTTAATTACAGAGTTTCATATTGGTAACACACCATATCCCTATTCTTTGATGACTGCCTAGAGTAACTATATCAGAATCTTTTATATAGCAGATTCCCTACTCTCCCATTTTGATTATCATGATTATATTCTCTCATCCCAAAGCTGTTAATTTTATGATTTCTTTTTTTTTAAATCAGGAACTGGTTTTCATTTAAAATTCATTGTTATTTTCCTCCATTTTGCAGAAATGACATGAGTCATCCTTCTAGTCACTGCCCCCAAGGGTGTGTTCAAATGTTGTCTCTAATTAGAGACTTGTTTTGTCATTTACTGTCATTTAGGCTCAAGTCATATTTTAATATTTAATGATTGGCACCCAGTAGTCCTTTGCAGACGGCTCTTAATAGGCAATGTTAAGCTGATGGGCACAGCAGTGAATTCTGCAAGGCAGGGATAGATATCTGCCACCCACGTCTGTGCTATTAGTCACTGTGAACCAAGGCCACAGCTACGCGGTTGACTCTACACCATGAGAAACACTTTTATGTTATGCATCTCTTGGGCCTCGGAAGCTCACTACCAAAAAACTAGCAGGGGTGTGTTTACATATAAATGTAATTTGTTTGCACTTTTTTGCTCGTGTTTTTGTAAAACTTATTCAGGAATAGATACAGCATATTTTAGCAACTTCGCTACTGAATCCTGAAAATACATATGTTTGTTGGTGTGGTGTCTGCTTCCACCAGCCAGTTAGCTTATGTTAGCAAGCTACACTTCCCACAGTTTCTCAGAAAGTAAAGCTTGCTAGCAAAGTGCTTTTTAAAAGGTTACTCTCAAAGGAAAATATTCCACAAAACAGTCTTGTCTTGAATAGATCGGACTTGAGTCTCAAAAAAATCTAAATATGCCTAGTTTAATCTAGATTAGTAAAGTACTGATGTTTGCAACATGAGTTCTTATAATGTTCAACATTTAATTATGACTGTGGCAGTGCAGTTGGTGCTCATATATGTGTTGTTTTAGGGATTAGGGTTTTTTGTTTGTTTGTTTTTCTCAGTTTTCTTTTTCTCAGTAATTTCTAGATTTCCAGAACACCGAAACATCAGACCATGTGAAACTCAGTGGACAAGTAGATCCACTTGAGTGTTAACACCTAATAGGTTTTGGTCCTTGAGGTGCACCACTCACTCTAGACCCCCCAGTCTAACACAGTTCTTGTAGAATTACTTGGTGGTACACCAGTCTCCAGGAGCCGCATCCAACATGTCCTCATCCTACTTGATGTGTAGCGCTACCTAATGGCAAACATAAATGCCAAAATCAGGTGTTTCTCTTTTTTCAGTAAACATCAGGCCTCATGGAGCTTTACCAGGCCAATAGCACGTAAGCTGTTTTGGTTCTCTGTAACCACTTTGTTGAATTACTCGAGAACCATAATGCCCTAGTAGGTGAAATTTTAGTGGTACGTAAAGAAGCTGCATCCAATGAGCCAGGGTTGGGGCTACATGGTGGCCAATGGCCTCTCCCCAGCCACCACAGTGTAATGTTAAATTAAGTTCCAAAAAATTATTGATGTACAGTATCTTGTGTTTATAGATGCATTATAAATAGGCTAAATTAATACATAGATTTTTGATCTCTTTGCTCACATGGACTTTGTTCATGAGTTATACCTAATTGAATGAATACTACATGCCAACAGATTTGACACCAAATACACCAGGATACAAGAAATCAAATTGAGCTAATTTAGCTAGACAGGGGAGGATCCCCAGACCCCTCGCCTTTGTTGGTCACAGCATGACCACCCTTCCAATATCTCTGGCCACCCTTTGGCCACCCCATGTAAAAAAAAGTCTGGCTCCCCCACTGCCTGGGGCACCAAAACACTGAGCCCCGTGACACGTGGTTCACATGTTACCCCAATAGTACGCATGAGCTGTCACAGATGTCATGGCACAATACCAAAATGACTTTGGTGTTTATATACAAAAGCTAATGAGTCAGTGGACAGATAACTTCAGTATTCTTAACTAATCCTCTAAATTTGATGAGCATACCACCTTTGGGATGTGGGGACACAGCAAAGCGCTATAATGAAAATCATAGTCTCTACATTCTGGAGTCATAACACTATGCATATGACAACACACTTATGATGGAGGTAATTTGGCCAGAGTAGGTTGGAATGACCACAGAGTAAAATGTTTTTTTAAAAGCCACAGTGCTAACCCTATCATTGCTCCAGAAGGGGAGCCATGCTTGTCTGCAAGTTCAACACCACATTTTCAACAAGTTGTCCCCAGGTGGATACTTCCTCCACAAAGTGCTGTAGTCACGTCTGGCCGGGCCCAGCCTGGCAGGATTTGTGCTTCTGTTCCACACACGAATGTGTGTATTGACCTGTTTTTATGAAAGGGCAGGGGATGAAATGTGAGACCTTATGGGAGCAGCACAAATTCAGGCAAGACTGAGTTTGGCAGGCTGTGGAAGAGGAGTTTTCCTTTGCTGTAGAGAGTTGTGGGCTTTCAGTGCACACAGGCAGTAGGCTGGTCAGCAGCGGTTGCCTAAAGAGTTTGCCAGTTTCCCACAGTTTTTCCTCCTACTCAGACCTTATAACCTCAGATGACACAGAAAGTTAAATAAGCAAAGCAAAGCTACAAATTTAAAATATTCAGTGAAAAGGTATCCTCAGATAGCCCTGGTATTAGGCATTGCTCTAGGTTTTAGGCTATTTGATAGGTCATACTAAATTTAGATAAATGTTGGTAATAGTCTCAGTGTGTCATTAAACACAGATGCATTCACAAGGACGAGAGACGGTCCTTATGAAAGGAATCTTCTTGAGTCTTGCTCATTTTGGTCTAGTCAGTGTGATGACACTGCTTTATTTTGCCTCCAACATAGGAATGGCTGGTGACATGCTGTGACATAAAGTGTACAGAGGCACATATCCTTTGGGAAGGGCTCATCAGTATGCTCAGACAGGTTGTGTTTTAGTTGCATGTTCCTTCCAGAGTTAAAAGCAGGATTGTTTGTCTCCCATTCCTCCTGTCAGGCAAGTCAGTTATGTTTATTTCCTGATGAATATGTGAGAGGGAAGAATGCAACGAGCCTGTCAGTTATGACCTTGAAAATGCAAGCGGAACTGTACATTACAGACATACAAATGGGACACCATGAAGACCTTTGCCATTCTCGGCTGGGTTTAACATGTTCATTGCAGTTTTCCATTTCACAGTTTGACTTTTAAGAAAAGACACTCTGTAGGAGTCGTCAACTCACTGCTTCCGAGTGTCCTTCTGTGCTCAAATGTTCAGGCACTCCATTCCTTTTTCACTGAGTGCTCTGTAAATGTAAATCTCTCATAGTCACAAGGATGAAGGTCAACTGGTGTAATGTACAGCTCTGCGCATACAGTACAGTCCATAGACATAGTATGCACCTCCACTGGCAGCAGTGGTCACCTCCACGGGTTGCAGAGAAGGACTCCCAAGTGCGGGGTGACTCATCAATTTTTTAAGGACGCAAAGGTTAATGAAAGCTGGGAGATTGAGTGCATTATCAGCCCTTCGCTTGCGTTGTCTAGCATGGAGGTAGGACGTAACCTTGGAGGATGCGGACACTAAGTAGGTTTTTAATCCTCTTCGTGCCCCCAAAGACTGCCAGGCAGTTGAATGTTATTTATATGTTAAATGTCATTGCTATCATAACCAAAGTTTTTTTTTCCTCCATTCTCTCTGCCTCTCTTTTTACCACAAAAAAATAATTGCCCGACCAGTCAGATCCATTCTGCAGAAGATGACGAATGGAGCATTACTCTGCTGACTTCATTTTGTAGGTGGCATTATTTATAACGTAGGCGTTTGCATAATGAGTTTTTTTTTCCTTCATCTGATCAAGGTTGCTCTAACTTATTCACTGCCTTATGCTCCAGTTTGGAAAAAAAAAAGTTTTTTTTTCTGGCATCCATTTTCCATTTGCCACAGAAATGACTAGCGGTAGTGCTAGTGCAGCATAGGGTTTGACCAAGTTTTTTTCCTTTCTGTTTATTTTTTCAGCCATTTTAGTTGTACAATTCCTGGGACTCAGGAATACCTTAAGAGGCACTAGCCCATCCACCTCATGCTGAGTTCCGTAAAAGCAGGGTTGTTCGAAAATAGGTGACCTTAGTCTCAAAGATGCAATGCAAAAATGTACTTTAATCACATGGTGAGATTATGCGATCCCACAAATCCACATCCAGGTGAATGCCAAATGTCATGAAATTCTGAAAGTCTATGTCAGGCACTGCAGTTAATAAATTTCTACATCTCTCTTATTCTCTGTCAAGAACCACTTGGCTATGTGTGAAAGCCAATTACCTAAATACTACCCTGCACATAAATGCTATGTAGCATATCTAGTTTTAATGGAAATATCTCTCCATTACTCCGTTACTCTTACAGGCATGGTAACAATGGATGGAGTCAGAGGTACTGATATTTGCGTTCTTCGCTTAGCCCATAGAAAGTTGTGTTCAAGCACTTGAACACACACAGTGAAATGCTTTTACTAAAAGGTCCTTAGGAATCTCGAGTATAATGTCAGCAGTATCACCCCCACAACACTGTTCAAGTCTGCCAATGGAATGGGCCTTGTTATCAGCATTTAGACAGGTTTCACTAACATATAGCCAATCGATGCTCTCTTCATTGTGTTCAAGTGGCCAGGCAATCGATCAATGGGCCTGTCTGTAGTCTCTCCCCTACTTGCCCATCCATAGTACCTCAGCTGCATTGTCTATCAGATGCACCACTTCTGTTCTCTATGGTCCATCTGCCAGACAAGCAGCTCAGGAGCTCAAATCTAGGCGTTAAAGGCCACCCTTTTTCTTTCTTTTCATCTGGGTCCGATCCAGCATGTGACAGCCCTAACTTATGTCAGCAGTGACATAGCTACCTTTTGGAATGCACGTGCTTCTGCTCTTTGGCTAAAGCATGTGTAGGATGAGTATGATCGTGAGACACAATAATCAAACCATTTCTTTTTTCTTATTTTCCTTCTCGGACTTTGTTTACCCATACTTGGGTATTTATTAAAACATGTATATTCTCTCTCCCCGGATTAGAAAATGATTTTGTTTACACAGTGCTCAAAACAGGAAGGGGAGGCTGTCAAAAACATGTCAAACAAATAGAAAGCCAACCAGAGATCTGAAAACTGAGGAGGGAACTCAGTTTTCCCCATATACACGTACATCCAATCTCCGCGTTGGCTGGAGTTTTCAAGGGAAGCCGTTTTCAGTGACTGAAACCTCCATTTGCGTGTAAATGATAGGTGCAACCGCATAAATAAATATGTGTTTTTGTATGTATTTGCTATGTTTAAATGGTGTCTCAGTCAGGGCAAAATATGTGAATAAGGGACCATGATCTTTTGAAGGATATGTGTGTAATTCCTATGTCAGTGTGATGTTGATCCAATTGAATTTGTGGTTTTATAATAACAATTTTATATAACTTTACTTGTAGTTATAATGGTAATAATGAAAAAAATGGTCATCCCCTCACTTACAGTCTATTGATGTCTGTTAAGCAGTTTGTGTACAAACCTGTTTACCTAATCAATCTTAAGAGAAAGGTTATAAAGTAGCCTATATATAAAGCATCACACTGTTGTGATCAGACCTACTTGAAAAGTAATGCTGTGAGTGTTCATTGCACTTTGCATGAATATGTCTTTGAAAAGCAGCTCTAGTGTTTGACATGGTGATTGATGAAATACCTCTCTTTCTCCAGCATCTCAATTGGAATTAGCTATGTCTTGGCAGGCAGTGAGGCCTACGCTGCTCTCCTCCACATCAGGTGAGCCAATGTCACATTAGTCACAGTAGGTTATTTTTAACAGACACTCCTATCCAGATGTGCAGTGGGTACAGAGTGATGATAGGCCCAGTACTATTAACAAAGAAAGCTGTGCACCACCCATCCCAACCTCCAAACCTCTATATAAATACCTGCACAGGGTCTTCCTTAGAGCTTTGTTTTGAAGATTATTTGAAGTATGAATTAATTACTTGGGGCTTGATTGTTGGTAGTGGAATTATTTCCAAATAATAAAATTAAATTAAATATTTAAATATTATTTCTAAATAATGAAATTAAATTACTTTCTGTTACCTTTAGTTGAAAATTACTAGGGAGCTTTCATTAGAGTGTAGCCTCAGGACATGATGTTTGCTATGGAGTTCATACTGTATCTCATCTTTTATTTTTATTTGGTACTTTAGATGAGAAATATTCAATATGGGAAAAACCTGCTAAAATAGATATGCATGGTGCTGCTTTTTGAGTATGACCTAGTGGCCAGCAGGAAATTAGGACTTCAGCTACAGGAGTGCTAGACCCTGAAAACACAGGCTGTAAGAAAGGCGTGCCAATTACCTAAATGAGCTCTCAGGAGGGAGATTCAATTAAGTTTTAATTGGCAAATTAGCCATTTAGTTGTAATGAAATTTACATACCTTTTGCTTCACTCTCGTGAGTATAAGCCCTGGTTACAGGTTAGGTGAAGTAGGGGATACATTTAATTTATTTGAGTACTGCTTGTAAGCTCACTAGTTTTTGATTTCAAGTAAAGGTGTGATATTACTCACAAATGTATAAATAACATTGTATGCATTTGAACATATTTAGGTAATAATAATAATAATAATAATAGTCATTTTAAAAAATTCATTGGAATATCTTGTCAGATGTATGAAGATTTGACCTTTGACCTACAGTATACATTATATACCTCATCTGCGTGGCACCAGAGACTCAAAAAGAAACACAACTACAAAACCTTGTTAAACAATCTGCTGTAGCTAAGGCTTTGGACTATCTTTAAAGTCATTTCATGTCATCAGGTTCCCTGAATGTTCCCATTCAATTCAACTTTTTTGTGTTTGGTCCCTTAACATTGTATTGAGAGAGACAGGGACTCGTTACTGGAAATGTGCTCATTATATCTTGCCCAAAGGGTGTAAGACTCTGTTGCCTTTCTTTTCCTGAAAGAGCAACAAATGTAGTCTCCAGTGGTTTTGACAAGATGGGGAAAAAAACTCTCCCAAGTTTAAAAGGAGTGAATGCTGCTGAAGGACATGGTTCAGATTCAGGTCAAAGTCAAGCTGTTTTTCTACCTAATGCAAGAGATTGTTGTTATGTGTTTCATATCTGTTTACAACGACAGCTGGGAAAGGCACAGGGCCACCGGTGGCTGGAAAAACCAGAACCAGCCGATGTCTGGGTAACCTCAAACAATCAAATTAATTCTCTTTTAATTCACCAAAACCTCAAGGCCCCAAAAAAACTGTCAACAACCCCAAGGCTCTTGATGTCTGTTTACATCTGTGCTGGCACTTTAGAAACCGATATAATGATGCTGCAGGTTTTTGATGGCCATCAGCATTCTGTCCAAGTCCAAGACGTAAACAGGGAAATTGAATAAACACGACTCTGGTATCCTCTCCAAGAAGAGCATACGGTGTCGTAATTCAATTAGGGAGCAGCTCTAATTGCAACCTGTGCCGGCTTCTCCACTGTTGATGTGAGTCCGTCCTTCAGTGAGTCGTACATCTTCATTCCTGCTGCTGTGTTTATCCTTTCCTCTGATGGCTGTTTATTAATACAGACCAAACAGGCAAATCATAAATATAACAGCATATGGCAAAACCAGAGGAAAGCATCACTGATACAAGTAGCTCTAAAAGTGGAGGGGGAGGAGGACAAAATATGATTTTTTGACTTGATCTATTGAGTCTATTTAGCAAAATATGTACATTCTCACCCTAAGCCCCAGTAGCCTTTCTCAAGCTTTTTATTGCTTAATGAAAAATTGCATCAATACATTTATGTCAGATACCATTCACATTCTAGTCTGACACCATTGGCTCATATTTACAAATGATCACAATGTTCCTTTGCCCTTGAATTGCATGTAGCTTATAATTCTGCAGTGTTTCATTTTAGTTAAAGCACTCCCAACCTCTACATTGAAGGAACAGCCTTAAGGGCTCAGCAATGAGAAATAGTGCTCAATTACCAGAAAGAGATCAATTTGTAGTTTTTAAAGCCAAATTATTTCAGAATATTCCTAGTGAGTAATTATTAGAGACGCCATCATGAATTCCACCATCATATCACTTTTTAACTCGGTTATTGCCAGTAATTTTCCATTTTTCTCATTTGTTAAGTATCAACTGAGAAAGTGGGAATCACAGCTAATGAGTGGTTTTCACTCATTTTTGAGCTCAGGACCCTATACCTTGGTGCTCTGATGAAAGGCGTGTTAACATCGTGTCTTAGTTGTTAGCATCATGCAGGAGTTGGCTGTCTTTGGCTATGACAGTTTTAAATTTTTATGGGGAGGTTCAAACTGGATCACAGAACTGCAATGTAAATTGTCCTGGTGCATAGGCAATGTATTTATCAATATTTATAAATATTGTTTCATATAGTTGTCTTATGTAAACACACTGTAACATGCCTTCTTCAGTCATGGTTTTATGTTGATGTTTGTTGTTTCACATTGGACTCCTGAGCTTTATGTCGATACACTGATGTTTCCCATTGGTCTTATGGTCTTCTGTTGACTATGTTGATATTTGATGTTTCACATTATCCTTATGAGCTTTATGTTGATATTTGATGTTTCACATTATCCTGTTCGTATTTAATATTATCTATATGTGTTTACAGAGAATAGGCACAGATCTTTGGAACAGAGCTATGAGCTTGTGTGGCGCACTTGATAAAAGAAAGTGCTTGCTGAGTGCAGAGATTGGGGATGACTCTCCAGGAGCACACACATGGGTAAAAATATAGCCCTGTGAAAGTGTGCCTTCTTACACTGTGAGGCCCTTTAAATATTTAAATTTGTGGGTGTTGAAGTAATGGAAGTATACTTTTTGTTTCTGACATCTGTGGTCTGAATGCAATATGCATGATGTTTGTCTTTATATCACCGTCTGATGTATTTATAAGCACCCTAAACAGTATAATAGAATCATATTGTGCAGTAATTTATTTATAATGCTGAACTGAATATGATGTTTTCAGTGTCGGAAAGTGAAAGTTATTTGTCTAAAGTAGACAGGCTGACATGAGTTTGTATGAGCTAATGTGAAAACACTGCATAGGACATTATATTCTCTAGTCTAGAACTGTTGGCATTGACATTTCCACTGACTTTGTAATACATGAAATTACTTTTACATTTCTTTCGGCCAACATGTACTCAAATGATTTTGTGCTGTTTTTTTCATGTGTCAGTGAGAGGTGTAGGAGTTTTCTGTTGTGCTGGTAATGGTTGGCTATTAATGTGCATTTTAATGGGAGATGAGGGATCCTGATGAAGCCATGATGACTGGAAGCTTGTCCTCCCCCTTGTGATGTCACTTTGGTGTGGTGCTGTCTGGAGCGTGGGGCGATTGGGTTGTCATAGACAAATGTGCGCTGTCACAGTTCCCATCTGGGCTGGGACACTCATTTCACACTGAGCTCTCTCTCTTTCTTTCTTTCTCTCTCTGTGTCTTACCCTTTCACACTCTCTCCCTCACACTTTAATATTTTTCCTTTCTTCTCTCTCTATCTCACTCATTCCTCCTCCCTCCCTCCCTCCCTCGCTCCCTTTCACTCTCAGCTTCCCCTCTTGCTCTGTTTCTTTTTTTCTTTAACTCATTTTTTTCTTTCATTCATCCTCTCTCACTCTTCTCACTTCCTTATTTATTGTTTTCTTCTTTTGTCTTCCCCACCTTCATTCTCCAGACTTTTCTCCAGCCCTTTTTGTCTTTCTATCTATCTCTCTTTTTCTTTCAGCTTAGCTGTGTCATGACAATCACAGAAAATGCCATGATTAAGTCATAAAGAGATGTTAGAAAATGCAGGTGTGGTGTATTTATTAAATTCTGTCTGCCTTTTGAGAATTATTCAGCATGGGCAGGGTAAGGATGGGTTGTGGCTGAGGGTCAGACAGGTCCCCTCCTGAAGTTGATGTTGGGTTGGGGATATGAATTATCACTGGGTAGAATTGATCTGTGTCAGAATTGAAACCATGAAATATTCATGAGACATTCCAAAATATTTATTTATGGATGTTTTTGGTGCAAGGAGCACTTTGATGTGTTTGCTAAATGTGGCAGGCTGTCATCAGTGAAATAGAAAAAAAAGTGTTCTTGGATGTTTAGTGCATTTCTTTTTTTCAGGGTTCCTTCGAAATGTATTCACATGTCCATCTCATTCCATCCACTGCACACTTGGCAAACCTAGTGCAAGTGGTGGCGTTTATGGGAGGTTTCTGTGCGACACTTGCATCTTATCAACACCAAATTAACAACAAATATCAACATCAAATAAATAATCAAAGCAAAACTGCAAAATCTACTGCAAACTAATCTTAGTGTCTGAAAAAGAAATCTTTTTGTAATATAAAGTTGTCATGGGCAGGTTATTTCTATTGGGGACAGGTTTATCCTTGTTAAACACAGCAGGAGATGGAGGCTGGAATAAAATTAATATTGATAGGATGGTTTCCAGTTAATACACTTTAAATGCTTTAATTTGTTAATTCGCACATTTCACTGTTTTGTGCATTGTAGACCATAATTATCCCTCATGATTTATCATGTTAGCCCATTGGCATGAATGAGAATAAGAAGAGAGCAAATTATTTATTGTGTTCACATGAATAAATTACACAATACATGTGTACTGCAGATAAACGAGGGACCAAATGTTAGATTCAGAGCCCAAATTCCAGGGCACACATAGAGGAAGGTTAGTTGTACAGTCACTTTATTTACTTTATTCACTTTATTACATATATTTCCCAGTTTTTTTTTTTCTGACCCCCTGCAGGACCTTCTTTTTGTGATCCTCCTCTGCCACTGTGTGTGTCCTCTGACTGTCCTCTGGGTGGATCTGCGTAATGCAAACTTTTGTTTTCTACTCATTTCCATATGAAATCACACCTGGCAGTTCTTAAATGATTGTGTTTTTATTTTCCCAGAACTGTTCTCTACTGCGCTGTTGACATTTTCTTCAAGCTGAAACAGTCCCACAGATGGCCACAGCTGTCTCACCACTATGTTTAGGCACAATCAAAAGAGAGTTTAAACAAAAACAAGTCATGTTCTCTTTTGTTGTTACTTAATGAGTCCATTTTACAATCAGAGGGAGTTTTCAAACATATTGAAGCAAGTTTAGCCAAACATACTAACAGTATTTCAGGTACTGGCTATGGCAGTAGACAACAAATTTTACTTTTAATCTGAACCATAAAAGAAAACTGTTTGTTGTGATCCCCAGTAATGTTCATATATACCTCAATCCCGATTATCCTGATATTTCCCATATCATATATATTTTTTATCTGATTGTACATTCTGTACATTGTATGAGATTTACTTGAGTCAAAGATCCATTTTTGTTTGTCAGCAGTGGCTTTGAAAGGTCAGACCAAGGCTATTATGCTATATGTTATGTCTTTACTCAGTATCTTGTCAACATTTGCAGCCACTGCAGCTGCAGTCTGATCACAAATCTGTGGGAAGTAGTTAATCAGTAGTGCTGAATAAACATGCCTCTCTTTTTGGTAATTTTGTAGGATCTCAAGTGCAGTGATGCTAATCCCATGACCACTCTACATGGCTCTGCGCTCACACTTTCTCTGTGCTACCAAGACATGACAGCATCACAATATCTCAACAGCTCATATATTATTTTGATAAACTGAGAATACATCTTTTGTATAATTTTCAAACAGCGGTGTAGCGGTCATGTCTCCTTTAGAAGTAGTGTGAATTTAGTGTTTGTGATCTGTGTATTTTATTTATGATTTTTTTTTATTTTTATATCAAGTGAAAGGTGCACATTAATCACCATCACGTCAGTGCAGTTCAGTTTTAAAATATGAACAAATGTTCTAAATTGGCATGGAGCAAGAGAGGCAATCATTAGCGGTTATTGTTGAGAAATGAATAGTCTCTGTAATGAGCCTCGCTGGTATAAAATTAGACATGTGAACACGTAACTGCGGTTCATAATCTATTATGTCTTACTGTTTGCTGTTTCCATTTTAGTGCATGCCAAGTTTTTCACCCTACAACAAATGCCTGAATGTGATGTTCACAATGACGTGGCAATAAATCACAATGAATCAACCAGACTGATTGAACCACACTTAAAACAAGGACAAAAAAATTATTCCTGGTGGGGAGTGACAGAGATAGGAAAACCAAGAAAGGGAACCCTGACAACTACTCCTACTGTGGAAGTTGCTAGAATTAACTAATAAAGTGTAAATTCGTTGTGAGCGTTGCTACCTGTGTGCCTCTATTCCCAGTGGTATTTCTCTGTAATTGCACTGATCACATTGGAAAGGTAATTTAGTTTGTTACACCCCAGTAAATACTTAACCTGAATGATATTCACAGCTTCCACTCAGGCAGGGCGGGGCTGCTTCCCTGCACATATGTGCTTGAATGCTTCATTAGCAACACATTAAAGACAGACACAGACTTTGAAATCAGGTCAGGTTAAAGGAGAAGCGAGCAGGGAGCAATAGAGGGTGGAGAAAGCAGTGTGATCCCCACAGAGTGGCAATCGATATGTTATTTCATCCCTCTAAGAGTATTCACACCCTCACAATGGCTGTCCATTAGAGGATAACAAAATTATCTTGAACAGAGGCAGTTCATGCCAAATCGCAGTTTATGAGCTGCAGAAATAGCATCTATTATAGTTTCTTCTATTTATCTTTATTTAGCTTGATAGATTGGTTGTGTACACTCTTTATACTACTTTTAAGTTTTATAATCTGGCATGCAGTGTTCAGTACAAGTTCAAGATTATTCACAGTGCCCTCTGAAGTTATTGGCACCCTTGGTAAAGAGGACTAAAAAGATGAACAAAAACCTCACACAACACAAATTCAACTGTCAACGGAAGCAAAATAAGACACAGAAAAAATAGTTAGGAATGCATATTAAAATATATATTAGAATACATATTAAAAATTGGGACCCCTTGAAATGTAAGTAGAACATAACAATTAAAACATAAATATTTTTTTGGCTGTATTCTGCCTCTTTAAGTTAATCAAATCTGATCTATGGACTTTTATGTAGTAGTTTAAACCTTGTGGCTTGTGGTTCACTAAGAAAAAAATGCTATAGTGCTTGACTAGGTTAAATGTCCTTGCGATTTTTCAACACAGGTGATACAATAGTTCAATGCCTTGATTATGGTCAATTTCTATTGACCATAATCAATTTGAAGGGTTTGTGTGATTTCATCAAGGGGGTATTTTTTTAACTGCAACTAAGTAGTTGTAGACCACCTTGTACTCTAGGAAAATTTGGCCAAGAGAAAGTATGGTTAGATTATGAAGAGGACCAAAAATAGATCCTGTAAGGACTCCAAGGTGGGCCATAAGGCAGGCCTTTAGGTTAGGTTTGTTGTTACTACATTTTGGAATATCGCTGTAATCATAAATCAAAAACAAAAAAGATTAAAACCAATGATTCACATATCACACAATGGTCTGGTGATGCTAAAGTCTGCAAAAGTTATAAACAATACATTATTGTACAATAATATATTGTATTGTACAATAAGTTGATATAATTATTGTGACAGGGCGGTGTTGACAGAAAGTACTGACAGAGACAAGACATACCCTGACTTCTAGGTGGGAGATTATATTTAGGCAAATGTTATTTAATACTTTTACTTGATTTGATGATATTCTGACAAAAAGTTGTCATTTTAGGTAACATGCGTAGTTACTGATTTGATTAGAATTTGATTGCATCATCCAATGGAGGTACTGTGGTGCAGCTGGCTACATCGACAGTAACATAAAGGGGCAGCTGCCCACAAGGGTCCAGGTTTGAGTCATTTCCCGACTAGCCCTAAACCATCATCAAGTCTTATTGAGATATTTGTATTTCTGATTCTGATTCTGATTCCGATTCTGATTGTTAAACTTTGGCTACCCATGTCCACCCAGTAATCTGAAATTAGTGTTTGACTGACAGCCTCATCTTATGTCTTGATTTCATCTAGTGTTGATGTGTTGTTTGTTGTTTGCAGTCATATATATATCATCCCAGCCTTCACATGGATACTGTCTCTGGGAATCCTGTTGGCACAAGTTGTCATCCAGCCCATCACATCATTGCTGACACTGCTGAAAGGCATCTTGCTGATTATCACTGTAAGTTACCCCAAAAAACCAAACTGTTTCTTTTTTCTATACACATTTATAGAACATGACTAAATCACTCTATGTTTGCTATTCTACAAGCATTCACTGGTTAACCAATACAGATATAATGATTGGAAACATCAAAAGGAAACCTGAAGCCAAATTTCATTTTGTTGCACATTTGTACAACCCAAATATAACAGAGGGCCTGATGACTTAACTGTAAGGCGTGAGTTAGCAACTGGAAGGTGTTTTTGGGAAGAATCCCTAAGTGTCTAAGGCATACAATCTGGATTTACAAGATCACAGATATATTGAGGCTCTAATTATATTAAGGACTTTTAAATGCAAATGTTTAAATCAGTCCAGTGTTTCACAGGTGAGTGGTAGAACCGACAAAGAAGTGATGCAGTCTCATGTCTATTCCATTTAGTAATCTGGCAACTGCAGAAGCAGTTGTAGAACTGCTAAAGTGCCATGAGTCAAACCTAAATATATGCAGTTACAGTTCCATGGTAGAAAGGGCTATATTGATTACACCTCTGCATGCCACCACTTGGTAAGGCTTTGCTCTCACACAAGTGGGTATACAAACAAAAACACTTTCTGCTTTGATTCATTTACACTCATGTCTAGTTTTTCAGATGTAATTTTAAGTAAACAAGTGTGTGGTCACCAGCACAACACAAGGGCAGTTTACACAAGCATTGTCAGCTGTCCAATTGTTGTTAGAGATAGAATTCCACATCTAGGAACATATGTGCATGGATATATACATACATGCATACATACATACATACATACATACATACATACATACATACATTGTTTACATTCTACTGAATTTTGGCACCAGAGGTGTGCTTGGATGTTGATAAAACAGCAACTCAATAGACCTCTGATGGCACTGCTGTCAACATTGTTTCCTTTATTAGCTGTGTTTTTAAAAATAGCTTTTTTTTCCCCACATGTTTTTATTGTTTGTTTTGTTGTGTCTGTGTCTGTTTATAATTCTGTTGTGTAAATGCTGTAGTGGGACTCCTGCTTCTGCTGTTGATGTGTTTGTCAGCCCTGTGCTGTGTGTTTCAGATGGAGTCATAATACTCCAAGGGGCACTCTCGAGAATGCTGGAATGGTGAAATTTCATAAAAGTGTCAGTGTTAATCAAAAATGGTTTCAATTTGAATATAATTACATATATTTGGAAGCGAAACATGCTAAGTAGATCCACAATTATTGAGCACCAGACCTGGTTTTATGATGGATTGCATTCCATTCCCATTAGCCAATTTACAGTGCCATGGAGAGGCTCTGATGAATTCCATTCATGAAAAATGGACATTTGCAAATGCCAGAGAAATATATTCTCTGCTAGATAAAAAAAAACAAGCTGGGGCAAAAACTCAAATACAAATCATATTTCATCAGTGTTTGCATTTATTTTATGATCAATATTCCATTACACCATAAGTAGACTAAGAACAATAGCAATGCAACATACTATAATTAGGCTTCTAAAGAAAATGAGATTACATGCTCCAGCCTTCCATGAACAAAACACCTTCCCTTATGGAACAGAACAGTAGGCCGGACATTCGAATTCAGGATAACCTTGAGATCTCTGTGATCATGATATATTTTTTCATAATAAACAGTTTAAATTATCCATGTAGGATTGCTGTATTTATCCTGTTTCATTTTGGGGAAAACAGTGCATGATGTTGTTCACCAGATAGACTTGTGTGTGTATTTGTAGTGATAAGTTACGTTAGCATTGAGCAGTGGAAAAAAAACAGGTTACATCTACATGCTCTGGTAAAACATATATATGTTTACGTTTATAGGTTCTTGGCAGACTTGTTGGTCCAAAGCGATATGATACAAAAACACAACATTTTTCAAAAACGCATTGCTTTGTGTGTGTCGGCTGTTTTCAGCATGTACCTCAGAATTAGATGCCTCAAAGCGATGGACTGCTGCTGTTAGACAGGAGATGGTTCTGCAGTGTTTTAGAACACCATATATCATATCTCATATGCCTGCCTGGGACAGGCACTTCACACTACTTTCATGTGTTTCATTCTAATATGGGAAGGTGTGGTGAATCTAAAAGCACTTTTCAATTAGATCATCTAGATGATCTGAGCTATGTTACTTCATGGTGTACAATGGTACTTACATGGTACTTACATGGTTAATGACCGGTGTCAGTCTCTATATACAGTGGTCAAAACTGTGTAGAGGGCTTGTTACAGTAACATACTTACAAAGATGCCCGAATATCCTTCTGGATCAATACAGTCTATCTCTCTATTTATCTACTTATCTATCTGTCCATCTATCTATCAAGATGCTACTTAATCAACATACTGGAGAACAATTCATAGGAGATCAAAAAGAATACAGTTTATTGAAGAGTGATTGTCTGGAAGATGAAAGGGGAGGATTTAGGCTTTCTTTTCCTTTTTTCTCTCCAAAGAGCTTCCTGTGGAATCCTCCTTTGTTGTGATCTCCCTTCCCTGCATTGTCAGACCTGATGCTCATAGTCTTGATGGGGTCTACACCTGATGTTGCCCTATGTGACTCAGGGCACACCGTGCTGCTGGTGTCACTGTCCGCCTCCACCGTTCGTGGTCTGAGACTCTTCCTCTTGCTCTCATGCTTCCTCCAACTTCCACTCCCTCTGCTCCTGCTTCCATTCCACTTCTGCTTCTACTACCACTCCCATTCCCATTCCCATTCCCATTCCCATTCCCACTCCCGTTCCTATTCCCATTCCCATTCCCATTTCCATTTCCATTCCCACTTCCACTCCCATTCTCGTTTCTATTCCCACTCCCATTCCCACTTCCACTTCCACTCCCATTCCCACTTTCACTCGTGCTCCAATACCCACTCCCACTCACGCTCTCAGTGGAGCTCAGGATATGCTCTTCTCTAGTTTGCCTCTTTCTTCCACTCCTCCACCCTTGTCACCTCTTACACTGGCTTTGTTGGTGCTGTGTCTGGCCACCATGGAATCCTCCAGGCTAGTGTCACTTCGGTCATCATAGCAGATCAGAGTTCTGACTCCTTTAAGAAGTTGGTTGTCTCTGTGACCGCCTTTTCCATGTAGTTCATGATCTCTAAAATCTTGTTGCTGAAATGCTTCTTCAGACCGGCCACCTTAGTGTTCATAAAAGGTTCCAGTTCCATCTTGAACTGGCTGCCTTGCTGTGATGATGCAAGGACCTCCATCTGGTCCATCCTGTCCTCCAACTTGTCAATGGCTGCCTCCACCCTCTGCAGGAGGGCAGTCTCACGTTCTCTTACTCAGACCTCAATACCCTTCATCACTCTCTCCATCACAGTGTGCCTGTGCTCCATCTTCTTGGTCTGGGCCCTCAAGGCTTCCATCTCATTCTCCATCTCCTTTTTCTGCCTTGTCCTCTCTTCCTGCAAATGGAGGATGCACCTCTCCACCTCACTCTTTCCAGCCGTGCTCAATGACGCTCCACCTGGAGAAGTGGGCCTGATGGATGCTGTGGTGCACCTCGCTCTTGAGAAGGTTTACCCTCCTGTTGAAGTGGCGCTCCTCTTCCAGCTTCTCGAAGACCCACAAGTTCATCATAATCTGAAGAAAAAATGTTTTTGATTGTTTATTAAGTAAGCATTGTAGACATGTAGCCTAGTGAAATTGCTTAGTAGAAAATGAAAAGAAAGATAAGGCTACTGAAAAAGAATAAATGAAAAAACATAGAACAAAATAAATAAGAGCACTTAAATATGATCGTCCATTTTGTCATCAGGATTCATATTCAGGAATGTAATTACAGATGTGGTGATCCAGTTTGTGTGCAGCACCTCAGAGACCTTGTCTATTTTGAAGTCAGGAGGAGGAGATGTGACGTTGCGTATTGGTAATTGTTTTCAGCCAACGTGGTTCAGGTAGCATCATTGAGCCCATCCATGTGAGTGGGTTTAGCCCTTTCTGGATACCGCCACATGGTCAAACGGATCAGAAGGTAAAGGCCTCCTTCCTCCGAACCTAGCCATTGGAACATAGCCTAAAGGCCTCCGTACACCGGCTCCGACAGAGTGTGGAGCACTGCACTTCCAACATTCTATACCATTGTTTTCAATACAACTGCGTACACCATCGCCATGCTCTGCCACTGACGCCTATTGATTATGATTCAGGTCTATTTTGTCTGAGCCTTTTGACACAATCCATTGGTGATTCCACAGGCTAGTATGCTATTTTTGCTGCCTGCAGTGTGCCTCCAGTGTGCAGAGGCAAACAAAATTGTTGAATTTGAAAATGCTCTGCAATGCTTTTGGAACCAATGTGTGGAGGCCTTAACCTTCTGCAGTATAGAGATGACTTTCTGCTTGAATGATGTCTGGACATATCGCTGTTGTTGCACCACATTTCACCGTCACCTTCACAGCTTCCGTTTCCTCTGCTCTGTCTCTGCAGCTCCACAGATGGAGAGACGCTTGTTTCTCTCTTTCTGCTTTAGGTTGCTATGGTGATTGCGCCGTGAATGGCAGCCTGTTGCCGCATCTCTCACCCTTTTTCACCCTTTCTACTATTTTCACATTTATTTTTAGTTAGTCTCCCTCAGTTTTGAAAGTTTAGATTATTTTTGATTTTTTTATGGAGTGATTTGCCATTATACAAGAAATCAGTTTTTACTTCATCCAAATTTTCTTTAGAATATTCTTACCAAATTACACAACTTGTGTGTCAGTCATTTTCTTGTATAAATAATCTGTATACAAATAGGCCACTAAATAATGTGTTTAAAGTGTACTGATAAAGATCCTTGTGTTTTTTGTTCTAGATGGAATGTGGAATGTATAGCAAATAGTTACCATAGCATTCTTTTTGGTACGTCTTTTACGCCTTTTTATAACTCTGCTGCTGAGCTATTTTGAGTCCAAAATATTCCAATATATAAAATAATTAATAAAAACAAATAAAAAAATAAAAATGTACCTGAAACATGGACATGGGTATGGACATTATACTGTGCCAAAAGTACATTTACATTTTTTTTTTTTTTTTTTTTTTTTAGTTTAAGTATTTTTTGATAGTTTGAATACTACTTTGGTGTCCACATTCGCTTAGAGTTTGCTAGACTTACAGCTGAGGTTGGTTGATATTAAACAGGTTCATACAGCTCCCTACTCTATCTGATTCAATCTTCCTATCTAAAAAGTCTGGAAAGAAGTGCTACATGACATCTTATATGTATATATTTACGTATTTTGAGCCAAAGACCACACAAAGCACACCACAAATAATTTTGTCAAGTGATGCCATCTTCATACCACTTTGGCTGGAGACAATAGTCTGTCCCATATGCAACGTCACTCCTCCGTCCCAACTTCAAAGCAGCCATGGTCTCTGGAAGGTGCTGGATACAAACTGACTGACCACGTCTGGGTCCATAAGCTATATGGATCCTGATCCCATATGGACTAATTCCCATTTATTTGATTTTGCTTGTGCAGTATTTTTCTTTGTTTCTATTATTAAGATAATACTGTAATTTATACAATTCACTACTTACATTTACACACTTACACTACAATTACATTAGTATTTCAATGCATGTGATAAATAAACTCCTTGATCCTTGATCCTTGAGAAAGGGTGGCTCTCCACTCCCATCAGTTTTCTCCCATGAACTTGATACAGTGTTTTCTTATCTGTTTAGGGCATAGGCTGGCCCAGCTTTTGGTCCAGTTTGCCAAGCTTAATAGCTGAGCCAAAGCTGCGGTAGTAAATTTAATATTCAAAAGCTTCTAATAGCCCAACCCAAATATACAGCAAAATACTGGAAAAATAATTATGCACTGACAACCTTTACTCTTTTGGTAATCACAGACACCATAGGTATCACCACTCTCAGTTGAGTCACATCACCTTTAGCAGTTGAC
This sequence comes from Tenualosa ilisha, assembly GCA_015244755.2. Taxonomy (NCBI): domain Eukaryota; kingdom Metazoa; phylum Chordata; class Actinopteri; order Clupeiformes; family Clupeidae; genus Tenualosa; species Tenualosa ilisha. The sequence continues at coordinate 4,187,645 of PYXC01000407.1, forward strand.
AATCTGTCAGCATTGACAAGTCCATTGTGTAGTAGGGTGTCTTACCAGTTGTTTTGCTCGGGATTAGACAATACATGGAACTAGAAGGCTGTCCATTCCTTTCTTTGAGGGCTTCCTTAGATGGTTTCACAGTGGGATTTCCCATAATGATGCTAATTGAAGTATGTGGTTATAAGAAGAATCTTTAGGTATTTCCCCTGCACTTTTTTGAGTGTCTGGAGTTATTGACTTGGGCCAACCCTAAGGCTTGACAAAGCTCTGTACATTTAGGATGTGTCCCCTTTCCACCCTTTGCTCTGCATTGTCACATCAATTATCTCAAGCAGGTGAACACTTCATTAATCAGCATTAGATCCACCAAGATGGATAGAAATTAATAAATAGAAGTGAAGGCAAGAATATGACTCTGCCACAGTAATGAACCACAATTATGAAATAATAATAGTTCTGACGGGTGATTTATGAGGGTGAAGTGACTACCGCTCATAGTTCCTCACCCAGTTGAAGTACAGTAAAACACTAACAAACGCACAGAGAACACACACACACATTCACACACACACACACACACACACCCACAAACACTGTTTGTCCCAAATGAAAATGCCTAAGACTTTGAGTGACAGCTTGCTCTTTGAGTCATTAAATGCAGATGCAGTATTGCAATAAAAGTGCAATATTAAAGCTGCCAGTATAGATGGAGATAGTGATGGATATAGTTTTGCATGATTATACGACTGTATCAGCCTCTGAGCCATAGACTTCAGTTTTTAATATTTAATAATCCTTTGGAAGTTATGTCTATGTTAAATCATGTCCATATTTCTCTGAAAATCCACCTCAGGAAGTGACATATCTCTGTTGAGAAACACGTCATTTTTTGGTTTTCGCTCTGTCTCTCATCTATGGTTGCCAGTGTCTGTTTATGTGCTTTGAAGTTTCAATCCCAGCCAGTTAAACATTCCATGTTCATAATGTGCATTTTAATAGTCATGTAGAAAAATGCTGATATGCAACAGGTTATTGGATTACACTTACAAAATCTAATTTCATAAACATGTGTGAATTACTCTGGCAATAATACAGTAACTAAATATAACGTTACCATTTTATTCGAACAATGTGCAGATCTACCACAAACTGTCGTAAAATTAACGACTGTACATAATATGTAAATATGTGACCATTAAACTGGAGCCCCTCAGATGACCGTCTGGTGCATCTCCTTGGCCATGCACTCTCCAGGGAGACAATGAATAATCACCTGCAGTAATTTATCCATTGGGAGGCCTTGTCCCTGCTCTCCAATGGACACTTCACATGCTTGATAGTCATTCTCAACTTTGTCTCGTCAGTGGACAAATCAGGCTCATCAATCACACTCAGAGAGGCGTCAGCCCCTGTTTGCCCTGTCTGGGGTTATCTATAATTGAGGCAGCAAACGTTTATGAGTACAGTGGGGCCCCTCACAGAGCAGAGCTAAGTGTGTGGGGCCTCCTTGATGGGCCTGGCAGTGTTCACATGTCCCTCAGAGACTTCATTGAGAATCCTCATACAGTGATGGTACATACATAAAAACACATCCTTACAAACTAACCAGGTATATGAGGGGGATTTTTTTTTTTCACTTATTAATATATAATTGGTAATATCGCAATCAATAAATATGAAGTATGAAAAAAAGGTGTCGTCTAGGACTGTTGTTTTGTAAATAAAGTTTAGGGGAATCCCATATAGTTGACCCACGCATAATTGACTCACCCCTCATCCACCTACCAGGAGATTTATACTTGGCACATACAAAGTATAAGCCTGGCTGATGCACTAAGTTCGTGAATGAAGCTTGGTCTGGCACAGATCCCATGCACAGGGAGTTCTCAGAGGTTGGTTCAAGGGGCATCTATCAAATGCCTCTGTATACTACCGGACAGAGCTACAACCAATCAGACCAAAGCCTCTGTATACTACCGGACAGAGCTACAACCAATCAGACCAAAGCCTCTGTATACTGCTGGACAGAGCTACAACCAATCAGACCAAAGCCTCTGTATAATACTGGACAGAGCTACAACCAATCAGACCAAAGGTTCTCATGATGCATGCATAGATGTATGGTCAACAACGCTTAACCAATCATCTTTGCATAAACCAAGCATCATTAACCCCATATTACTTTTAAAAATATTTCAGCTTTGCCTCAGAGTATCTGTCAAGACATCAACCAGACCCTGCATATCACAGCCCTTACACAGGTTACATGAGTTGGTGGGAGTTAAATAACGTTACGCTAAATTCATGGTGTGTCTGTGCCAAGGATATATTATGTTAAGGTAGTTAGCATTATGTAAATGTAATTTGATTATCATGCTCTAATTAGGCTAGATGCAATGTATTTTTGGTGAAGTTAGCAATTAGCTAACACCTGCTTGCAAGCTTCAGCCTGAGGATTAGACCTAATTCATTATCAACAGAAGATGTGTTGTGTGATGTGATGAAGATGTGTTGTACTGTAAGGCTAAAATAAAAGCATAAAGAGATAGTTTTCCAGAGTTGATTGTAAGCAGGGCCCGTTTATGCCTGGATAGAATAGGCCGTGAATAGGCCTTGAATAGGCCGTGACATTATCCGTAGCTGGTGAGTCGTTGTTGGTAAACTTGTTAAGCCTGCTTCCTTCGCTGGAGTAAAAGCTTGATTCTTATTGGTTGCAGTTGGTTCCTTATTTCAGGGGCAAAGGAACAGTCAGAAATAGGCCTGCTTCTGTGCAGCGTCTTAAGCAGTGAGCGGGCCCAGGCTAACAAAGCATCTCCTTCCCTTGCTCCTCTGTCAGAAGATGCTTGTAATCTCTGCCATTGGCATTTCAGGACCAAGGCTAGCTACCAAGCCCTGCATGCTGCCACCAGCTCTCTCCAGCAAGTGAAAAAGTGTAGGTTACGCTTAGCCTGTCGACTAGACGAACCTTAGAGCCATTTTTTGCTTGGGCAGATTGATTTAGCAAGTTTTCCATTCAAGCCTATTTCTGAATCACCAAGAACCCAAAAAGCAGTCACAGCCAGTATGGACGGGCTTTCTATCATGACACAAGAGGATGCTCTGATAATGTCAGATGTGCATCTTGCTTGGAATTGAGTAAACAAATGCATTTAAAATCTTTGCTTACAAAAAAGATTTGTTAGCAATACTTCTGAACAGATTTAATGTACCAATTTAAATTTCATTTAAATACTGGTTACATCCTGTAGAAATTGAGGGTGTCAAAACCATTTTTCAATTAAGAATCATTTTAGTGTCGGTCAGACAAGGCTGTGCCTAATGTGTTGTAATTGATGGGGCCCTCCTGTTATGGGTACCTGGCCCCAAAAAATATCTCTCTGCTCACACACATGCACACACACAAACATAGAGAGAGGACACACAAATGTGCATACAAGCATAGAGAGACAATTGAATGTATTCAACTGGGTGCGCTTGTAAATGTACCCACCATGCATGCTTGCCTGTAAGAGCATACAAACACACACACATACACACATACTTGCCTCTCTACAGTCCTCTCTACAGTCCATTTAACATTGTCTGACATCCTCTGACGTTCAATTCAGAGCCCTTAACATACCCCCCATCCCCCCACCCCCCGTCTTTTCTCATGACCTCTAGCAGACTCTGACTCGTGTGTGTGCCATGATGCTTTAAAGCGCTCATGTTGGTTGCGCTCTCCACTCTTGCTCGGGACTCACTGAGCCGTCCTGACAAGCATTAAACCCTCCGCATCGCACACGCTCTTTTGACCGTCCACACACATCCTCTTTCATGCTGGTCGAGTCTCCTCACCCCTCCCATCCACCACCTCCACAGCCAATCCCCCCCACCCACCCCCAGACAGCCCAGCCGGACTCCCTCCTCATTCCCCCGCGGCTCCATTCTGTTTGGGTCAGCAGTAATGTTAAACAGTCTAAGGAGCCGCCTGCCAAGTCTCCAATTGAATATGCAGATGAGTTCAATGGCTGCCTGGAAGTAATTAGCAGGAGAACTGGACAGGAAGCATGTCAGATGCCGGCTTGATAATTGCCAGAATTCAGGAATTTATTGTCGAGTCTGGCACAGCCGCTTCCTTAAGTCTTAAGGGAGAATTAATAATCTAAAATGTAGATCCATTAAAAATGCATATGGCCGCAGTTTCAGAAATGTGCTGTGGATATATACCCATGGCAAGACAATAGCTACCCAACCCCTGCTACTCATAAAAATCAGGTTGTCAAATGGTGTAAAAAATGTCTCCTCTCGGCACAGGTTGCTGTAAAGCAGGAGGAAAATAGCTGCTGTGAACACAGGTATCAAATCAAATGTACACAGATGTTAGTGATGTTCACTGTTCAGAAAATGGGAAATCAAGCTCCTAGATGATTATGATTGCCCGCTATGATCACTGCTGTTATTCTTAAATTGAATGCATTGTTGTTGAATTGCAATGGTCTATGTTCATTGTAGGAAGTGAGTATGTGTGTGTGTGTGTGTGTGTGTGTCTGTCTGTCTGTCTGCCTCTGTGTGTGTGTGTGTGTGTGTGTATGCTCAAATTCAAGCATATTTGAACGACACATGAATAATGTCTAGACACTGTGGCTATTCTTGTCAATTCTTAACATAAGCAATTCCCTGCACTCTTAGAATAGAGAATGATTGTGATTGTCAGACAGACAGGAAAAGCCACTGCCCAGAATTGAAACAGAAGCAGCAACAATGTTTTGCAGAATGATTTATGGGAGCATGGAATACTGTATGTCTGCTTTAGACTGTGCACAAAAGAGTGGCATTTAATAAGCTCATGCATACTTAATCTACTGTCTCTTTAGTAAATAAAGGTGAAATTCTGCTGTATGTTGTACAACAAATTAGTCTTTAATATATAATACTGACCTGTGTCAAACTCAACAACCAGCATCTCATGCAACACAAGCAATATTTGTAATAGTAAGACATAAACTAAATATGACATTCAGGTAAATCTGGTGTCTCCTAAACAACATAGGACACGAGAGCCAATGCAATCAATTCCTCGTGCGTTTCTGTGCCTTCTGACACAGAGGGTGCAGAGCATGTGTGTGGCACAGCAGCTTGTTGTCTATTTTTTTTTTTGCTTTTCCTTCTCCTCTACGCCATGCAGATGGCAGGGAGGAGGCATGCTGTGCGTAGCCTTTGGAGTTGTTTCAGGTCAGCGAATCACGGTGGCACACGCTGGGTCAAGTACATGGGAAATGGTCCTCCCATCAGTTGGCAGCACTGGCATTCGTGACGGGGGCATGAGGAAATGCACATACTGTGGGGTTACGTGGGCCGTATGGAGTGGCTTTGAACTTTCCACTCTCACAGCGCTGTAGTTTCAAAGCAGCTGCTTTGAAAAAAAAACACGGTTGGTTTTACTAAATGCCCTCAGTGTTATCTTAACAAAATCGATGCATAAAACAGTCAATAGGAAAACTTAATGATGGAATAGGATTTTATCTAACCATTTATTCTGCATTGTCATTTTCAGTTTGATTATAAGGCTGCATAGTAAGAAAATAAACGTTGAAAGATTCTTTTAAACACAGTAGACTGGCAATGGTACTACATTCAATTCACTAACATCCATGAACAGGTCTATGAAGTCTCAAGTCATTTTGGTATTGATCAGACTGAAATTACTTTTCATTTTCTGGAGCCTATACTGTGTTGTTATGCGCAGTTGCTAACACGCCTATCCATTTCTGGAGTTAAACCTTCCAAATGCAGTGATTGATTAGAGTAGCTGTATAAAAATGTGCTCTGACAGTGGATTATCCTTCCTTCAGATGAGATGCCTGCATACACTCTCTTCAGTCATTCTGTCATTAAATGTTTTTGCTCACTACAAGGCAAACGACATGTTTCTCTTCCCCCAAGGCTTTGGGATGTCCTTTGTTTCGCTCCCTCTGTCTCTCTGACTCATCTGTCTCACACGAGAGTGAATGGGTCTCTCCTTGTTCCTCTGTCAGCTGTCTAGTCCACTGCTTTGGTGACTTTCAAACTGACCTTATTCCTTGAATAACAAAAAATGCGGTGGCAAATGAATCTTGTATGTTTTATTCATCCTCTGCTTCTTGCTGCATGACCGAATCCCCTCTCTCACAAACACATACTACAGAATGTAACACATCAAAGCCTCATCATGGTCATCCATGGGGATCTGCCTCACCACAGCTCTCAGGGAGTGGAAAATCTCACACTAGTTCACATGGTCGGGGCTCTCCTAATCAACATTACAGTGACCTTAACCATATAATCTAGCCATCTTCTCCATAAGCCTCAATCAAAGACGTTTCATAATGGATGTAAATGTCAGTTTGTAAACCCACCGTGACCTTAAACTGCAGCAATTAATACGGCCAGAGCTTGTCCTGTCAGCTCAAAGTCTCAGATCTATGCAAGCATGTAGTGATCGGTAAATAGTCAATTCTTTGTGTGCAATTGTGTTCTTGTCCTTGAAGAAATGTTTGTGAGCTCCTCAGCATCATCACTGCCTACTCCCCTTCAAACTCCACAAGCTTAGAGATAGGCATGCCTATGTGTGAGCAAAACTGATATTGTGCCTACTCTCATATTGTCATAGCTTTTTTCACTGGGTGCTGCTCTGTTTGAAAGCTGCACAGAACTTCTTAAGGTGTACTTTTGCACTTTTTTTTTTGGTAACTTTAGCTCCAGGACAGTTGTCTGTTTTCATTATCTCAGGCATCTGAAATCAATCTCTGTGATCTCTCCGTTGGTGAGAGTGGTTCAAGGACAAGAGATCCTTAAGGGTTTCCGTGTGTGATAATAACTTTCCATGCTACCACAGCAATCGTCCAAAATAGTTCCCTATGCCCTCAAAGCAGAAACAACAAAGGGAGAGTAATTTTCTGCTCTTATGTGTTAGTTAGCTCTGCTAAGACATGGGCTATTTGGCTTTTTTGTCATTTGACTATCGGGCACTGACGGAAATCAAAGGGAGGGGAACATATTTGTTGAATTACATTTAGACCTAGGAAGTGTTTTGGCCTATCATTAGATGGATAGGTTTCCTAATAGAAAAACCTAAAGCATATTACATAGCTTCATATCTACACCTTGCAGACATGTTAAGTGGTTTATGTAATTGCTTCCTTTGGTTGGATTTGTCAATACTCGGCAGTGACAGTTCTGCAGGATTTGTCAATACTTGGCAGTCACACTAATGACCTACTTTGTACTAACCAGAATCATTTTGTTCATCCCACAGTAGAACGTGATAGGGCGCCATGTTGACTGGAATTAATTATCTCCATGGTAATGCCTTTTTGCATACTAGCAGGATTCCTGACAGCATATGAGTAGGCCCATTTTCACCAACGCAGCACTGTTTTTAAGGAATGACCAAACTGCTTAAGCGGCATTCCTTGGCTGACCCTGTGCTTATGAACAATTATCAGACATGGTGTTGGCTGACAATGAATAATGCACACAGTCCACCATTCTGAGCCTTTTGTGAATCTGGCTGTGAATTGATTCTTTTGTGGGAGTCTCTATTCTCCCGGCTCTGAGGAGAGGCAAATAAATAAGTAAACACAGCGGAGAAAAGCCAACTGGAGTGAAGGGCTAATACACACGTCCTCTCCTCTCACTCACTCTCCCTGAGTGTCCATCACACACAGACTCAAATGTGGCAGCAGTGCACTTGATGCACAGCGCCACCTACTGGTGGGGCAAGATCCACAGTCAGTTCCGGTAGTACCGGTACCTACCGTCTTCTATGCAGCCATGCACACTCTGGAGAGTCCAGGCGGAGTGGACAAGGCCAGTAAAAACATAAAAGCAGAGTAATGAATGTATTTATGGAGATGCCGGGGTAATTAAAGACAATTGGAAAAAGCCTGGACAGGCAGAGTGAACAATGTGTTGCCAGGGGGAGCACACTGGACACTTTGATCGATCGTAGAAAGACAAAGAGCAGTGTAAGCAAAATAAATAATCACAGGGAGAAGTGAATCTCTTTGGTTACTGCCGCTGTGCCAATGTCCCTAACCACCATTGAAAATAGAAGGGAAAAAAATCTAGCCTCATTAATATTCTTCAAAGTGCATTTTTCTGCACTACATTTGATATATTGATGGATTTATGTGTCATTATATATTTATGCGATGAAAGGAGTGGGTGTTGTTCCCACTAAGGAATCATTTTTACTTCAAAAGCATTTTGTGGCTGTGTGCGTATGTGTGTGTGTGTGTGTGTGTGTGCTTGTGTGTGCTTGTGCATTTGTGTGGGTGGATGTGTTTGTTATCAGGTATGTCTCCATTCCTTTCCTGAGATGCGCTGCTCTATTTCTGTGTTTGTTCTTTGATATTTGTACTTGCGTGTGTGTGTGTGTTTGTGTTTGTTTGTGTGTGTGTGTGTGTGTGTGTGTGTGTGTGTGTGTTGGGGGGGGGGGGGGGGGGGGGCGTGAGGGGGGTGTTTGTGTGGACACGTGTGAGGAAGCATCAGTGACTACTGATTGATCAGTGTGCATCATAATGCCGGTGTGTCTGCAGCATTGATTGGCTCGCTGTTGGCGGAGACTGCCAGATCGCTGTACGTCCCGACCCTGCTCTCCCCCTCCTGCCCGCCCGTCACCCCCACCCACCCCCGACTGAGTCAGGCCGCAGTGAGAGCGCTACCTACTCCAAACAGATCGATGCCCTCCACACGCCGTTCTCCATTGTGTCCACATCCCCGCAGGGCTTGCATCCAGCCAGCACTCGCAGACACTTGCACTGTGTGCCCATTAATAAAATATGAATGCCAGGGAATTATTTAGCAGGAAATGGCCACACTTATTGTTTGTCTGTTTTTTTTCCTCCTCCACCCGCACGCACCTGCATCCTTTTATTTGTTTATTTATTTATTTATTTGCTCTTCAGCAAAAGAAAAAAACGCCAGATGGGGGTGGAGATGGGGGGGTGGGGAGAAGAGGGTCCCATTTATTGAATATGGCCTTGTCGAGATGGGATGGGCAGTGGGTATTCACTGGGGATTTGGGGCTTTTGAGAGTTTCTCCTCCGCTGTTAGAATGCGGAAAACAAAAACAGAGCCAAAGATGGAGGTAATATTTTCCTGTCGTCTCTCGCATGTGCAACAGAGGTCATGGGAGTCCTGCTCCCCTTGGAGTCAGAGCTGCTGAGAGTTTGAGCTGATAATAATGATGATGATACTCTGTGTGTGTGTGTGTGTGTGTGTGTGTCTGTGTGTGTGTGTATGTGTGTGTGTGTGTGTGTGTGTGTGTGCGCGTGTGTGCACGCGCGTCGCGTGTTAAAGCAGTTGCACAATGCCATCCATAAATAAGCCATCCTGACACTGTGGATCAATGAAATGATACGGTGCCACCGCGAGGGAAGCAAGTGCTCCTCAGTCTCCTACAAGGACAATGAATGATGTGGAGACATTCTTGTTGAGCCTCATTTCAATGCGCCATTGAATTGACTGCTGTTTCCTTTTTACATACTGAGCGCTAATTAATACCCATGAAAAGGCAATTCAGTATACTAGACGGCTATAATGACAGCCTAGGGGAAGCCTCATCTTTGTGGGACAGTGGATGACAGATGAATGATAAGCCACCCAGGGAGCGATACATATTTGTCTCTAAAGACTATTAAACAGGGATAGCATACTTATTTGCTATATTAAGACGGATTGATTTGTTACTCATTTCTGCTGCTGGGAATTGTTCTTGAAAATCGGATGATTGAAAGATTCCTGTTATCTGTGCAAGGAGAATTTGCACATTTGTACTTTTCTGTCTTATCTTCCCCAAAGGCCTGTAATTAATTTTTTAGAGGAGGTAAATTATGGCATCTCATGCTTCCTGTACTGATGCTTGGCCAATGCAAAGGTGTAGGCAGTAGACAGTGTTACTGTGCTTCCGGTTGGCCTGCTTTGGTTCTTTCCTGCCAACTCTAAACATGTTCTCTCTTTCGATTTTTGTTGTCTTGTGACATAGTATGAAATGGTAAGTTGTCAGGAAATGAATTGGTGCTCAAATAGGCGAATTTGCTGTTTGTTTTTGTGAAAATAAGACTAAATCACAGACATCTCTTCTCTCCTTCCTTCCCAATTTGCCCTCCATGTCAGCTTGTTTTAGAGCGGGGCTTAAGGCTTGGAGTGAGCTCCTCCGTCATGTTTCCATTCTGCGGACAGAGAGGCCCATTTGGAGAGGTGGGGGGGGGGCTAGGGTGGGTGATGGGCCACGGGTATCATAGCTCTCTGCTCCGTAACAAGTTTGCTTTGGAATAGAGAAGGACAGCGCCATCCATATGAGCAATGCTTTTCCTTCACACGTCAGCTCCCACATCCCTCCTATCTATCTGCAGACTGGCCAGTTCCTCTCTCTCTCTCTCTCTCTCTCTCTGTATGGACCTGCCTGTCTTTCTCTTGTTTAATTTCTCCCTGTCCCTCTTTTCTTCAGTTTTCACACTGCTGTTTCTTTCCCTCCATCTCTCCCCCTTTCACACTAACTCTCCTCATCCCTGTCTGATCCCCAGTGAAATGGATTCACTTAGTTCATCTCAAGGTCCCCGTGTGCATTAGCTGATACCACTCCTGCTCCTGCTCCTGCTCCTGCCGCTGCTGCTGCTGCTGCTGTTGTTGTTGCCCATCATGAATTTAGAGGGATTTGTTTGGGTTTGGAAGTCCTTAAGGTGTTTGTGTTATGTGTGTGTGTGTGTGTACGTGTGTGTGTTTGATTCTCTGTGTGTTTGTTTGCACGTGTACTGTATGTGTCTGTGCATATGTGCGTGCATGCGTGTGTGACCAGAGAGCAAGTGTTTTGTTTTTTATATATGTATATATATATATATATAAAGACTGAAGGCTGTTTGTGTTGACTTGTATTTGTATAAATGTTTGTGTGTGTGTGTGTGTGTGTGTGTGTGTGTGTGTGTGTGTGTGTGTGTCTGTGTAGGGGCGTGGTGCATCATCAGTATGTTCAGATGTATATGTTGTATATGTCTGCATATTGGTTCAAATTCTGTTTGTGTGTGTGTGTGTGTGTGTGTGGGTGTGTGTGTTGATGTGTGTGTTTGCGTGTGCATGTGCGTGTCAGCTCAGCTGCTCTGCCGCTGGTGTTTGAAATTGCTGAGGAAATTGCATTCTTCTCCCAGCGAAACGCATGAGCAGCCGCTGCGGGGGTTAAGTGGCAGGGGGAGGTGAAGCGGGCCGACGCGGGCACACATGCTGCTGGAGGTTACTCTTACTGCTGCCCTGCTCCCTCCTCGGCCACAGAGAGAGAGAGAGAGGAGAGAGGGGGAGAGAGCCAAACAGTGAAAAGAGAAAGGAGGTAGTGATTGCTGGAGAGAGGGAGAGAAAGATAAAGGGATGAGAAGGGAGGTATAGAGGCCGTGAAATGGGGCTCTCAGGCAGGGCTGAGTGGTCTTTGATGGAGCACACTCTGCTCTCTAGCATGTGGACAGCTCCACTCCCCACATACTCACCCTGCACACCTGGCAAAGTCAAATTGGCGCTGCACTAATCACTCCACTGTAGCTGCCATCAAGTAATGTACTAGAAAGCCTGTAAAGTTCTTCTCGTTCTTATCTTTTTCTTGTCGTTGCTCTTTTTTTTTCTTCCAGTGAAAATATGTCTTCCTTTACCTCCTCTATGTGAACTACTTTAGCCTGACACCTGAGTGTTATCTCTTGGCATTCAGCATCCTCCAGCGCCACTGGTGGAGTTGGGAGCAACACACACACACACACACACACACACACACACACACACACACATACATACACACATACACACACACACACACTGTACAACCTTTCTGACACTAGCCACTGTTTCATCTTAGTTTCTTCTGTTTGTGTTTGTGTGTGTGTGTGTGTGTGTGTGTGTGTGTGTGTTTGTTTGTGTGTGCGCGTGTGTGTGTTTTTCTGGTGCAAGAGCATTGAGTTAACTGTAGTGGTGAAGTGTGGGTGAATATTTATGAAATTCATGTTTATGAAACGCCTTTTGGTGGAAATTCCCATCTCATGAATTTCAAATCTCTCTGCTTGTCCTCCACACACTTACGTAACAATAAGAAAGTGTGTGTAAAAGTACAGAATGATAATCATAGGTGTACTAATTTGGCCTTGTGCATAGTGCCTCAGGAGGAGGTGTGGAGGTGCTGGAGAGGAACCCTGCAGGCCCTCTGTTTGGGTTGATGGGGAAGAGAGCGGAGATGACTCCCACCTGTGCCGGCCATTTAAAGGCCATTTTTGGAGTACTTTGAGGGAGGCCATCTGGGGTGACATCTCCCTGCTTTCATCTTGACAACTTGCACTGGGCCTCTTGTGGCTGAGAGCAGGAGTGTGGCGGGCTGGAGCTGAACAAAGCTACCATTAGTCTCCAAGGCCAGTCTCTCCTCTCCTTTCCTCTCCTCCACCCTCCTCTCCTCTCCTCTCCTCTCCTCTCCTCTCCTCTCCCCTCCCCTCCCCTCCCCTCCCCTCTCCTCTCCTCTCCTCTCCTCTCCTATCCTATCCTCTCCTCAGCCTCTGGAACTTAAAAACTCCATTAGTGGAGTGTCCTCATCCTTTCTGAGCGGCCGTTGGCTCTGCTGTGAAGATCCGATAGGAGGAGCTGGAAGTCATGACTTCTCCTCCGGGTGGCCTTCGCCTTAGGGTGCACCTCTCATCCGCACGCCACTGTGAGAGTAAGAATAGGATTTAACATGGAAGGCACTGATTCCTACTGAACCCTTGCTGTGTGGACAGCATGATAACACAACAATGACACTATAGGATCACTTGCTGTTTACAGAACTGCACGTCCAACAGGAGCAGATATTGTAGCCATGCACACAATGGAGCATGTTTGAATGATCTGTGTATTTTAAGTTATTACTCTGGGATGCCTCCTGCCGTCATCAGGCTGTGAAACCGTGCTTGACGTATTACCATGATAAGGCAGGCGTGTCTGCACATTTACTATAGAAAACAAATCAACCAGATTGCAGCATGTAGGCATTTCACTGCAAAACATATGCATGGAGCAGTAGCTCTTAGCGAAGCTCCTTGATGTACGACATTACCTTGTCATTGTTACCTGACAGAAGAGTACATTTACAGCACTCAGTCATAAGTCATTACATTTCACACACAAACGTGCATCGCATGCACCATGTGCTTAGTGTTTGCGTTTGTGTCTTCAAAGAGCAGACGGCTTTGACCTTGGGAGAGGGTTCAATGTAAACACGCACCCAAGTTGCAGTGCTGTTTGGTAATCAGGGCGCTGGTTATTTATAAAGCAATTAAGGCATTGTTCATGTGTTTTTCACGAGGACATGGAGTGGTGAGTGGAGGCAGGTCAAGGGCCTCTGTGTACTGCCCTCTTTTTCTTCTGGCAACTTCTATTCTTCTTTTATCTCCCTTCCACTCTTTTCACTGCTCCTCTTTTTACACAACGTATTATTCTGGAATAAAAGTTTGTCAATTTGTGTTAAAGTATGTTTCGGTCAGGGCGCCTCAAGGGCATTTCAAATAGCGCCGGAGAAAAATGCGTATTTTTTTTTTCTTTCAGATTCCTGCCATCCCTTGAAAATGTCATATGAAATGAGAATCTATATGTGTGCCGCATTATATACAGTGGGATGCTTCTGCTTTGTGCCTGGCCGTGCTTCTAAAAGCCTGTTGAAATTTATGTCCCCAAGGTGGCGGTGACATTTGTGGTGGGTTCAGAAGTTCACCAGGAAACCACAAACGACTTCAGCCAAATTGGGAAGCCATTCCTGATGGGGACTGTTGCGTTAGGTAAGAGGAAGTCCTTATCTTAACCTTTGATGTTAAAAACACCTACATGCACACACAGACACACACAGACACACACACACACACACACAAACACACACAAATGTAAATACTTCCCTCCTTAGTTATCACCTCAGTGGTATAAAGCCAATTAGTAGAGAGGTAAGAGATTTCCTTGGGTGTTAATTGGGGAGACTGTTGCAAATGTCCTTAGCAGGTATGTGAGCTGCTTAGATGAATTGTCAGTATGACAGTGCAGTCAGAGACCCAGCAGCAAGGGAAATATCTCCCTTTCATGACCCCCCCCCCCCCACTACTCTTACATCTTTCATGCCTTTTTTTTGTATTCTGTCCAAATTTCCCTTCCATTGCCTCCCTTTCTGTTAGCGACACTCTCCTTCACCATCCACTGTCTCACATCACGCTTCCTTTACTTCTCAATCTCTCTCTCTCCATCTTTCTGTTTTTCTCTCTCTCTCTTTCACTGTAATCCTGTTAATTGGTTGCCACACTCTGGGCTGTGAGGTGCGTGAGGTGAATGTCCTGTGGGCTTTAGTGGCGGGGGGGTTGGGGGGTTTGAGGAATGGCAAGTGGCTTCTGTCCACAGAGCAAACAGAATCTACAAACGGTGGCCTCACACTGAGCCACGTTCTCATTTACAGCCGTCTCCACGGCAACACCCCCGGGAAGCGAGCTGTCAGCGCCCCCCCCCCCCCCCCCCCAACCCTCTTTCCCTGAAACACACACACACACACACACACACATACACACCTCCCTATTTTCACTTTTTTTGAAAAGGGGTCGCCTTTACATGAGCTCAGAGTCCCAGTCCTTAATTGGCTTTTACTTCCAAAGAATCTCAGGTCCCACTGAGGTAACAGTGAGTTATGTTTGTAGTGTGTGTGTGTGTGTATTGTGTGTGCGAAGGCGCGTGCATGCGTGTTTGTCTGTGTGTGTTTAGTGTGTGTAGTCTGTGTGTGTGTGCACGCATATCTGTGAGTGTGTGTGTGAGAGAGAAAGAGACAGAGACATAGAGTGTTGTTATTTATGATAAAGAATGAAAGATGTTCGTTATGGTAATGATAAAGAGGCTCGTGAAAGCCAGTTGACAGGGGTAGGAGGTCTAGAAACAGAAGACGATAAATGAGGTTAAAAGCAGCTGATTGTTTGCCGTGGGTTGTTTGTTTGCTGACAGTGATGTCAGGTGTCTACCTTAGGAAGTTGAAGGGGGAGGGGTTGCGCATGTGTGCTAAATTGCATCTCTGTTAAGTGAAGTAAAAACCCACAGCAGCCCACAGGGAAGATGCTGCCATTACAAGCACTCTTACCTTCCGCTCTGTATGCCATCTGCTGCCGTCGATCCCCCTGGTCCCCAGGCTTTTGCTAATATCTGCTTTAAACTGTGAGCTGTAACGCTCTCAAGTGGAGCCAAGATGGCCTCCCATCTCCCCCTCATTAGGGCTCCTCTCCCTCCTCACTAGTAAGTGGAGGTTATGGCCACAGCCCACAGGAATCTCAGCACAGCTGTAATGGTGGAACAATTGACATGATAGTTTTGTGAAATGCTCCCTCTTCCCTCTTGTGTTCCAATAGCATGCTCAGAATGGACTCTCTGTGTTTGGCTTTTACAGGTGGGATTGTCAATGTGATGCCTTTCCTTTTCTCTGAGATATCTCATAACAGGGCACAGGTAATGTGTGGAGCATTTTTATTAAACATACTCTTTGAATTTTGACTTTAGTTAACAGGACTATCAGCAAAGCAATCTGTGATTATGATACAAAATATAATATACTGTTTAACAATCACAGATTATGGTACAAAATGCAGTTTTAGGTCTTTTTGACATTCCACAGGTTAAAGAAAGGAAATGGTTAGATTTCATTCTAAGTTTTCCCACTCAGTTCTAAAGGTAGTGTAGCACTTTGTAAAAGGGCTCCACTTTGCATGCAAACACAGGAGGACTGATAGCAAAGCTCCCCCTAAGGCATGGATCTTAGAAAAAGGCCCTGTGTTGTAGCTCCTGAAGGCTGCTTTTTCAAAGCAGCTTCTCACCCTCCTGTTTGAAAATGGGCCAATCAGTGGGGGGAAGCATTTGGAGCTAGAGAGCGTAGTGGCATGTTTGGTTTGAAGCATGTGACTGTGTGACTGCCCTGTCTGTCCTCCTTCCACAGATTTTGTGGTTCCGGAGAATGATTCTGGGAGGTCTTGCTACTTGCACTGTCCTGAATATATTCTGGTAAGTGGTGGTAAACTACTGTTGCTTGAATGTTCTAGTATTTGTGTTTTCATTTGTGTTCCAAGAGTTTGGTGAGTTTACTGAAAAAATGTGTGCACCACTGCTGTGATGCACCACTGCCGTCATGGCTGGATCTATGCAGTGATATACTTTTGACAAGGGGCAGAACATGAACAGGTCCTTTGGCCTTGTGAGAAGCCAGTGGTGTCAGGCTGTAGCTCCAGGCTTCTGGCATGCTGAGTAGAGCTATGCTATGTTGTGCTGGGCTGTGAGAGATCCACAGCCCACTGAGCTGTCCCATGTCTTTGACAGACAGGCAACACCTGATCTGGGCACCGGCCTGACATGCTCCAGTAAGACCGTGGCTGCTCGAGACCACCAACAAGGCCCCTGGATAAGATGACAACCTCTGCTTCGACTTTGTCGGAAAATGTAAATGCTTCGGGTGCCTGTCGAGGAAAGACATAGCGAGAAAGCCTAGCGTTCCATGACTCTCCGTGGTCCCGCTCCAGTGAGGGGAACTCCTGCTCAGCCTGTTGTTGATGTTGATCTTGTTGTTGTTGGGCGGTTTTGCTTTTCTGATGTCTCTCTTGTTAATGTGCAGGAGAGAGTGAAGAGATGGTGTCTCAAGCACAGGGCTCCATATTGTGTCTAATCATCTGGAAAGAATCTTTTAAGTTAGCAATCAGCACTTTGGACCACCGGAGAGTCAAAGCAATTATGGAGGAGCAGCTGAAGGGAGAGGAAGTGTGATCCGACCAGGCGTCAGGAACGCATGCGTCAGACAGGACGGGCACAGAAGGGCGTTTAGTACGAGCTTCCCGTCACCTTGCCGTCGTTTCACAGTGGCCGCTTTCCTCCAGGCTGTGTGTTAGCTTCCGTCATGCATGCCTGTGTCTCCTCCACACATTAATCTCCTTGCATATGCTTAACTTGTGTCAGCCTCACCTTCCCCTCCACTTCACACGGCTCAAATGACAGCATCAGACAACACATCTCCTTGGCGGGGAGAGACTTCCTATCTGGCGTGACAGAGGGTGGAGAGAAACACGGAAAGAGCGGGAAAAAAAGCCTTGTTTGATGCACCTCAGGAGTGCTTGTTCACTGCACCTGTGAAAGTAATAGGACGGTTTGAACCTCTGTCTCTATTTTTCCGCCAGCCCCTGTTTTTCGCTATGCACACAATCTAATATATTTGCTTTTTTCAATGTGATAATACCTTTTGAGGTAGCAATTTGTGTTTTGCTAATAAGACATAGCACTTGTATAATATTTTATTGGATTTGCCGCATATATCCGGTGACTATTTGCTTTCCTCCACAGGGATGGCTGTATGATTTAGCTTATCCCCATGTCCCTCCATTCATTCTCTGAGAACTCTCCCAGCAATTATTTGCCCGGCTTCATTTTTACTGTCTCTGTCTGATGCCTAACAACAATGAAGTTTTATTCTCACTGTCAGCACCCTTCTCCTCTCTCAACAGCCTAAAATACTCCCTGTCTACTTCATTTGCATCCTGCAAATTGGCTGCATCTGGTCTTTTTGTGACAAAGGGAAGTTAATCAAAATAGCCGGAGCTGCGCTTTTTGAATTGCTGTCCCCACACAACACACACACACTCACGCACACACACACACACACACACAAATGGGCAAATGGGCTTCTTGTCTTGTCTCTCACTCTGAGATTATAAGCAGGTTCTAATGTACCAACCATTATAACAGACTGAGAAAATGTAATTAAAATGGCGTTTGTTGGCATGTCCTTTTAAATTGTTTTTATATATATGCAATTCAGCTTTGAGGGTTCAGTCTTGTGTGGAAATTGGCTGAAATTAGCAGTTTTTATTATGAATCGTGCAATTTTGTGTCCGAACATGGACTTCTCCTAATCCAGTTTTTCACAGTAATGACCCATATATTGCATTAACGGCACTGCCGTAGCCACTCCCGCCAAATGTGTGGCATGATATTCAAAGCAGGTTTGTTCACAGTGTGCCACCCAGTGCACAGCAGTGCCGGGGTTCTGGGCAAGCAATCTCCTCATTCTCTATTTGTCAGCTCATAATGTTGATCTATAATTATCGTCCTGATCATAACTCTGCCCAGACCAACCTTCAGTGCAAAAGAACAGTGGAATAAAATAGAAATGCTCTTGCACCGAGACCTGCTCAGGCTTAGCCACAACAAATTAACAGATAAATCTCACAGGGTCTGGATGGCTGAGTTAAAATCAACTGTTTATGTCGTTCCCCTCCTGCTCAGCTGCTGGCCAGCGCACCTCTATGACAAAGCAAAAACTCGAAGAACTTTTTTTTTTTATCATTTCTCGAGAGTATTACTTTATTTTTGTAAACCTTTTACTCACATGTTCCATTTCTCATGTTGTGTCCTAATGCTTCACATTTGTATTGGGACATAGATGTGTACACTCTGTAACGTTTTCTGTATAAGTTTTAGGTGGAATTGAAGCAGCTTCCAGAAACTCATCAGCTGGGTTATTAGGCCTTGGTTGGATCTATTGTGCTGGTTGTGCTGTAGCCAGTGTGGGTGAGTGGTGGTGGTTAGCACCAGAGACAGTGCCAGGTCACTAATGGAGGGAAGGCTATCAGTGGGTTTAATTAAGCTCCGCTCAGGCGAGTGAAGCATAGGCAGCCAGGTCTGCAGGATCAGTGCCCAGCCGAGTGGGGAAAGGTGGTGGGAGACTGTGAGGCTGTGTGTTGGGGACTGGACTGTGTTGCTCTAGACTGCGAAAGTGTGTGTGTGCATGTGTGTGTGAGTGTGTGTGTGTCTGTCTGTGTGTGTGTGTGTGTTTGTGTGTGTTGGACTCAACTGCCTGCGTGACCCACCACCCCCATCACCAGCCCCCTTCACAATACCCGTGTATCCGGTGGCACCCCCAACTGTTGGGTTGTGTGCCAGCCAAAGACCTTGAGCGCGCCCTGCCCCCTCTCGCTGGAGCCTGCCGCCGCCGCCATCAGAGCCCTAATTACTGGAGCACTCCATCCTGGGGTGACTTTAGCTGCCACCAGAGGGGTCGCATTTGTACAGTGGAACACACAGCCTCATAGTCTGGCTCTGGCTGCAGAATTTGTTGCACAGTTCGTTCATTTTTCCATTTTAATTAATGGACTCGCTGAAGCCCCGCTGAATCCAGCGTAAAACTCCTTATGTTCTGACTTGACCAAGACCTGGCCACACAATACAAGACATTGAGTTTTGTGACACTTTTGAGCCACTTTGATTTGAATGTGCACTTGACTGAGTGGTAGCACTTGTTTATTTGTTTATATATGTATTTGTGCTAACTGTTTTCTTTCTGCACCATCTTTAGAGGTCATGCTCTAATACTCCTGTCCTTCCCCACAGTGAACCCTTCATCCGTGTCTCCACCTCCACATGCTAATGACCGCGCCATGCTGCACCACGCCACGCCACGCCACGCTACGCCACGCCACGCTACGCCACGCCACGTTGGCATCTGTGCCTGTGTTGCGTCAGCCCCTGTTCCCATGTCATCTGGAGCGCTAGCTTGCTTTGCGCTCCTCAGTCATCATGTGCGCCGTGAACTCCCACTGAGTCCTGTGAGGACTCGAGGGTCACATGCTCGCTCGCTCGCTCGCTCTCTCTGTCATTCCCGGCCTTGGCTTCCCACCCCCGCCCTGCTTTGGGCTCCCTGTGTTTGAAGTCATCATGTAAATTTAATGCCCTTTGCTTAGTTAAATCAAGTGTGTGCAGCTAATCAGAGGTGGCATTGATGAGTTCAGGCAAGCGTGCCGGAGAAGGCGACATGCAGAGCTGGGCTCCCTGAGGAGCCATATTGAGAACCCCCTGTCTTGACTTATGCTTTCAACCTCTCACCTCCTGGTTAGGCCAGGTAATGGGATTTGTAGTTTGTTTGCTTATTTTTTTAATTATTTTTTTCTTTCATCTCTATCCATGTGCCTGCTAGTCTCTGATCTCATTCTAATCATTCAGTCAGCTCCTGCTCTCTCAGATGTTTGATTGAGGGGGTTCTGCTCAAAACCAATGAAGCCAGCAGATTCCCCATCCACAAGCTAACATCGAGACATGACTCCGTGATGTCACCTGTCTATAGTGATTTTGAGGTGCACTTGTGGCGTGTGTATAGCATGCATGTGTGGCGGGTGTGTAGCGTGTGCGCATGGCTGTCGCCGGCTTCCGTGTCGGTGTGCCGCTCACTCCGGGGCTGCGGACTTGCGCATCGCTCATGCCAGGACTCCCGCCGCGACTCTGCACCGCTGACTACGGGCGACAAGTGCCGCTGGATGAGCTATCGCATTCGGGCTGCCACCGCATGAGATTTGTCACGAAAATGAGGCACCCCCAACCCCCTCTCCTGTGCCCAAGTACGCCAGGAACCACGTTCTTCCTGTTCATCAAACCAGATGCCCTGATGAACACTGCAGAGGCCATCAAAGTATGACCCTTCATCCTCCGCAGAAGTCAATAAATCCGGACGCGTTTGCCAGGCAGTGCGACAATGGATAAGACGCCATTACACAATAAATGACTAGAAGCCTGATAAGAAAGAGAGAGGGGGATGAGAGGGAAAAAAAGAAAAGCAGGTTAGATAAATGGCAAGGCAGCAGTGTAATTAGAATGCATTGGCTCTGTAATCAGTTCTGACTATGTGGAGGTAAGCACTTTGATAATTCCCCCGTGCAGTTTGGACGTCATTGACCTTCAGAGCCGGAGAGGCAGGCAAGCTCGTCTGACTGAGTGTTCTAGGACTCCCGGCTCCTTTCTTGGGGGCAACTGTCACAATTTGGCACATTTTTCTCCTTTTTTTCTCTCCTCCTTTCCCTTTCCTCACTCCCTCACTCTGTTCATCCCTCTCTCCCACTTTCTCTCTCTCTCTCTTCTTCTTTTTTTGAAGCTGTCACGGACCTTGTCGTTACAAAATGTGACAGACTGCGACAGACTGCTGCTCTGCGTTGGTGTACTCACTCAGTGCAGGGCTCCAGTGTTGTTTCTCTTGTGTTTCCTTGACACATTGTGATGATTGATGTGAGTGATGTTGAGTCTGTTGTGCGCAGCGCCACACTCCCCCCTTTGTAAGCTTCAACATTGTGTCCTGAGGTAAAATGGGCCCCGCTAGTGCATGACTCTAATGGCTTAGCACTCTGCCATAGGTCTGTTGGGCTCACACTGGCCCTTATGGGGGGCCAGACTGGCAGGCCAAGGTCCTGCACTTGATGAGTGACAAATTACAGTCTGGATGGCTACAGTTTACTTCTTTTGTTTGCTGTTGGATGGATGATGTCAGAAGTTGCTTTTTCTCTCTCAGAGCCCATGGGATTGATAAGGTCTCACAGTTAAAAAGGTTCTGTGTTTGTAATCAGTGTGCCTGCTCCTGTTTCACATTACCTATCTTTGTGTCCTTCCTTGCATTATTTAAAGGTTGCATCTTTGGGTCATAAATCACAGCCATAAGGACAACACAAGAAGTGCTTCAGATCAAATGACAAGACTTTTGAATAGATTTTTTCTCCTATCCCTCCCTCTCCGACTTCAGTTCCAGACTAGCTTCTCTTTTGTCTCACCTTGGTTTTAGGTGGTCGCATCATCTATTGATTTCTCTCTTGCACTCTCCCTCTCTCTAGTTAGGCTCACAGAAGGGGCAGAGATGGGCACTACCTAAAATGCTCTCAGCGACCTGAGCAGAGGGAGCTGCATCTCTAGCTGTAACCTCATGAGTGCGTGTGTGTGTGTGTGTGTGTGTGTGTGTGTGTGTGTATGGCATGGCCATGTCATCCCTACTCTAACAAATCTTTTTTTTTTGTAATGTGAGTTCAGCAGCAGCACAAAGGGTCAGTGAGATGGAGTGAGAAAGAGAGAGAGAGAAAAGAGAGAGGGGGGCAGGAGGTGGTTGGATCACTGAGCAGCACATAGAGAATGAGAGAGAGAGAGAAAGATGAAGACAGAGTGAGAGAGCCACAGCTAGTGAGAAGGAGTGGAATTGGCTGATATGAGCTGGAGAGGAAGGCAAAGATAGGGAGAAAGGAAAGAAGGCCAATCATCTAGTGCGGGGGAGAGAGACTCAGGCACAGACACAGACACAGGGATATTTCACACGAGAGGGATGGAGAGAGATGAAAGAGAAAGTGGAGAAATGGAAGGAAGAAATGAGGAAGATGAAGACAGAGAGAGGCAGGAGAAAGGTACACTATAAACAACTAGGAGGAGAGAGAGAGAGAAAAGTAGATAAAGTCTGCTGTTGATCATGTCTGCTACAGCCCCTTCTCCACGTTAATGTGCCTCAGCTGTCAGACGGGGCTCCGCCAATGACCTATTTTCAGTTCCTACAAGTAGATATGGAGATGCAGATTCAAGGATAATCGTCTCTGCCCAGAAAACTCAAGTACACAAGCGCTAAACAGAAGCTTCATACTGCAACCCTGTTGTCCTTTAACATGGCCTCTCCCTTGCTCTCTCTCTCCCTCTGTCTCGGCCCCTCTCTCCCTGTCTCTCTCTCTCTCCCTCCCTCTCTCTCTCCCAGTCAGACGCAGACGCACGCATGCTGTGATAATGACACATTCCTGACCATGACACTGCTGTTATATAATCCCTCCAGTAGCCAGGACTCCTCTTAGTAACAAATAATGTGTCTCCAGGAAAAAAAAAAAAAAAAACCTGCAACAGCAGAAGCCAAAGTCATCTGTGATTTCCCCCTAAATCCAGTTTTCCGTGGCTGCTGTGTCACCGCCTGAAATCTTCCGTGGCATTTGAAATACGGCAGTGGCACATAATAGCAGCAAAAGGCAGGAATGTTGACACAAGTATCCGTGCTTTTCCGTGATATGCCTGTTGGTTGGCCAAGTGTAGCAGGAAGAAGAATGAATGTCAATAGCTAGGTGAGTGCAGCCTTGCTCGACCAGTTCTCCCACAGAAATGCAGATCTGTGATCTGGACATAGGTCACCGTGTCATTGAACCTTAGCCTTGCGTTGGGTCTGAGCACTCAGTGTATGTATCAATGAGAGCTGAAGAGGCTAAGGATTGTGGAGGAGCTCCTCTTTAGGTTTTCTCCATGGCTTTGCGTATGCTAATGCTAAACATTAGGCATTACTTAAACTACGGTGGAAGCATCTGAAGTACTTAGCAGAGATGAATGGCTCCACGTTGGGCAGGTGTAGAGGTGCTTAAACATTGTGTAATTAAATAAATCATGTCCTGTATTTGTGCAAACACAGGGGAGATGATTATGTCAGATCCCATAGTCATTAGCTGCGAATGGGATGCTTTTTTCTGGTTTGTATTTTATTATACATACATCATCTCTTCATCTGGGGCCTCTCTCTCTCTCCTCTCTCTCTCTCTCTCTCTCTCTCTCTCTCTCTCTGTGTCTCTGGTGTAGGTGCTGGGCAGTGCTGGAGATCGTTCCTCAGATGTCAGTGCGCAGTGTGGAGGGAGGAGGAGAATTCAACTCCAGCGGCATCCTGATGCAGACACGGGGTTTACCAACAACACACACATTTATCTACTCCAACATCTCTCTAGAGGAGTGAGTACACAAACACAGACACACGCACGCACACACACACACACACACACACACACACAGAGAGACTGTTGAGCTGAGACCACTGGTAAATCTACAGATTGTGTGTGTGTGTGTGTGTGCGTGTGCGCTCTGTGTTTTGTGCTCATCTGTGTCACAGATAAAAGAATTAGACTGCACTGATTGCACTCTACCTCTTGTATAATATCTGTTGTCTGTTCATTTCCCATCTCTTTATGTCTCCATTCATTTTAAAGTTTCTCAGGGAGCACATGTGGCCATCACATTAACTGAGGACCTCACCCCTTGAAAGAGACCCTGCAATTGTGCTTACATTATAACTGTGTTTTTTCCAAACGCCATTTTCACTGAAATGAGAGGGCGTCAGCACTGTCAAAGCTCGCAGATGTGTCAGACTCCGCAAAGCAACCCACTTCCCACGTCAGAAAAAGAGAGCAGATTTCAATTCCGCCCGTCTGGCCACCACTCCGCTAGTCACCTCTCCGCTAGTCACCCATGCACTAATACAAACGGCACCCGTGGCAGCTCAATCCAGCCAGATGGCTCCCTCTAGAAAGCACTCTGTTCTAATGAACTGATAGGGCTTGGCCCCGTCTCTTCCATGGGTTTGCTTAGTCTCTGTCAAGCAGATAATAGTTATTGAAGTTTCTCCTTTAGAGGAGAGGCCCATCGAAGGTGCCCAGAGATGCTGCTGGTACACCTCCCCCCCACACACACACACACACATACACACACACACACACACACATACACACTGCCTTTAGGACACTGTGTGCTCAGTCAGGCTGGAGTAAGCACGGCTTTCATGTTAACCAGGTTGGACTAGCTGCACAGCAGAGCCATAGGGGCTGTGCAGAGGTCACAGGGTTCACTTCCTTAAGGAGCCATGTGTGGAGGGTCAGTGTGTGGAAAGCCTCTTTTCTCTACTCTTTTCCATGGATATTTTGGAACTGACTGTTACCATGTTAATGTTCTAACACATTCTGGCTGTTCCAGGAGGAATTTAGCCAGAAGGCATGAGGTATCTGGCATTGACCTTTTGGCAAAGTAAGACATACGAGACCCTTGTTGGTGACCTGTGACCCATATCGTATGACCCTGTGACCCCTGTGTCTCCTGTGGTTGTTTCCCCCAGGAGCCTGCGTGGGCTATAAATAGGCCCCTCATCCTACAGCAGGCCTCAATGGGCTCCAGACGCTGCTGTGCTGTCGACACAACCAGCCTGTGTGGCGCAGACGTCAGCGCTGCGTGAAGTGATAAAAACGCCAGCCGACAACCAGCCCTGAAAGAAGGAAAGAAAGAGGAGGAGGAAAATAGAAGGAGAGGAAGAGAGCTCAGGTTCTCTCAGATTACTATATCAGCACCACTCTCCCCTTGGGCTGGCTAGATTGTGTTGGGCTGCACTTTGCCTTTTGAGGGTCTCCCAGAATCTGTATCAGCGCAGCACAATGGAGCTGGCTGCCTCTGTCAGAGCGATTCTCCACTACTGTTGACTTTTTGGCTGTGGAGAGGGACCGTTTGAAAGGGATCCACAACCCTTCTCTAATGGTTTAGTGTCATGTATTTCTTTTTTAACACACAGAGAGCGAGGATGCAATGCAAATTAATGATAAACACACCTGTCATCCAGGCAGAGTTTCACAATTTGTCCTCAATATAACTAATCAAACAGCAGCATTTACCTGATAAACTGCCACTTGAAATAAATATGATAATGTGATTTGTTTACCCCAAAAAATGCCATTTCGTTCTGATAATTTGAATAGGTCTGCTCATGGTGGCACTGAAGACAGATTGACGCTAGATGTATTTTTTAGATAGCGACAGGTGTCTCGTCACCACAGAGAGACCGCATGATGGCGATGATTTTTTTTTTTAAAGAGCAACATTGCCCCCTGCTGGGCTCTTTGCACCCTGCAGAAATGCTGCTCTGCTTGCCATAAATCACCATCACCTTTAAATCCCTTTCCCGGGGAGAAAGAGGAAGGCGAGTTGGTAAGAGCAGACACAAAGAGGAGGAGTGGCGTGCTCGCTGTTTGGACTGAACGGCCCAAACACGTCCAAAAGTGTCCAGCGCGCTTGGGGGAATGTGGGTTGTGTGAGCTGCTGCAGGACTCAAACTGTGGCTGTGGTGGTTTTCAGGGGGTTGGGGTGGGGTGTGAGCCGGGACTGAAGCGGCGGCATCACTAATGTTTGCACTGGTATGGTGCAGGGGAGAGAGAGAGACAGAGAGACGCTGGTGGGCGCGCTCGCGTTTGGGTGTCTGCGCCTGACAGCACTCCTCGCTGTTTTGACAGGACGCCTTCGCCGCAGTCTACATCTGCCATCCCCACACAGTGGGCCACATCTCCAACACTCTCTTCTCTCTCTTCTTCTATCTCACGCATGCACACAGGCTCATGCACACACACACACACACACACACACAAAGCATTGTAAGCCTCCGGTCAATTAGTGTAGAAAAATACAACTGTGGCTGGAAGATGGGAATATTTAGCAGGATTTACTTTACTTTTTCAAAGGGATTTGTGGTGGGGATTACATACTCAGATTCAAATCCAAACTGTTGTTTTTTTTGTTTGTTGTGTTCTGCCAAGGTCATCTATGATTTGTGGCAAACCTTTTGTACTGCATGCTAGAGGCAGTGCAGTTCTCTGGGCTTACTCTGCAGAAGTGGTCAAGGAGAGTCCCAAATCCCCTGCCACCAAATCTACCTTATTTCTCTGATCTCTGTGACTCCACACAACACTTTCCAGATGCTGGTGATTCTCAATATTCCACTCCAGACCTGTAGGTAGGCTTGTGCTTTGCTTTAGAATAATCCAGCATTGAGTTGGTGTGAGCTTTGGCCATGTCGTCTGAGGTCCATGTCAGTGTGAGCAGCTGCGGCATCTCTGTGCTCATGGCTAATGCATCCTCTTCTTCATGGTAAAATTCTTGCGGAGTATTCTTGTATTCAGACCACTGTGTTTTCCTCCTGAGCACTAGGAAAAAAATATGATGAGTCTACAAGGGCCAGCAGGTTGCGAGAGGGAAATGTGGGGCATCCAATTTTCCAGCCAAGCGCTGGAACATTTTGGGAAATTGGAGGTCAGACGCGGAACGCTTCACACAATCCAAGTTGCCGCCAAGAGGAAGACTCGGGAGATCCGGCAGAGAGAAAGAAATAATTAAAGCCGAGGGAAATTCATCTGTGCCGCGTGAGACTGGGGCCAGTCATGGAGAATGTCATTTCCAGAGCATTACCTGTCTCCGTTACAAGAGCCCTAGTTAAATATTTTAAAGATGAGCCTGAAAGCTACTAAGGACTGTCGCTCAGGTTCTCTGTCTCCATGAAAGGCACCCTTGCAAGGCTGCTTTGGATCGCTATTAACCTCTGTGGTGTGTCCAATGGCCAGTATTGATATATTAATAACATCAGGAGTGTTTGAAATATGAGCCAAATCAGTGTGGAATGGCTTTTGTACCAAAGAACTTTTTGAATGTATCTGTCACTGGGAGTGCAGAATGCCACCAATGTCTGTAGTCAAATGCGCTTTTAAATAGATTGTTCTGTGCTACAAATACAGATTCCATGCAGTCTGCTGTATTTACATATTGCCTTGTCTGTTGTGGATGTGTGGGATAATAATTCATTTGCAAAGGCAGGAAAATGTTTAAGGGCCTCCACAGTCATGAATTCATTAAGGGTGCAGTATATTTTCACCCACCGTCTTCAGACTCTTCAGACTGCCAGTGTGTGAAACATTCTCAACATTCTATGTGGTGGGTTACCACATTTCACAGGTTTCAGAGGTAATCTGATTTGTGTTGCGTGCTAAAAAAAAAGATTTCAGCTGCTAATGCAGTAATGTTGTTCACCTAATCACCATTTATCCATCCCAAATGCTGCAACAGCATAATGCAAGACATACACAATGAAACATAAAAGAATAAATGTGACACATAAATGATATGATCAAGTAATATATATACAATTCAAATGTGTATCTGGATGCTACATACATTACATATCCTTCATTTAAATAAACCCTGAACCAAGATATACTGGTGCCTGTTCAGTGTCAAAGTGCAGCATGTATGACTAGTGCCACACAGCCCATTTAGACTACTAATGTTTTACTTTGTTCTCCACCACACACAGTATCCCTTGCGGATTTGAGCCTGAAACCAACTGTTTTTCCTGGGCTTTTTTCTCCTTCCCCCAAAAGCATATGAGTACCTCTGAAAAGCGTGCTAAACGACCCTCTGGCTATGAAGAAAAGCTATTTAAATTTCAAAGATAAAGAAGGGATGGCCAAAAGCAAAGGCTTTATAAAAAGACGAAACGGGAAACAGAGCGGGAGAGTCATAGGAGAGCCAGAATTTCAGCAAGAGTGCTGTTAGACAGATTGACTGTGATAGTGCTCCCTGTGGACCAGACCTAGAAAGGATCTCTCCAGGGGCTTCTCCTGATTCATTTCTATGTGCTTGATGCATGAAAGCCCCGTGGCCTCGCTCGCGGGGTTCAAATTTGTTTATTAGTGGTGTTAAATATGAGACTTGTCTTTAAATAGTTACCCAGATTTGCATCAGTGATATCTCTGCACAAGCAGTGTTTTTGCAAAGCCCTCTCTCTCTGACTCTTTAACTTTAGCGAGATGCTTATGATGCTGTTGTGGGTGGCAAAGTGTTGGTGCATTTTCAGCTTTCTTAGCGGAACCACAAGCTATGAAATCATGTGGCTTGCATTTTATATCTTTATAGCTGTTCTGTTGTATTGTTCATATGCACAGTGTCACGGTTGTCTTTGATAGAAATCAAAATACCTTGTATGATTCTTTCTCCTCTGGAATGAAATCATCAAGCTGCATTCTTTTATCTAACATCTAAATCATTTTTGGAGTTTAAACTTCATACCATATCCATACCATGTACTGTGCTATTGGATCATGTTATTTTTTCTCTTCTGCAGATCAGAAAAGGCTGGAGAAATTGCTACCATACCGCTAACTAAGGTAAGTGTCGTTTATTTTGTTTAGAACCTGCAACAATTACCTGGTTGAAAAATAGATCACACAGTGGGTCACACCACTCATGTATGGTGCCTGCATTTAATTGCACACTATACCTGGTAATTAAAGACTGTAGGCTATAGCTTTTGTAGCCCTCAAACATTAGCCTTCTGAATGCATACAAGTCCATTTAAGCTGAATCACGGCATTTTTTTCCCCCCATGTTCGTGTAATTATAGATATTACACATTTTCTGCATCTTTCACTTTGTCCACCTTGCAGAGGAGGTGCAATCACAAATAACAGAGGGTGACTGGAATTGATTGTCCAAAAGCCATTTGAAAGGCTTCGGGGGGTGGAGGCACTCACGGGCAGCGGAAGCTGGAACATTTTATTTGAAACCTCCAAGTGAGTTACAGCTCATGAGAATAATGACCTCCGTCACTTAGTTTGCATTTTGATCAGGCCACACTGGCTGTACATGGGGTCTAGTCGGATGGCTCGCTCTGTGACACCCGCTGTCATTCTGTCTGTCGAGTCAGAAGAAGAGTTCTTGTGTGACATGCTGCAATTAGCCACTGAAATAATGTCAGTTTCGGTTCATCTTATGGAGCCAGTGTAATGAATATCAAGTGCAGGGGCGTGCGGAGCTGCCTGTTAATGGGGCTTGTGTCCTCATATCTCTACACAGTGAAACACACACAGTGGATGCTTCCCTTCCTGCAGCTTGGAAGCACCCTTCAATGAATTGTGGGAGAGCGACTGAATGATGTTTTCTGCACCTATTAGTTGATGGAACGCCATCACAAAAGATTCAGTGTGCACCCTTAACACCTCACAATGAAAAAAAAAAAATGGTTTGTATTTCATTGTGTAGCTGCACCTGTCACCATGCACGCATGCACATTACAGCACCCACTAACTGCCTTCAACATTAGAGGCTGTTTGTGAATACATTTTCTCTGAGCGCGCTGGAGAACCCCTCTGTGGATTATCCTTCACAAGACCCCTTTTGTCATGCGGACAGTGTTTATCATTGCTGTGGCAACCCCGGTGTGAAAGAGAGTTGTTTTTCTCCATTTTGCCCATAGTCTCTGTTCTGACAGTCCGCTTCGCTTGGCGCTGCTTAGCCCGACTCAGCCCAGCCCCAGCGCGCCGCCGAGCCCTGCGACGTGAATCACGCATGAATTATGCATTGTGAAATATTTCCAAGCATGCCCCTTATGTTGCCGCACTCATCTTAATTTGGTCGAGCGGCTCCAGTCCAGTAATGGCTCTGAACATTATCATTTCAAAAGCTCATAATGTGAGTATTCCCGTAATTCAGCCCCCACCCCCCACCCCATGCCTCCACCCCACCACCGTCGACACCACCACCACCACCACCCCACATCAGGGTTATGGGAAAGCTGGAGCCGCTGGATTCAGTCCGAGCCGTCACCGGTGACTCAGCAAATGAACTTGCCGCATTTGTTACCTATACTGTAGCTATGCCAGCTGAGTCCCCATTGATCCCATTCTCATTAGTAGAGTTGCTTACTTTGTCACAAGCAAAATGGGCCCACAATTTTGGTGTCAAAACCGGTGTGTTGTCTGTGTTTGTAGGTAGCCGCTCTTATGTTGCATCAAAGGGTAGCGGCAGTTAGACAAGCCTTCAATGAGATCAGTGGATTAGGTTAGTGTTAAATAATTAACCAGACCTTTTGCAGTCAAGTATGCTGGTACAGTGCGCGCTCTCAACAGCTTTCTCCTGACAGCACTGGGAAAAAAGCTTGCGCTGCCTTTGAATGCTGCACTCATCCCAGTTGGTAAACAGCACATTTGATGTCACAGCCTCAAGTTGTCAGTTTTCAGAAGTGATCCAGACAGAGAGTAAAAGGAGAGAGCGAGATGAAGCTCGAGATGATTGCTGTGATTCTGTGATTCTGTGATTCTGTGGCTATGTCACGACAGACACTAGTGTGCACTTTGTGAGAAATGTTTCATGGCTGAAGCTTCGCATTCCCATGACTAATGACAGACATTTCAGTCTGAGTGGATTAACTATCTAGAGTAATACCAGTCATGATGTACTTACTTTTAATCCAGCGGGGCATGCGTGAGTTCAGCTGTTTCATGCCTGCCGTAATCCTGTCATTGTTACTATTCACAGAGACCCGTAGACAGACATTTACATTCAGTTTCCTGCACTTTTCATATTTTACTTCATATGTGTCCCTGATATGACTGCAATTTCCAGGAACATGAAGAAAGATTTTTCTTCAGAAAATCATGCCTGGAATCATCAGTAAATACACCAGTATATACAGGTATATTTACATTTTAATCTAAAGGCTGTATGACAGACAGCTCTTCTCTGGGAATTATCATACACAATTGTCTATAATGGAAAAAAACTACCTTTGAAAGCACCAGTCTTTGTCAACTATGATATGGTCCTTGTGGTCAGTGTGTATTGTTAGACATGCACCTACTTAACCCAACCTTTAGAGCCCTCCATGCACTCTAGTGAGCACTGTGGACAGCAGCTCTCAGTTCAGAGGGTGAGTTTCCAGCATTAGACAATCCCAGTGTTGTCATGTCATGAGGGAAACAATGCCAGACCTTTACCACACTGTTGCATAGCTGGCCATTCATGCTGTGTTTTTGTTTGTGTGTGTGTGTGTGTGTGTGTGTGTGTGTTTGTGTATGTGTGTGTATTTTTGAGTGAAGGAGCAAGAGAATGCTAGTGTGTTCATGTGATGAATGAGATACAACGCATGTGTTGGCTGAAGTGTGTGGGTGTGTGTGAATAAGTGAGAAAGGACTAGAGCGACTGTGAGCCGGTGTGAGAGTGAGTGTACGTGAAACCGGCAGAGCGAGGAGGAGAGGGCGACCGCACCAGACCTTCTCCTCCAACACCGGTGGGAATAGACTGACAGCAGTCGGTGGCAGCCAGGCACTTGATTGGCAGGTGCAACCGACAGCTCTTGGGGATACACTAACAGCTCACAAAGCATCCCTCCTCCTGTCCCCTTCCTCTCTAACACTGGGAGTCTGGCCGTGCCACAATAACTAATCACACAATTCATCCAGTGTCACTCCCATGGTTGCTTGAGGAGCCTTGGTTGCTGCTTTTTCAAGCTTCCTGAACCTTTAATGGAATAGACATAGTGCCCATATGTCAATAATCCAACCACACAGAGATCTTGTGTTATGCCAGTGGATTCATCGGAGTAATCTCGTGTTATTATATGTTATACAGTGTAACACACGAGTGTTCCATCTGGAAACAAATGAGGAAAATTCATCCTTACTGTCCATGGTAATGAGAACACATTAAGGTATCTGTTTTAACCCAAATGAGGTCTTGGTGCTCGACATTGTTTGTGCTCACCTCCCTGTCCCCAGCCCCCACCCCCACCCCCACCCCCTCCCTGATGCTGCTCCCGCTGAACCACTGAGCCGTGGCCGAGGCTGACCGAATAATGGGTTATAATGGCATCGGGCAGCGGGCTGATGAGATCACGATTGGTTGTGAATCAATTACAACATTAACTCTTCTGATCATAAGTAATGACTTAATGTGACTTTAATGGAAGTGTGTGTGAGCATTGTTTCCCTTGCAGTGCTGATGTGCTGATAGACGCCGGTGCATATTTAAAAAGGGCCCTGGGGTGAAGTGTACTTGCCAAGTTGTACTTGGTTTAGTGGTGAAACGCTGCCAAAATAGACAGATTCCCTATACAGCTGTTAGAGCAGAGGTATATATTTTTGTGCCTGTAAGCCAACTGGAGCAGGAATGTGCTTTGCCAGCGCTGCTAAGTGGTGTTAATTTGTAGCCTGCACTGGTTTGCCCCTACCCCACGCATAGTAATACAAGCATAAACACAGAGTATTAACTTGATTCTCCACCTTTGAGAGAAAGGAGAGTGGCTGAGAATGAGCGTCTTGAATAGTCCAGTGGCCAGACTAATAAATGAGTGTCTCATGCTAACCTTGAGACAAGCAGCAGATCAGTTTAATGACAATATCTGATAAAGCTGAGTGCTTAATGATGAGTGTTTTATTGAGTTGTTTGTGTTGTGCACTTGCATGGAGAAGTTTAGATGAACATCAACGTTGTTGAACAGATGAGCAAGTCAGACCTTGTCAGACCTGTGTGTGTGTATGTGTGTGTGCGTGTGTGTGTGTGTGTGTGTGTGTTTCTGACTGTGTACATGTGAGCGTTGCAGTAGATGGGTTCTGCGCGTAGGTGAATCCCCAAGGTCAGGCCCACATGCAGTGTAATTTTCACACAGGAGTGTCCCATGAGGACCAGAGCAGCGCGCAGCACAGGCCAGCCTGGCACAGTGTCAGTGGAGCGGAGGGGAGCAGAAAAGCTCTTTAAAGAAAACTCACATCTCGGTAAAAGTTAGATGTGGAGTGTTAAGGGCTAAGGTAACCCAGGATGATCATGATGCTGTTGCTGATGTTGGTGATGTATGTATGGTAGCAGTTTCAATATTTTTCCCTCATTTTTAGGTCATTTGCAAGATAGGCTGTGAGAGAGTGAATAGAGATTCTGTGATCTTATTGCAGCACAACATCAAAGAATCTTTGAGTCTGCAGTAAAAACTGAAGGCCAACCTTAGAAGAAATGCACCAGAATTCCATAATAATATGATTGACATTTCATCTGTTCCTAGATCAGATGGAGAGAAAAAGTCTGCTTTTCGCTCTCACTCGCCCCCACTCACCACAATAAGGCTGCATCTGGTCAATCAGAGAGCGCATCTTGCTGCTAGTCATGTAGTGCACAGCATTCACTCTGTGTATTACTCTGGGTCAATACCTGTCAGATTCGTTTGAGCAGGAGTTATAACAGACTGGTCCCATCCATAATTCAGAGGAAGCCTCAGATATCGGGGCTTCTCAGACGGCCACGTGGAGTGCGGAGATGGACCCGATTGATCTGGAGGCCTGACCCGCAGTCAGGGCTAGCAGCTCCTTGCACATTGATCGCCTGGCTTACGCAATTTGCATCTCACTCTCCTTGGTCATGTATGCTAATGATTCCTCAGTTTTGCTGAACTTGATCGTATATCAGGGAGAGTGCTGTTCACCAGTGGTGGATACTTAAAGTTGTTTTGTTTGTTTAGAATGGAGGATTCTATAGTGTTGGTGTCTTTTCTGTGTTGCTTTTTATATATACTATGTAGGACTACAGGCTCACAGTGCAATCATGAACTGCAGTCTTGTCCCCTCTGTATTCTTTCACAAATGTATTAGACACATGAGCGTACTCTCAAACTTTGAAAGCTAAGATTGATTCACGGAAGTGACATGTGCAGTGACACATTTCGAAGGAAAATCCATTGGGGCAGAAGCCATGACAAGGGTCCTGGAGACAAATCAGTCCTTGACGACAGGAAAGCCTCCAGTATCCAGTGTCGTGGCTATGGCCCAGATGGGTCAGCAGCTTTCCAGATTGTACAACTGAGATACATAGACGCTTCCCATTGATGTTTCGACAGGAATAACTTGCTTGCAAACTTTGGTGACTTCTCAACATACATTGAGGAAATGAATGTGTTTGAATGTAAGAAAGAGGAGTTTAGAAGAACAGATCTCCTCCTCATGCACTCCAAAAGCAATAGAGCTGCAGCATCGTTTTTTTGCACTTGCTCCTCTAAATAAATAATATATGTTCCCACTTACTTATTCAAATATGTTTATGCTCATTCTAGCACTGCGCATCTTCATTGGTAGTCAGAGAGCCTCCTCACCAGTGGCAAACTTGAAAGCGAGTGGAAGGCATCTTTGAAGTCCTCCGCTCCCATGGGCCTGAACTTTGGTTCCTTCTCATTCAAATAGAGATGAGCACTGCAGTAGAGGTAGCAGTAGCAGCAGCCGCAGCCTGTCTGAAGCAAGCCTGCATGTGTGTCAGCACATTCTTGCAATAAGGGAAGAGGGAGGGCGGGGGGGGGTCCTGCTTGCTTGAGCCACCACTCCTGTTCCTTGAGCCGCCTGCTACACAGAGGACGACTTGGGGGAGACAGCCCCCACAGTTCAGAAAGCACAGCCCCCCAACTTCCTCAGGAAATTACAACAACCCGTACACAGCGGCTCGGTTTCGGGCTTTCACACCCAATCGGAACAGCAGCTTTGATGTACAGCAAGCCAAGTTGGGATTCAGTGTGGAAATGTTGAGCGATTGTAGATCTGAGGCTACACAATATGGGTAGGGATTATGTAGATGAGAGCGTCATGCTGAGATTTCCCTAAAGCTTGCTACAGCAGCGGGGGGTGCTTTAGACTGGCACGACGACTTTAGGAACAGATTAGAAAACCCAGCATCCGATCCACCGATATTGTCTCATTACAGTTATTGCAGACAATACGTCTTAAATCAGCTCAATATCGCTGCCCATAAACCCCCAAGGCTAGTAAAAGTTTATGTGAAGACACAGGTTAGTGTTGTTAGTCATCTGTCCTCGCTATTGCGGGTGAACTAGTCTGTCTGTCATGGCTTTGCTCCTGGAAGGAGTTTCTGATGCTCTGGCATTCTGGAGAGAGACAAAGGTGGCCTTGGGATTTTTTCTCTTAATTTTTCTTTAAGTAGCAGAGGAACTTGACAATAAACTATAGCTGAGGGAATGAGTCAATACAGTGAGTTTTGTCGGTCAGAGAATGTAAATGCAGTGACTGCAGAGATAGTCAGTTAGTATGTATGATTTCTTGATTGTTTGGCTAGAGATGTGGCTGGCAACCAACCCACCCAACAACAGCCCTGCAGTGATGACATTCTATCCCAGTGACGTCTGCTGGAATGGCAGACAGCAAACTTGACCTCTCCTGCAAAACCCATTTCAATTCACCAAAACTGGTACATAGACTGCTGCACTAAAGAGAGCCAATTTAAGATAAAAAGTTATCAGCAAAGCAAAAAGCCTATTCCCCAGTAATACTCTTTTCAGTTGGCATTGTCAGAACTGTGATGAAACTGATGAAGAAAGATTTTTTATTCCAATTTTTTTTTTATTGTCGTACAATACTTAATTTCACACAAAATAGCAGTTATCTCTTCTACTCTGAAATCATTTTTAAGTTGCACTGTAGACATTTCAAAGCCGGGCTTCCCATCAGCACGATATATTTTCGTAATATAAAAGGTCATCCCAACTTGCTGAAGCAAACTTTTGTAGCGTGTGTGGCCAGAAGGGATACTTCACTGCTGCGGACACAGGAGGCTCCCTGTCTGTCAGAGCCGCAGCGGTCGGTGTTCTGGCTGAGTGATGGAGCCACCCTATCAGAAGTGCACTTTCATTTGGAGCCCGGAGACGCTGTGGTGGTGCTACAGAAGTGGGTTATGGGATATTAATGGTTTTAAGGCCCTTAATTTCACCTGTGTACCCATTTGTCACACGGCCTGTCGCCATATTCTCTCCCTGAACCCTCTCAGCCTCCTGTCCCCGGGAGGGGAGGCTCACACAAAAATGAGAGATTCCTCTTCTCTGCTCTACTCTTCTTTTTCACTTCATCCCCAGTTTAAAGCGCTTGTGCACAGATAGATAATTGGAAAAGAGGAGGCCAACATGGGTGTAGCTGTGTGTAGTTGTGTATGCACTGTGCCCATGTGTCAGTGCAGCTGTAAGTGTGTGTGTGTGTGTGACACTGTGTGCGTGTGTGCGTCCATGCGTGCGTGTGTGTGTTTCTAGGTGTGTGTGTGATTTCTGTTCATTTTGGCTGGTGTGATTTTACAGGTGCATCTAGGTGTGTGTGTGTCTTTTCTGTTCATTTTGGCTGGTGTGATTTCACACAGAGGTGGCAGAGAAGGTGGAGTGCGCTCATCGGCTCAGCTTCTGTCAGGAGCAAATTATACAAGTGTGCGACAGCGACACAAAGGCCCCGACCATGGCTCTCATGTGCAGACAATAGGAAAATAAAAAGATTTCGGGAGGAAACTGTCAAGAGCTAATTTCTCAGAGCCACCATAAATGCACTTGAAAGCAGGAGGAAAAACCACACTAGAGCAGGGTGCCTCTAATGCAGATCTTTCAACATCTGCCTCCCTGTACCCTCTTTCACCATCTCTCTTTTCCCCCCACACCCCTCTCTCTCTCTCCCTCTCTCTCTGTGTTTTGATAGACCTCTGTAAGTTCCAGCCATGTTTGACTCTCAGCGTTTATAATGTTTCTTGTGATTGTGCTGGGAAGGGCAGACAAAAGGCTCCTCAGATCTTCCATGAATATGGTATCACATCTGCACCCCACACTGCCATGTAATAGGCTGTGATGATGTCTAATATTGTGAGCTGAAGACTTGCTTGCTGTGCATCAGTTGTTGAGAAAAGGTCAGAATTATCATAGTATTAAAAGGATGCTTCCTCCACTGACTGTGACAAGCAGGGAATGATTCAGTCATCAGGGACAATAACACTGGCATAAATAATACATTAAGCTCCTCATGGAAATTAGATGTAATTTAATGTCAGTGTAGCCCAACCTGATACAGCACATATTTCAGGCAAATGACACTGTCACTGTAAGTTCATAGTCCTGCTGGTGGTGTACGGCACAGTTTTAGCACTTGTTAGAGGTGTTATTGGAATGATTTATGATGAATGAGTGGATGGATGGATGGATGGATGGATGGATAGATGAGACAGACAAGGATCATCAAATGTGCCCAGCAGGAAGAATCTCCCAGCATGGGGCCCTGGTGCCTCAGCTCCATCATTGTGATATCCACGCATGCTACGCTCACTCACAGCTTGCTTTATTTCACACATGTTGTACTCCTGCATAGAATAAAGTATATTCAGGCGCGCACGTGTGTGTGTGTGTGTGTGTGTGTGTGTATATATATACAAATATGTATTTGTGTGTGTGTATGTGTGCGCGTGCGCGTGTGTGTGTGTGCACGCGTGTGTGTGCTGAATGGCGGCAGGATATTAAACAATAATCTGCACAGTCCTTTGCCTCAGGGGCATATGGTGAGACACCGCCCTGAGCTAGAAAATTTGTGATCTAATTTAAGGGCAGCGAGGCATTCAGTCTTCTCTCTGTGGACTCTTGGCACTCCACTCCACTTCTCCTTTCCTCTCTTTTCCTCTACTTTCCACTTCTCTCCTTCTCTCCCCTCCACCCATTTCGCCTCCACTCCTCTCCTCTCCTCTCCTCTCTTTCTCTCCCCTCCACCTGTCTCCCTCCTCTCCTCTCCTCTCCTCTTCTGTCCTCTCCTCTGTTCACTTGCTCTTGTGGAGAGTCCGGTTCGCTGACCCTTTCCTAGCGCCATGGCCTCTGCTGTCAGTCCCAGTCCCACACTATGATTTGTGTGCCAGCTAGTCTGGCCACCATCTTAGCTCCTGTGCTCACACACCCAACACACGACACTCCAAAGGGCCCATCACTCTCCCAGCCTGCCGCAGAGAGCCCAGGAAACGCGCAGAAACAAGAGCCCACGCGACGGCATCAGTCGCTCAGGACCAAACAACAGTTTTCCATTTGCACTCAGCAGCAAATTCCTGCTTTTTTTAAATCCATTTTTGAACGCAAGAACTCCTGACTTCGGGTTATATTTTTATTGAACCGTTTTGAAGCATACTGCACAAGGAAACGCGTTCTGTGGTTTGGTGACCCCAGATTTGCATTCGTGCCGTGTGCGTGATGAAAGAGGCACGGGGACGAGCGTTGGGAAGGTAAAGATTGATTTGTCAGATGGGATTTCATAGCCAGTCCTGTGAGATTGAAACATCAGGTGTCTCTGTGATGTGACAGAGGATGATGAGATCACAGGCTGAAGAGAGAGACAGAGGAGGAGAGAGAAAGAGACAGGTAGGGAGAGAGGGAGAGAGAGAGAAAGAGACAGGTAGGGAGAGAGGGAGAGAGAGAGAAAGAGAGATGAAGAGATGAATGTGATGAATACAAGTCTGCCGCTATCCCCAAGAGCCTGCACCATCATATAGTGTGCAGAATAGCATTTCACTGCTTTGTGATGCAAGACAACTGCTGCATAACACATATTTACATTCATTATTTACCATTTGTACACATAGATAGATAGAGAGATTGATTGATAGATAGATAGACAGAATTCCTACATAGGCTGGTGCATGATCAGAGAAAAAGACACAGAGAGAGAGAGAAACAGGAGGGACGAAAGACTAAAAGTGGCTACCTTTGAACTACCTGAGCCTGTGCCTGGAGCACATTTAAAGATCAGTGTATCGCTGAAAAAAAAAAAAAAAAAAAAGTTTTTTTTTTGTTTTAGCTTCAAATGCCTTAAGGATCTGTCCCCGGAGTGAGTGGTGGCCTTTCAGACTTCACCTTCAGAGTGGCCATAACCCCAGAGAAAGTAACGCTCGCTCCTCTCTCAGCTCCCGTCTGCGCACCCATGGCAAGGTGGTGAGAGGGAGGAAGAGGGGAACACATGAACAAAAGAGAGGAGGAGGAGGAGGGGGAGGAGGGGTCTTTTATGCTGATCTGATTGCTGGTAAAGCCTCTCTGCAGTGTGAAGCGTACTTTCACACTCCCAGCGCTGGAGGAATGCCACGAGGAGAGTGTTTGGATCAGGGACTGGGAATAGGGTGGGGTGGGGGTAGGTGAGGACATGATGTTTGGACTGGTTGCGGCTGCATTGTGCGAAAGAGCGAGCATGCATATGCTAATCAGTGCCTGGTGACTAACTCACCCAGGCCAGTGCTGGCCTGCCTCCTATACGTGTTCAGTGCACCTGAAGTACCTGACATAAATGACTTGGACATCAACACTGAGTTTTGGTAACCTTGGGTGACCCATACGAATGGAGAGCAATACCATAGGCCTGTTATGGCCGTGAATTTCATCTGTAGTAGACCTTGAGTGGCATCTAGTGGTTAATGGTTGTTACTGCTGCCTGCGTACTGCGGTGAAATTAATAATGAAAGGATTGGTTCTGTTTTTAATCATCTCATGTTTTCAAGATATTGCATCTTATTGACAACGTGAATGATACACATTTTTTTTTTATTAAACCACCCTTTTTTTCCTGAGTGACGTATATGTCTTATACATTCACATCCTGTGACAGAAATCTTTCCATTAGATGTCAGTAATGTCAGCCCCATTCCAAGAATACAGTGAATGTG
Organism: Tenualosa ilisha; assembly: GCA_015244755.2. Lineage (NCBI taxonomy): Eukaryota > Metazoa > Chordata > Actinopteri > Clupeiformes > Clupeidae > Tenualosa > Tenualosa ilisha. The sequence goes on from PYXC01000407.1 coordinate 4,227,296, forward strand.
AATGCTGACCTTTAAGATATATTATTCAGCTGTCAGGCGTTGCACTATGGTGCAACAAAGCATACATGTCTGCGCTCCTGTGGCAAACCTTATGAGTGCCCGCTGAAAGTGACTACCACTGCCTGCCACAAATGGATAACTTTGAATTTTCTTCGCCATAGTCTTTGACAAGACTATGTAGTTAATGGAAAGGTTTTGGACTTCCTCTTTGATTGACTGACTCCTAATGGGTTGTGGATTTATGGCACGGACCAGAACTCACAGCACTTTACAACCGCTAGCAATAAGTTCCAGTTAAAAAATGCCAATAGACTCAGCATCCAGTCAAAAGATATCAGCATTGTTTTATGCATGGCTGTGTGTCGGTCTCAGATATGTCTTTTTTTCCAAATCTGTTTTGCTTTTCATCTTTTTTATTCCCCCTAGTCCAGACATGCTGGTATCAATAAGAATGTCCCTCTCCTTCTCCTTCAGCCTCAAGAAGCCCCCAGTGAGTCAAAAGGCTCTATTTTATACTGCCTTCCTGTTCTTCACAGATCATAACGCAGAAGTACCAGCGCTTCTCCTGGGTAGCTGACCTGATCCAGATCTTCATTGCCATCAGCATCACCGTGTCCTTCCTAGTGATGGGCTCAGCCATGAAGCACACAAGTACAGCCCATGTCACCACACACACCCAAGCCCTGCTCTGGGGCACAGCCATTAAGCACACACACACACACACACACACACACACACACACATCTCACCACACACACTAGCCCTGCTCTAGGGGCTTTTAGGGACTGCTAGTAAACACTAAAGGCAACATGAAAAAGCTCTAATTGCTTGAAAACAAAGAGAGATTTTAAAACCCTAAACTGCTCATCAATGAGCCCTTCAACGGGTTACCTCATCCTTCCTTGTGAATCGCATAATGAATGCACCGTGTGTATCCGTGTGCACATGTCGTCATAATTACATCTCAGGCTGTTGAGGTTGAGATTCTAAAAAAACTAATTCCAATCTCAGCTACTGTAGATTACAAATCCAAGCACACCAGACAGGGAAACATACCTCAATTACACACGTCACTCTAGAACTGGAAACACTTCAATTAAATATACTAGCTATTTGATGGAAATGTCTCTGAAAGCAACTTGAATTTAGGTGATTGCTGTGCACATATTAATTATGTTAGTCAAAGTCAAAAAATGATCATAAATTAGAGTGAAAGGTGCCTTAATGAAATATCAGCTTCACATGTCTCCATAATCTGGACCTAAGAGTCAAAATTATTGGCCTGTGTCGTGTTTCCAAGAACTTTGTTGACTTCTGAGTCATGATTAAATACATGATTAAAAATGCTGTATTAAATACAGCCATCAAACAGAATAAATAACAAAGTGTATTCCACTTAAGTGGACATTAAGCTATATGAAAGAGGGCGGAGCAGCGTTTTTTAAAATGTTGAAGTGATTGCCAGGAGTACTTCCAACCATAGCCCTGTTGGTCAAGTTCGCCGTGTGCTGTTGGTATGAAGATGCATATGAGAATTTCAGATGACATAGACCAAATATCAAACCAATAACTAATGCTAACTAAATGGGGCTGTAAGCTCACTTTAAGTGTAGTTTCCCATAGCCCCATTCAGTTAGCATGAGCTGCAGGTTCACTAATCAGTCTATGTTGTACCAAATGCTCTCATTCCTCTTCCACCTATAGCACTTGCTATAAGCACTATGCAGTATGCAATAAGCATGTGGTTTTGTGCATTATACAGTAAACAGAAACTACACACTGATTTTCGTTTTTATAAATGTTCACAGACAATAAAAAAAATACAGGAGAGAATGCAGTGTGTATTGCAGGTATGTTGATTGTGTGTTTTCTGCTACAGTCGAGGGGCTCGTAAGCTCACAGTGGAAGCTGAAGACGGAGTGTCTGCCTACAATGAGCAAGTGGCCAATAGCGCAGTCTCTGCTTGGGCCCAATACCAAAGGGTACTTTACCTTTTCCTTCCCATGGACATCTCTGGCTCTGTTCTGCCGTGAGATAATTTCACAGGCCATTTGGTGCACCCCCTATTTTGACGATTACTTCTCATACAGCCAGCATATTCTTTGACTTTTCTAATAGGAAAGACTTTCTGAGGCATTGAAAGGCTGCCTTTGATGAATGGCTGTGATTTCCCTAATGCTAACCCAACGATCAATCTACTTTTCTCCCTCTCTGCAGGTTAGCCAGTGCCTTTGCCTGTCTCCTGGCCTTCGCAATCATTTTCCTCGTGTCTGCTTGTGACCCAAAGGTTGGTTGGGAGTCTGTGTTGGATTGAGCGTGGAGCAGAGAGATGTTGTATAGTGCTGTAAACAGCCTTGCTGCTGCATAAACCAGATCCAACAGAAAACAGCTTCCTGTACCACAGCCTCAGTTTTCACTTCATAGTTCACTGCTTTGCAATTGGAATGGACAGTCCAGCGTTGTTTTGTGTGCATTACCGGCCTCACACAGTAATCTATCTGGCCACAGTGTGGCATGGAAATAGAAAACCCTACAAGACAGTGGATAGGCATGAGCAGTCACCGTAAGTGGACAACCTGTCTTCAGCCGTGCTGCTGGACATGTACTGTGGCAGTGTGATTATTTGGGTATTGGGAAGGAAATCTGGGGCCCCTTCTGAGCAGTGTTTGTTTTTTTTTCCATCTCTCAGGGGTTTGTGGTGATGCTCGACAAGGTGGTGTCCTTCTCACTCAACACAGAAGTTGGCTTGTTCATCTTTATAATGCTACGAACTTCCCGATCAGAACGCTTCAAGTAAGTACACAAGTGTCAGTTCTTTTCCATGGTATGTTTATATGTGTACAGGTGCATCAAATAATATATTGTGGAAATGTGTAAAAAGTGTAAAACTCATGCGTTATGTAGATTCATTACAATACATGCAGAGTGAAATATTCTAAGCCATTATTTGTGTTCATTTTGCTTAAACCCAAAATTTAGTATCAGTATTTAGTGTACAGAAATGTCAGCCTTCTGAAAAGCACGTTCAAAGATATGCACTCAGTGCTTTATTGGGCCTTAATTTGCATGAGTAACTGCATCAGTACCACCTGTGCCACTGCTGAGGTGTTATGGAAGCCTGGGCTGCTTTGATAGCGGCTTTAAGCTTGTTTACATTGTTGGGTCTCGTGTCTCTCATCTTCCTCCTAACAATGCCACATGCCATATCCCTATGGGGTTTGGGCCTGGTGAGGCCATAGTGACACAGGAGACAGAGGTGCCACTGGCTCCTCCTGACCCCATCAAATTGTCCTTGAGTAAGACGCCGAACCCCAAACTGCTCCCGGTGAGCAGGTTGGTGCCCTGCGTAGCAGCCTTCACCAATGACGTGGTTGAATGTAAGGCAAATTGTAAAGTGCTTTGAGTGCTCGAAAGAGTGTAAAAGTTCTGTATAATCACAGTCCAATTACTATTTACGCTTTTGCCAATCAAGCCCAGTAAAACCATAGACATGAAACCAGGTATTTGAACAGTGTGGGTAAGCGTTACGACCCAGGAGGCCATGGCAAAAGAGGGAGGCGAGAAGTTGGATTCTTAACCAAAAATACATATTTATGAACTAAACAACAAAACAAACACCAAAACCAAACCAACAAACAATGAAAGTGAAACATGCCCTGAATGAAAGTCAGTCATCAGCAGTGTATGAATGTTGTTTGGGATCAGAATGTCTGAGTGTGGTGTTGCTCAAAATAAAAGTAAGAATGGCCTCCCGGGAGAGGAAGCAGCTCTTTTAAGTGCAGGCCCCACCCACAGGTGTGGCTTATCAGCAATTAGCTGCAGATCTCAGGCTTCAGGTACACCTACAACTAGACACACAGATACAATGAGCAGAAGGCCCAGCAGGCAGTAACAGCAAGTGCCAAGTCCTGCTGGATGAATGAAATCAACATCTCCATAAATGTCCTGGTAGACAGCTACACTGACTTAGGACTTTGGAGAAAAAAAACACAGTGGACCAACACCAGCAGAAACTTGGCTCCCCAAATCATCACTGACTGTGGAAACTTCACACTAGACTTCAAGCAACTTTGATTTGTGCCTCTGCACTCTTCCTCCAGTTTCTAGGACCTCAATTTCAAAGTAAAATGCTTTCAGTTGAAGTTTTTTTCAGATGAAATACCTTCATCTGAAAAGAGGACCACAAACGTTTTCTTCAGAACCAAGAATAAGTGTCAAGAATAAGTTAAGAATAAGAATTGCTCATATATATATATATATATATATATATATGCCTGTTTGTTTAGTATATTTTGTGTGCGTGTGCATGTGTGTATGTGAGAAGTGTCCAACTGGCCGTGACCATGCCATGGTTCTTCTCTCCTCACAGACACCTGTCTATACCCTTGCCCTCCGCTCAGCTTGTCTTCCAGCTGCACTGGCTCCTACCTGTCTACTTCCTGTTTGCTGTGGGTTATGACATCCTGCAGAGTGTGCTGGAGGTCACCAGTAGCCTCTCCCACCCCCAACGTCTCCTGCAGGCCCACCCCACCAACTTCACCATGCTCTAAGGAACCCCATGCCCCCCGCTCGCTCCTGAAGCCCAGTGTGGTACTAGGGGGATGGAGAGGCCCAGGCTCACCATCAGCATCCTCTTAGAACTCCTCAGGGATGAACTCAAGGCCCAGAGAGCCTAACATGTTTGGATATGACATCAGTGTCTCCTTTGAAAGCACAGTGAAACACTTTAACTGATAAGAGGGAGGATAGCATACCCTGTGTGGATAAGACTGAGCTACTGTCCAACACTGTGTGTGTGTGTGTGTGTGTGTGTGTGTTTGAAAGGTTTGGTTCTTAAGAGTGTGTTGTGTGTGTGTGGTGTGTGGTGTGTGTGGTGTGAGGGGAACAGGACTGACTGGGTTCAGAGGTGGGGGGTGTTGACTGACTCGAGGTGATGTGGGGTGCTGTGTCAGTGCTGAAGTTGTGGGGGTTCTGTAGAAGCATGCTCATCTGGTGCACTCACTGCATCACCAGCACCAAACACGTTCCATATAGCTTCTGCTCCACTGTGTCGAACCCTCTCAGCCTACTTCACATGAACTGCCCTCATTCAAGCATTTGCTTTCCAAGCCAGCCTTAATTACATGCTCTCAAGGCATTTAAGAGCTGTCTGCTGTGTTTTTGTATAAAGAGAAAGTGAGAGAACATAAGAAAGAATCTATGAGTACTTACTCTAAGAAATGTATTCTTCCACTGAGTCATAAAAGGGTAGGATCATTTGCTTTCATAGTTGGCAGCCGTACCAAACGTCATAAAAATAAATGCATCTTCAAAGCTCAAACTTTGAAACCTCACAGTCTCTGCTGCATACTGCCTACGACCTACAAGAATAACAGGGGAATGTTTTTACTGTAAGACCTAACAATCTGCAGCAGGCATGGAAATTTGAAGGACTGTAATTTGAACGAGTTTTTTGCCCTGCGCTTTTGATACACATTACTTTTCTACATTCAAATTTTACCTAATAGTTTGTCCATATCAATGTTTTTGTACACAAAACATTCTGGTCTTTGTACGTGAAAGCATATAATGCTAAAGGTCATTCCATCATATTTACACTAGCTAACAAAGATATCCCCTTATATAAATATACTATTAACATATGTAATTCCTCCCTAAAGGCCAAGATGCATGCTAAACTATCTATCTTGAATATATACTGCACAAAAACTTTATGGACATTTATGTAATTATATACGCTTTTCAGGTTTTCAGCTAGATATGTAGATCAAAAATGGAGTGCAATATTTATTCCAGTCAGTCATGCTGATTTAAACTGTTTGTATGGTTATCTGACTTGCCCCTGGGCAGACCTGAAATTGGACCACCAGTCCTCACACTATTAGCTGCACCACATGACACTCAGGATGCCAATGTAGAACGATGTTTCTTTTGAGCACTGCAGCATTGCAGAGACATTGCAGACACAAAGCCAAAATGACTTGCATAAATCATGTGATAGAGTTTGAAAAACAAACAGTATAAATGGAAAATAGACAACCAAGACAATGAAAGCAAAGAAAAGCCATATGTGAAAATATATGTTGAGTCCTCAGACAAAAAACAATGATCCTGTACTGTATATGCTGACTTAAGTTATTTCTTACTCTGTCCTTACCTGTCGTGACACAGGTGAGTGGAATGATACTTAAAAAGTTCCTCCTCCTCCTGTGATTTCATTAGCTTTTTGGTTGTTTGTAATCTGTCAGACCTGCATGGCTCCTGTTAAATAATGTTATATCACAGAGGTACTGCCAGATGTGTTTTGGATCTAGGCTATTACCTTATTTTGTTAACTGTAGTTATACAAGCAATTTAGAAACTGACTAGGAAGCATGTGCTCAGTCCTAGAGAAAGCTCTTGCAGAAGAATATTTATTGAGATGAAGAAGCTTTGGATTTACATGTATGCATTTAGCAGATGCTTTTACTTAAAGCGACTTACATTTATGAACTATCAATTATATAGTCTCCCCTAGAGCAACATGGGGTGAAATGCCTTGCTCAACGGTGGCAGCCAGAATTCAAAGCTACAATGTTCAAGGCTACCATCATGCTAGCCAGGTTTCTTAACCGCTACACTACCACCGCCCCTAGAACTTGAGGACTTTATGAAATGTTGTGTGACCTGGGATGCAAACCTGGAACCCTTCGCATGTTAGGCAGGTACTCTTTGCATGTTTGGGACAATTTGCATGTTAGGCAGGTACCAAATCACTATGCTACAGTGGATCACAATACATATGGAAACCCACTAGAACCCCTTTCAGAATTTGTACTGTTGATTTAAAATGCCTCATGTAAGTGAAATATAAGACCTGCTTCAAAGCGCTCCCCCAGTTCTCCAATGTATTTAGCATTTCACATTCAGTGAAAGTTCTTCAGTATTTAGTCATTTCATTTAGCCATTGACAACATTTATTGTAAGTGGGTTCTACCAAAAGCCAAGTGAGATCTTCTTTAATGCTCAAATGTATGTCTCATCTACTTGCTGGTGACGGATGCATCGTCATCCGAGTAGAAAATGGGTCCAGTGACTTGTAAGGGGAATTTAAAGTATCCGTGCAGCATGAGGTTAGAGCTTAGCCTTTCATCTCACCCAGGCTGTGCAAAATTCATAACTTTATAATTGGCCTCCAACGCAAGGATTGAATGGAGGCCACTTGTAACAAGTCCTTTGCCTTATTGAGAGGATCAGAAATAAGATCAAAGTCGGCAATGAAAAAGCAGTTTCTCACAACAGTGTAAAAGGTTAGGCTAATATAAATGTATATTGACAGATATATAATACATAACTACTGCTTAATTATTTAAAGGACATGCATTGAACCTTTATTTTTATACCCACAGATAATAAGGAATGTGCTTGTTTTTATGAAGCATGGGATTGTTTTTGGTTTTCTACTTTGGCTCATATTTCATTTGTTTTGTCAAACTGTATGCCTTACAGGTGTACTGCACTTGGCAAATCCTGACACTATGTCTGTTCAAACGCTTTATTGTATTGTTAATAAAAGATTTGTGTGTTGAAACTGAAAAGTGTTCAGGCTTTGGTGTTGACCGATAATTTATTTTAAGTCTGATTAGGTCCAAGAGGTCTCGCTCCATTTATGGACAAAAAGATGTGTCTTATGGCAAAAACAATCCAGTACCATACTACATGCTTCAATTTATACAGCGCTGTTTATAATAGAATTGTCTTGTGGAGCTTTACAGACATTAACAAGGAACACCCTAGAGCATAGGCCAAGAAAAACTCCTTTGTGGTCATTCAAGGAAGAAACCTTGGGCAGATCCACAGCTTAAGGAGCAACCCAACTGCCTAACAGACCCAATGTTAAAGGCAAGGAGACAGATCAATCATAGGGGTAACATAGTGTGTTTAGAATCATGACAGACACAGAATTAATATCAAAATATATTTTATTCTGGACTTTTTTTAATCAGATCTGATTCAAATTACAACAGATCGATGCAATGCATGGGGAGGATCTGCAACCAAAGAAAGGAGAAAAGAAACTCTTAGGGAATTAAAGAGGTGGGTGTGAGCGCTGAGGAAGTCATGTGGAACCCAGGCGGTCAGACGGTGGGTGGCGTATACTGTACATGGTCCAGCTCATCTTCATTAATCTTATGTTTTTTTTAACGTCTTTTTTAAAGTCTTATTATTTTAAGCTACAAAGAAATATGAATTACAAAAAAGTTTTGAAAAGAGTACAAAAAGTCCAGGGGGACACACAGAGTAAGAATATGATTGGAATTTCAGCTTGTGAGACAAGGACGAGAAAATGTGGGCAAGCAGACGTGGGGACAGCAGAGTTTTTTTTTTCCTTTTTTTTTTTTTTCCTTTTAAAGCCAACCTTAAGGACCCAGCCACCTCCAAAAGCCTATTATAATAAATAGTGTTTTGATGGTCACAATTACCTCTGAGTAGACTGCGCTTTATACAGATTTAGAATTGACTATGCTTCTGTATAAAATGCAAGGTTACACATCTAATGGCATTGTAAAAACAACAGAAACATATAAGGCTTAAAACGGGAGACAATGAGGCCTTTGACGGAGGACACGCGTCATGTGGCTGGTTCTAAGAAACACAGAGAAGTAACAACACATTCCGAGGAGATTTTTCGACACACCATTGCTCCATCCTTTTCTGTCAGGAAACAAGCCAGGCTCCCCCGGTCAAACTTTACAGAGATGGAAGAGTGTGTCCACGTTAGACTGAAAAAAATTCCATATCCCATAGGAAAGCAAAATTCAAAATGAGATCTCACCTGTTTCTCCGACAGATCACTAGGGGAGAAAGGAGCAGAAAGAGAAAATTGACAAGGAAAAAAGGGTATTTAGAGGAAGCTGTGAAATAGTTCAACTTAATCTAAAATGTTTTTTTCTCTTCTCAATCTTTTCTTATTGTGCCTTATTTCTCCTAAGGGGCCCTGAGGAGAAACGGTAAAGATATCAAAAAAAAAAGAAAGAAAAGACACTTTCAAGACAAAAAATGTTCCTGTGGGATGTTGTGTAAGATGCAAGCATTGATAAAGGGAAACGTGATCCCTCTCTTGTTCTGTAGTTGGACACTGGATGCAGATATTGAAAAAAAACATTAACACAACCACACCGGTGCCCGGTTGTGACCTATGGTCCACTATTGTTGACATTGCACAGGCTGCTGTACAGTTCTGAAATGTATATATATACGGCAAAAGCCAATAATTGTGTATATTTGCAGGTTAACATCCAGACTTGCTTCAAGCTTGCTGCTTTTAGCGAAAAAAAGTAAAAAAAAAAAAAAAGAAAAGAAAAGAAAAGAATTCCTGTCTGCTGAAGGCCCACCTCTCAGGAGAAGGGGCTCCTGCTGGAACAGAGTGGAGTGAGAGCCGAGAATAGACAGACCTAGTTTGGAGTGCCACTACCAGTGTGGGGAGGTAAAGCCTGAGGGTGGCTGGGTGGAGAAGTGGAACAAGGGGAGAAGCACAGGGAAAGCCCAGAGGAGGAGACATACAATCCGAATCACATGAGTAAGCCGTCCGGGCCTGATTAGAACCTGCATTGATTTGCACACAATTATTAGAAATCCACTTTGAAACACATGGGACAAAAACGCCAGGTTACCCATTTCGTTAAAAGGTTTCATTGAACGCCAGGCAGAGCCATTAGCAGACGTTATTTTATACGAGCTGAAACTTAAAGCAAGTCTTTTCTCCCTGTGTGAGTGAGTAAGTGAGTGAGTGAGTGTGTGTCTGTGTATGTTTCATGGAGCTGTTTGCCCAATAGAACAGAGCGAGTACAGTGGACTGAGCATCTGAGTTTGCTTTCTCAGCTAGGCTTATATTACTGTGTCTGCTCATCTAACTACTGACGGAAACTTTCAAAGCACAGCTACAGCAGTTCACCTTGTCCAGAAAGTTCAACTACTTTTGTCGTTCCATCAATAGTGCACAAACTAACCATCAAAACAGATGGTTTTAAAGCAATTTGATGCCCAATGCATCCTTTACATGTATGTGTATAATCATTTCAATTCAGCAGAATCAATGTGTCCTTTGGGAAAAAAAACTACTGCATTTAGGTATCAGTTAAACCATAGCATAAAAACTACACCTGAGGACTAAAGAAAAATAGAACAGAATTTTCTAGAAGTCCCCATACTGTTACTGAACCACAAAATGTACAGTACCAATGACTTGTTTGTTATTTTTTTAAATAACTGTATTCTGGGTTGGAAAAAAAAAACAAATAAACAAGCAATTTAGAAAAAAATGTAGAAAGATGAGTCTTCCACTTCATGCATCTGTGACCTTAAAAACTGCTCCGCTGTAATAGGAAAACAAAATGCTTGTCTCTGAATGAGAAAGCCGATATGTCTGCACACGGAAAACTGAACTACCAACAAAGATTAAAATCCTCTTTTATTTGGATGAGATTGTTTTTTTTTTTTTTTTTTTTTTGAAGAATGAATAGTAAAATATCTTCCAAATTTTGGTACATATATGGGTCCTTTTTTCTCTTCTTTTTAATGTTTAGTCCTCCATCTGTGTCACAAAAGTTCCTTTCATGTCTCTGGTTGGAATCACGTCACTTCCCCTTTGTCTGCAGGGTCTGGGTGCTTGTTGATGGTTTGTTTTTGTAGTGGCTGGCCATGGTTCAACAGGGACTGTAGCAGTACATGGGGCAGGGACAGTCATTTTGGCTATGTACACATTCATAGTCGGTCCATGGCTTCCAACAAGCAGCGTTATTTCCGCAGATCTAATACACAAACCTGCCGAAGAGAGAAAGGAGAAAAAAAAAAAAACCAATGAAGACTGTAGTCTGCAGTAATAGCATTCATTACAGAGTGTTTAAGTACAATGAGAAATACATTGACTGTGTGGGAGGAAGTCATGTCATCAATGTAGGGCTGCATACTCATTTCTCAGAAGTCATTTAGTATTTGTCTTGTTATTTTGTGGCATGTTCTATACGTTGAATATTTTTGGATCTATTAAATGCAGTAAATAAATTTGTAAGGGACCTGTCACCTGTTCTATTAGAGAAGTACTACTTATACTGGTGAGGTGATGACCCACTCCTACTTGTATAAATGATCAAGGTAAATAAAAACAATACTTACGGATCCATCCGACGCACTTGCACCCACTTTGTCTCCTGCTGCATTCCAGCAAACTTCAAAGATGCCCCCTGTTCCCCTATAGCTATGGACTAAAGCACCAGTCTGTGAACACAATAGGCCATACAGTGGGCTTAGTCCAAATCTGTTGGAGCAATCTGAATACGCTGCATTTTGAAACCGGACATAAAGAGGGCACTGGGACACGCGCTACTGGCTATCTTACCTGTGTGTTCCAGATATGGACACACTTGTCGAAGGAGCCACTGGCCAGGTGTCTGCCGTCTGGGCTGAAGGCCACGCTGTAGACGGGTTCCTGGTGTTTGGTTAGCGTGTGGATGCAAATGCCTCGATCCACGTCCCAGAGCCGCACAGTCGAGTCAAACGATGCACTGCCCAAAGACAGAGGAACAGGGACACAGTCAGGCAGAGGTCTTCAGCCCTTAAACCTACATATGCACAATTCTCTTTTACAATCTAATTTACTACAGCTGTAGAAAATTACAGAATCCCCCGTTCATGGTCTATTACTTCTAGTTTATTTATGGTGATCATGAGATTTATCTCTGAAAAACCGCAGTGCTGTTTAAGTTCAGTATATAACATTCTAATATATTACAATAATAATAATAATAATAATAATCATCCTCCTATTGTAAAGTGTGACAGGATATGGGGCTGTGCAGTGAACATTAGGGCAACACCAAATGCTCAAATTTCAGAGCAAGAAAGAAGCGGTGTTGGTAAATGCGGCAGCTGAAACGAACGTAATTTTAAAGTCCTGCCCAAATTGATTCTCAATTTAGAGGCCTCGCCCCTACAATTTACAACATGAAGGTGCATAATATGGCCAAAAACAGCCTTTTTCTCTAACCCAGAGATACCCCTGTGGCATTCAGCTCCAGTTGAGCCAGTTCATTTTGACAGACAGCATCAAAAAAAAAAGTGGGGATATAAAAACTTATATCCCAGAACGTATGAATTGCTAATATTACCCTACAATGTAAAATGATTTCACTACAAAATCATCGAGCCACAACCACAAGTCATTTGTCCCTGAAGAAAACACTTAACTCATGCACGCATTCAAAAAAAAAAAAAAAAAAAACTGATTTATCTAAATGATCTGTCCCGCAATCCTGGCTGCATAAAGGACAATAATAACTCATCAGAACTCATTTCATAAATAAATTAGCTCATTACATCACAGTTCTCTGACAGGAATGCTGTGCTGTGCTGTCGTCCCCTAATCATGTGTACACCTTGTCCTGACTTGACATGGATTTGAGCGTAAATACAGCTCTTTCTAGTTCATGTTCAGATTGATAAATACCAAGTTGAGCGTGTTTGGCAACGAGAAATAAAATCTTTCAGCCAACAAACTGAAGGCTGAAGTGTGATTGTTTTAATGGGCACACCTGGCGAGCATTAGATTGGCATTGGGGTTGTTGGTGCCAGGGCCAGTTGGACTCCACTTAATAGTGTAGATCTCTTTGCTGTGAGCTTGTAAGTCATGGACACAGGTGTCTTGTTTCATACTCCAGATCTAGGCGGAAGGAAAAACAAGACGTCAAAGTCAACACACGTCTACAGAAATACGAAACAGGCTCATCTTCAAGCAATGACATTCAACTTGGAATTCCCATATTTCCTACGTTCCAAAACTTAGTTGGTTGCTATCCAGCCAGGGAAAAAATAATGAAAACACAAAAGTGTGAATGTAACCTTTAGGGTCATGTCGTCTGAACACGATGCCAGCAGATTGCCAGTTGGATCCCATTTGATTGCATTTACTTCATTCTGGAGAGGAGAGGAGAGAAGGATGAGCCGAGTTGGCAAGTGCACAGACACACTCACACACTGAGACTGCCAGAAACGCAGCCCACAAATCCATTTTAGTACTCTTCACACACATGCCATTACACACACACACACACACACCACACACACACACACACACACCCCCAAATGGTGCATACACACAATGATCAGGATACAAACTGATTGATACACACGCATGCATGCAAGCGCACACACACACACACACACACACACACACACCATATGAGACCTAAGCAAGCACTTTTTCCCCTTGGGGCCAGACAGGACTTACTGTGTGTCCTTGGAATGTCTTGATGGGCCTGTCCTGTCCAAGCTTACAGACGTGGATGCACATATCGGTGCTGCAGGAGGCGAACGTGTTGTTGCTCTGCCAATCCACGTCCAGGGCAGGCGCTATGCAGGGCACAACAGAAAGCAGGTGGAGGGACAGACTTAGCTGACAAACCACACACAGGCCAGAGAGGCAGCGCAACACTGCCAGGCACTCAGGGCAGCCAACTATGAAGATGATCTAAACAGGCTTTTTCCATGTGCATTATATTTATATGCATCTAACTAGACTACGATTGTTGGTGAGCAATTCCTTTAGGCATCACAGACCCACAGTGCATTGTGAGCCAATTTGAATATTCGCTAGAGATACTAGAAGTGTGTGTGTGTGTGTGGTGTGTGTGTGTGTGTGTGTGTGTGTGTGTGTAAGTGGGAGTGAGAGTATGAAGGTCTACCTGAATGGAAAGGGAACTGCTGCTTGGCTTCCCCTGTATGGGCGTCCCAGATGATTGTAGTCTGGGGGGGAGGCAGCAGACAACATTGGTAAGAAGAACACACTCACAGTGTTGAACTCATATTTCCATCAACACTTCTGAGCAACAGCACAAATGTGGAGGAACAGCAGACCAGAGCACTTACTTTATCAACGCCCGCACTAAGGATGAAGTTTCCTTTCTTGTTCCACTTCAATGCAAAAATGGGCCCTTTGTGTTGACCTAAAGTACTGGCAAGGTTACCTAGGAGAGGGTGAGAGAGGGAGAGGGTAGGGAACGTGAGGAACAGCGAGGAGTGTCTATGCTGCTCTGTGTAGCAAACATGGCTGCCTCCACTACACAGGGACAAGAGAGCAAAGGAAAGACAGAGTGCGCCTCACCATCTTTTGTCCATATCCTTGCGAATCCATCATAGGAGCCTGTTGCTAGTAGTGTACCCTCGCTCTGTCCATCAAAATAAAAGGCATCTTAGTTGACATGGAAATGCTAAAGCCCAGCAGAATGCGCTGCTTTTAAACAGTACTGACCATCCTCATCAATTCGATCAACCATTTACACAACCGCAGCGGTGACATTACTGAACACAAGACAAATGCACAGTTTGATAATAGTGCTTCATTGATATTCATGTGATGCAGGAGTGGGGAAGATTAGCTGGAGTGAAGAGATGAAGGGACTTACATTCCAGTCTAACGACGTGACGTCTTTGTTGCTGGGCACGTCCTGGCCGCCCTCACGTATGCAGTGGCGCAGCACCAGCTGGGTGGAGCTACTGGTGCTGTTCTCACTCAGGTTCCAGATGCGCGCCGTGGAGTCCCCTGACCTGTGTGAGAGAGAGAGAGAGAGAGAGAGAGAGAGGAGAGAGAGAGAGAGAGAAGAGGATAAGCACAACACACCTTCCAGCATCTCAATAACAGAGGACCTGCAAGAGAAATGAGGGATGACAGAGGGAAGGAGAATAAAAGTGCAATATCCTCTCAGCATTGATACTGAAAAACAAACCCAGGCAGAGGAGGGGGGGGGGAGGGAGGAGAAAGTGAAATGGGCAAAGCCTGTTCCCTGGAGAGGTGACAGAGACAAGGAGGATGGAGGCGGGGAGGCGGGGTGGGGTGAGGTGGTCCTCGTTCTCACCCTGAGGCCAGCAAGTCGCTGACGGGGTTCCAGGCGCAGATGAACACTTCTGACTCGTGACCACGCAGCACCATGGCCTTGTTCTGAGGGATCTCCACGTCCCCATCCACCTCCATCATGTCTGCATGGTTATCTGGGTTGACATCCAAGCATGCACGGGTGCACGCGCACACACAGGCACACACACACACACAAAAAAACAACAGCATATAGTGAGAAGCCATGTAAGGACAGCACACCTTAATATAGCAGTGTGCCTGCATCAGTGGTCCCAGCAGGCACTGGCCTAGACAAGCCCACATGACACAACAGATTCACACAACCAGCTACTAGCCTGCAGCCTTCAGTTCACCAACACCTACTGCAGTTCAATCCTTCAGAATTCAGCCACTACTCTACCAATAAATCACAATATGAGAAGATGTTTATCTTTAGACATCTACCAGAACATGTAGTGATCTGTTAAGAAGCACTACACTGTTAAGAAGCAATCTATTATAAATGAATAGACTCCATTACATAGATTACCACACAAAGTTTAGATTAGAACATTTCATTTGTTTGTTTATACCACCAACAGCAGCTCCACTTGAACTTTCAGTGACCTTGAACCCTGCTTTTTGAGGCAATGTGTCTTTCCAAGATAGTAATTTAATTTCAGGCTTCAATACTAGTGCTGGGTAACTATTAACTATTAACCCTGACTCTAATGTCTATTTGTCATATGTTCCCATAATCATGCCATACACATTTTACATTTGCCTTTCAGCAAATCAAATGCATTTGTACTCAAACTGTGGGACACAATTACACTTACTCATATGATCACTGCAGAAAAATCAGCGCTGGACCTGGTGGCATGAACATATAGTTCCATTCCAACCATACATTCCCCAACATATGAGCTATGGACTTCCTCCTGAGATCTATCTATGTGTATGTTTTGGCCATCAGGCCTTCTGGGATGGCTGCAGCAGGAGTCTTGGCTGCCCACACTTACTCGCTAGGGTGTGTGCTCCGTTCTCCTCGCCGTTGGCTGTGTTCTCGCCGTTCTTGGCGTTGCCTTGCATGTTGGCGGCGGCGGGCGCAGGGGCGGCGGCCGCCTGCTGCTGGGCCAGCTTGTCCCGGTAAGCCTGCTGGCGCGTCTGCACCACGTCGGGCATCACGGCGTCGATCAGCGACAGCGACTCAATCGGCCGGCCATCAAACAGTGTGCCATCCTGCAGTGAGCAGCAAGGTGACTCAGACGTCTGGTCCCAATATGCAAAGATCCCCCCTAATGTGCCTCCCTGCTCTATTTGCATGTCTGGATGTGGAATTCTGTCCACAAATCAGAGCTGCCATCTAATCTCATGAAAATTACAACATGGGAGAGTTGTTTATTATCAGCGATCAAGATCAACATTTCAACCATTTTAATAACAACATAAAAAGAAACAAACTATTACAAATTGCTAGCCAAACCATCTTAACTTCCTCAATAAATAGCTGGTGAAATAAGAACAATTTTGTACTCCCACTAAATAATAATAATAAATAAATAAAATTTACATAAAATGTTGGCTGTGGGATGAAGTTAGAATAGCTTAATTGCAGACCGCTGTCAATATGCATGAGCTGTTTGTGTGGCTGACTGTTAGCTCCGCACCTCGTTGATGCTGACTTCCGCCTCCACATACTGCAGGCCCTTCTGGATGATGGAGATGAGGGCAGCAGGGGGCACTAGCGCTCCATTGATGTTGGACTGGCTGATGTGGCTCTCTATGCCGAATGTGAAGGCCGAGTGGGAAAACCCTGGTGGGGGAGGGGAAACAGACGCTGAGATCAGTACTGACTCAGATGCACTCATACCACATACACACATACACATTACACAAACAATACACACACAGGCAGTAAACCTACAAAAAATTCCTACCATGTACAAACACACACACACTCACACACACACACAAGTTCACACATGTCAACACAGCCCTACACAGGTCTCACATTTTCCCAACAAGAGTGTGAGTGAAGGATAGGCTTACCTGACTCCTGCAGGTATCTGTACACCAGGAAGTTGACCTCATCGCTGCTTATGCTCATCTTTACACCTGCTTACACCATGAGGTCAGCACACAGGACACAAGCCTGCACAAACCCAGGGGAGGGGAGGAGAGGTGAGAACACATCCAGACAGGGAGAGAGAGAGAGAGAGAGTTGTAAGAAAATATCTGTAGGTCTAACACCTGGCAGTGGCTAAATTGTGAGTCTGTGCACGGCCTTCTCTAGTGGCTTTCGACATTTAGAAACTCATTGGTTGTGCAGCGGGTGCTCCGCTCCCGGCAGCCAAGTTCAGGCAGGGGCAGCAGCTCTGGCTGCCAGGAGGGACACAGGCCCTCTTCACAGCACCCGAGGTTAAAAGTGGACAACCAAGACTCCTCTTCCCTTCAACCAATAACAAGCTGTAGTACCACCACTGGCCATGCTACAGCGGTGGCACTGTCGCACCAGAATCCCTTTGAGTGGCCTTAGTCACCTGCAGCTGTGGTGGTGTTACATGTGAGAGAGCGGGAGAGAGAGTGTTTGTTTGTGTGTGTCTGGTGTGTGTATGTGTCTATGTTTATATGAGGGCAATGGAGAATGCTTAGAGCTACATGCTACTAGCTTATACTTGATAAAGGATTCAAAACAAGAAAATGTCTTTGTCAGGTCATTCTGCAGATCAGAAATTATTATATATCCATCTGCATAGTATTATCTATGCCTCACGAAGACAGTAAAGGGACAAACATAGTGTAACGACAGCATTTACATTACAGGTTATGTAGGTCAATGCAAGTCTTAGAATTCTAAATAACACAGTGTATACATCAAAACAAATGAAACGGCATTTCGATCTCACTGAACTGTAGAGTGCTATAATGACAGCTAGAGTGTGCTGAACATCGATTTATGATCCATCACACAATTCAAAACCAAAAGACATCAGTCTCAGCCTGAAAAAGTAGTCAATGGCACAAAACGTCCTCGTCAAAACATTGCATAATCACGACAGAGGATCACACTTAATGAGATGCAACATGGCAACAGCAAAAGGGCGATTTTGTGAAGCCCAATTGAGTTAGAGGTTATGTAGCTCTTTAATGATGCAGTGAAAAAAACAAGGTTAGGTGGGTCTAACAGACACTGAGAACAGATAGCCACTAAAGCTTTGGGTTAAAACAGTTAACATGTCCCAACTCTTTACTCGTCATACGTCCTACAATCTATTATTTATTGCTTGATCTATGTTGTGGTTGGTTACGAGATCTGCATGCAACGGATAAGCGCTGCGACTGCAAGTGAATGTAACTAAATTTTCTGCCTCAGAAGACTCGGGAGCGAGGCTGAGCGCCCGAGACATTCATTTCTTTTTCATGGCCGTATCTAAGCGCTGAGGTTTTGTTCTATTTCGAGAGGAGAGAGGACACAGCTGTAGTGGTGAAACACTGCTTTCTCTTCCTGCAGAGTGCATTTGCAGCGCGTGCTTCTCCATTTGAGCAGTTTCATGAGCAGAGGTGACCTCAATGAACCTCAGGTTGTGCTCAAATGTTGTTGCAGTCCAACAGGAAATGACACGCATGTAGGCATCAATAGCATGCTTATATATCTGTGCATTTCTGACTACAGAAATGCACCAATTTCAGGCTAAAGCCTGAATAATAATTTTGTCCAATAATTTTGGGCGTAAAATTGTACACTGCTTGGTTGTGCCCAAGAATTTCTCTCTCAACAGTTTTAGGTAATTAAGAGTTTATTTTACACATTTGCAGCAAAAGTAAAGCTAGCTACCAGCTAGCAGCAACACTAGCGGAATTCAAGAACTAAATCAGACTGTAAATACAATAGTAAAAAAAAGCTTTTCTAGTTTCCTTACTGGATACAAGCTTTGCTAAAGGTTCATATTATCCGTTCCGATTTTGCAAATTAGTTTAAGGCAACCCAAAGTCATTAGGATGTAACTATTAGGGAAATGGAAATGTTTTCCTGTTACAATGGATTGCCTGATAGTGCACTGGATTTATAAATGACCAAGTCTATGACACTAGCCATAAAAAAAAATCTTATTTTACTCTATGAATACATCCATTTATCTAGACATTCATATGCCACCACTTAGCAACAATGCATTCAAACTGAGCTCTCAGGAACTTGTGGACCAATCAGGAAATCAAGAACTTGTGGATTCCAGTAGCGTCCCAGAGGGAGCCCAGGTCAGCCCAGGCCTGACACAGGTCACTGAGACTTGCTGTTGCCTCTGCCATCTCATCAGCATTAGTTGGCAAAATCCAATGCTGGCATACCACCTCCTAAAGAACACTGCTTAGTTTTGGGATTGATATCAATGTGAAACCAAGTTAAAATAATGATACTGATCTCTGTCCAACCAGATTGTGTTGTTACAGCTCAAGCATCAGTGCAGACTGCAAAAAATGTGATCATGTTGATAAAACAGATAGTGATATGGACCCTTAGGCCAAGCCTTCAATCAATTTGTTTCATCTCCGGGCATTGCCAAATGAAATCCCTGCTACAGTGCAAAGTGCACATCCATAGTATTGAACAGCTACTGACGAAAAAAGAGGACTGGGAGGAGGACCTCCATGCCCACCTCACAAGCTTGAGATCCGTGTGTCGCTGCAGAACTGAAGGAGGGAATTCCATGGATTTGGAATCACAAGCAGCTATAGGGGCTGGCTGGGTGGGGAAATTCCCTTCCTCTGCAGCCTCGTAATGAGGCAGAGCAAATATGTCAGTTATGAAGGAGCCAGCCTGTGCAGAGGCACATGATTAATCATACTCCCGCTGAAACACAGCTTGGGAAACTACTAACTGTACCTTTGTATATGTACAAACAAGGCAATTTGTTGGAAGGCTTTACTGCTACAGTGATCTTGTCAGAGTGGGTGTTGGTGAACTAATGCAGCACACCCTCTAAATTGTGTATTCAATGCTTCAGTAACCAAAGACTAAAATGCAGACAGGTAAAGAACCAAGCAAAATTTACTGGGGAGGGAAATCATGAGTGGTGTAAGAAAGATGGATGGAAGAAGAGTGTTTCTGTTGTGGCCCTCATAAAACTGGTAACGCCTAAAGTAGATTAATAGCATTTTACTATTAACCTACATTACTAATGCTACTCCAAAATTGTGCCATATCACATGCCCTCCATTCTCTCTTTCTCTGAAAAACACACACCACACACACACACAATCTTTTAGCATGTAACCCCAGACTACAATGAAATCCACTGCCAATGGAGGCACAAATGCAGCACACAAATCTGGTCACACACACACACGTCTAATCTTTCTTCCTCACACACTTTCTAAACACACACTTTCTTTCAAGCCTTCCTTTCTTCCTTTTGACCTGATGATTACACAAACTAACAAAAACACCTACTTTCTGTTCACCTTCCAAATAAATTATTACCATTATACTATGACACATAGTATGATACCCTGTATTATACAATGATACATACGCACTATGAAATTTATACTGATAAACTGACATACTGATATGAAACTTATACTGATAAAACAGCATACACCCAGTGGGTAGGTCTGCACAAATATCGAAACAAATATGCACACACGTGCACTAATGCACACACTCACAAGTACACAGGGGATTATTCATAACCCTTGGCCTTTCTCGACAACACCTGAGGCTGAATATTGGTTTGGCAGCATTATTGCCAGCTTTTCAGGCACCTCCCTAATCAACCATGAACTTGATCCACAAAAGGCACTCAGTAGGACTCGCCGTACAAAACACAAAGGGCTTACTCTTGCATAAGTCTGAAACCAAAAAAAAAAAAGAAAGAAAAAAAGGAGGGTGTGTGTGGAGGAACCTGTGTCCCAGCCTTCAGTTACCAAAATGCTGATGAAATCTCTCACTGCATGACGATGTCATCAACCAAACCATGATTACACAAAAACATTCATGAAATGTGAAAAGCAATGCTTGTGAAAAGCTTGTGAAAAGCATTGATGTTTAACATTGACACAGCAGTCTTTTTGTTAAAAGAGAAAGAAAATGTATAGTTCACTAGACAACTCAAAATGACCACATCTACAATTAGTGAAGTTTCTGATCTGCTTAAGGATCATCAATTTAAGTATTTGAATGTACTGTAATTTATTTCTTATATATTTATAAGCTAAATGTGCTAGCGTTTTTTTTTTCCCCCAAAAATGTGGGTTGCTTCTGCAGCGACGTTCCCCTGGTGAGAACTCGTATCAAAACTGATGAGTTCTTTTTAAATCAGCACATCAAACACCAGAGTCGCTCTTGAAGCCATTTGTTGTCTCTGTGATATATATGGATCCATGCGCATGAATACATCTGCTCATGGGTGTTGTTGCAGGGCAGAATTCTTTTCGCAATAATGACAGATGTGGATCACTTACAAACACAAATGTGAACATGTGAAAGTTTGGACCTATTTAGAAACAAGGGATGGAGCTTTCATGACCTAAACTAACTATTACTATTTCCTCCCTGGCCAGAAAGAAAACTAATGTCATTAAATTACAGGAGACAAGGTCGCTGCTGGTTGTTGTGGTCACTCAGGTTATGAGTTCTGTCTTTTTTTGCAATCTGTGTATGAATAAAACTTATGATTTCAAATAATAATAATAATAATACTGTTAGATGGTGGAAATTATGTAGAGCATCATCTGTAGGATGGACAGATAAGCACACGCTAATTTAACCTGTGTGTGATGTTATAAACATATTAAAATATATGGTGATACATAGTAGTATGCTTGTAGTATGACACATAGTATCATAGTACATAGTATAGTATATAGTACATAGTACATAATGAATGAATTGTGTCTGTCAAAATAATATGTTGAACCAAGCCCTAAATAATAAACTGCAATGTGACATGTATATGTTTAACACTAGTGTTTCCTTTTGCAATATTTCAAAGCAACCCAGAGAATGCTAAACTATTAGTGTTTCCATAGAGATGGCCCTTTATTATTTGTTGTTCTCCTCCCTTTCCAATTTCATCAACAACAATTTTCCAGATTGAAAATATCCCCCCTACACCTCCACCCCAATCCAACGTTGCATTCTAACCACCAACCGCACATGGTCCACATCCCTTCACGACAGACACACAATTAGACGAAGTTCAAAGGCAAAGCTTCCCTGATCAATCCAGAAGGGAGACAATGCAATGTGCTTATTACACGCCAAACGCTACCAGACACTGTCACAGTGGATTAAAATTGATGTGACAGTAAACTGCTTGTGATGCAACACAATCACCGGGCAAAGGAACGACTGCTGGTCAGATTAATGTGGTCACCCTGCTTGACCTAGTTTGGCATTCGAGATCCATCAGTGCCAATTTGAGCACGGAGGGGGGGAGTGCGTGGCAGGGGCCTGAATGAGTTTGCTCGGCTGCTTCATAGCTTTGTGTGGTGCTCCTAGCATCCTGCTGGCCTGACACAGGTCACTGGGCTCCCTCTGGGACGCTACTGGAATCTATCGTGCCATGTCGTTCTCAAGAGAAGTGGAAGTATTTGCCACCAACAAAGAGCAGTTCTACATAACCTTTGACAAGGTTTTTCTCTCCTTTAGTTTATAGCATTTACTTGAGGTTTCATGAGAAAACAGAATCTGTACAGTTTAGGCTCTTCAGATTTAGTTAGCATTCATGAGTATCCGACCTATAGTTTCTACTCACTAGCGTAAAGTTCGATCTCATCTTTCTGTGCAAACAACCACATGCATGATATATATACAGTCCAAGACTGACTGATTGACAGGAAACCAGACGGAAGCTGGTATCTCGTGCAACTTTAAAACCTAATTAAAAATGTTTCATTTCATCAACAAAAATGTCACACCGCGGTTACCTTGTGGAAATCTAGCTGAGTACTGATTATGGCGGAATGCATTAGAAAACAGCACATCTGCCCACTCTGTGGGATCTCCAACATCTCATTTTCTCTCCACATTCAACATGGAGGTCATGCAAAGTCCTTGGCACCCGTTGTTACTTTTCAAATTCTTCATATATGTTGGCTGTGATTGTGCAACAGTACAGCAAACTTGAAAGCCTATGATAAATTAAACTTTAGTAATTCCATTTTATAAATACAATTCTGCATTATGTAAGGACATCAAATTGGCCATTATTAGTGGTAAAAGCCCAATAGATGTGTGTCCAGAGTAAGGACTGCGGATATACATGTATGTGGAAGGATGATTATATAAATATTTT
Organism: Tenualosa ilisha; assembly: GCA_015244755.2. Classification (NCBI taxonomy): domain Eukaryota; kingdom Metazoa; phylum Chordata; class Actinopteri; order Clupeiformes; family Clupeidae; genus Tenualosa; species Tenualosa ilisha. Next base: position 4,250,462 of record PYXC01000407.1, read on the forward strand.
TTACAATCTATCTCTTTTCATTATAGGCCTAGATATCCTACTTTAAAATGGCATTGTTGTTGACAAATTAAAGTCATAAATTAGTCTTATCCTAAAATGAATGACCCACACAAAATAAATTTCTAACCCAAAGATTAGAATAGATATTTTTGCTAAAAAAAACAGTATACTAGCATTCGCTCAAAACCATGAATGAAAATGGGATTATTATGATCCACATTACTTTCACTGCTGCAGTAAAGCAACATGCTCCCGTCCTTGGTGTACTATGCAAAACAGTCAGACAGAGGGACACCCATGGTGTGAGGCCGATACGCCATTCAAATCGCCACCTATCCGGCTGCTAATCAGAGCTTAGCAAATGTTAATGTTAAAAAGACAGCCATCAACTTCCTGTTGTAACAGGAAATACCATGGCCTTGACCCTGACAAGCTGGCTGGTAATTATCTCTTCCGTGGTCTACGACTATTAAGTCTGTATGTGGTTATTCTTCCCTCATCTCATTGTGAATTATGATGCCAACAGCTTTGATCAAAAAAGCATGTCAGTGAACAGCAGTCTCTGGCATTTCCTCAAAGACAAGCTAGAAAACCTTAAAGTGATGGTTCGGCTCCAATCCAGCCAAAGCCCTGTTGTACGAGCTTGCTGAGTGCTGAGGACAGAAAGGAGAACTAAAGAATGTGGAACAACATAAACCAAATAGCAAACACGCAGCTTAGCCAACTTAATGGCACCATGAGCTCACTTTCACTTTTGTTACTCACGGTACCATTCAATTAGCGCTAGCTGCCAGTTCGCTATGTGGTCTACATTGATTCAAATTCTTTCATTCTCCTTCCTATCGAGTTCACTCGGCAAACTCATGTTTCGTGCACCTCTGTAGTTGCCAAAATTACAGTAATATGTCCAACAAAACACCAAACTAGCTAATTTTACCTGCTGCTGTTGAAACTGCAAAAATTTGCCAAATGAACTTTTACCCATCTTAATCAAACAGAGGTGGACGTACTACCACAAGATATCAGGGTTTTGTGTTGGTCAAATGCCAAATGCAACAATACTTCAAAAGACTGTGACAAACCACGAGGTAGGTAGGACAGGAAAATAATAAGGACTCCTCAGCTGCGGTGCTTGTGGGAGGTTAAGGGCAAGACTAATCAATAATGAATTAATTTTTATCTCTGGCAGTCAGATTTCCTCAGACACACTAGTCTATTGCTGTACGACCAACTGAACTCTACCCTAGTGTAATGTGTAATGGGTTACTTATTCAAGGTCAGCTACACGCAACTCTTTGAAACTGCGACAAGGCAAGGCTTTATCTAAATTTGGAGCAGGAGTTGCTGCCAGAGCTTGGGGGGAGGGGGGATGTTTTGGGGGAAAGTGTTTTTAAATGCTTTGCAAAAGAAAAAGGCTAAAAAAACAGTTTTTCCGTCACTAAGCTGGACGATTTGACGCCAACGTGGCTATTTTAAGTATTGTGGACTGCAAAGACCTCAAAGGGAGGCCTCATTCATCAAATTCACAAACTTTGTGATTGTTAAACAGAGGGTTTTGTATGATTAGTACAACAATTACGATACTGGCTGTCCTCGAATAAGCTTAAACAATGAAAAAGAGATATAGGGTCTGCCACCATTTTACAAAGCTCTTATGCTCTACTCATTGCACACTTGAAAACAAACAACTCAAATGTAGTAGGCCTAACACACAGACTTCTGAGCTGATGTCAAGAGGTACACTGGATGCAAATAAGAGATGGACAGTGTTTCTGGTGGAGCAAGGCTGACAGATGATGCAGTCTTATTATTCACTGGAAGTGATGCCATTTGCAGCCTACTCACCACAGTATCAATTCTTTTCCCCCCGTTCAAAAGTTGCAAAGGCGTTCTGTCCGACAGTCTTAGCACCTGCGACAAAACAGCAGAAGTTCAAAATGCTGATGGCAGATAACAAATCAGTTGCATTTAGTCTCAGTTCTTTCACAAGACATTAATAGTTACTCCTTGTCATTGCACATATGCAGCACATCTCCTTGCACCAAAGAAAAAGGCATAGAGCTGAAACACTTTGTTTAGAATCTGATAAAAATGGATTTATAAGCTAGATTGAACTTGACTGATGAAGCATTTCAATGAATCTCATTTCATCACCACTACATAAATGCAACTCTTAACATGCAAGCAGGTCATCTTCAGAGCCATTTTCTTTCAAGCAACGACCATGAGTCACTCCAGAAAATCGATACGGAGTGTGGGGGGCTCTACTGTGCTTTCACTTCCTTTGCAAAAGCAGCAGTACCCATCAGTATGCTCTGCATGCTTATTCAACCCAATGCTGGTAACATTCCATTTTTTTGTATTTATTTTTGCCCCTGCAGTTCACCTGCTGAATTTTTTTTTTTCTTCATACATGATAAAACATTTTCTGACGTTCATATTTGTCTTGAATACTCTGCAAATGTCATTCCTGGTGCAGGCAGACACCTACATAGATGAATGCAGTCTATGTCACAAATAAGTTATAGCCCATTTCTGAACTTATTTTCCATACTTGACAATTTCAAATAATTCAGCATTAACATAACCACTCAGTGGCCTCCATTTTGTGTCAGGACTGGCCTTTGTTCACTTTGATATGTTCTTTGTTGGCAGACTGGAGGGACAGCAGAACAGATGGATGGACTTTTATACAAAGGAAATTCGCACAGGCCCAAATTGTCCCTATGCCCCTACGCAACACACGACTTGGCCTAGATTTATAGCAAATAAACCTGTGTTGTGTTGTGAAAACATTGTGACTGAAGGTGGTTGTAAATGGTGCCACTATTTCATGTATTGCACAGGAATTATGCATTTATTTTGCATTTTCAGGATAACTTTCTGACATTGGTTGCTTAAATGATAACAGAACAAGGCTTCATGAAAAAGGAGCCTAACCATCTTTTTTTATTATATTTTTCTGCTCTTTTTTTTGCTTTTCATGATTGACACATTTTTTATTAACAACTTCAACAAAAATCTTTTCCCTAAAAAACAAAGTAACACAAATGCACTACCGGCGAGGGCATGGAAATAATGGGTCTAAAAGAACACTGTCCAACAAAACAGAACAGAACACAGCACCAACAGTACTTTAGTATTTTACACCAAGTCCGTCCTGCGATAGCACATCAGACTGTCCCATCACACTTAGTGCTCTCTGTCCACACGGAAATTTGTTAAATGAAATTCTAATCAGTCAGATTCAGATTCAAACCAACTGAACAATGCAAGGGACATCGCAAGGGACACTGAGGAAAACTGAATTGGGGCGAGCATCAAAATGTCAAAATGTTTTTTCGATCACATCGCGCAGAACTGCTTTGCATTGCATCCCGTTGGGACATTCCAATTGACAATAAAGTAATGTAACTGATTTTGTCACTAACAATCCCTCATGTCGTTTGCAGCTAAGACAGAGTGTTAGAATAACGGCAGGCTACTGGAGGGCACATCAGCATTTTGATATTGAATGATACTGGTAATACAGTCATGTCATTCCAACCATCTTGAAGAAAACATACTGGGAATCTTTTGTCTACAAGTAGCATTAAAACTGTGTCTTCAAGACACTTAATTTCTATTTTAAGTGTTTGTCTAGTGAGAGAGTACACCAACTTAACTGCGGATATTAAGAGGTAAGCGTCATATTATACAATACCATAAAAAGGATTTTTTTGTACTACTCAGTTACAAAAACAGAAGGACTGCTATCCTAGATGATGTCAAACCTCAACATTTATGCAGGTTTTTGAGAAGTGCGTACACGTACACGTACGCCAACTTTGCTAAAACATACTGTTCGATTCTACAAGTCAGCTGTGCTTAGGAAGTGCAAAATAATAAAATTCGAGAAAAAATATAGGGACATAGGCACCACATGTTTACCAAGCTCCCTAATAGGAAATATTCAGATACTAATTGATACTAAAAATGACACAGTAATTTCCCAAATATATGCCACAACTGCAGGACAGTGTTTTAGACCAATTTAAAAAACAAAACCATGGATTAGGCATACCTCAGTTGGGTTGACTAACTCCAGACTATTGCTTTAAGAAACACTTGCCCCCATAGGTTACTTTCAGCCTCTGGTCCACTGTACCAAGTCTCATTCTTTTTCCTATTGACAGCATTTGGTGACCTCAAACAACAGGGCTATGGGTTAAACATGGCCAGTTCTCCTTTAACATGGCAAGTACTGCTACTGCAAGTTTGAGATTCAAGTGACTGTCAACTCTATTCCCTTATGTATCAATGTTCATCTATCATGTTATTGGAAAAGCTCATTCATGGCCATCCATGGTTGTACTGACTTTTTTTTAACACTGTCATTTTTTTAACACAGCTATACCGCAGAGTTTAACAAACTGAAACAGCTCTGCAAAAGATGTGCTGTCTCATCTGTACTGACAAGGAAAGAGTCCAAAGAGAAGTGTCCATATTGTAATATTTTTAAAAGTTTTCACTTTGACATAACACTACAAATAGCAACATACACCGCAATATGTAAAGGATAAAGAACAACACAGCGTGCGTATATCAGACATTAATGCATGAGAGCAATGGTAATAAGGCCACGAAACAAAGCTGAGTGCGTTATATCTGGGCATTAATATCTGATACCCATGCAGTGGAGTTCATTATCCTGCTTATACCACTGTTGCCACATCTGCGCTATGTGGTTTTGCTAACAATTACACCTTTTGATTGCTAAAACAGGATCATTTACAGAACTACTTCTTTCTGCCACACACCGAAATTACTAGTTCTAAATGGTTGCTATGATCAAAAGCAGGATGTCAATTCCATCTGTCGTTGTCAAGCATCATATCCAAGGATTCTATCCCATCTTGGCTGTTGTAGAATCACTTTTTCCCATACTTCTAAAATGCAGTGTAACAGACTTAAAAACCATCTTGGTCACAAGTTACAATGTTGCTGTGCTGTGAACATCAGTCAGGCTGCTAAATTGTATCCCTCCGCAGGCGTCAGGCTCCTGCATCACTCTGTCAGGAGTTATTCCACGATAATGACAGACTCGCAGAACATTATCCCTTACACAATGCATGTTTTAAATAGCGCATCACAATAGGAAACTTGATCCAAGCAGTGGTATAACAAATAATAACATCAGGTTCCAAAAACAGGCTTAACACCCAAAACCAAAACCAAGAAACAACCAACAGAGGCATTCTGATCTATGTTCGTCGATCCCACCTTAAAGAAGTGAGAGATGAGAGCTAGGTATTCGGATCAAGCTCAATCTCTGATTGAGGTAATCTGTTGCAAAAGGCTATAAAGAGTACAGATATTGACGTACATGTGAGTTGTTGTTACACTGACATCACTGAACAGTCACATCAGTAAAATGCCAGGTCAGAAACCCTTTCATCTCTTTCAATAACATCAAACATGTTTAATGTAACATACATCAGCACCGGCCTCATGTTCTATAATGTTACACCAGTAAAATCAAACTTGGCATGGTCAGATGCTTGTAATCTCCTGGGCATGCCAATATTAAGGTAAAATCTGTTGGGCAATGTCGCAAGGTCAAAGACACAAGTATCACTGACAGGAATTGAATCTGCTCCAACTAAAAGCTCATTCACGCTGAGTGTTGGTAAATATAACTATATTTACTAACCTGTTCCAATTCCTAAATGATTTAGCTTCTGGCAGTGAAATTGAACCTTCTTTTGCAGGCTACATTAGGTAGTATTTGAGGTGTATACATATCCAATTTACTACACTAACCTGTGTAATCTGCTCAATTCCCTTAATTCCCTATATTAAAGACTTTTCTTTCCAGTTCCTAACTTTTCTTTCTCACCTCTAATCCCCATCTTTCTCTGATTTTATTTTTCTCATATTTAATGCAGAAAGAGATGAGGAGTAGAAGTCCTCAGGTTTTTGTAAATTTACGGGGGGAAAAATAATTCACTAAATAGTCCACAGTGTAGAATAACTAAGCAACATAAGAAAACATGGATTAGCCAAGACTACCATGTTTAGAGAGAGTCAAACATACAAATCATGAAGCAGGTATTACTAGGCCTGTTTTTTGTGTTTCATCCTGAAGTAAGGAATAAAAACATAAATGTGCCAAAAAAGGACCTCTTACACAAGCACAGCGCTCATTATCATACAAAACAAAACACTGTCCCATCCTTCCCAATCATGCATGAAAACGGCAGACTATTTTAACATAGAAATAGTGCCTGTGCCTGAGCAGATTAAGTCTTTGTCAGGCTGAATTACAGCTCCTTGCATTCTAATGAATTAGGCAAAAAAACAAGGCTGATTAAACTGAGTCATGCGGGCCTTGAGAGGTGGCATAACAGCAGAGCAGCTGAAAGGTTAGTTTTTGCATACGCATATTTGGGATGGCTGTTCCCTTGACAGCCATGAAGAATTATCCAGAACATGAGGGCATCTTAGCAGTTCAGAACAAAGACCATGAACTAGGAAGTCAGGACTGTCCCTGATTTGGCTCACCTTTTCCCTAAGTTCAATAAATGGAAGGATTCAAAACATGTAGGACTATACTATGTTGTCATTTGTAGGCTAGAGGGTGAAAAATGAATTTCACTCAAAGGAGTAGAAATTATTGTTGTACACAAATTACACAACAGCGATTTTCTGCCTCTTTACCCTGCTTACTAGCCTGACAAGCCAGACTATAACATCAAAATATACAGTCTGGCAACAACTGATAAACCGGGCTTAATCAAAGGGGCAGACTCAGCAGTTGTCTTTCAAACTGCATGCAGTAGGTGGCTGACAAGCTACTGTTAGGGTACCTCTTAGGCTACCCTACCCTAACCTTATCATCATCATGCTAAGCCCGCTCAGTGACACTCTACAAGGGTAGAGCGACGTGATTGGTCCGACCAAACATGGGAGAACAGCTACCTGGCTTGGCCCTATGGCTTGTTTCTAGACGTACATCTGCATAACAAAACCATTTGCTACAGATAGGGTACGTCTAGATGTCTAGGCAAACTGCATACAGGTGCCTCCACATCATTGAACAGAACATCACTACAAGCAAATCATTCCACAACAATGCCAGCTCATCTACTTTGACAGTTGAACACTAAGGAGAGGTTTGCCAATGGACAATAAAAACATTGACATAAACATCAGAAGATTTATGGAGCTGCGTCCCAGTCAGGGGCAAAAGGGTTTACCAGCAGATTTTCTTTGTGAGTGCATATTTTCAGAATCATTATGACATTGTATTATGTAACATACTAAGAAGCCAAAAGAATGTACTTTTATCCTTCCCACTCGTTGGCACCAGACCAGTCCATCATGATAATTGTAACTTATTAGTTTGGTTCACTGGAAATGTAGGTTGACTGTATGCTAACACAAAGGTGGAAAAAAGTGTCATCCATTGATTTAGTACACCGCAAAGAAGCTCTAACCATCTCTGAAATTTCATCACAGGAATACTGCTTCCATACTCGTATTTAGACTTTACCCAGAGGCATCCTTCTTGACCAATAAATACTGAACAGATGCACTACACAGTGTACACAGCCAAAATAGCAGGCAAACTAGATATGCTGACATTCAGCCTGATTTTCACCTTTTCCAGTACCTGAAGAACCTGTACTAAACTGTCATGCTACATTTAGTGTAATCTGTGATCTTTGTGAAGGACACAAAGTTGCTATGTTCCCTCAATGGTTTTATTAACACAGGCACTGTTAAATCCTACTGGCATTCTTAATGTCATTTAAAATCATTTCCTTTCATTTCCTTTCACAAACAAAACGGAAGTTGAAATCTGGTAGATTGATTAGTGTGACCCCATTTGATGAGTATTTTTACTCTATGGGTGCCAATTTGAATCACGACAATCACCACAAACATAGGCTTGATTTCTTTAAAGTAATCAATTTCAATGCAAAAAGTAAGAAGAAAAGCTTCCTTACCATGTGACCAAATGTGGTACGGATGTTTGCTGACAACTATTTGCGTGTAGTGGGGGAAATTGTCAACCAATACACCTGCAAGAGAGGGAAGTTTTATAAATCATTAAACATATGTCTTAGCCATGTGTAAATTTTTCCAACAAACTGACTTTGATTAGACCTCTCCCATATATTGATGGCTGCCAAAGCATATTTGACAACCCAGCTTAGCAAGGTCTTTGTTTATTTAAATTTTTCAAATCCATCTGACAGTGATGCCATCAGTGATCAGTTAAGTAGGTGAGCCTTTCTCATGTTAATTTTCCATTTCCTTTACTCACCAGTGCAAATGTTTCCAGACTTAGGTGATACACTGACTTACATCTCAGTCTTTTATTGCAGTAGTTCTATCAGTTATTTCTTGACAGTTGGCCTTAATTACTAGCAAATTACAAAACAGCAAAAGAAATTAATATTGGCCTAATGTCATTCGTTGGCCAAACAGAGCCATTAGACATCAATATCGCTATCAGCCCTTGAAAATGTATATCCATCGACCCTTAGTTGAAAGTCAACCATCTAGTATTGTTAAAATGTGTGTCGTGAATCAGTCAAGTGATTTACGGAGAGAAGAATGTTCAATTGATATGGGGAAAATACATGATTTATACAAGTCAATTATCAAGACTTGACTGACAGAACTACCACAAAAAATAAAGAATTAGCCTCCTATAGCTCATTACACTAAATGAAATGAAAGTCACTGCTGTGTATGTTGTGTTCTTAACAGGCTACTGATTCAGTGGAACAAAAAAGTGGTGATTGCATTAGCTGAAATGGGTCAAAAATGTCAGACGTATCTGCCAAACCAGTATATCTGTTGACCTCTTCTTTTAATACATTTTGCAAAATAATCACCAAACTTGACATGCTGTTTTTACCATGTGCATACATTACTAGGCTTTGGTGTTGTTAATTAAGAAACAACATAGTCTGACCATTAAAACTGATTCACCAAACAATGTAATAGCCTCAGTGCACCGCACCTATGTTATGACTTGAGCTTGTTGAGGGAAATGAGTCTCTGACATTAACCTATTCTGTAATGCTTTAGTTGGTAAAGGAGAGCTTAAAATGTACAATACTTGAATACAGTCTTGGCAGCTGCTTCAACAGAAGTCTGCACAATCTTGCTTACAGACAAATAAATAGGTTAAACAACACCAAACAAATATAAGAAAAATGTTCTTTTCACATGACACCAGTACCCTCAAAGCCTGTTTAGGCAGCATTCTACAAGGAATTTTGGAGCGGCATACATGAACCGCACGTGGGGGAGGGGCAGAGATGTCGAGCGAGCAGAGGCAGACCGTTGTGCAAAGCAAGCCAAACGTTTGCACACTTGACATGAGGGTGGTGCTGTCTGCTAGGTCTAGAAAATGTATTGATTTTTAATCAAAATCGCAATTTGAACCGCTGCAATTAGCAAATCACAAGGGCTGCAATTAATTGTGCAGCTCTAAACTCTAGAGACACTCTACAAGATTCTTTATTTATCAGAAGTTATACAAACAAAAACTAAACAAACCAAAACAAAAAAACACTACTGTGCAAAGCCTCTGATCAAGCAGGTGGCATCTACTGAGACAATGTGACAAGCACAGTATCTGAAAAAGGACCAATATGACAGCAGCAGTGCATTGAAGGCACACTAACTAGCTTTGTGCTGGTCAAAAATAAGGAACAATTCCAATGAAGTAGACCTATATTCACCTTCAATCATTCAACTCTACAGCTACTAGACAGAGTCTAGTGAATTAATGGTAAACAATGTAGGCTACCTAATTAACATTTAAACAGCACAACATAACATATTGTCCAATCAGCTGAGGTTCATCTACTGCGTCACACTAAGGATCTTCATTGCTAAAAGTTATAATACCCTACATAACAATCTCCTTTGCTTTCCCTTTATCAGCTCAGCTTCCAACTCATGAAAACTCTCTCATTCAGACAGAAGGATCATGCAAATGAACCATATCTGGATGGATTCCCCCATTTTTTTATTGTAAATGTTACACCCCAAATCAGTTTTCCATTAGGCCTGCAGACATTGTCATGAAAAGCAAAATTCAGCATCATCATCTGATAGGCCTTTCTCCTTACCGTCAGACACCATAGCCTGAGCACACTCAGTACATGGGGTGAATTAGCCTACCAGCTGGAGTAGCATCAACGTTAAATTAACCTAAATGGTTTATTTTACACATATTTATTTATTAATCTGCTAATCAAACAAGGAAAGGCCACCCAAACCTGCTTGTACATCACAGTCAGCATACTAGCAACACAAAATCCATCCAACATTTAAGGCCAATGTTCCCACTTTTAAGAACAAGCACTACACACTTGCTAATCAGACTTCCAAATGATAAACAACACTGAGCTGACTAGGCCTAGCCTACATATCTAAAAAATCAAGAGGCCCCACCAGACACAGGAGTACAGTAGTGGATCCAGTGATGGTCAGGATGATCTGACACTAGAGAGCCACTGAAATGCTTCTCATTATGCCAACACAGTAATCTGCAGTTTGCCATTCCTCATGATCATGTCACCCACCCAGTGCTGTGAGTGTTTGCAACTGCACTTAACTGGGGTCCTCAAATCCCACCGTGAATTAAAACAAAAGGAAGCCCTTCAATAGATATAGAAATAGACTCATAGTGGGTTTCAACCATGACCATTCAACAAACTTTTTTGATACTAGGCTAAGCCTCCAATATTGCATCTGTAAATCAATAAAGTGAATTGCAGAGATGAGACAAACTGCAATAACTAGCCCTGGGCTCATGAATCACACAAGCAGTTTAATGCCTCTTTCAGGTACATCATGCATTTTACACCAGGGGTGTCCAACCTTTTTTCCTCCTAGAGCTACTTTGACAAAATCAATGTGGCCCAGAACTACTCTACTATTTTACATATTTTCATATTACTGATAGCCTAGTCCTGAAGATAGATGTTAGATCCATTACCATCTTACATACTTACAGGGCAGTGTAAACACTCATCCAAAGTGTTGTCTAAATTTGTGCCACCTTTATTTTCCATAGTTATAGCCAAGTCTGGTGTGCACTAATATCAATTCTCATCAGATAAACAAATTTCATTCTGTACCAGACATGGCAGGATCTTTAAATTTATCTTTGAACTTTAATACCATTAATGATTTATTTACTTTTCCATTGACCCTTTGGAGAGCTACTCTTAAGCAAGTTTTGAGGTACTGGTAGCTCTAGAGCTGCCTGTTGGAGACCCGTTTTAGACTATTGCTTTCAAGACTATCTAATGTTTAGTACACTAAGAGGCTAGTATATTTCTAGAATCCTTCACATAAATACAACTCTAGCAGCAAATTCCAAGATGGCTAACAAAATTCTATCAGTTCAAACATCCTTGATATAATGATGATTTCTTATGTTTTGTCCAAACGGCCAGAAACTTACTGGCTGGACTAAGGCACTAAGATTCACACACGATTCTATATGAAATGTTTCCAAATCAATTTTTTTTGGGCAACATCGGTCAATATGTCCAAGTCAATAAACATTCATGTGCAAGTTATTGTGATACCTTTTAACCTAAGACTTTTACTGGTGGACTGACTGAAAAATTCAAACTTGCATCAGGCTAGTAAACAGTACCTCATGATTGCAAAGTTGCTACCAAGTTAAGAAAACTTTATAATAACATTAAACAATTACAAAACCCAGAGAGTGCACAGCTTCTCTGTAAGGGCCCAACTACACAATTAGCAACTCATCAGTTGATATCACAACACTCACAAACTTCTTATGGTTCCGTTTTTTAATGCCATTATTTTGCGATGAATGTATCAGTCATACCATGTAATATAATGCAAGCAAGAGAAATGTTTTGACCCCACACAAGTCCACACAAAAGCACTATAATACTTGCACGCACATAATAGTGAATGCATTGCACGCCGACTTCAGAGACTGATCATGATACTGATTAGGCACTGCTGTCACTTGCTGTCGAGTGAGAGTGTTATGAATTACAGTTCATGTATAGCCTACATTTACAATTTGACACAATATAAAGCACAACTATCTGAAAACAAGTGGAAAGTCATCTTTGCCCTCAGCCTAAAAGAGTGATATGAAAAAGCAGGCGTTAAGTGGATATTTTCCTAACTATTGACTCTACTGACTGCTCTGACGAGCTTGTCCTCAGTTTCTTCTGACCATGCATTCATTTCTGTTGTGCTAATGCCACTGTGCTACACAGAATCAGTCATGAGTGCCCTTGGATTTTTCTGTTTGCTTGCTTCTGAAAGTTCTGTTCATCTCTTTGTGCACTAATTAGTTTAACTAAGCCAAGCAGCCAATGAGAATGATCCCCATTACCAATGGCTCTGCTGCCGATTCAACTTAAACAGAGCAATGCCAAAAAATGATGTGCAATGTTTTCAACCCACAGCTCTACAAAATACCATTAAACTAGACAATTACTTCTTCTAATGCGTGTCAATGTACCTCTGCACTACAGGTGCTGCTAGCACTAAACTGCCATTGGCTGCTCTGAATTTAATGGGTGGGACTTGCAAAAGGGTTAATAAAATGAATGCAAAAATAATAGAAAGTTCTATCAAAACACAATGGGACAGCACCACCAAACTAAACAAGAACACATGCGCAAACATTTGATTTTCAACAAAAAAATAAAATTTTATGTATTAAAGGCCTTTCTATGACATATCACTGTCTTCCTCATGCCCAGCAAAACATAAACGTCCACTCTCACCCTCCTGCTAGCGTGTAACCAAGGGGAGAGCCAGGTGTACTGTAGAATGAGATTATTTAATTAGGTCACTTGAGATCACTGTTCAGAGCTCAGGGAGAGGAAAAGGTCAAAGAGACAGCAAAAAGCAGGGTTCCTGGGGCTTACATGCATCAGACTTTAAAAATTAAGGCCAATAGGTCAATATTCCACTTACAAAATCCATCCCAAAATGACCACTTGCAGGGATAACGAGCAACTGTCTTCTTTAAGTTCACTAAATACTTCAGAAAAGAGTATGCAAGAGCATGCAAGCTAACCAAGGTTAGTAGATTTTTTTTAATGTTTAACAGTTGCTTTACATTGTCTATCTCCCACTTGTACTCACCGTAGAGATTACTTTGGCAACTAACTTTGGCCGTCTATAACTGGTCATCCTCAACTTACAGTGCAGGCCTGTTATTTCTCCTTTATCCTAACCTAACCTATATCATATTATATCGTAGGCCATGCCATAGGCCTTCATTAAAGACCTCTATTAAACACACAACATATCATACTGCAAGTAAGTGCACTCCCTCTCACAACTTTAGAGTGGCTGCCTCTCAATCTCTGATTATGATGCTTTGGAGTCTCAATCTGCATTGGTGTGTCTCATTCTTACACCATGGCTGCTATGTTACACTGGCAGACATTTTAAGGAAAGTGATACCCTGAAACAAAATGGCTTGAAACTTTTGCAATAAAAAATAAATAAATAAAAACTGTTTAAAACACAATTACCCTACACAACATGAACACATCGAGAAATTTCAGAAGTGAGTGACTTTGTTAAACAGAGAAAAACTGAGAGAAAAATGTGTTTCTATTTACGTTAACTAAACATAAAGTTTCTAACTCGATGCAGTAGTCCTATGACATCATAGAGTAAGCAGCAATTGGTTTTGATGCGCTGCAAAAAAATGGTCTAATTGACTAACCTACAGTCTAATTAATTGTAGATTAAGATTAAAAAATCTAGTAGAACAGATTTAGTAAGACTTACACTAAATATTTTTCTATTTACAACACAAAATATTGCAGCCAAAATAGAAGAAATTTTGAATACATATTGAGAAATCTTTTTTTGGAAAGACATTATTGCAGTGCAAACAGGGCCTATTCATAGTCAACTCAAGGAAACACAAACACAAACACAAGGGCACTATGATGCGTACTTACACAGCAAAGTATATGCATTAACTTTTGTGACTAGACGCAATGGTGATTGTGATAACCTCGGAGTCAATGGAAGTGTGCGTACCAAATGAAAGTACGTGCGTGAGCTTGGATCCACAAAGACATTTGTGTTGACTATTAATCGACCCTCTAGTAAGACGATTTGTTACAAAACGATACCAACTATATAGGGCTGGGCAATACAGCCTGAAATTCATATTGCGATATAATTTCAAGCATAGACGGTATGCCGTATACTGCGATATATTCTCATACAACTTTAAAATGCAATTTCAAATGTGCGGTATTAAATCAAGAGAGATACAAGTTCTATTTTTCTCCACAATTAATGATAATGATAACTGAAATCATTGATTGAACCTATTTTTTCAAACCCATCACAACCATATGTAAACTTGCACCTAAGAGTTTAAAGCAATGCAAGCTGATAGAAGTCGCACTTTGCAATGATGTTTGTATCAGTGTACACTAGGACAGACAGCAGTTTTTCAATATGCATACATGTTTACAAAAATCGCCAGAATCAGAGTCCATGACAAGGGGCGATACGTGGTTTAGTGCTTCTGTAAAACAAGGTTTCAGAGCCTTGAGACAGTCAGGCTGCTTACTGCATATAATGTGGCCATTTTAAATCTGTACATGAGGTGTTTGACTTGACTAATCCTGGAGGAATGTGGTGACCTGGGGCTACGGTGGCCCAGGCAGCACAATTAATCTGCAGAGTGCAGAGCAGGGAGAAAAATGGACAAGGGGAACAATGAGGAAACATTCCGCACACTTTCAGCAGGGACCAGACAGATAATACTGTGTGTGTATGTGTAGTGGGGGAGGGGGTGATGTAAAGGCAGAGGGAAAAAGATTGAGACTGTGTGTGTGTATGCCTATGTCTACATTACTGTGAGACTGCGAGGACAAGGGTGTACAGAAAAAGATTTGTGTGTGTGTGTCTCTGTGCGTACACTTAAAGTTATCTCATTCAGTATTGTACAGATAACAATATCCTGTAGTAATCTGAAGGGTCTGAGTGTGCACGTGGACACACACACTTCCTCATACACTCACTCATTCACATAGTCTACAGACCTGTGCAGAGGGAGTTAGGAACTGCCGTAGTGGCAGCACTGTCAACCACACTAATCAGATCCCACCCTGATGTCTGTCTGGGCCCTCTCTATTCTCCTTTTACACTTCCAGCACTAAAATGTCCTCTTTTCACTATACATTAACTAAGTGTTTCCCTCCATTCCCATGTGTGGTTCATGTGTGGTTAATGGGATAATGAGGGCTCTGTGTGTGAAGTGGGGGGAGGGGAGGCATAAACCATCCTAGAAGGTTTTACCTAGCTTACCTTGAACTTTACTCCACCATACTGACAGAGCACACAATCTCCCCACACAATGACAGTAAAATAAAAAAATACATTAAAACGAAACAGATATGAATAAAAAAACAGAATGGCAGAGCAGAAGATCAATGCCATACCTTCTATAACTTTGTTAATGTCTCACTGAATCGTTGGCAAGCTTAATTAATCCGGAAAAGGCATTCCTCTATCTGAGAAAAAAAAAATTGAAAGAAAACCTTCTCTTCTGAAGATGGTCCATTCAAAATATCTATTAACACCATCAATTGAGGCAGTCCATTCAAAACACCATCAATCACACCATCTCTAGAAATACTGTAGTGGCACATTAGAATACCAAGATTTCATCTGTTCCAGAATAAAAGAAAGCTGTAGGCTTGGCACACACAATTTACTGCTTAGTGTACATTCAATAGAACCCAAAATTCAAAAATTTTATAGGTGTCTACAGTACTGACTTTGGTTAATTAACCCATGCATGGTGGCTCTTCAAAGTTTTAGGCGACACAACAGAAGGTCATTGGCATATTGAATTCCCAATTTTAGTGTGTCTGTTCCATCCATAACTCCCGAACCACTCATCCAACTGACCTCAAATTTAGTGTGTCTTGATAATAGGTTTGGTGGTATGTGGTGTTAGAAATTAGTGTGATCTCTTGTTCACATTTCTAACTGTCAAATGAATAACTGTTCCTCTGTGTATTACTTAGAATTATCTGCTCCGCTAAGGCTGTACAGAATGTTCGGTAAACAACTGTTAGACTTGGAGGAGACCTTAGAAATAGCCTTGACCAGTGATCATCTGTCGATACTTGTCAAGACATTGGCGTCAGTATGGATAGGAATGTGCCTGTTTAGGCTAGGTGCTGTTCGAATGCTTTGAGTGGTCCTGAGTCTTGCACGTATATGGAGTCGTGCCAAGTTTAGGGACTGGTCAAGTTATTTCTTACTGTTTAGGACAGATTTATGACCTTGGAGTATATGTAGAAAATATACATAAATACTAAAGATGCTGTGCATTCACACCAAGAACTATTAAAGCTGTAAAATCGCCGGAAGTAGGAATTCACTTTCTATTGTCAAGAATGACAAAAGCAACTAAAGAGACAAGCGACAAAATTTGGGTGACTACAGCCACTAAAAGAAGGTAAATTGGTCAACATTATGCAAACAGGCTATGACACATTTCAGCAGCATGAAGTGTCAGTGGTAACGTCATAAGCAATTAGAGCGACATGAGCGAACACAGATATTTTAAAGGCGATTTTTACAAGTGACAAAAGCAAAGTTTTAGTAGCTTTTGATGTGAAAGCACAGATATCGTTAAAAGCTGTTACCTTCTGCCGCTGTCTCCACTGTAACCACTCCTCCTCTCACATACTCCTAGTGCAGTAAACCACTGAACCAGCGATGAGGAAAAAAAAGGCATACACCTCTCACCATTCAAAGGAATTGTGATGTCTTACGTCAACAATATGCACATTGGTTAAAGTTCGCAGATCATGCCAATACACACAAACCACATGGGTAACCAGTCTGTTGAAATCTACATTTACAAACAAGTGCTCTTGCCTTGACATCAACTATGACAAAAAGTCTAATGCTACTGACAATCAATAGCCTAATCATTTCACACACGTATGCCACAACACGTTTCTTTAGCTGCCACCCAAACATAGTTATATACACATATTCAACTCTCGCTACTTTGGCCTGTCTTGGTAGTCTACCATCAATAATCAAGTGACTTTTCTACATCATAACAGATTCAATATGGACCCACCCGCACAAATGTAACTGGGCAGCCAGTTTCCTGGAAAACAATGTTTGTACAACACTGCAATCCTGCCCTGCAATAAAAGTAGCCAATTGCATCGATGGAAGCTGCATGAATGACAGTTAGCATTTTGTTTCCCTCCCGGTCACCATGGTCCACCAACATCTCCCCCAAAAACTAGTTCCCTTCAAAAGTAGCACCTAATTAAAGATCATGTGTGGAACGTGCACAGAAGGAATTGGCTACACTTTCTAAAGCTGGGTTTGTCCACTTCCAAAAATAATCATTACATTTTAATTACGGTGTTTTCATAATTGTTGGAAGGAAAAATCAAGATCGATCCATTCATCTGATTGGAATGAATCTGAATTGCACAGCCCTACACAATAGGAAGTGATGGACTTGACTCAAGATCTCAATGCTGTGTTCATATCCCTGATGTTTTCACTCAGATTTGAAGCCTGAAGACTGAAGCAAAGTAAAATAATGTTTAATGGCAGTTAATTAGCAATAAAAATTCCCTAATTAATGTTAAAGGGGACATATGCAAAAATCACATTTGGAGGTGATTTTCCATTGGGTCCCTGATGCTTCTATTCCAACTATTCCAAGTAAGTAAAAAAAAACATCCACCAAGTTTCTGTGAATCTGTTTAGAGATTTAGATGTCAGAAAACATGTACAACAATGACCAATTTGGATGTCTAGCTTATACTAACGTCAAGCTAGGAAAAACCACCTCCCTATCTGAAAATTCTCCCCACCCACTTGATACTAGCAGGGCTTGTTTATTAAAAATGCTGATACTAGATAGTCATTAGTCGATGTTCTGCCATTTTTGGTCTGTCATTTCACTACCAGAAAATTCCTCCTGAATAGGCCCGAATACTTGTCATTAACCTGCATCAATCAAAGCCTCAAACATGAGAGAGTCAAATTAATGAGAAAGTGGAGAGGTATTTTGAGGTAGATTCAGATTCATTGAAAATCGAAACTAACGCCACCATTCAGTAAGTGACAACTGCAAAGTCTGACGCTTGGTGTGAGAGAGACGAAGGTTAATAATCTCACATCTAACAAGCCAATTTTACAAGCCTTAATTCAAAGAATTGTCCACGGATAAGACCAACACTGTTGGATAGTGTACTGTGGACACCTGTTGCTATGTTCTCTGATTGGCTGACTGAAATGAAAATTTCCTCATGTATATTAATGAGACTGGAATAGTAATGAGAAACAGCCTGTTACTTTATTTTCAGCAAGCTGTTTCAGAGAAGTGTACAGAGCCGACAGACCTATGTTAACTTGTTGAAAAAAGGTATATGTCCCCTTTAAGGTCATTTATAGTTGAGCCCTCAGCTCAGCTCCATATATTAAGAATAATATTTACTGTGTACTTGATGGAAACATTAAGTTAGCCAGGAACTCTAGATCACATCTTGCTACAGCACAATCAGGGATCTCTCCATTAGCTTAGGTTTACTTCAGACCATGAAAAAGTGAGCAGGTGCAGTGACACTGTCAATGTTATGCAAGCTACTCCAGTATCATATAGGCAAACAGCTGCTTTCAACAAAATTAATAATTGTTAATAAATGAGCGTAATGTATTTAAATGTAAAAAGCGGTCTAGACTACACGGTTTTATTTCTTTCCTGATAATTTACGAATAATTTCGAGTGGTTGCCTTGGTTACACCCAAACCAAATTTTTCACCAAATATGTTTCATGTGATAATGACAGTCTGGGTGGTCTTCTTTCTCTGCCTACTAGAAAACAGACATCAGATTTACGACTAAAATCAAATGGCAAACAAACCAGAGTTTAGAATATAATTTTATTTTAATGGAGGAAAACCCACTGCAGCATAGGTACCCTCTCCTTACAGTAGCCTAGCTAACCTACTACAGTCTACTTAAGCTCTGCGCCAGTATCAAAAGAGAATATCACGTTTGGAGGCGGACCCAAAGCAGCTTTGGAGAGGGTGCAGAGAGAGAGCGGCTTAACATTGCCACAGGTGCCCGAGGGACAAAAGCATGAATGTGTATTCGGAAGCAGAGAGTTTTTGCCTGTGTGAGTGAGTATGTGTGTGTGTGTGTATACTGGTATTTTTTAGCCTAATATTTTAGCAAACTAATATAGCCAGGGATCAACCTCACCAATCATTTAAGCAAGCATACTTAAACATTCATCAAGCAAAGTAGGCCTAACTTCCCCAGAAATCAACCCAGTACTGTATGCTCTGAAAAAGCAAGCTTGCAAATTTTGATGCATTTGTGTTTACAATAGACCACTGAAACCAACCTTACAATTTCTGTGTAAGTGCAACTGCAGACTGCATACATGAAAAAAAAAATGAACTTGACCTCCAGGTCACAGACACACACCCATGCAGCAATTCTCTATAAAAGCCTGAGCCAGGCAGTGTGGGGGAGGGGAACTGTTGGCTGTTGTGCTCTGAGAGAACAATGAACATTTAAAGTGTGTGTGTGTGCGTGTCTGTGTGTGTCAAAGACAGATAGAATCTTTCCGTTTTCCAAAAGCACAGAGAGGGTGGCAGGTTATTTTTTGGAAGCCAGCACTGTATAAGAACAAAGCAAAATGGAGATGCTAGATTCTATTGACAGGTTTAAACAAATGAATCCAAATGAAGCAAATGAAGCTATTTTTAATTCCTGTGTAATTATAAAGTAAGAGTAAAACCAAGGTACAAACACTGATCTACCCAAGAGCAACTGGAGATGCCATTGCATTCTCTGAGAGGGTCAAACAAGTGAGTACCATATAATGTTCTGGGACAATATTTTGGAATTATTATGATGCTCAGCTAAAATCCTGGACAAACTGTAGTCTGTCATGGTAACCACTGTTTGTACTTTTCCTGCATGACCCCTGGCAGTTGGGTTGGCCCTTTGAGGCGTGAATCTGCCCAAGGTTTCTTCTTAGACTAACTACCACAAGGGAGTTTTTCCTGCTGCTCTTGGGTGCTCCCTGAGACAGTACTATTGTAAAAGGCGCCATATAAATTGAATTGAACACAACAGTTTCTTTTGAACAAACAAATGAGTAGAAGATTGTGCCATATTTTGTATTGTTACATAATGCTAGGGCTGTAAGCCGACTAGTGCAGTGTGGTGTGACCAACTTTTAGCTAGCAAATAACATAACTTTTGCATGCTCGGTGAAGGAACTTCAGCTGCTTCAGTACTTGAGTAGCAAGAGTTAGCTTGGCAACGACATGAATTGCATTTTTGGCATATCCTACCTTCCGGCAAAAAAAAAAAATCTCTGAGTCAAAAATCGGCAAAAATGACACAATGTGCATATCCTCTGAACTTAGCACACATATCAACTAGCCTAGTGCTGGGCCAGCTAACCTACATCACAGTCGACCATGAGTGGCCACCATATTAAACACTGTACAAGTGAATGCAAAGCTTTGCTCAAAATGACTCAAAACCAAACATATTCCATAAATACTCTGAAGTGCTACAGAAAAATGGCTGATTTGGCTAGGTGTTAAGTCATTACCTATTTCACCATCACAGTAGATTTTTACTAACTGTGTTAAGGAAATGACCTTATCCATTTTAATCAGCCTGAAAGTTAAGCATAATGCAAAATATCACTAAACAGGCTAACAAGTGTACACATACTATGATGTTATAGCTGGTTGGTTGATGCTGTTATAAGAAGCACAGTCACATG
Source organism: Tenualosa ilisha (assembly GCA_015244755.2). Taxonomy (NCBI): domain Eukaryota; kingdom Metazoa; phylum Chordata; class Actinopteri; order Clupeiformes; family Clupeidae; genus Tenualosa; species Tenualosa ilisha. The sequence continues at coordinate 4,271,323 of PYXC01000407.1, forward strand.
TCTGATAATGTCTGGCTGGTTGAGAAATGTCTAGCTCTAATCAGTAGGCCTATAGTGTAAGTTCCACCAACTTGACTCACTTTCATTGAACTGAAATGTCGTCAAAGCTGTTGAGAAAAGGACTTTTCCGACTGCCTGTTTACTTGCCAACTTGTTTGCAAAAAAGAAGCTAAGGTTTGAAGAAGCAGGAAATACAATCCTTGATACAATCTTTGCATTTTGTGCAGAGAAATTAATATCTATCTATATCTATCTATCTATAACACAGTTGCATCCTTATTTCCCTCAGCCTCTTTCTTAGCCAAGCCCAATTTCACGTCTAGTCTGGCGCTGAATAGGCAGCGTAGTGTTTTCACCATCTACCAGAACAGTCAAGCCAAACAATGATCAAGGTGTGATGATGTTAGTTTCAAAATCCAAAGTGATAACAGTAAACTACACCAGCAAACGACAGACTTACAGAGCAAAGATAAATGTTTATGTAGTCTATTGTCAATTTGCGTATAGGTTAGTGTCCGAACAGTAAATAGGTGAATGGGTCTAGTAAAACCTGGCTACACGAGCCCCAACCCCCTATAAACTTGTGCTTAGGCCAATATTATCTTGATCACTATATGCTACTATTATACTTTTAGTGTGAAAGAGTAGTGTGGAAATTACAAGACAGCACCGCTGTAAGCTTGAACCTAAGAAATTGTAGGCCTCAGCTAACATTGTCTGCTTGCTTCTCTACACCCATCCACATACTGTATCTAGCTAGCATCGGTGGACAGTCATTGTCTACTAAGCATAGTAGTGCATTCTCTCCCCCACACACAACACAAAACAGCACCAAAGGACTCCATAATGGACATTACACAAGGTTGCCATGCTATGCAGCTCCTACAAAGAGAATGGTTTAGGGAACATATGTTTGTTCTAGACATGTCTTGGTCATTGTCTTCTGTACAGTCTTGGATTTCAAAGGGGGTGCTCATGGAATTCTGGCTGCTGTGAAATCTGTCCCTGGAGATGCCCTAAGCGAAACAATTTGGTTGCGGATCCACTCCTTATCCATTTTAATCTGGTTTTGGCGTAACAATCTGAAGACGGTGTCTACCATGGATTCATCTGAAAACGGGATGAATCTGAAATGGACATTTCTGGACACCAAAAATGGAAGCAAAGGAAGACACATGATTCATTCGCTTGATCATTGCAGGGAAGCCAGGGGGAGCTAATTTTCCATTATTACAAATGTTAGCAGTACAAATATCAAATTAGAAATGTTGTTAACCTTGCTGCTTTTGCAGACTGCCATTTAGTTTAGGCAATATGTTCCTGCCATGCAATAGTGGGCGAAATATGTGGAGGAAAGCTATTATCTCACCAGCGCCAATGGACACATACTGTTGGGAGTAGCCTGCAAAGGAATCAAGACCCACGTTGGATGGAAATCGTTTCTGTTCTGCATATCGCAAATTCATTTCATTGTGGCTTAATGTGTACCTAGTCTTAGATACAGGATTGTTAATTCTCACAATAACTTGGCCTAGCATACATTTGAGGGACTGAAATAAGTAGGCCTATCAACCTTTTTGTAAAAACAATATTTTGGTCTGAATGTTTAGGCTACACAAACAGCATTGAACACGCTATGCCAAATCATGTATCCTACCGTAATGTTCCTTTCAATGCCCTCAACATGTCTGATGCTACTATACAGGCAAAACCTTTTCGCATATTTTCATTCTAACTGTGCAGAAATGTCAACTCCCCAGTCACTATTTTACTGGAAATGTCCAACTTTTAACCATAGACCCAACTCAGTACGCTGCACACTTGCATTGTCAACTGAAGCCAAAAAAACAGTCCACTAGGCCTATTCTTTACTTTCTCAATAGGTATTAAATTTTGTGGCACTGCTATTGCTATGGTGGTGAAGGAAGTAAACCAAAGATGAAACAAAGTGGTTTCCAACAGTGTAACTAGATAATTGTTTTGCAGACAGGACTTCCAGTTACAAATCCAACATCTTCATGGACTCCCTTACATCTCTATTTACTTTACTGAGTTTTCTCCTTTACCATAACATCTTTCATAAAACACAGCATTTTAATGTAAGTAAGACATTAGGTTATCAAGGCAATAGAATGGAGATCTCGAGTTCTATGATGACCTGAATGAAATGAATTGTTTGCTATTAGACTATCAAAATCAATTCAGTGACATAGCCACATAATTTTCTTATTTCCCTTTTCAAATTTCTTAACTGGCATTTATCAGCAGCCACTGCCAGAGATTATAATCAAAACAAAACAAACAAATATTTAGTCCATCTAATGAAGGCCTCTTTCAACCATCAGACATCATCATTTTTTGGCAGTTCTCCAACATTTCATAATGTTCACTGTGCACATGTTTCTTTTATAATTAGTTTCACAGTTTTATTCTGTAACACAGGCAGGAAACGTTTATGAAGAAAAAAGCCATGGTACATACTTTCACAACACCTACACATCTTATCTGAAGAAAGCCAGCTTGGGGCCATATACAGAAATGGGGTCATTATATAGGCCTACTGCATTTAGCCATCAAAGAAATATGTATCCTATATCTAATTTTTATGCAAACCATTTCATAAATCAACATCAAAATTATTATGTTTGGATGGTGTATTCATGTCAAAAGTTTAAATACTATACACAAACTAAAATTTCCCCTCCCCCTCATCTTAGAATTCTCCATCAAGCACCCGTTACATAACTGTGTCACTCTAGCGAGACACAAGCTCAAGACCAGGCACTTACTAAGTACAGTTAAACATAAGATGACTGCTGTGGCTTAGTCTACATTTTTAGTTCATAGAATAACAGGCTAATACCAATGTTGTGTTTTATAACAAAAAAACACTAGATCTCACTAGATGTCTAGTAGGAAGACTGTCTTTCATAACACTACATTATGTAGGTTCAGAGTTGTGCAGAATAGCAGACAATGGTTAGGTGTTTGTATTAAATAGCAACATTAACCAGAGAACTCCAAAATCAATTTCTCCTCCCATCTCTTGAACCAGGCTACAACTATGTGGGAACTGATATGCAACTTTTACTAGCTAAATATTTGCTTAGTGTACAATGAAACACAGCACTACTGTACTAGCCATCTCACATTTTTATTCAAAGGGCATATTTAACATTAATTTACTCACAAGACTTCAATTATATGATAAAGGACTTTGTTGACTAAATTAAAACATGGCCCCACCATATGAAAATAGAATAGCTCATTTTTTGTGTACTCCATAACCAGACTACTACACAACCTAAATCCACTGTCAGTGAGTTAAGAATATCCTCTTGGCTTTAACTCTCTCTCTCAGTCCCTTCCCCCTCTAGCTAGCTCTAGCTTCCCCTCCCCCACACCCACGAGTTCAGCCTCAGCCACATTGCTGTCATGTGGGCTTCCACTGTTTTTCTTAAATATAAACCAAAATATACTACTCTGGATCATCATAAATGGCATTACTTGTGCTCAATAGTAGAACAAATCCGGGAGTCATGCTGTTTGTGAATTATTATCAACATAACTGGATATTCCACAAAAACATCAACATAGTCACAGGAGGTTTTCTTGTTCCCAACACGATTATAGCCAACGTTATGTCCCATGATCAAACGGGGGTGTGAAGTTAGCTATTCTACTGTAAAGCGGTTGTCTGTCAAGCTGTGTCCAGCCTACCAGCTACTATTTTGATCGAATACGTTAGCTGGCAAGCTAATTCTGTTAAACACTAACAAGTACATGTTTGGGTCTTACACCAAGAAATTCGACCTAGCTAAGAAGCTGACTTATACCAAAGAAGACTGTATACACTATCACTGATATTACAAGTCTGAAGCCTTTAATGATTACATGAAGTCAGGTGTAAGCCTTTTCATAATACAGAATGCTATCTAGTTAAGTTGGGGGAAGGAAGATAGCTGCATTTACACACAGACAGGCGCGCGCACATACACACACAAGCGCACACACACACTCACATTCTGCCCATCCCCCACCCCAGTCAAATCAACTAAACAAATGCCCTTATAATATAAACAGTACATCGCATTGAGACAAAATCACGCGTTATCCGTAATAATTCAACCCTTAGCTACGTATTTTTCGGTAAAACTATGGACGTAATAAAGCAAAACACTTACTTTTAATATCCGGATCACACAAGGGGTGCCTTCTCTGCTATGTTGCTTGTGTGGAATTTCCTCCTCCACGGCTATTTTTTTAAATAGGGCTTAAACAAAGCGTTATAAGCCCACTCTTCAACGACGATCCGCTTGTTAAATTCCCATATAAGCGTCCGGTTACAACACACGGTTAAAAATGTAAGCGAAAATATGTTAAAAATTGCTTTTAAGAGAGACTGAGGAGCATTGTGGGGCTGTATGCTATTGGAGAAAGAGCCAAACGGTTCAGGAGCAGCCAACGGCTTCAGACACTCAAACACTGAAGCGGTGACCTGCCAGGCGAAAATGGGGAAGGCCTGGGCGGTTGTCGCTTTGTTGAAACTAGGAGGGATATAGATCTTTTGGAGCCGTTTCAAATTTCAATCTATATGAAGGCTTTTTAAAACACCCTTTTTCCATTTCTATAAAATATTTAAATCGTATTTTATCAAGAAATTAAGGATATGAACAAGAGGATAATTTATTAGATCTAGCCTGATGTTTTAATTATATAGAGCACAATACAGGCTAATTAATAAACAAACTCTGTTGATGAACACAGTCACTAATCATGTTATTTCAGGAGAAGGATGAAATTTAATTGGTTGTTTAGCTCAAGAATATCAACAATCAGAATCAGACTGTACCCTATTACCCTATCACTATAAATATGTTAAAGATGGTGCACTAAGTAAATATGAACTCAGGGCTGCCATCTTTAGTATTGCCAGTGTTGCTGTGGCAATACTACTTTGCAAACTGGTGTTGCTTGGCAATATTTTTGGTGTGAAATCAAAAGCTTTACACCTCATATGGAGCACTCAAATATGCAATGGCATTAGGTAAACCATTGAATTAATTGTCATAAAAATCTATCTAACAACCTGTTAAAATGCACCAGAATGCAGGAAACTACATCTAATTTTTCAAAAATTTCTCAGGGGATAACCCCCAGGCCAATATTAATCCAATAGTGTTGGGGCAGCCTTTACTGTGTAGGCTATTACATGTGTTGTCCACACTATGCCTAACTACTCACTCCTAATGGTATAACCGACATCTCTAATATGTGCAACAAATTGTAATTGCAGAGAAAGTTTGGCAATGCTACTTTGAAACATGTGATGGCACCCCTGCATGAAGTTAAAGCAATCTGGGCTACTTCCAACCATAAGGCCCCTTCACACCAAGGCCGATAAATATAACACAAATAAATATTGCTAAGTAATAGGAATGGCAGTGTCTACACTGCAAACTATAACAACAACAAGATGTGAAATTATTTAGTTGGGATAATGGTCAATGTGGACGCTAATATTGTCATGCTACATCTTTATAATTATAGTTCCTGGTGGGAACGGACCTATAGCCCTGTTGTTCAAGGCCACTCCGGAAAAAGAATGAGAACATTTGGCCCAACATAGACTGAAGAGTGAACCAACCTCTAACGCTAAGTGAATGGGGCAATGGTGCACTTTGGTTTCTGACCCCATACAGTTAGCTTCAGTGTTAGCTACCGGTTTGCTTTTTGGTGTACATTATACCAACTGCCATCATTCCTTTTTCTACCATCAACACTTGCTTAGCTATAATATAATATTATATAATATATAGGGGCTAATATGATTATGAATATGATTTTGCTACATTTCTTCAGCTAATAAGTTAATGCATAGGGATGGGTTATATTGTTTACTAAACTGTAGTTAATATGTGGGCATAGTCATATGGTAAGGAAAAACAAACTTCCAGTTCATCCTACTGACAGCACTCAGTGACCCTGAACATTAGGGCTATGGGTGATTCACCACTGACTTTTCCTTTAAGTGAATGTTTGGCGTTTTGGTCTGTTTGTTCTTCTCCATTTAGAGGCACTATGGGGATCAGAATTACATGGGAGGTGAAGCCTAACCTGCTCAAGTTTATGTTATTGTATTTCGCAGACAAGTGAGTTACAAAATACAGTATTAAAAAAATAATAATTTCATAACAGTCAAGAAAACATTAGTTAATTGATTCCACTAATGAGGTAGGCCTAAAGCGAAAAAAGCCTTGACACTTGTCACTTGGTGTAGCCTGAGAACCAGACCCACATCAATAATAATGTAGGGTCTGGCAACGAGAGATTGACCTCTCATCAGAATCCTGCATAGGTCCACTTTTGAAAATCAGCCCCATCTGCATCTACAAAGTTCAGCACCAGATCTGACATGTGATCTGTGATTATATCAAAATCAAATTTGCATCCACCCGTGATCCAACTCATTAGTGTGACAAAATCAGGCACAATCTGCAGCTAACGCTGATAGATGGGGACACATGAAAACAAAACTTTCTTGTCCTCATAAGGTAGCGTTGGCTGCCGTTTCACTATTTGGACTACATTTCACCAAACGTTGTCATTCTCATACCTACCAACAGCACTTGGCAATGTGAAACAACAAAGTACAAGTTGATTCACTCTGGATAATCCCTTTAACTAGCATCTGTCAACTTGCAAATGAGATTTTCTCCTGAATATTTCACATTTAATTGTAAGCTAATTGTGAACCACTGCACTAAGTGCCACTTATGAAGTTATTTTCTAACCCACACTTTCTCTGCACATCAGCTGTAAAAGTTCCACTAGCTAAAGCTCCTCTGGCTAACTTTACTTTCATCTCTTTCCTTGGGCTTATTCCTGCAATGCTCCGGGTCCAACTATGAAATACATTGAAAAAAATCATGGTTGAACTAGTGACATATTGTTGGCTAAAACATATTGCAGGGAGCTCTGACACTGAGGTGTGGTAACGGATCCATTTTATTCATATTTACAACAACAAACTGTTTTGGTAATAAATAAAAAGTAAGAGAGGCTGTTTGAGGGGTATCACACATAGGTTCAGTGGGAGCATCGAGGAGGACACCCTTAGGCAGGCTTGGGGCTGAAGCATAGCACAGCTGAAAGAATTCACTGCATATGTGCACTGGCTATTACAACATACACTACACTATGGGCATACTCAATTTGACTGTGTCGCAGTAAGGCAGACACTGCTGGTTTGTGTCACCGCCCTAGGATTTCCCTGCATCTCTGGTGCAGCAGTTTCAGAAAAACACCATATTCAAACACTGAAATGAAAAAAACTTCTGTTGTCTCTTTTAGAGAGAGTGCACGATTTGACCCATTTTGCACAGAGAAAAATCACATTTGGAAAAGGAAATATTTTGCTTAATTCCACCATTAATGAGCAGTAAAATTTGGCATAGGCCAATATGCAGATGCAGCTGAAACTGTTTACTCTGTTTAAATCCATTTTAAACATGCATTCCAGCAATTTACTGTCCCATGTGGTATTATGAGTCTCACCCATTCATTTAGATAGAAGCCTGATTTTGATTGTCTGAAATAGCTGCCTGGAGGCATTGCCAATGCCAAGATGGATACAAAGTGAGACTTAGCTATCTTAGTTTTCCTTACTATATGTGAAGATTACTTTCATAACACTACTGCAATATGCCTGAAATTTTATACAATAAATAGATTTGTCAGCATTAAGTAAATATTACCTCACTGGTCACAGACATAGCAGATATACTGTGGTCATACATTGTGACTTTCAGGTACTTATTATGTTCACAATAAAATGATTTATTCCCTACCAGCACCCATGACTGTACCCTTCTCACAGTGCACATGCCCACTAGTATGTTGTACAAGTTTTACACAGAAAGTCTACACAATCAGAAAACAGATTAAATGTCCCAAAGAAAATTCAAAACTATATTTTGCAGTTTGACTAATCTCAGAACACGCACAAGGAGAGAGATGCCTTGTGCTGATAGTATCAAGCAATTTCAGACACATGTCCTTCCATCCCCACTCCAAAGACTTGAGTAAAAAGGGGATCCGTGCTGCATACACAAAATGTGTGCATTTTACAGCCCTATATTTCCTGAGTGGATAACATAAATATAAAAGTAGTTTCAGCAAACTGAAGGGATCATCTCACACTCAAGACCCAGTCTCCAGGCAGTGCAAAACGGTGGTGTCCTCAAAGGCAGAATTCAGCAATGGAACAGGTCATGCATCATCCCTTCCAATTATACAATGAAAGTGGAGAAGCAACAGCTTGAATATGAACAGGGTGCAAACTGACCAGTGCCTATACCCTGACCATGTAATGCTGCATGAATAAACCTGAATTCCTGCTTCCTCTTCAATGTGTTATTTATTAACTTCCTGTTGTGGTGTGCGTGGCTGATGTACTGACAGAAGGTAAAGGAATCAGTGGCAGAGAAGCACTGGGATGGCAGATGGCATTTTCAGCTCCTTATGAGATCATGCAGTAAGGAGTGAGGGGTTGGGGAGCAGAGCAAAACCCCTTTTAAATGCCCTCTCTCTCACTCTCTACACTTTCCCTAGACTGAGCTGGGGCTGTGGTTTTGGCAGACACAGATAGATATTTCCTGTAAAAAAAAAAAAAAAGTCACAAAATTTCTGTTTTCAATATGTATGTTTATACTGTGACAATTGATCCTTTATTATTTTTCAATTCCACTGTTCAGAAATGTCCTGTACATTTCCTCTCTCTCTCCAAATTTCCACAATAAAATATGTTTTTAGTGATATTCTTAAATTATATTGTTGCAGCAACCGAGTGTTTTATAATTCCAGAAAAACAGGGAGAGCATATTGTAAACTATTGCAAAGCTGTGCAGCCATTGAGAGAGCTTATGTCTGCGGATATGAGACGCCGCAGGATCCCACCCATCCCCCATTCGAGCTTGTAAACTCATTTTTGCCTGGCTGGTCACAGACTGCAATAGATAGATTCCACCCCACCCCCTATCCTTTGCTCAGTCATTCAGACTTGGAAAGTCAATAACAAGCTGACATCATCATTGGTTTGTATATTACACTGCTACTTTCATTCTACACACAATCTCCTCAGAGAAGACCAATGCAATTTATGATGTTTTCTGGTTTAGAAACTTAAAAAATACTTAAAGAATTAGATGATAAATCAGCAAATTCACTTGAGCAGCTTCAGGCTACAGTTCATGGCTGCTAACAGTACATGTTTGGTGTAGCTTTTCTGCCTCTTGACCTTGTCTGGACACATGAGGTATCATTTTGACAGCTCCTGTGATCCCGTCCTTCTTGCTGTAAAGGGGAAGTCAGTTTAAAGTAGTATGCTGAAAAGCTAATGAAATACTTTTAACGGCAAACTGACAACATTGTGGGGGTGGGGACTGACTATGAATGGTGAACCAGTCAATTAAAAAATAATTTTCAAAATCATAATTTCAAATAAAACAGTATTCTCTGTTTTAGACCTGCTAAGTCATTCTCATAGAATAGCCCTACTTGTATAGAATTCATACATTCACTTGCACTGTATTTAATACAATGCAATTTAATACCATGCAGTTTTGTAGGTTTCTGTTTCTAGGTAATTTTTGGTTTTTGTTTTATAAATTGAAAGTGCTAAACATAACTCCTTTAATGCTTTATTGGAACACCACATTTTTAAGATGAGTATAAACGTTATTGCCATTCTTACATCATCATAAATAGCCTATGGTGATTTGAATTTTTTTGACAGATATACCCAATTCTAAAAAACATGGCATTTTTGGCGTACTGAAGCTAACCACTTGTACTGGTGTTTTTTTACATGCAGTGATTTTTCTCAGTATGATTTTTTTTACAGGAAAAGTCTGAACATTTCAACCCATAGCCCTTTTGTTTAAGGTCACCAAGTGCTGTAGGTAGGAAAAAGTATGACAATTTGGTACAACATAGACCGACTGGCAGCTCGAACTGGCAGAACTGGCAGCTAACACTAACTGCATGGGGCACTCGCTTTCAGTTTAATTTTCCTGCGACATTTCCCTGAATTTTCCTTAGAAACAGGGGACATTCCTATTTTAGCGGTAAATATCATTAAAATAAGTAATGTTTTAGCTTCAAAATTCAAGTGGATTTTCTTTACCATGGACAGACCATGAAAAATAGGGACTGACCTAGGAAATCAAGGAAGCCTGGTCACCCCTGCCTAGGTCATTGTTTGAGCAAAAGTTGCTTCAAACCACTATTGCGTAGTTGTGACAGAGCTTTTTGAATAATCGCTCTGAAGTCTAAAATGCAGATGTTTTTGGCTTCAACACTTTACCTATAACTCCCTGCCTATAACTTTACTGTTATCTTTTCCCATTTGGTGTTTTTTGTTAACCAGGAGTTAATCCAGGCTAGGGGGGCTCTGCGCCAACTCTTGGTCAATGCTAATGTTTTATATCAAAATAACGAAACATGCACCAGTGTAATGAGAACACATGGATTTGAGGTATGTAATGATGAGTGCAGAAACAAATAATAAAACTTTACTGTTGCCATGAGACCTTAACCGAGAGAATGTGGCATGCTAAGCTAGTGCAGGGTTTAGTCTCTGTTAGCTCCTGGTTTGTGTGGATTCCTTTTCTTTCAATACAGCCCCATAAACTAGCGTCAAACTTTGCTTCCATTAAGGCTTCGATTATGATTTGGCTCTATTTTTGTCAGCACTGCCATGTGAAGTCCATTTTTTCTCAAATGCTTTTTAACCAGGTATCAGTTATCCATTTCAGTGCTGGTTTGTGCATGGGCAAATGCAAAATGTTGGCACACTAATTTCATCTCCTGAAATCAGAATGTGGTAACTATTCATCCATCCTTTTTTATTCTAGAGTGAATATGCCGGTACTGCAAGAAACTGAGTCGGTGGTGGGAATGGAAGCTCCATCCTCATCACCAATGTTACATGTAAGAAAAACCTGCATAGAGTAGCACAGCTTACGCCATGTTAAATGGCTTACTGGACTAACCTAAAACAACACATACTGATGGATGTACATAAACACTGCCGTGAAGACAACACCACTGTTAATAACCATTACAAGTCAACTGGTTTGGGAGGGGTTAACAATAAATCTGATACATTTTAGTGACAGAGAATATTTGACTGGGATATACTGTAAGCCAATGTCAGGAGGATATCCTGAGTGAAACATTGTGTATTGTTGTACACTTAGTCACATATCGGCTATGTCACTGAGTGATAGACTCCCGGACACAAGAAAGCAAGTCAACAAATGTGAACAGTCTTAAGATTAGCAGCAAGATCAGTGACTCTAGCAAAAATCTTCTAGTCTCTTGCTGTTTCCAAACTCTTGCACTGTAATGGCTAGACTAGACTAGACACTATGTACACACAAGGCCAGAATATGAATCCCCAACAGAAGGGGTATACAAAACAGAGTAGATCTCCGTCTACACGCGAGTCTTGAATGCGTCTCTGTGGAGAGTTTTTTGCAGGCTACTCTCGATATAACACGCCCATTCGCATTGGTAAAATGTTTTCCTCCACATATTTTGCCCCACTTTTGCAGAAGCAGATTGCCTAAAATAAACAACAGTCAGTATAAGCAGCAAGCTTAAAAACAATTCTAATTTGATATTTGTGCTGCTTTTTGTGATGGAAAATTAAGGTGCTCTTTTCACAAAATTATCTTCCCCAGTCTTCCCCGCAAGGATCATGTGAACGACTCATTTGAGTGGCACATGACCAATCGGGGCACAAGCATTTTCATTTGCTTGCATTTTCGCTGCCCATACAGGTTGGCTTTGCTTTCATTCTCAGATGAATCTAAGGCAGACTGCGTCTTCAGATCGTTACGCTGAAACCGGTGAATTAATATGGATGGGGAGTGGAATGGCTGTTGCACATTCATATGAATCCACTTAATCTGGACGTAGTCCAACTTTGAGCCTAACCTTTACAAACTGATAATACTACATAAGCAGTCATGAAATAATATATTTAGCTTTTATGAAACCTCTACCTTCTGCAGGTTTTGTTGTTAGCAGGCATTGCTATCTACCATTGCCACTTTCAGTTTTGAAACTAAGGTCATCTCTTCTCTGTTGATTAGACAACATCTGATGGCTGAGGGAAACTTACATTGACAGTGGCCAGACTAGTATCTCAGTGAAGTGAGACTGAGCAGAACTACTATGTAGGCAGAGCCAGGCGAGTTTAATTACACCTGGGCAGGCCAGTTTGACTTTCAACAGAGAAACAGTTTATAATGACTGTGGAAAACTGTTACAAAAATTTCTACACTGGGCTCCAAATCCACCAAGAAGACATTCTTGAGAAACGTACAGGCTCCACAAAGCTGTGTGCTACCACTGCTTCAGGAGTGTGATTTAACGTAGCTTATTTCTTTGGACCCAAGGTGGACACACATGGCCAACAGAATTCCAATCAATTAGACACAGTGGGGTTCTACATTCCAGCTTCCCCGATTGTTTTCTTAGGCCAACAGCACGCCAGAGAGTCTCATCCCCCTGAGCTTCGGCTGAGCTGGAAAAGCTAATATATCAAGGGGCCCCAGCAAAGACTATCTGGAACACCTGTTTAGGGGTGTATTTAATCCTCTGCTCTGCTGCTGGGGGGGGGGGGGGGGGGGGTAAAAGCAAAAAGCCTTTTGGTGAAGGGGAAAAGACTGAATCGCAGTGAGACATAGGTCATTCTCCTTTTCTTTTGATCGTGCCATTAATCGCACTTCAAAGTCTGATGCTGGGGCTGAATAGGACAAGGGTGACAGGCGGATTGCTGTGGGCTTAGCATTGTGAAACTGCTGCCATAAAAAACGCTTTAAAATGCTCAATGGGAAAATGAATGTGATGTTCTCCCTACAGACAAGTAATAGGTACAGTATTAGTGACTATATTATATATATATATTAGTGATGCTGACCAAATGTGGTAACATACAATGGGATTTTACTCCAACAGAAAGTGAATTCTACAATATTGAAATGATTTAAATTATAATTGATATCATTATTAAATTATAATTTATATATTTATTATATAAATAAATATATTATAAACGATTATAATTAAAATACATATAGACCTACAGACTAGAATACAATATGTAGAATACACCCTAACACATGCTATATTTTGTATGTGTAAGTGCAGCGAGCATCAAGGATTTACATAAATGGTACTTGATCACACAGAGTATGAGCCATTATGGCCCCTACCTTTAACCTCCACTAAGGAGTTCAGCGACACCGTTCTGCAGCTAATTATGTTTGTAACCCACAGCATGGAGGGGATTGATGTCATTGTGTGTCCACATTTGTTCAGACAAAAATGTTACATGCTTCAGAGTACAAATCTCCAAGGCCCTGATTAAACTCAGGTGTTTTACATTTCGTTGGATAGTGTCCAATTAAATATGACAAGGACCATTTTCAACTTCACCTGCAAGAATACAGGGACATTCCACAGCATGATCCTTCATGCCACTAGTGCTGAGGGAGAAAATCTGATACAAGTAAATAGAGTCTAACTGTACTGGAGGATTCTAAAGCCGCATAGCAGGGTATTATAAAAACTGATATTTTTCCCTCTCCGGTTCTAAAAATAATTCCGTCCATATGGATGCTCAAAAACAGTCTGGGAAGGAACATGTCAATCAAACAGATGGCCAACCAGAGATCTGAAAACACAAGTCATGTCACAATACAAAATCTTAGGCCAGAGTTTTTTCGAAAATCATCATTTTCAGTGACTAAAAGCTCTGTTTAGGTGTGGAAAAAAGGCCAAGACGCATAAAACTATTACTGTTTCTAAATACCCAGCTATGTGCGTCGGGGGGCAATATCTCGTAGTATTATTCTAAGAACCACAAACAGCCAGACAGTCATTACCACTCAATAAACCCCAGCAGCAGCTGATCATCTCTTGGATTAAATATCATTCTAAGACTTTAACTTCCAAGACTAAGACACTATGAAGTGTGCCATGCCTCTACAGGTTCAAAATCTGTCTATTAACTTTTTCCAAGCCCATTTAATCCATAGTATTTCACAACTGACCACCTCTCCACTTCCATGGTTAGGAATATCATGGATTCTTCTTGCCTCCTGCTTGTGCATTCGACTCCTGTGCAATCATTGCAAAGCACTCCATGACTCTGGTGAGAGACTTTGGAAAATATGCTTTGTTCTAACTTTTCTAAACCCACATTTGGAACTCATGGCCTCATGATTGTCCAACTGTGTGTATGTTATCCATGTTATTAGATGTGCTAGAGACAGGTTAAAAGGGGGGAAATACATAGACATATGTATATGACAGAATTTCACTTCCTATTTTTGTGGGCTTAGGTTCAACATTGTGTGTTTTATCTTTATGACTGCCACAGCAGTATTGAGGTCACATTACAAGTTCTCTCTCTCTCTCTTTCTCTGTGTGTATGTTGTAGGTTATAGCATGATTCAATTTTCCATTATGGCAATCTGAAAAGAAGGTCAGTATGCAAGAGGCCAACTCAATTCAAGTATTATACCATCCAGTGAATGTGGAATCAACCAAATTTGCATAAAACTTTTGACAATTGTCAAGAGGGGTGATTTTGCAAGTCAAAGCAGCAAAGTTTGGGTGAGGTGTCAGAGGGATGGCTAACAGAGCTGCAGTGGGGGATGGGTGTTTAAAGAGTTATCAAGACCTACATGCTATGCTATGCCCCCAATCACAAATAGATGTGCAAACCTCAGACCTCACCTCTGTTAGGGTGAATAACAAATTGGCGAACAGTAAACACAAGATGCAGCATAACTAGCGACAAGCAAATGTGTACGAGTTCAGTGTTGGTGAGATATAGGGTGTGGTGGAGCAGAGTTTGGCGGAGGAGGGGAACTCCCCCATCCCCCATCCCATGAGCTTCTCACAGGGCTGTGAGGACATCTCCCTGGACCGTCAGTTGGCGTGACGACAGAGGAGGACGGAAGAGAGAGGTAGTGTGCAGCAGGCATGCTGCCAACCAAGTGGTAATGAGGTGAGACAGCGACTGGTGTGAAGCAAACATGCAGGCACACAAGCACATGCCATAAACACATGCATAAACACAGCGAATGCAACACATACAAGCATGTCACAGTTTGAAAAGGAAAAGGGTCAGTTGCACACATGCAAACCTAAAGTCACAGTAAATTCACTGAAATACAGATTTTGTTTTGTTTTGATTTGTTTTGATTTTTGACAGTGCCTGTACACATAACATGAGTATGTAGGTAAAAAAACACACAAACATGCCTGGTAACACTGATGCATTTTAGACACAATACCATTTGCCAGTATGTACACAGGCTAGTTTTTCCAGGGCCATAGAGGCAAGACTTGGCACCACAGCACAGCAAAATGTGTCCAAAAAAAGGCAGAATGAGTTCCTTTTTCAGAGAATACAATACAATAATGCTGAGCTTGATTCTTACACCTAAATGATCCAGACAATTCAATTTTGCATTCCTTGGAGCTGCAGAATGCAAAATTGTTTGACAAACTATTATTATTACAGTCTCAAAGAGGACTTCTAAAAATCCCAATAATGCAAATGGAAAAATTTTGGAGGAGACAATCTGAATGCCAAACCATACACAGAATGTATACAAAAGGAGCTGCCCTCTCTGAAAGGCAAGTCTTAGATATCCTTATTACATAAAATTCTTTTTGGTCCTCAGTTCTTGCTTACACACAGATCAGTCTTGGGCTCCATAAACTAAGCCTGGCCAGATGGCATTTGAGCATTGACCTAGTTTGGCATGCACAGAGAGCATGCAATCCTCTAAATTTGAAAAAAAAAAAAAAGTTGGACATGGTTTTCATTCCAAACACAATGCCATCTGAAGTAAGTGTCCACTCGAGAATCAGCTATTTGGAGGCTGAGAGAGGGTAGTCTTATCCATGCAAACATTTCTACCTAAAATTAGCCACTGTCATAAATGTTTCATACGAACTTTAAATAAGAGCACTTTTTGAGGTCTTCTCTTGAACAAGAAATGCTCATGAATCTTACTCCAATGAAGATGAAATGAGAATAAGCAAGGAGCTATGAGTGATAGCATATTGTGCTGGGAACAAAGACACTGCAAAAATGTACCATGCATAGGAATTATAAAATTGAGAGCAATAATCAACCAACAGAACATACCGTTATTGTTTTTTTCATTTAGAATTTTTTTTTGCTTAGCATACTGATGTGTCAACAATGCCAACACAATTACTGAGTATTTTCCCTTCAAAATGGGTAATTACCAAAATGCCTATCTCAGGGATTCCCAGCACTGCTCTTTGTATGAGAAAATCCCTGCCTAGCCAAGGCTGTGGGTGAACACCAGTTGAACAGAATGAAAAAAGCTGAACTTGAAGTTGTGCTTGTGTCAAAAAAGTCACTTCTACTAGAATACTGGTATGTGGTCACTGTGTGACATGCATCTTTTCAAAGTGGAACAGAATGCTAATAAAATAAAACAAAATAAATAATAGCTATGTAAACCTGTCTCTATAGCTATATTTGCCCAAATACTATATACATACATACATATATATATATGTTCTACATTCCTGTCATTTTAACCAACTCCCAAATCTCAAACTGAGCAGTCACAGACTGTACAGTATGCAGGTCACTGACACTCCCTGCTTTTGTGTCTACCCCCATGTGCTTTTCGAAATAATGTGCCAGCAACAACTTGCCCCTGCTGTGGCTGTGCCCTGGCTAGATTTATGCAGGGCGGGCCCAAGCAGGCGCGCCTTATCTTCACAGTGCGCCAGAGATGAAAGTGTTACGACAGAATAGTCTCCCACTGAGCTGCTAGATGAGGGCATCAAATGTGAACTGACAGTCCCTCACATGTCAGTGTCCTGCTCTTCCAAAGAACTATCACTGTTGCCAGGCTCCAGCAACAGTGGCCAGAAACGCAAAAAGGAAAACACTAACCATCCAGGCGTGAATCTCAACATGAAATATTCAGAGTATTTAGGATCAAATAAAACCAGGGGAGCACCACTGAGGGCTCAGGTCCATTATTTCTCTTTTGAATAGCTTGGTAACCAAAGTCAAGCATCTACTATACTGATTTGACTGAGGTTCAATTTCTGACATTAGTGAACATATCATGTAAAACACAGTCTGGTCTGAGAGGCAGAATTGTTTGTGTCCCCCCTCACAGCTACAGCATGAATAATGGATACTGGTTTCCTCCCTGCACCCACCCTGGGAACCCAGGTAAAAAAAAATACAGTGGGATAAAAATATGCCTCTGCTTTCATGTTTCACATGGCCGTTTTAAACCAAGTCAAACTGGCATGTGGGACTGGGATGACGGCTCCCATTTTACCCAAGTAGAGCCTTATGAAGCCCTGTCATGACACGACCGCCCCAGCGCCTGCAAAACAACTGCTGCTATTGGGAAGACCCATCGAGAGGGGGGTGGGGGTGGTGGGAGAAATCGCACTGTGCCAACCAACAAACACCTAAGTCTGTTTTCAAACAGCAGGGACGGAAAAGTGGCATGGGGTTTTCTCAAGAGATAGTGCGCAGGGATGACAACAAGAAGGAAAAACATAGCAACCAAGACCAAGTTGTGATTTTTTGGTGTGTGTGTATATGTGGCGCTGTGGCCTCTGTTGTGCCTGTGACAGAATTCACACTGTTCCTTTGATATCAAGAATGCCATGTATGCAACCCAAATACAGAGTATGTTTGACATGCTGTCCATTCTAAGAAGAAAGGTTGCATGTGGATTTCATAATAAAATCACAATAACAAAAGTGTTTTCAGTTAAGGCACTGTGTTCTCTTCCATGTAGAAAACCTGTCTTGCTATGAATACTGGGGAGACATTACATAGATGGATAGGTTCTTAGTCCTTTTTATAGAAGCCCTGGGTGTACCCACAGCATGTTTTTGAGGCAGGATTCAATTAGCTAAGGAGTTGGGCAGGAATAATGGAATCAATTAAAAATCTCTAAGACATTTTTCTGGGTAGGTACAGGTAATCGTTGCTCTGGGAAACAATATAACCAGATAGTTAATCTCCAGGGAGAACATGCAACACACTAAGGACCTAATGATCTTCTGGCTCAGTAACAGGAAAAATAAAAATATGTTTGCAAGTACCGAGTTCACAAGATGAATTACACATATTTATGGGTTTGCTTCAGGATTTGGGGTAAATACATATCCCACAGTAATTTATGTTGAAATAAAGTGATTTGTCAAAACTCCATAACCCTTTCATTGCAACTTCATCATTGCATGCAGAGTTCAGATCTGATGCAACGTCATCATCCAATGAGCCTCCAGGCAGTTGTTTCATTTTTCACATAATTACATAAATTGTGGTGGAATTACCTCCACAAGTATAAAGCAACAACTTCTTAAAACAATTCTGAGACTATTAGGCTCCCTTACATTAAGTGTAGCATCACTTTGCTGTGTGAAACGTACTGAGTATAAAATAGGATGATTTGCTTTGGTCCATGCCTTGTCGTCAAAAAAAACATGCAGGTATCACACATAAGGTCTAACTCGTATGTCTGTGTTCTTTCTCATTTGTTTTGTTTGTGAAGGGTCTTTTCACACGATACATTTACAGCAGGCAAAATCAAGACTATATGACATTACAGATGGCCTTCTGTTTATTGAGGAAAGCCCTAAAAGACATGTTGGAGATACTCAGGCAGATGGGTAGAGAGAGAGCTTCCTGCTGATAGAGAGGGCTGGGGAGAGGGAAGATTGGGTCTGTGTATGGTTTTAGCCCTCCATTTCCGCCTCTGGGTCACTGCATTTCCACTTAATTACACCCTAGTGCTATGCAAAGCCATGCACAGCAGAACACCTCATTCCCCCCAATAGTATTTCTGGCCAAAGCACGTCTGCAATCACTGCATTCATATCTGCTAGAGAGAGAAAGAGAGAGAGAAATTCAATATTTTAGAACAGGGTTTTTTGGTAACTGGTACCAGAGATTTTATAACACACATGCAAGGTGCACAAAAGGCAGACAATGTCAGCAGAGTGCATACTTATAGGTTAAGAGACTATTTCTTTTTTCATGAGATGCTTCCAAAATCAAGTACCAAGCATTTTCATGAGCTCTGCTCAATAAAATACACATTTGTGCAGTGTTTTGAAAAGAGGAGTAATCCAATGAATTTAATGATTTGCCAGCCTTAAATTTTCTTTTGCAGTCTTACTCTCAGACTTCCATGTGAACCCTTACAAGAAAAAAGAGTAGCAATATCTTCCTTTGTGAACAGGGCAGGCATAGCCCTTTTCTAGCTTTCTATTTTTCTTGCAGATATTTCTGTCAGGCCAAAGCATGGGTATAACTGATAGAGATGTGCCAAGCTCCCTGTAGCTCGACCCAAGGTTAAAGAAAATTCTTTTCCCCTCGTCTCACACTGAAAAGAATGTCAGCAAAACAGTAATGTATAACAGGCTTCTTCCCTGTTTGCATAGCACAGACTACAAAAGAACAATACTCTTAACTGAACAGGCATATGAATGGCACATACATAAACCAGGTTAGAATTTGGCAGTTGTGCACACAATCAAAATTATCACTGAATATAAAGGTCAAGGGATAGGATACTTTTTTAGTCAAGAGTACTGTCTTGTACGCTACTCTCTGTTAAAGTATGTACTCGCACAGGGAACATTACTATGAGACATCTTGATGGATGATGCAGAACAGTTTGGCCTTGGCAAGCTCCAATGGGGAAAAGAAAAAGAGGAACAATTCCAAAGTCAGAGGTTGTTATCTGGCTGTCTGACAGCCAAACACTTAATCCATAACCTTGTCACACCTAAAACAATTGTAGTCAAAGAATCACAATGACAGATTTAATGTTAGGCTATATTTCTGAATATTTATATTCAAATTTGGCACTCCAGAAGAAGTGAGACCAAAAACTCGAAAGCTAGTCCCACTTAACTGAAATCATACATTATTCATTCACCAGTTTCATATAGAATTCATCTCTTACCACTCTCTTTGTTTCAGAAGATTACTGTAATCCTGCTTTCAACACAAACAATTCAGCACAGTTTCACTGTGCAAACAACTTGAACTGTAATCCTAAAAACAAAAACAAATCATCAAAGGTAGCATCACCAAGAGATTAGAGTCCCTTGGCTCTAGAAATCTCAACTAACACGCAATACCCTGTGTTTCTGTGACAAGAACCTAGTAATGACCAATCCCACATCTTAGACCAACAGTTGTATGCTTCATGACATATGCTCAAAGTAATTTGTGAAAGTGGAAACTGATTTAAAACTTGAATGTGATCCCTGGACTATGAGGTGACTCAAAAGATAAACATCAGAATAACAAAACTATTGTTCACTCACAGAAAAAAAAAACTTCTGGAAAAAGTAAAAGGCAACACCCTTACAGCTGACAATGATTTCTCTGTTATTCAAAAATGATATATATACACTTAAATTACAGCATACTGCTTCAGAAACCAGAGCTATATCCTTGGCTTGGAATTCAAATAACACTAATCTTGAAAAATAATTAACATGCTAAGAACCCAGCCAAATCCCCTAGTCTCCAAGGTTTAGTTTTAAAGATGACTGACTGGAGCTTTTAACTTCACTGTTCAATCATTCTCTGTGCATTCACATCTTGGACAAGACTTTCATTCTCACAGTGATGATGGGAAGCAAGACACATGAAATGTTGCTGATTTTTGTTGTATTTTGTTAATGACAAGCCTTGCGAACAGTCAATGCCAACAGTTTGAACTTCATTTCTTAATTAATTGATGGTGATCCTGTTTTATAGAATGTCTAGTCAGATTCATGAACCTGGATACTTTGGGCAACTACTGATGGAGATACCCAAGATTACATTTTGTGAGATAAAAGGCCCTCTGAAACAGATGAGTGTCTTTCAGTTGTTGGGGGATGGGCAAGCAATGGGGCTGAGTGCTTCTACAGCATGGCTGGGAAAACCAATGTGTTTCCAGTCACTGAGTGCTTACTGCACTGTGTGTGTGTGTGTGTGTGTGTGTGTGTGTGTGTGTGTAACACACACACACACACACACACACACACACACACACACACACACATGCAGAGACAGTCACACATAAACCTTTTCTCTCCACACACACACGCCTTCCAAGAACTGCACAATTGGGTAACCATTGTTTTCAATTATTGCATTACGTACAAAGAGACATCTCACATCTGTTTCTCTTTAGTTGTTTGAAATGTCATCCAGACTTTGGGCAGCTGCTCTACACAAACAAGTAAAAAAAATCAACCTAGTTTGAACACAAACCAGTGCTACAACAAAATTTGAACACACTTTTGACAGGGCATAATGCATGATCATACAGTATCTTGCTTGGTCTATGGTGTAACACATGAATCCATTTTCTTTGTGTGGATGTAGTTTGTCAAGCAGCTTACCAAGGACGGCTTCAAGTGTTTTTTTTCCCATTACCAACACTGAAGTAAAGGTGAATGTAGTTATCTGGTTGTTCTGATGTCAACATTTTAGGAAAACAAACCACTTGAAACCCAGGTTACCCGTCATGAAGTGGTTCCAGATATCATGTTTTTTCAATTATTTATGGAAATTAATACTACGAAACACTAGTATCCATGTTTTAAAGTGACTCTAATAAACCATTTGCCGCTATGAGGCATCCTTTTTATCAGACAATTTATTCTGGTACCATCTCCAAATTAATTTGGATGGCTTATATGAAGGGTGGATAAACATAAATGCTATTCCCACCAGCATATGCACTGTGCAGCTGATTGATTCCAAGCCCCAACCATCGATTGTTAATTGCACATCTGAAGCATGATGGACGCTAGTGTGAATCCGTTTCACCTGCTGCTCATGTCCTGGTTTTCTGAGGTTCAGATATAAGATGATAACATCAGCAGCAATAAAAACTTCAGTAGCCACCACAATGGAGTCGTCTGTGTGAATTTTCAGCGTTGCTGTTTTGGTCTATCTTGATTTCGACACGTCAGGTTGAAAAGTTAGTCAACCTTAACCTTAATAGTCTGAGTCACCATATGCATACACAGGATATGAAGCAAAATATAGTTTCTCTTAACTATTTTTCCACAGTTTCTCATTCAAGTAATGCTTTTTCTAGATGGGACTATCACTGATGTGTGTGTGTGTGTGAAGACGTGAACTTTTTAATCTAGCACATTGCCACCTGTAGCAGCCCTATACCTGCTAGCCCATTTAGCCGAGAGAAGCAGGTTCATGTGGACCTATGATGTGTGCAAGACATCTATAGCCAACCTATTGTATTAATGAATCACAAAGGCCATAGGTGGGGATGTGGGGGGCACTTTCCACACCGCCATGGTCAGTAACCTATTGCTCTTACTGGTCCCCAAACACAAAATTTTTTTCCATCATCATATGACGAAATTATTTTTCATTTTCAAAACAAAGCTGTAAGTCCAACACCCAATATCATGCAGGGAAGGGAGATACTGTCATAGCGAAATAAAAGAAAACCTTGGCTGACTATATTATCAGACACCAATTGCCATGTTCTAGCGGTGCCAATAAGTCTCTGAGAAATGTTTGAAAGGTTTTGTGTGCATTTCAGGTAGCTAGTCCACTAGTTTTACACAAAAATTCTAGTTGCTTTAAGACCTGCCACGGACAGCTGAAAACTATATGTGCAATTTATGCATGGAATTATGACAAAAGGTAAATCATGTCAGTCCTCCACTAATTCCTTTTTGTCATTCCTGCCACACTCCTTTGAAAGCTCCTGTTCTTGCCCTTTATTTGATAACACATGAAGTTAAGGATAAAACAATGATGGAGAAGACCCATCACTCATATGGTACACCTACAGTAATTGTTCAAACTACTCATACCAATTCTTCAGTACAGATGCACTGTCAAGTAGAAAAAACTAAAGAAATAACTATTTAAAACAAGCAGCCTATAACAACAGAAAATTGCCGTACCCTGATGGCAAGTTGTTTACGTCTGCTTGCTCACCACTCACAGCCTGGTAGTCAGGCAGGAGGACTGGATGTGAGGGGTGGCTCCTTCTGGGGCTCCTTCATGCTCATGGATCACAGCCTCATCCAAACCATGAGGGCACTGACGCACACATCACAGCTCTGACAGTGACCACAGGACAAAGGCCACTTGGCGACCAGGACGCGCCACAGTTCATCTGACCCACAACCTCTTGCCTAATGATTCATGCATATTTACCAGCAATCCCTCTGCTGCCACATTCACGTCTCCACCACTTCGATCAATACACCCACCAAGAGAGAGCACAGTGAAGAAGCTACAGTGAGCTAAATGGTACTTGTGCCGGCTGCCTCATATCTGCAAAACACAGCAGATAATATGACTTCCATCACAGCAAAGTTGCTGCATGTTTCTTTGCATATGGCCCCTTGGGAAGGCTCCCTGCTTGTCAGTTCTCATTGGGACGTGTTTGTCTCTGTTTAGCAGACAGGGAATTTTAAGTGAAATCTGCTACGGAGTTCCGAGAGCTTTTCCCCCACAATATTGCAGCCTTCCAGGAAGATATGAGATCATTAATGATGAGACATTATTTCTTCCAGAACAAGCCAAGGACTTCTCTAATTTCTTCTGCCAGTCGCCTCTTAATCCTCCTTGACATGTTTAACAATTGCAGACTGCTCCAGTAACTCCAATAACTGGACATTCTGGCAAAGACAAAAGGACACTTGAGAGCAATGAGAATGTGTGTAGTGCCTGTGTCCTGTGACGGGTAATGTCAGCGGAAGTGATTATATGAACACAAAGCAGTAAACATTAGCTGATATATCTGTAAAAAGCCATTTGCCTACACAGAGACTGAAATTTATTTTGTTATCCAATAATGAGAACTAGCCTCAACAGTGTGGTCACTCAAAAACAGTTTAGCTTTCACTCATTTAGTGCAATAGTGCTACAGTGACATACAGTGCCATTTTAATGACAGATTTAATCAAAACCCCCTCTGGTGATGCTTGTACATGGATAAATGATGCAACAGAGATTAAATATTGTTTGCAGCTGTAGAACAGTGTCTGATTCATGCTATTTTTCCTTTTTGTGAAACATCTGGAACCACATTCAACAAATCTTTAGCTAGAGGTGTGATGGCCTCACTGACCAATCCCTTGTGAACGCACAGTTGCACAATGCAAAGGCTCAGCCTAAAAAACATAAGACATTTCTGTATCCTAAAGTCTGTTTTTGCTCCAGCTGCTTGATTTTTAAAAATTGGCGCTGGATGTTCCCCTGTTTTCTTTGATGCAAGTGTTGCCAAAATCAAATGTAGGACAGGGGCATGGAAAAAATGTTTCATGGCAGTGAGAAGGTCAAGTCAAATAGGATCAGCTGAAGACATAAAAAATTCAATTTTTAAACTCCAAGCTAGTCTGAAACTTATTTCTCTCTCTTAACACCTACACAAGTGGCACACTTCAACAAAGATGGAAGAAATTTATTGGTAAATCAAACAGAACTTTCCCTTGTGGATATTAGAATAAGGTTTCTAACTGTCCAAACAGACCATGTTGATTAAAATGTTGCTTGTGTACCAATAAAAACAGACAGTGCTCTAGAACTTCCAAAATACATGATGCATAACTTGCACTAGCTCAAATCTGCCAGTGTGGGTGTACGGTGAATATTATTTTCTTTCTAAATATATAAATAAAGCGAGAAGAAAGGGGGGGAGGCATCTGATGAAAGCCGAGAGGCTTAGATTCATGGCATAGAAATGTGATGAGATTGGGAGCAACTGGCATGAGGGATTTCACTCCGATGTTGAAAGGCTCAGTACATGGGAGGATCAGGGAGAGAGCAAAAGAGTGAAAAAGAGAGAGAGAGAGACTACAATGTAAGGACATAGTGTCTACACTCTTGAATGAAAAGTATTTGGGGTGTTGGCACATGGTGATGTCCACTATGTGACAAATTTGACAAATAAAATCTGTGTTAAAAAATGAACAAATTGCAGTTATTTGCATGACAGAAAATGCAATAGTTTTCATATTAAATCAGTCATTCAGTCATTAAAAAAGAACATTCTGTGATGGTCACCGCCACAGTCTGGGTGCAGATTAATTTGCAGTGTTCCTCAAACATCACAGAGATGTTAAAAGGTTACACCTAACCAGATTACTTGAATTATCATTATGCCACTACATCTGAGCAAAGAAATGATATCTGTGCCATTTCAAAAGTGTGGATGTGTTTTCCCCTCTCACCACACCTTCAAGCATGACTTCCAATAAGGGTAATTAGGGGTGGGTGCTGAAGGTTTCCTCCTTCTAAAAATACCCAGCCTGCTGTGCCGTGGCATCTTAAAGATAAATCCAGTCGGGGCGTTCTGAGCCGCTGAAGCAGCCACACTTGGCTTTGATCTTCCCTCTCAGTGATCTACGCCTTCATCTGGCTTTCTCTCAAGATCCTAACGAACAAATCTGTTTGACTTGCCATTTCATTTTTTTTTTTTTTTTTTTTAGGATGAGGTGGCTGACCGACTCTTGGTCTCTTTTAATACAGAATGTGTGTGTGTATGAGAGAGTGTGTGTGAGTGAGTGAGGGAAAAAGAAAGACAGACACAGTGAGAGAAAGAGAGAAAAGGGGCGAGGTCAGGTAGTGGGGGGTTGTGAGTCCTATTTCACATGCAGTACACTACATCATCATCAAAGGATTCACTGTTCACTTTCACTCTTCATATGGCAGGTTGCCAGGGGGCAAAGCCTTCAAGGTGTTTGAAGTGAAAACATCGCAGCTGCAGCTGAAAAATCACATTAGGTTTTTTTTTTTTTTTTTTTTTTAAAGAAAAAGTTCCATCAAAGAAAAATTTCCATTTTGGGTTCATTAGAAGTGTTCTTTCTCTGACACCAACGTCAACACTAAATATTCTGTGAAAACAAATCATGTGGACAAGAATGATATGGACAGCTTGAATGAGCATCTATCTGTTTCGTCAAAAAGAGGAATAAAGGAAGAGGTATACACACAAGGCATAAGACTCATAAGACTCATTGAAGGTACCTACACTACTAAGCTTATATATTACACAATTTTTGCAGGCTACCCTGTGTGGTAGCACAGATCAGTAATAAGAGAGTAGTTTTGTCGTAATAAGTAAAAAAAAAAAAAAAAAAAAAAGCTAAAATCATGGTAACATCTCATAACTCACATTAGTGAGTAATAACTGAACACTGATGGATATCCTCATGGGTGTGGCTCATTAAGGATATCCATGAACAACCTCACAATCACGAGTGTTATACTGCTTTTATACAACAGTTTCATTGCTAACTAATGAAGTTTTAAGACAGGTATTTTCTACCTTACCTTTTAGTTTTCATTTCTGATCGTTTGGTTTAAAACCAAAGGACAAATAAACCAAAAAGAAAGCATTAAAAAAAAAACATCTCACATATGACTCAATCCTTACACCTCTCAGTCTACCTCACTATTAGCACTGGCACAGCACAGACATAAAATAACTGAGGACTTCACAGATTTCTACAGAAGTTAGTTTGTGACATATTTGTATTTGTAAACAGCACTATACCAGCCTAGCAGCAGAAAGACACATATGAACATGAATTTGAAAGCACACCGTATATATAGAGCTATGAAAAAACATACACCCACACCTTCGCACTGAATTACGCGTTGACTAAACCTCTCTGCTAAATCAATAAATAAAAATGTGCACTGCATTTGTACAAAATATTGGAATATAAAATAATATTAGCATTATTTAGCTACAGAGTGTCAGAGGGCTGTTATACAATGAAAATTAATGTGCTGTCCTATTCATAGCTACTATCACAGGATTGTGTAGCATAACATGCAACTTAATTTTTTTCTTAGTAAGGATTCTATGACTAACTGACTAATTTATGGTGTTTTATTTTTGGAGCCCCATTTCATGTAGATGATTTTGCATGCATCACCTATCCTGTATTCAGTCCTTACATGATCTGAGCTGTCTGCCTGAGCATCTCTGTGAGCCCTCTGGGAAGGGAAGGAAAGGGGAGGGGATGGCTTAGATGCTGAGGTAAACATTACTCCCTATCACAGCCCCAGTCAAGTTCAAAAGGAGTGTGAAATACAACTGGGAAGATGGAGTGTTTCTCTCCAGCCACCAGTGGCCTGTGCTTTTTGTGATGTCTGCCCCAGAATCTCAGCGGAGGAGAGGTGTCAGTGCCAGTGGTTTCTTGGCTGCGTGCTGGGTATGCAACTCATGGATGTTATGGCACTCCCGCAGTACACTCATGCCATATGTATAATTCACGTGCTACTAGTTGCGACAAAAAAGTCACATCAGGATGCAGGCCATTTCACACAAACACTCTCTCACATACATACTTCTGTTTAAGTACCTCTATAAAAATGGTGATGTTCAAGTGGATGTTTGTCCCTATTAATATCAAGGTTGTAGTCATAGCTCCACTGTGTGCTTTTCTCATCTTTTAGACCATTTTTTATCTAAATGCTCCCTGTCAACATTTTTGTCAGTCTCCACCTCATTCATTTTTTCAGTGTGCCAAGTACTGGAGGTGTTAGTCCAAGTAGAATTCTGACGACGTGAAAAAAGAAATGATGTGCTGGCAAAGGGTCAAACACCACTTCATAAAAAAACACTTCCAATTTTGCTTACCACATACCAATCCTTAAATCATTTCAGTCATAATTTGTGTGAGTTGCTAGAGAGGGTAGGGTAGCCTAACTTTTTAGGTTACTCGCTGTTGTCTGGGAACCGCTATTTAAAAACGTGAGCCTGCTGTATTTGATTGAGAGTACAAACTAACAATGTGCATTGTGGTGCATCGTGTATGTTTTATGAATGGATTTAGGCTGGCTTAATGTGAAATGGAACATAATCTTGTCTTTGAAGCAACGAAAACCAGGGCGATTTGATGATTAGTGTTCCGACACATATTTATCGGGACTCGGGACATGAAAGTCAAAACCCAGGACTGTCTCAGTCAAACCGGGATGTCTGGTCACCTGAGGCTAGCATGTTAGTAGCCTGGAAACTGTGGGTTCAAGTCCTGGCTGCCATCGTTGTGCCTTTGAGCAAGGCCTTAACCTTAAATTTGCACTAAGGAAGACTGGGCCTGAATTTGACAGTTAAAAAAAGTTATTTTGGATGAAAGCATCTGCTAAATGCATAAATGTAAATGTTCAGAGCAGACTGTCAGTTAAGCGCTTAATTACAGCGAAAATAGTCACACTAATGGGAAAAAGACAACAGCCTATAGTATACCTAGAAGTGTACCAGATTGAGCCGAAATGACTCCAATTCAACCATCTGTATGGGAGTGGGAGTATGCAAAAGGGTCCATGTGGTCTGACTTATCTTTGATTAATTTCCAGGAAGATAAATAGGTGTGTAAGGTATACCTCACAATTTTGGCCAAAACCACAATGTTTCCACTGACTTTCAGGCTCTCCAAAGAGTATTATGTAAACAATCCTTTGATCCCAACTATTGTTTAGTAATTGGTGTATTTTTAAAATCGCTCACAAAAAGGGGGATTTTGCAGACCTAGGGCACACCACCTTTTTTCAAATGTTCCCAATAGGGAGAAATCATCTGCAACAGAACAAACAGAACATCTTTCTGTTTCTGCAAGAAAAGGGCAAGACATGGACAAGGGCCCCTAGACTATTCAAAAGCTGCAGCCCCCAGTTTGTCTTGCCTGTTGATCTACATTGAAGGTAGTCCTATTGCATGTGAAAATGGTGGAAAATCATGCTCTGAGATTCTCTAAACTGACAACACAAACATAGACTGGGCAAACCTGAACCTAAATTGTTCCTATTTGTGACAAGGAATGAAGAGCAAATGACATTTACATTGATTATTCAGTACACTACTAAATATGTCAATCGTGATCATGGATAATACACAGAAACATATTACTCTTTTACTGTTTCCATTGTCTATCCTTTGGAGCAAACATCAGGAAGTGGATGGACATCACTGATCATTGAAAAACCCAAAGCTCAGAGATAAGAAGCTCAGAGAACTCAGGTGGGGGAGACAGAGATGCTATCTCACTTGAGTTATTTCAGTGGCACGAAGGATAAACAGCAGATATCTGCAGGAAAGCATCAGAAAGATGAGAAGGAGTGGGGCAACATTATGCCAATGAGCATGACACCAAAGGTAGAAAAGTAGTGTGCCATGAGAAGGAGACTGATCAAAGCAGCGTAGTAAGCAGATGGGTTTTCTGCGTTGAGCCTTGAGCCTGTGCCAAAATAGCAGTAAATTTATCCTGATATGTTGCAGGCAATAAAGCATTCACCCACCTCTCCCGTCTAACACCCCCACCCCTGCAACCCAAGCCTCCACTACCAGGCTGTCCTCTTCTGCCCAACCCCCACCTTCCTGCTTATAGTTCTGTTACACTTCAGTTTGCTGAATGTTTAACAGTTGCACCATGTTTTCATCCGCTGCCTCCCCACTGCACCCCCCACCCCCCACCCCTCTGTTCTGCACAGAAACGGATGTGAGATGTGTTCAGTGTGTGATTTTGCTGTGAGAATGCTGCTAAGTCTGCCTCAGTGAGAGAGAGAGAGAGAGAGAGCAAAACTGTGCATGTGGGGGATGGGCTGAGGGAGGAAGGATATGCACCCCTCCCCCCACCTCCCGCCCCCGCACCAGCAGTCTGGGCCGCCCCAGGGAGAGCACAGAGGTAATACATCATCTATATTTTAAAACCACCGCTTGAGAGGAGGCGGGGGAACTTCCATCTTAAAGACACAGCAGACTCCTCACTGACCCAAATTCTTCTCATAGTTTTGGGGGAGTGCTGGGCAGAGAGACAGCCAGCGAGAAAAGAAAAAAAATGCTTAGGGCTGGACCAAACCGTCCAGAGGAAAAAGCTCACAAAAGGCAGGCGTAACATTAGACATTCGACAGTTTACCACAGAGACGCTTGCATTCAAAATGGCCTTCGCTTTATTTGAAATGGTCTCAGTCAAATTCTCAATCAACATATGTATTTTTGATATTTTCTCTCTGTATTTCAAAGCATACAGTCCATTTCTCTAGAATTCATCTGGCCCTGAAAAATCATGGAGATTGGCAATTAGTTACCTTGGGGATTTAATCTTTGTGGCCAAGACTACTCTCTCCTGGATAAGGCAGTTCACTGTTCTTTTCCTGCCTAGTGTAAAACACTACATGCAGTTGCTTCTGGTTGCCCTGTTGACCTTCACCCCTGGCAATAACACTCACCCTGTAGATCACAATTCTGATCAATATTTTAATAGCCAGTTGTAAATGATTGTCAGTTCTGTTTTTGTTTTGTTATGGAAGAAAGCAGGCATGGCACCAAGATTTTAGTTTTGGATGGGCCAGACCAATCGTGGATGGGCACAGTAAATGCATGAAAAAATAATGGGGCTCAGAATTTTTCTTCTGTGACTAAATAATGTGTATTTATGTGTATTTAGAGGCAATGTTATGACACACATAGGCCACGTCATAACGTCACTTGAGGATCGCAAGTGGGCACTGCAAGATTGACCTTACTTGTGCCGTATGTGACACGCAATTGAAGTCCCCTGGTGCTGACTTACCCATTGATACATAAGGAATAGTGTCTGGATTATTTTGTCCTATTTGTTCGTTAGGTCCCATTACATGGCAACGTTTGCTCCCTGTGAGAACCTTTTTTAATCAGGGGTGCTATTGCCTATAATGGGGACCAGGGATTTTTTGGAAATACTTGCAATACAGATGAGAGGGCTTTTAAACACAACCCAAATGCACTGGGCTAAATTTATCATATAGCCACTATGACAACTTAATACTTAACAACTTACTCCAACTCATCAGTGAAACTACGCACAACCCTCCTCGTGCTGTCTCCAAACCTGGGCATCATGATCACAATGCATTTATTAAAACACTGATTTTTGATCCTTAACCCTTTCTTCTTTGCCATGGCAATCTAGCCAAGACAGGTCAAGACAAAGTCTATCTAACTAATACACGTCAGGCTGCGAATTGGGCCCAAATGGCAATTTTTTTTCTGTCTGGATCGGCTGGCCCATTTTTCCAAATTACCCATGCTAAAATCAGGCTATGGGCAAGAATGCTTAATGGCATCGCAGGCTGGCTGGATGCTATGGAGTCTACTGTAAAAAGAATGTCAATATTACATGTTAACATGACAATTTGCCTGCTGTGTCACAAATGCTCTTAAAATCCCTGCCATCAAGCAACAGAAAAACCTACCCTGTCAGTTGTCCTCAGGGTTTTAATGTGAATCCAACAAACCATGATCCAAAATGTTGTCTACGCAATAGTTTTCAGTTTAGTTCACTGAAATGTTATATCTAATCTATATAAAATCTTTTTAAATTTACAACACTAGATTAATAACAGTGACAGGCACCACTTGCATTTACGTGTTGTGGAACAATAGGTTTTTTCTGTCATGATTTAATTAGGCATTCTCCTGTCTGGCCCAAATGGCGACATTATAAGTAGTTCCTATTTAAAAGGTGGGCAAAGGGTAGCACTTTGTCTTATAACTGAATTGCAATGGAGGCTATTTCCGATATAACTCCATTATTTTAAAGGGGAACAATATTTTAGGGGGTTCCTTCCTGGGATCTTGCATTTGTTCATTCATGCTAGTCTACACAGCTAGTCTATTTGGTCTAACCAATAAGCCTCTTTACGCTCATGAAACAGTCTATTAGTCTAGCATTAACAGCAAAAAATATTGTGTTTTCACCATAGATATCATAACCAATCTAATTTAAGTATTCTGTCCTCAACTTTCCCTGCACTGTCCTGGCTATATTCATTAGCTAGCCACAAGACCATCTGCAATGCAGTGCCAAGACACACAACTTATTATTATTGTTATTTCCTACTAAAAGTTTAGGATGGACCTGGCCAAAAGTGGGTGGGTCTAGGACTGTCACGCCAAACAATAACAGCGCGCCTGGAATAAGGATGGAGCCTGAGGTAAAAAAAGGTGATGTATTTAGACTCATGCCTATGGTGCAAAATGCCATCCTCAGTCTGAGGGAATATCTGATGATCTTGTGCTTCTTAAAAACAAGTAGGCTAGGATAGCGAAACAGAGGCAAACTGAACAAACCTTTTCTTGGCAGTTCCAACGCTGGTCGCTGACTCAACATGTTGAATCGGCCAAAACCTTTTCGAAAGAGGGCTGTTGCTGTTGGCAAAACCGCACACACTGGACCAATTGGAACGACAGCTGCTCATTGACCTGCCAGATGCTAACAGACATCCAATTTTCTTCAAAACAAATAACAGTTCAGTGTCTTGTTCAACTGACTAGTGACTAAATTAATACGAACATAAAGTTAAAAGATGAAGGTGAGTGGGATTTGGCAGACATTCTTCTTTAAGGTCATGGAGCCTAATCACATTTGGGTACACTGATAAAAAAGCTACACTGAAAAATGTAAAATAAGATTTAGATTGTGCACCTTACTACATGCATGACTTCACTTGCCTATATGACAATACATAAATATCACCGCAACAACTATGGGAGAGGACACTAATCGTATTGAATATACGAAACCGTATTTAAAGTAAATTCAATAAAGCTGACTGGTATTTAGCATGCACTTTTATCCAAGGCGACACAGATTAGCACTGTGGGGTTTGGGAATCGAACCTGGGTTGCCCAATAGTCAGTCAAGTGGCGAACCACTGCTCCACCACGCTTGTATCTTAATGAAGAAGCAGCACTGCTGTTGTTCAAAGTAATCAGCTGTATGAACAAGAGATCAGTTATTAGGGCCAGATGTACAAAGGCTTTTGCGTTTGAATCTTTGCTATTACCACCTTAAAACACAGCGTGACATGTACAAAGCAACAGAAAGCAAAATTTTCGGCTTATACAGCCAGGCTGGCCCACTTTTGCATATGCATTCATGGGCCCATATGCACTCATAGGCAGGTCAGGAGAAATGTGGGAGGTACGCACAAACAAATGGATGGAGAAGCATTAGCTGCGATTGATTAGATACTCCGTCATATGTATCGTTGCGGGGGTCTGTTTTGCACTTAAACTTTGACACCTTTTAAAAGTAGGTGTTGTTCTGACCGTGGTCAATTATATGAATTTGGAAAGCATTTATAGACAATTAAATCAGTTTTCAACGCACCACATTTACTATACCAAATACAAAATCTAATTTTGCTTGCCGTTTAATGTCTTTAAATTACATTAATTTTTTCACATCATGCACATCTTTGCCTGTTTGACTTGAAGTGTGGTTTATGTTCCGTTGCTTAAAGAATTCTTTTACATTGTTCACAAATGCATATTTGTTTCAATCATTAGTGCATCAATGATGACTAGGACAGTGATTTCAAGATGTTAGAAACTTCCAGAAAAAAGCGTTCATGAAGATCTTAAGAAGTGTCTTTCATGACTGTTTTGGCCCATTTTTCACTTTGTGATTGAAAGGACAAATCTTAAAAACAAAATGACATCTGGATGCAAATTTAAAATAATTGTAGACTCTGGACAAAAACAATTAGCTAAAATTTGAGATCATCGAGTAAAGCCTGTTGGAAATTATATGGGATATTGCATTACATGATATTCCTAAGTCATCACTATTAACTATTATTGTGTGTTTTTTTTCTTTTTATTCATTAACACAGAGAGATGTTAATTAATTTGTGGTGTGTGTGTGTGTGTGTGTGTTGGAGGGAAGGAGAGGTTTGGGTGCATTTTGGTAGACATGTGGGAGCTGCAACTCAACAAAGAATGTCAGACACAATGAGTCAAATGATTTAGGTGGAGTAGCCTTCAAGGCAAACATGCTGCTCTTTTTTTGGAAAAGGGAAGCTTTACTCTCGATACTTGCTTTAACAGAAATGCAAGCTGTTGGGCAATTCAAAAAACATCTGCATTTTTTTAAAACAGATCCCCAACCTGAAATTAAGCTTGATCAGAGACCTAAACATTTTAACAGAAAACATTTCATCTGGGACATTTAAGGTATATTTTTTGGTAAATTGTATTATTCTTTCATTCAGGTAAGGGTAACTTGTAATGTTCAATGACACAGAAATGTCAATACAACCAGTAAAAATCGCGTACGCATTAACATTAATACAAAGCTCAAACGATGTTAACCACAAAATAGGTGCGGGCACATCCCTGCTAAACCCGACCAGATCCTTAGAAACTTTTTTTTTTTATGAACAATCATCTTTGGGCAAGTACTCAAACTATTTTGAGTACACAAAAGTGTGCACTGCACCATAAAAAATGCTTGGTGCAAAGTGTTCAACCTGCAAGTGGCACATTCAAAGAGTTTAATAAATCCCTCATTTTCTTGCTCTAGAGTGACTTTATATTCACACTTACAGGAAACTGGAAACTCAGTGAGGTGACCTTAGAGTGCAAAGTGGCAGGCAGCCAGGAAAGCTTCTTGTGCTCTCCATAAAAGCACTGATTGAAATAGGGGAAGTCAGCAGGCTGGCTTTTGACTGTGTGGTGGGGGAAGGGCAGTGGTGTGTGTGTGTGTGTGTGTGTGTGGGGCAGCGTGTGGAAAAAAATACAGAAGTGGGGGTTGGTAGAGAATGGAAGGGAAGGAAGTTTTTTTCTCTTTCACAGACCAGCCTGTCCTTTTTTACTCCCAGCCTTGAAAATGAGTAATAAGAACTACGCCTTGATTGCATGCCTGTGTGCCTACAGTCTCATATTGCTCTGCAGGGGAAGGGAGATTTTTTTTCTTTAATGTGCTTTCTCCTGAAGATAAGGAAAGTCTATATCATTCTTCCCAGAACACACATTTTTAGGCCAGCAGTTGGTCTTGCATGCAGAAGAGACATGTTTTTCCATGCATGATTGAAATAATTTTCTAGAATTCCCTCATATTTGCCCCCCCCCCCCTCCCAACCACCCACACCACCCACCCTTCCTTCAGGGCTCAGCACACTCTGTTTTCACAGAAATCACTATGGATCTTGATTGGCTGCCTTCAATGAAGATATTGTGTTAAATGAAAAAGAGAGAAGGAGTGAGAGAGGGGGAGAAAAAAATCTGCTTATCAGCACATTTATGGTTTGTTGCTATGAGGAAAAAAGACCATAGGGCAAACACATACCCAGTTAAACTATGACCACTAAAAACACACTCTCCTCTAAATACACACACACACACACAGATGCATGTACACACACACACGGTGGAAAAACTGGTTTTTAATATGGGTGTGGAGTTGAAGCCTGTGAGTATTCCTGACAATAGGGAAAGGAACACTCTAAGAATCCTGTGGAATTAGCGATGGTGCTAAAGCTCATGTCAGGCTAATGAGATAAATGTGGAGATAAATGCACACCTGGAGTATGACTGAGTGGGAACACTCAAAGTTAAATATCTAAATTAGAAGAAACTGCACACTACAGCTTTTACAACTTCCTGTACTGTTTATGATTTATTAAATGGTAAAACAGTAAAAGACAGAGTTTCAAAAAATAAAGTCAGCTTTTAAAACCAGCAACCAAACTGAAATCTGTTGTGAGATTTGTGAGAGTCAGTTTGTGTAGGTCGCCAGGATGCACCCTATTCCACTGAGTGTTGTATCACTCACTCACAAAGCTGGACTATCCTGCAGGGGGTCTGGCAAGGAGGCTGACTCATGGCAGGAGGGGGATGGGTGGCTGGGGGACGGGGAATTTCTCTTATCCCTGACCTTGGTGGCTCACACAAGGCCAAAGCCTACCAGGATATGTGTGTGAGAGGAAGAGTGTGAGTGTTGCAGACTAAATATTTAGAATTTAAATGCTTTGAATGTGTGCTTGTAGTAGTATTACTTTAAATAGTATAGCATAATCAATGCACCTACCACCAGATTGTTTGCTAAAGGGGGCATCGGCACACAGGAATGACAAAGTGTGCTGCATTAGTGTGCTGATACATGAGTTTAGTTGACTGAAGGTATTTAAAATGAGTCCAAATAAAACACTCATTTAGCATGCACAGACTGCACACCCAAACACACACACACACACACACTTTTCATGCTCACATAAGAGATGCCACATTCCCC